>JBAMCM010000429.1:6427500-7027500 GCA_037075145.1 Scaptodrosophila latifasciaeformis
AGTTCTATGTGGTTCTAAGGTATGATAGGTGTCTTTCACAAGGAAGAAAACCTGAGACCCATGTTGATCCTGAGGAATATATACCGTCCTATAGCCGGCAAAGACTAGGTCTAGAAAGAACTAGAGCCAGCTAAAGTCCCAGCCACTTGGTACTCAATTTAAGTCCGGAATTAGCCGGTCCCTCTATCCCATCAATATGGCTCTCTCCCTTGGTGAAACAAAGGGGCAGAAGCTCAGGAAAGACTAGGGATAGAAAGGACTAGAAAACTACACCCCTCAAGGTGCCTGAAATACAGAAATTAGATTTAGGAAAAAAAAGTGACTCTCAGAATTCCTTAGCTAAAGACTCGAAATTCCTTATGATAGTTCCAGAGGCCCCGGGCTTTGTGTATGTCTAGTTTCAGCTTGAAATATCTAAGACTTTGGGAGTTCGAACAGAGTAAACTTAGGTTTGAGCTGGTCACCTATTTAGCAAAAAATTAAACCATCAAGAATTAAAAAACAAAATTTATTTATATAGCTTTAAACTTAGCTTGCTTCCGATTAGTTCTTTTGCTTGTTCATTTTTATTTTTTCCCCGGCTAAGTCAGTTCTGAAAAATTGTTTCTTTTCACAAATCGTTCTTCTCGTATTCGGTGTGTTTGTGTATGTTTGCGCGTGCTCTTGACATTTTCAATTTGCTGGCAATCAAGCAGAAATATGATTACAACTCCAAAAATTTCAAGACCTTTTGGCTGCAACCGGAAAATGTAGCCAAGTGCAATGTTTTCCACCATGGACAAAAACTGACTGAAAATGAAAGCTAAATCATTTGTTTGCTGGGTTATTAATAATCAACTGACAGGCCAAGCGACTTGGCAGCAAAATGCACACAACCCACCACCTTCCCCCCTCCTCCCTCGTCTACCCTTTACCTTGAAAGAAATCAATCAGTTGAGCATATTTCAGCGGGTCTGAGAAGCTGAGCTTTTGTGTTAATTTCAGCAAGTGGTCATGCCCAATTGAGTTATTCTTCCCAGATCTGCCCCAGGGACTGCACTAACACAATTCCAAAATACACTGCACATTCATTTGTTCAATTTTTTCGTAAAAAAAAAAGTAAAAAAAAAGGAAATATATTTTTGGAGAATCCCATTTTGCCCTGTCTCCCTCTCTCCCTCTGTTTATATTGACTTGGCAAGTGGCCTGAAGCCAAAAGAAATTGTATAGAATTTTCATATTTTGACTGTTGACTTGCCATTTTTCTTGTTTTTGATAATAAATAAATGAAACAAATGACTGTGAAAAAAGGCAACAAGCAAGTTGAAAATTCAACTTTTTAAATTTACTTGGCAAATCTTTGAGAAAATTGCTTCGAATTTCGAATAAATAAAATCATTCAAATTGAATTTAATTGAAATCAAATTTGTAATAAAATATTTATTATTTGGTTTGTAAAAATATTTGAAGAAAAATAAACATTTCATTTAATTTTAGTTTCGAAAGAAAATTTATGAAATTCTTTTTTGTTTTGTTTCAAAAGTTACTCGAATTATTTCAATAAGAAAAAAATAATATTTGCTTTAACAAAGTTTTAAGGAAGTTTTTAATTATTTCCTAGCTCAAAGTTGTTTTTCTTCCCAAGAAAATTTTTATCATATTAAATGAAATGATTGCCGCTTTGCCTAAGCAATAAAATCATTTTTGGATTAAAAAAAAAAAATAAATAAAAAAGATATAGATATATATTAATATATGTTTATCTAGTTTTATAATATTCTTGTATAATTTCTTGGCTTCGAGCTAGCAATTTTTGGTGTTATCATTGCCTTGGTGATGTGCTAACGGTGCGTATGCGTAATATTATAATCGTCATGCCTGGCTGGGGCCTCAAGCCTTTGACTGTGTGTATGTGTGTGTGTGTGTGTGTAGGAATATTGCAAAACCAGGCGATATACTTAAAAGTATGCCAATGGCAAAAGTTGCAGCTGCTTCAGTCAGTTACACGATTTCAGATACATGTGAATGCAGATACAAATACACAGAGTTGCAGATACACATACACGTTTTGTTGTTCTCCTCTTCTTCTTTATGTTTTTTTTTTTTGGGTAAACATGTGTGTGGAAAGTTAGCTAGTTTTGCCATTTGCCGGGAGTCGTTTGCTTTCATTTCTGCTGCTACACGATTTCGTGCATAAAAAATTTCGACGTGGGTTATTTTAGCCAAAGGCTTCTTAATGTCTATGTGTGCATGTGTGTGTGTGTGTGTGTGTATAGACTTGGATTGTTGTTGTTAAAGTTTAGCCGCCTACGCAACTAAATTGCATTTATTTGGTGCTGCTGCTGTGTTTTTGTTTTCTGTTTATTGCTGCTTAAAGCGTCAGACGTGCTGGGCTTTCTCAGCCCAGGAAAAAAGTGCCAAACAAAACTGCCAACACAAATTCCCATTAGCACTAAGGATTTCTGGTTTCTCTGCTGCTCTGCTGTTCAGTTGGTCCCTGTTAAATTTACCACAAAGTAGACACAAAAACATATGCAACTATGCCGGCAGATCTCTTTAGACTTTGGCCGTCTCTCTTGATGCCTCGGCTGCCTCGACTGGCTCGGCTGGCTTGGCTGGCTCGGCTGTCTTTCAAATGCATTTTGAAAGTATCTTTCAATGTGTCTGTGTTTGTTTATCTGTGGGATAAAGTTAGAAATTCAGCATATGGTCCATTCGACTTTGACTATTCATATTTTTGCTAGACCATTTTTTTTTTTTTGTTCGAGGGTTTCGCCTGGTTTTGGTTTTGGTTGGATTCCCACCACAAAAAGAGGAAACTATTTTTATACATTTTTGTTATACTAAAAATATGAGTATGTTCCTATATGTGTGTGTGTGTGTGTGTGTGTGTGTTTGCATAACAAAACTAACAATTCAACAATAACATTTCCTGTGTAACGAGTGCCACGATGTCAAAATCAACGTCAGATTCAAAGAGCCATCAACCAGTAAAATTTTCTTTTCTTTATTATTTTTCTTTTTTTTTCACACCCTCAGGGTTGAACAGTTCTTCTCTGTGTGTGTGTGTGTGTGACTTTGATTATCATATTTTCTTGTGCTGCATATTTTTTTGGAATCTTTTTCGAAAAAAATTTTATTTTTACTTAAAAAAAAAAAAAAAATAAATTCTTTCAAATTCCATTTTTTTGACCAGGCATTTTCGTCTTTTCGTCTTTTGAAATATTTTTCTATTTTTATGCTTTTGAATAAAAAAGATATGCATTTTATTTCATATTTTTTTTTCATTGCCAAAGGCTGCAAGTGTGGAAAAGTTCAGAGCAATAATTTCATGCAAGGCTATCAATGTGTATGTCCATGTGTGTGTGTGTATGTGTGTGTGTGTGTGTGTCTTTGTATGCACCCTCTACTTGCCAGCTTTTGTGTTTGTGTGTGTGTGTGTGTGCATTTCTCGATGTATTTGTGACTATGTCGTTGTTGGCTCTCCGGGCGTATGAGTAATATGATTTTTATTGGCTTAGAAAAGTGCTAAGCATTTTTTTTTTTTTGCATGAATCTTAATATATGTGTGTGTGTGTGTGCTGTGGAGTGTCTGTGTTTGCTTTCTGTCTCTGTGTGTGTTAGTGCCTTTCATTGGGTTCTGTAGAAAACTTTGTTTGCTTTTTGTCCAATTTGTATTTTTATATATAATTTTCTTTTTCTTGTTGCTATTATTTTGACAGATGATTTTGTCAGAAAAGCTTAATGAGATCAAACGTGGCTGTTTTGATGGCTTCAATAAAAAAAAAAGAATGGAAAACGAAAGATTTTCCAAATCAAAAGAATCACTCGAAATGTGCAAAAAACTTGTCTGCTTTTTATTTCTCTTTTAATTCTTGCTGAATAAATTTTCAGCTTTCTGATTATTTACTCAAAAAAGAACTTATTTAGACTGCAAAGTTTCACCAACTCCTAAAGAGTTGAGCAGTTGAAATAATAAAAATATTTGGGGAAACTCCAAGAGTTCACTCAATTCGACTAAATCAAAAAAGAGGAAAAGCTAAATAAATAATAAGAAAATTCTGAATATTATATAAGAAGGATATATCCTTTTTGAAATTTTATCTAGCAACTATTAAATTACCGTTAAAAAAAATCATCTCAAAGAGCAAAGTAATAAGCGACAACCTTGGAGATATTTCAATTAGGTCTCCAAAAATATACTTCAAAGGGGTATGAACCAGCGTATGCAGCTGGGGCACTGTGAGCTCACCCAAGCCCACCTACTTTGAGGAGACAATCACCCCATATGAGATCCCTAACAAGACGTAACGGGTAATCTGTCTCTTAGATAAATCCTTCCCCTTTGGCAAGTCCATTTCTTTGTCCTGGTCTCATCTATCCAAAGTCATTGCTCTTCCCAAATCAAAGGCTTAAGGTTATACAATATTTTAGTTCTTTAAAAACTGTCACATATTCAACTGGTAGATGAACCACTGGGTCTAAGGCTCGATACTACTTGAGATTAGGCCACAGGGCCCAGGGATCCAGACTACTAGAGATAGTTCCTGTGGCCTAATCTCAAGTAAAATCGCACCTGATACTACTTGAGATTAAACCACAGCTCCCAGGGGTCCAGACTACCAGATATAAGTCCTGTGGCTTAATCTCAAGTAAAATCGAACCTGATACTACTTGAGATTAAGATCGAACCTGATACCACTTCAGATTAAGCCACAGGTCCCTGGTTTCCAGAGTACCAGAGATTAGTCCTGGTAGTATCAAACTTTAGACCCTCACAGGGCCCAGGTATATATATATATACTATACTATATCTTTCTATATATGTTATATAGAAAGAAGAGTATATTGAGTTTGTTTTGAAGGTGCTAGCAGAGAACCAGACATCATAGCATTCCAAGTGGTAACTGTACCTAAGCCAGTATATATAGCGGAGTTGATTGAACCAAATCGTTTGTTCCTACACAATCTAGTCCCCAGATTTGTGAATTATCATATTGAAACTTGGTATATCGACTGGATCGTATCGAACCTTATTGTAGCTGCCAAAGAGACCAAGCTTAGCTTGTCAATTATTATCCGATTTCATGCAAATTTGGTAACTAGAAAGCTTATAATCTTGCCTATCAATCCAACAATTTTTAGGCATTTATCATAAGAAAACACAATTAACTCAAGTCATTTGGATGTGAGCCCCAAAGAGCAAGTCCGCTTCTCACTTCAAATGAAGCTCGAGAAAATATGACGAATCGAATTCCTCATAAATCTAAATTATTTCGTTACGTACATTTTTCAAAGCATCTTCTTCTTCTTTCCCCCAAATGAAGTACTTCATTAGAATGGCCAACTAGTTTTATTTATTTTCATCATTTTTTAGGAATAGCGAAAAAGTGCTCGCAAAAAAAATAGAAGAAAAATATTGGCCAAAGGGAATGTCCATTTTGGTTGCTTCTGCCACTCAGAGGATTCAAAAGTCAGCAGCTGCTACTGTTGCCACCGAACAAGGATTGTTGGTCCTGGCAAATTATGGCCAAAAGCATAAGAAAACCATAAAAATCATATTGTTTTTTTTTGTGTGTTTTGTTTTGGCAAAGTGGTGGGAAGGGGGTGGAGTGAGGTAGATGGCCACTCAACCGACTGACTGCTTGTCAATAATGTCAACAATGTTGTTTGTTGGTCCATAAATTACAAACGACAACAACAAAAACAACAATAAAGAAGGAAACTACGCGTTTTTCAGGGTTTTCATTGTGCTCCCTGCCAATTTTATTATTGCAGGTGGTGCTACCCCTCTCCCCCCCCCCCCCTCGCTCGACAGATACACCAAAAAGAAAACATGGTAAAACTGGCCAAAAACAGAAAAGCAGTGTCGGAGGCGTCGAGAGTCCAGATAGATGGATGGATTGTTTGGCTTGGCTTGGTTTGGTTTCGTTTGGTTTCGTTTGGTTTGGTCTGTAATTTTACGACTCCTCCGGGGGCAGAGTAGATTTTTCTAGTTTGTTTAAATAAAATTTTGCTCTACTCAAAATTATTTCACAAACCAAATTTTGCTTTTTGCAAGAACCCCAAACAATTTTCCACAAAAAAATACAGCAAAAAGGTAAATCAACTTTTTGGAGCTTTTCTTCTGAATAACTTTTCAAATTTTTTTTGTTTTGTGGGCATAAAATATGCAATGAGTTTTTTTGAAAATTCATTTCACTTATTTCAGAGTGAAAAAGAAGCCATTCAGAAATCACTTGCCACATGCTACACACACACACAACTAACCCAGAGCCTTTACCAACTGGGATGAAACTTTTCCCCTGACGATTTATGGCCATAAAATGTTTATGACCGTCTAATTAGGAGCTCTCGAAAGTTTTCGACGTCGCCGACACATAAAATATCCTATCAGCCACGCCTACTTGCCCCTACAACATATTGAATTAAATATTCAATCATAAAGACGAAAAACCGAAAAACAAGAAGAACAAACGAAAGCAACTTGAGACGTGAAAATTTCTATTCAAGTTCTTTGAATTTAGGTGCGTGGCCTCCTCAACTGACATTTTATGGTCTCTGACAGGAAAGAGAGAGGACCCAAAGCTGAAGAAGAAGAAGAGCTGACTGCCTCGTTGACATCGACAGCGTCAGCTTAACTTGATAGACAATTTCAAGTACGTCATAAACATTTACCGTTTGACGTGCTCGCCTCGTTGCCATATCGTCAAATTCGATGCGATGCGTTTCGTGTCGGTCTCCCTGTGTGATTTTGACATAAATTAAATGCTACATTTCCAGTCAACGAAGGACAGCAGGAAATCATTCTTTATTTCCGCTTAACTGAAGACCTGAATATATCAAGGACACTCATAAATGAGTAAAAAAAACAGCTTCTTCTTCTTCTTGAATTTGAACAAGACAAAAATTATTTATCTCCAGTTAAGTCCATATAAATCCTATAAATAAATCGAAAGACACGTAGACTCGGCTTAATTGCAATCATTATAAATAATACACAAATTAATCTACATAACCTCAATTTGGGTACAGTCTGAGCCTGAGGCATTTAGTTCTGTCAATTTATACACTCAAAAGGAAAGAAACTATCATTTCTACTTGGCTTGGGTCAACTGAAAATTTGTGGTACAGTCTGAGCTTGCTAAAGGGAATTAAATTTGCTTGGAGCTTTTCAGGTTAAAAACCAAAAGTACAGTCTGCTGTCAATTTGAGCAATCGCCAAATTCAAACTATACAAAAAAAACTCTTTCTATGAATTTTAGTTTCCCAAAAGACTAAAAGCCCACTCGAAAAAGAAAAAAAGAAAAGAACCTAACCAAAATTGTAAATCCCACAAAGACAAAGACCCACATAAAATGAGATTGACTTTGATGTTGTTATTATTATTGTTGTTGTTGTTGCTGTTGGCTTAGACCTTGTTTTAGCCCGTCGTCACCTAAGCTAGCTAATACCGGAATTGGGTGCCACGCTGCCAAAGCCGCACAAACTACCGCAGGCCCTGAAAATTACCTTCTCCAAAGACTCAGGCAGTCTACCTCAGCCACTCCTCTCTCTCTCTCTCCCTCTCTCTCTCTGTCTCACTCTCTGCATATGCATAGCATGTAATTATTATTTTATAGCATACAATTAGTTGCAAGCAGGAAATGCTTGCAACCACACACACACACAGGCAGGCAGGAGACTCTCTGGGCTGGCGTGCCGGGATTACGTGAGTGGCTGTTGTTGTTGTTGGCTCACTTAAGCTTGTGAAAGGCACTCGGGCTGGAGTGGGGCAGGGCAGGGCAGGCCGAGCTGTGTGCCATGTGGCGTGCGTGTGGGTGTGTGTTTGTGCAGTTGTTATTAGTTATGTCAGTGGCAATTAGCCGAAATAATTTGAAATCTTATTACAGATCCTCCGCTCCTCCCAGCCATCCAGCAGACTAGGCTCAAAAGGAGAAAATGTCTATCAAAATCTTACTTGCAGGCATTTTCTGGCTAAAAGCTTATTTCGACCAAACACACACACACACACACATACACACTTGGCTTGAAAGAGAATTAATTTAGTGTAATTTAAATATGAAAAATGTTCATCTTGTCTGCAATTTTGCATAATTACTTACATATAAATTGAGTGAAACTTTTCATTGAATTTCGGTTGAATTATGAGGCTTTCGGTTTGCCCGAATTAAATTCCAATTTAAATTGGCCTATTGAATTTACCCAATCATGTGCCATTTCACACAGCACAGAATTGAACACAAAATTATTATTATTATTATTATTGCACAATGTTTATCAAAGCAAACCATTTTCATAACCCAAGGCAACACACACTCAGATCCTTGGAGTTGGAGAAGTTACACAAAGAAGCTCTTAGAGGAATTGACAGTTTTATTTGTGAATTCGGTCATTGTTTTGATTTGGAAAATTAATTTCAAATCAATCAGTAAACATAAAGAGGCTTAAGTAAATATTTATGCTACTTTGCCATGTACATCAAATAATGCAAATAAACACAATCTTTCACTCAATTCGCCACCCAAACTACCAAATCAAATCAAACAAGGCTAGCATAAATATTTACAAATTTAAAGAAATGTAAAGCCCCAAAGCTTAAACCATTTCTAAATTGTCTAATAAAGAAGGAAGAACCCAGCGAGACTGTACTTTTAGCTTTAGTTTATTAGAGGCAACTGTACTTGACTTCATATGAGAGGCCAATAGAAACAGAAGCCACAGGCTTCAAGTCCATGAAAAACACAACTGTACTTTAATTCGATTTAATCACAGCAAATATGATTCTATACTCTTTACATAGGTACACTAGTTCAGCATCTGGAGCTTTAGTTTGAAGCAACTGTACTTGACTTCATATGAGAGGCCAATGGAAACAGTAGCCAGAGGTTCCAAGTCAAAAAAACATGAAAAACGCAACTGTACTTTGATTCGATTTAATCACAGCAAATATGCTTCTATACTCTTTACATAGGTACACTAGTTCGGCATCTGGAGCAAATAAGCGACTCCCAGAACCTGCCACGTCTCAACTGTACCTTTAAATTTTAGTCTAATATTGATAACTGTACTTTGTGTTAAATTTAATGAATCAAAAAAAAAAAAGAAAAAAGCAACTGTACTTTGAAATCTTTGAAATTTGAACTTTCAACTTAAGCTTACAGTTAAAAATACTAAAAAAATACTTGAAGTACCCAAGACTTTCCAAACAGATATATCTTTATTCAGAGAGTAAGCTCGGCAAATCTCAGCCCCAGTCGACTGTACTTTTCTCACATGCTCCACAAAATATTCCGTTTCGAAAAATTACTGTGAAAACTGTTGGAAAACTGCTGACTCTTATGTAAGGACTCGACTTAACCCCATAACCCCGTTGATTTCACGCTAAGCTTTTCTGCCTTATTTAGCTTGAATGAGTCTGTGTATGTTTGTTTGGTCAACTCTTGACATGCCATGAGAACACGCAATCATCTGGTCCATAAAGCACACGAAAAAAACAAAAAAAAACTAGAACAAAAACCCTAAAAAGTATGATGAGCCAAGTTAAAATAAAAAAAAAGGGTTGCCATTTCGTTGTCGTGTTACACGTGAGCAAGTCGACTTGATCAGAGATTTAAAGCTTTTTCCAAGAAACAACTGAATTTACTTAAATGAACAAAAAAATTTGCATATCTTCTAATGTGGCATCATCATGATAATTTTGGCTCGCTGAGTGAGTGTGAACTTTAACCTTTTTTTTTTATTTTGCAGCACACAGAAAATGTCTACATTTGCCATAAAATAAATGAAAACTGTGTGTGTGTAGACCATAAAGCAGATAAGGTGAATCTTTCTATTCATTTTGGCCATCAACTCTCGCATTTGGCAAAGCACTTTTCAGCGCGTCCAAAATGTCCTTCAGCGAATGTCACAAACTTGTCAAACAGCAGCAAAGTCAAATAAGCGCTTGAGTGGTGATATCAACGGGGGGGGTGTAGTGGGTCAAGGGGCTTCAGCTCGCAATAAATTCGGACTGGACGAATGCCAGCGTCAAGTAATGATGCTGTCATTGCTGTTGTTGTTGTTGTTGCAACAAGCAACAAATTAGAGAGTAAAATTGTGTGGGAAAGAGTGAAACCAAAAAAAAAAAGCGAAAACATTTTTGAAAAGTTTTGTTTGTCTTATTTTTTTTTTTTTTTGAAATTTTCCTAACCCAACGATTTATCAGAGGATTAAAGTTTCGTAATGTTTTGAGCTGACTGTACCATTTTCACTAATCACTTATTTTCCCCTTTGAAGACTAAGCAGGCCCTTAGGCTTCGACGTTTTTGATTTAATGGCTTCCTCTAGTTCCAAGTAATTAGTTGAGATTTGTTTTGATTGTTTGTTTGAAATTTAAATCCGCCGCTCTCAACTTAACCTTAATGTCGAAGCAATTAAATGTCAACAGAGCCACTACTGCCTCCCTACAACCCCCTCAAACTCGGAGGTTTGTTGGTTGGGGCTCGATTGAAATTCTTATCGCTATAAATTAATCGAAGTAGCTAGAAGGCAGGCCAGTGTCAGCAGAAAAGGGTAACCAAAATAGCAACAAAAAAGGAAAAGTTTGCTCTTGTTTTTTTTTTTCTTCGGAATACCACAAGTCAATTCGAGATAACCCAACCCTGAAGCTACCCAAACTACAAAGCTTAACCCTTCAATTTTTTCTGTTGTCTCTCTCTCCCAGTCCCATACCAATTTTCCTTTCCCTGTTTGCTTCAATTGCCATGAAATTTATGTGCTGCCGCTCAGCGTGAAGTTGATGCGCATAAATCCACATGAAACGGATATTAAAAAGCAAAGAAACGAGCCATAAGCCCAAGCATTTCCAATTCAACCATTCAACCATACTTCAAACATATCATACACAATCTATACAAAACTGCCCAGCCTGTCATCCCACATACCGAAAGTACTAACCTACTAAATTATATAGCTGATTGACTTCGATCGGTGGTAGGCTAGGGGGTTGGGGCTTAAATTATGATCTTATAAATTGACAGTTGGCGTGAATTTGAGACTCCCCAAATGTGTGCAGCCCCCAAAACAAGAAGCCAACAATGTTGTCTTGTCAAATGGCCAAGACTGACTGGCGGAAGCAACTCGAATTTCATTGAGTTCAAGGAGTCTGGAATTGAGTTATTTTCAAGTGTTCTCTAAGAGGTCTGACAGAGACACACAGGCTTGGGCATGCCAATGAAAAAAGGATGATAATTGAGAGATTGCTTAAGCTGAAAATGAGTACACCCAAAACTTATTTAATAAAAATGGGAAATAAGCTGGAGACTTTTCACCCCAACTCCTTCCTAAAAAGAGCTGGGAAACTAATCAAAATCATTTTTCTTCTTATGAGAATTTAAAGAAGAATTCAGGCCGATTCGAAAGTTTCAAACCGACCCACAGATCATATAGGCCTAAAGGGAACTCAAGGTTCTCAAGGGAACTCAAGGGCCTCAGTGGAATTCAAGGGCCTCAGTGGAACTCAGAGAGAAATTGCAAGAAAATCTCTTCAGATTCCAAGAAGCATAACCAAGATCATATAGCTCAAGGGCCTCACTGGAACTCAAGGTGCTCAGTGGAACTCAAGGTTCTCAGTGGAACTCAAGGTTCTCACTGGAACTCAGAGAGAAATTGCGAGAAAATCTCTTCAGATTCCAAGAAGCATAACCAAGATCATATAGCTCAAGGGCCTCACTGAAACTCAAGGGCCTCAGTGGAACTCAAGGACCTCACTGGAACTCAGAGAGAAATTGCAAGAAAATCTCTTCAGATTCCAAGAAGCATAACCAAGATCATATAGCTCAAGGGCCTCAGTGGAACTCAAGGTTCTCAGTGGAACTCAAGGGCATCAGTGGAACTCAAGGTTCTCACTGGAACTCAGAGAGAAATTGCAAGAAAATCTCTTCAGATTCCAAGAAGCATAACCAAGATCATATAGCTCAAGGGCCTCAGTGGAACTCAAGGTTCTCAGTGGAACTCAAGGTTCTCAGTGGAATTCAAGGGCCTCACTGGAACTCAGAGAGAAATTGCTGGAAAATCTCTTCAGATTCCAAGAAGCATAACCAAGATCATATAGCTCAAGGGCCTCACTGGCACTCAAGGTTCTCACTGGAACTCAAGGTTCTCAGTGGAACTCAAGGGCCTCACTGGAACTCTTATAGAAATTACTGGAAAATCTCTTCAGATTCCAAAACTATTAAATTGAAAAATTAACTAGTGAAACTATATAGTGATTACTTGAGGGTCTTCAAATCTGAACAATCGGAAACCCTTGGAATCTTGAAATATTCGTATTTCCCAAGCTCCTCTCAAAGTAACCAAAAATTTCCAACTTTAATTGGTTTTCTTTTAAGAATTTCTTTAAGAAAAAAGTTTTTCAAAGCTTAATTTTCTTGCTCTCCGTCTCTCTCCCACTCTCTCTCTCTCTTTCTTTGTCTGTTTGACAATCTTTGTCTGTCTCTTCTATCTTTATTTTATTTTTTTTTTTTTACAGATGGAAAAGAGCTCCCTAGGCACTTTTCATATGCTAGTTTTCAAATAATTTAACATGTTTCCATGCCAATAAATTCAATTGTCAGTCAAACATTTGATAGACAATAGAGACAGAAACATGCACACACACACCCACACACACACACACATACACACATCTATAGAAGGAACTTCATAGAAACATGTGAGAGCCAACTTTGAGCCTATGAAAAATTCAAACAACACACAATTCAACTTTAACTGTTTGTCAAAAAAGAAATAAAACAAAACTTGAATTCATTTTTCGAATGGAAGGTGTCTGTGTGTGTGTGTGTGTCTGTGTGTGTGTGTGCCTGGCTCCTGGTATCTTTGTGGCCTTGACTGCTGTCAGGACATTTCTCCTCTTACTCTCCTCGGCTTGCCTGGGCCTCTTCGTATTTGATTTTGTAATTTGCATTTGATAAGCAACAGCTACAACAACAACAACAACAACAAGAATAAAAGAAAGAGTATCTTATAGATACAAGTGAGCTGAGTCAGTCGTCAGGCATAGCTCATAAACTCAACTCGATTTGCGTTGTTGCCTTTGTTGTTTTGCTTTGTTTTGTTTTAATTTCGTTCCCTCCATTCAACTAACTGACTGTCAGACTGTCTTTATGTGTGTGTATCTGTGTGTGATTTCATCATTTCTAGGATCTCCAAATTTCCATCTATAAGAGTCGAATCTGTCCCTCTGTCATTTTGGTTGTATTTGCTTCAATGTGTGTGTGTCTGTGTGTGTATGTGTGTGCTCGATTCTATTGTCTCTTTTTGAATGTGGCTGTTTGTATTCTGCTTCTTCTTCTTCTTCTCTTTTAGCTCAAAAATTTCATTATTTCTACTCGTTTATCTTGTACTTTTGCCTCAGGCTTTGTCTTATGTATTTTGATGAAGGATTTCAAGAATTTCGTTTCCTTTGTTACTTTTCATGTACAAAATTTTTAAACTCTTGAATTGACTTAACCGTTTAAGACTTCTCTCTTTTATTTCTGGCGAGAAATCATTAGAAATCAAGAAGACGAAGAAGTACCCAAAAAAAAAAGGGTTTACAAAAAATGTTGCCTTTTTTTCAACTCCCTAAAAATTCTCTGAATTCAAAATAAATTAACAGAAATTCTTTATTAACTTCTAAATTGATTTTGTCCTGAAAACAAATGCGGAAATCTAAAATTTAATGTATAATTTTGGGCTAACATTTTTATCTCTCCCAAAAATTGTTCATAGATTTCTTTCAGATCTGAGTTCCCAGTTTCTAAGGCAAGCTAAGACAAACAAACTTGAGATTTGAGATACTCATGCTGGCCTATATTTTTTTTGCCCTCCCCTCGCCCTTCCTTCTTCACCCTCATTTTTTTGAAGCTCTGTAATTTCTACAGCTTTGAAATTCTGATATTAATTTGTTTTAGAAAAATGTGTAAAATCCAAAAACCTTTCGATTGATACCAAACATGAATCAAATCTGGCCATAATTACAGAAGATAGACAAAAACCAAATTCGCAGAGTCAAGAATTCGATTCCGTTCAGCTGAGAATGGCGAGCCAGACTGATCGCTTGTGACTAATCCGATAGGTGGCGCTCTTACCTAACTGCGAGCAGCTTGTGTTTTGCTTGTTGATTTCAAAGTTAAAATGGAATTAAAAGAATTTTATATAAGTGAAGTAAACTCAGGGTAGCCTACAAGCCAGGGTTGCCACCCGACTGATCAAACCCCTCCAATTTCTGTTAATTTAATTTACTTACCATATTGACCCTTCCCTCCCCACTCAAAAATTAAAAAAATCGGTTTTTTTTTTGTTGTTGTTTTTGTAATTTTGATTTATTTCATAGTGTATTTTTGTGTGTAATTTTGCAAATTCTCAATAATCGGTAAATATCTGTGTGATTAATATAATTTGAATATATATATAATTTTTTATTTTTTATTATATATTTTTTAATTTTTGTTGTTGTCCTCTTTGTATAATTGTGTTAATTTGTTTTCATCAAATATTTAATATTTGCAGGTAATTATAGTATTTTTCAAAAACAAAAAAAATGAAAGTTTCAAATCAGACAAAATCACAAGAAAAGGGAAGACAGAGAAAAATAATTTTCCAAAAATTAAAAAAAAAAAAAACTAATTTTTTTTTTACTTTTTTAGAAAGAAAAAAATATATAATTTTTGCTTATTTTAGAAATAAATCTAAGGATATTCTATTAAGAAGTTGTTAAGACAACAAACAAATAAATATCACAATTTTGGCAAAGCGAAAAAACAAAAAAAAAAACTAAGCACATTTTTTTTTTTTAAGAAATATTAAAATAATTTATCATAAATATATACATAATTTTAATTCTAAATATATCAAATATTGAAGGTGGTAGGAAGGGGGGGAACAAAAACAACACATTTCGATGTCTACGAAAAAAAAAAAATTATTTTAAAATTAAGGAATTTTTTTTTTTTTTTAATTTTCTCTTCCAATTTCTGAACTACTTTATGTGGTGATTGTTGGTGGTGATAATGAGAGAGAGATTCCAAATTCCAACTGGAGGCAGTTACCCTTTTGAAATATGCTATCAGCTTTAGAAGGCATCGAAGGCACTTCTCGTGGTCGCTGAACAAGTGAGGAAATCTGGTCCATACTTATTTCCTTTGAACAATCTTTCATGCAATTTTTCATTATTCATATATATAAATATATATATATATTTTTTTTTATTTAATAATTACTAATTTGTGTGTAAATGGAATATGTAGAAAATAAAGTGATTCTTTTTTTTCTTTTCTATTGTTTTCTTATTTGCTTTTTGTTTACTTGGCGGAATAAGGCAATTATTATTATTTTTTTTTTAATCTACTCTAAGCTAATTATTATTATTTTTCCCTCTTCTTCTTCTTTTTGCTCGTATTAGTTTGAATGAGTAATAATTTTTTGGGGTTTTTGTTCCGTTTCATTTGAGTTTGTTGCGGGATTCGTTGGAGTCCTTTGACAATTTATAAACGGTTTGTTGTTGTTATTGTATTGAGTGCTTTAGTGCTTTTATTATTGTTGTTGTGGCTATTGTCAATAAATCGATACCAGCCGATTGCACTAACAACCACACACATACACACACACGCACACAGTACAGTTTTGCCTTAGGCACAAATGGTCGTTGCTCAAATTGAAAACATCGTTGAGATTTTTTTTTTGTTTTTGTTATATAAATTTTTATCACAAAGAAAATTGGAAAATTATTAATACCAGAAATATATCTGATTGTTATTTTTTGATGGCTGTGATAATATTTCAAATGGCTTCTCTAATTTCGATGTTATCCAAAAAAAAAAACAAAAAAACTTCCTTTTGAAACTTCTCCACGCAATGGCCGACTAAATGCTGACAACATATTTCGCTTTACTTTGGGAATCTCTTGAATACATTTTCATGCCTCAAAAAAGTCACTAATTCGTTTAATCAGATTTACTGTTCAGGTTCCTATGTGGTTTTATGTTTTTATCAGAGAATTCGAAAAGATTTTTCAAAGATTTCCGATCTCGAGCCGAAGACCACCAAATCTTTGTAGACTTTTCTTTTAGGGCAAGAAAATCTCTTAGAAATAAATGAAAAAAAAAATGCAAATACCTAAATCAAGATTTGTTAATCTCTTTAAATCTTGAGTTATATATTTACCTAAGGTTTTAAGTTTTTTTTTTTTAAAGCTTTGAGCTGCGTAGGTTTTAGGGTTAGTTTGAATATTTTCTTCTTAACTTTTTTTTTTAGTATTTTCTTTTTTTTTTTTTTAGTAAATAAATGTGCAATTTAACAGAAACTTTTATATATATATGTTCAAGTACAGTTGCCTTTAAAAGAATAGTAAATACGAATTCAGATTTTTCGATTTACTATTATCTTAAAGTTGGGTTAGTTTCACTATATTCTTTATAATAATAATAATAATAATAATAATAATAGGTATAGATTTAATATTTAACATACTTAGAGACTTGCACAGATCTTTATCAGCTACCACTAACCGTACTAAATCCAAAATACATATTTAACCAATATAAATACGCTTACGCTCTACACAGTCACCGAGGTGACAGTACTTTTTTTTCTATCAATCAATTCTTTGGGTTCTTGCAAAACATTCTATTTTTTTTTTTTTTTGTTTTTGGCTGCTCTCGCCGATTCAGTTCGCTATGTTTCGTTCGCTACCAACCGCTACTGCTGCTCTACGTGCTACGTCCGATTTGCAACCAGGCGAGCAACAACTGCAAAGCCGGCTGGAGCAGGACTAGTTTTCAGATATCTGTATTGATATTGATGCTGGTTAGAAACTCGCCCTTGGAATCGGCCACAGCGCGTATTATCTCCAGCAACAGTTCGCGGGATAAGCCAGCGATTTTGGGTAGGCGTGCCACTTTGGCAAAATCTTTCACAATTAATTTCAAAGCATATTCCTTGATATCATAGATCTTGGTGATATCCGAGGCCTCCAATGTTTGCAAGACATTCTCAAATGTTATATTATTCTCCAACGAGTATTTGCAAAAGGCATGCAGGCGATTATTCGATAGGCCATAGAAGCAGGGAGCCTGAAATAAATATAAAGCATCCTGTGGTGGCATTTTCGTCTCACCATAATAAATGTAACGTAATAGCGAATGGAATGCCTCCAGGGAAGGTGAAATTTCGCCAATTTGTATCTGCATGTGGTTGAAAAAGAAAGAGAAGGCGTGTGAGAAAGAGATGGAATAATAAATATATTTCCCAAATAGCTCACATTGACGGTGTTATCCGGCGGCATGAAGGAGCGAAACATGCCCTGGAAATAGGTACAACGTGAGGATAGAACAGATTTATGCGCTGGTATCACATGATCCTCCAGTATGAGGCTTATATCGCAAAAATCTTTGCCAGTCGTTTCCAAAAACATCGACATATCATGCTCCAAGGTGGTGCCTAAAAATATATATAAAAATTTAATCCATATCTCTTTCAGTCATTCTGGGAAATGGCTTACCAATATTCGTTTCAAAGCTGGTGTCCATTACCATTTTACTGGGATGCAGGCGTCGGCGTATTATTTCCACCAGCAGCGGTTTATCCAGATCACTAAACTCACTCGACATGACCACGGCGGTAAAGTTCTCATCCTTGATAATGAATTGCATGCAATGATCCTTGATGATTTTTATGCTAAAAACGGATTTTGATTAAATTTTTGCCATGGAACTAGGTAATAAATAGTTTACTTGTTTTTGTCGGCATTGTAGAGGGCCTCGAGGACATTGGCCTTGTTGATCTTATAGTCCAGATACTGTATGCAGCCCTGAGCCAGGCGGGGCATGGTGAAGAGACCGGCCAGCTGATAGATGTCTGTGATGAGTATGATGATGTTCTTGTTGTAGGAGTCCTTCAGGTCGATGCGGTCCGTGTAGATGTAGTTGAGGATAATGTCAAAGGCCTCGGGCGAGGCATGGGCCAGACGCACCTCCAGCATGGGAGCCCGATCAGAGCCCACTCCGGAGTTGAGGGCCTGAGCATCCACCTGGCCCACACCGTAGACCTTTTCCATTTGCTGTTGACGGGCCTCGCGAGCTGCCAGAATTTTGTTGCGCAAATATTTGGAACGTGCCGCCACAAATGCAATGTGGGCTAAAATCCGAGTCTCTTCGGCTCCCACCACAAACTGAATGTCACAGAATTGTTTCTCATGAAAGAAGTTGCCGAAGTCATCGCGCAGCGTGCACTTCGGATAGCTGGAGAACTGGAAGCGATAGGTATCGCCACGGCGTACGCTATTGTCGACAGTGCCGCCGAAAATGTACATGGCATCGCCAATGACTGCCGAGGCATGGAATACACGGCCGGAGGGCACATCCGAGTTCTGCTCGGGCTGGATGACAGACCAAATCTGCGAGTCCAGATCATAGCAGTGCAGATCGTTGGGCAGAGTTGAGTCGGCGGAGCCGCCAAAGACATATAAGAAGCGATCATGATGGACCATGGTGTGACCATAACGACGTGAGGGTGGGGCCGAAGTGGCTCCTCTTAGCACAGGCTCATTGGAAATGCGACGCCAGCTGTGAAGGATTTTTTTTAGGGTTTTCATTAATCTGAATAGTCTTCATTCTTTGTGGGCTGGCTTACGTTTTAGTTTTGAAATGAAATTCAAATAAGGAGTTGGTGATCTGAAGGCCACTCTGGCCGGAAAAGACATACATGGCATCGCGGGCCACTGCCACGGGGAAATTGCAACAAGTAGGCGGACGATCTCCCTGCTGTTCCACCTCCTCCCACTGGTGATTCTCTCCGGTCAAATTCAGAGTCCACATATCGTTCAAACGGGCATTGCCATCATAGCCGGCATAAATCCACATTTTGTTGTCGTAGACGGCAGCTCCATGGGCTGAGCGCGGCACCGGTTGCCTAAAGCGGGGGAAAAAACCAAATGAATAAAAACATAAAAGACTCAGAGAGCGGTATAGCTTACCTGCCCGAAAACTTCCATTCCACCCACATGGCACTTTGGAATTTGTATTCGAACAAATCATTCTTATTGGTGAGATTCGAATTGGAGTGTATGTCGCCAGTGTAGCCGCCGAAAATGAACATGGAACTGCCAGCCACCACGGCCGAATGATGATAGCGCGGAGCCGGTGGAGTGCCTGTGGCACAGGCACGACCCCAGGACTTGTCCTTGACCCCGAACCGTATGAGATCGTTCAACATGCTCTTGCCATTGTCGCCTCCAAACACAAACATGGCATCCTTATAGGCCACCACCGTGTGCTTGCTCCGCCTGACAAAAACAAAGAGATTAGAAATTTTGCATATTCCGCAAATTCATTCAACTTACTTGGCGCCGACAAATTCGGCACACTCCAGCATTCGGGTCCACTGGTGGGTAGCTGTGTAGGTGCTAAAGTCGACATTGAGGGCATTGCAGCTGTAGCTGCCTGGGGACATGGATTTGCCACTGCCATTGCTGTTGGTATCGTAGGCAAGACTGTTGTAGCCATTGGACTGGCTGGCCGAGGAGTTGTTGGTGGTACTGCTGCCACCGCGTGTGCTGCGCATAGAATTGGATGTGGTCATTTTGAGATGATGGCGTATGTGTTGTGTGTCCATGCAACTGGCTGTGGAGGCACTTTTGCGTGTCTTGCTGCGCTTGCCGGAGCTCTTGGTTTCGCGCTCACGGCCGAGTAGGTTGTCCGAGTGTGGTTGTGTTTGTTGTGGATGATGCTGATTGGAACTACTGGCCGCACAGGCTGAACAATAGACCTGGGAAGCTGGTGTATTGCTGCCGCTGGTGCTGCCGGAGTTGCTGTGGCTCCTGCTGCCGCCACCCACCAGACTGCAAACTGCGCTCAGGCCACTGGATATCGAACTGGAGCCGAGGCCACAACTGGCTCGGCTGAAAGGTCCACCACCGCCGCCGCTACTGCTACTGGTAGTGCCTCCGCTACCTGGACAACCGCTACCACTGGCACTGCCTGCACTACCGCTACCGCTACCGCTGCCACTACAGCTACTACCGCTGCCACCGCCGCCCGCACCGCCGTTTGGTAAATCTTCCGCAGAACCATTCGTATCCGCACCGAGGATGGATTTTAGCATTAAAGCATTGCAAGCGTAGAATCTCTTTCGTTGGCTTATTTTGATGGTTTTATTTTGATTAAAGTGGAAACGTTTGAAGAGTTTTATTCAAAATGTGGTCGGCTTTGAGTGCGCTGAACTAGCACACCCCGAACCCCCAAAAGGAAAAAATTAGAGCCAAAAAACAAACAAAAAGCTAACTTTATAGAACTGCGTTTGCGCCGCCCCCACACAGTCAGAAATGTATACTGTTGCTGTGTACACACACGCACTCAAGCATTTAACATATGTTTATGGTATTTGCGGACCCCTGAAATCTGGTCACACTGCTCACACCAAAAACAATAGCGCCATTTTCATGCACACAGCGCCATCTAGGGTTTGTCTCATTCATCTTTTAACTCAGGTTTTCAGAATTAATAAGAATATTATGTACAATATTCTAAAAAGATAGATTCGCAAATAAAAATAGCAATTGTTTAATCAGTTAAAAATTTATATTTCATTTACCAAATACTTAAACTACATTTAACAGAACTAGACGACACTTATTTCTTCTTGCGATCTTGCGTACATTTCGGACAAAACCATTTACCTTTCGGTTTCGTTGTCAGGCCCACACAAGCAAAGTGAAACCATTCAATCGGGCACTGAAATTTAAATTACAAAATATACAAATTTGCAACAAAGAAAGAAAATCTCATTTTACGTACATCGGGATTATCACAACCAATCATTTCGCCATAAGACACTTGATGACATAAACAATAGGTGGGCTCGTTGGGATCCACGGGCATATCCATTACATCACTCGGATGTGTGGCGGCCGTATGGCATGATTCCTTTTCAGAGTCGTCAATATCCACGGCCTTCTGGGTTAAAAATCACAAAGAAATTAGTTTAAAAAATATATGCATTTTTTGTGGTGTTTCTTTGGTCAATGAGCATGCATGAGTGAGATGGGATATGAGAAATTGGGAATCTAAACTAAGGATACAAACTGAATTTATTGGAGAGGAAAAAAGCCAAACTAAAAGCAAAGTATACAGTTTTGATATGCATATGAAATGTAAGTGACGGTGATTTACCTTTTGGACGCCCCCCTTGCGTGTTTCTTTTTCTTGATTTACCTTGGACTTTTTCTTTTTGCTACCTTGACCTGCGCCACCGCTGACATTGATACTAGAGTTGGCGTGAGCTGAGTGATTGCCTCGTCCAGCTTCTTCATCAGATGAGGCGGATTTTCTTTTCTTACCCGTCGCCTTGCCATCCTTCGTCTTTTTCCGACCTTCTGCCAAACAGTTAAAAGTCAACCTTCAGCAATCTTAACTCCCACATTAAGTGAAACTTACTTTTGGCCACCGTCTCCTCTGACTTGGCTCGCGTTGATGAGGCTTTTTCTTGTATTTCACCCTCAAATCGGGCCAAATCGTTATCAAGCCTTCGTATTTGCTTATCCACCAACTCGTAGGTTTGTATAGCTAATTGCACCTTGTCATCACTATATTCCTTGGCCTTGCCAAAGAGAGCCTTGATATCCTCCATGCGCTCCTTCCGATCCTCATCACTCATGCCAGCGTCGCTGGCCAATTTTCGCATGAAGTCCTTGGCATGGCTATCTATACTCTTCATGGCTGTCTTGGCGCGGTCGTCCAGTTTACGCATTAACTTAAAATTTCGATCCAATTCCGTCGGCAGCGATTCCAAGCCATCCAAATAATTTTCCAAATATATGGCTGAAGACATTTCTCCAACTTATGTTTCGCGGTTAAAAAACAAAAACATAAACAAACAAAATTGTGTATCAATTTTTCTCAGAAACAAATACATAAAGCCAAACGACGCGTCCATTAACAGCTGTTGCCTCTGCAGTGTAGCCATATCAGTGCTGGTACTGACTACATTTCAGTGCTGCCAGACTTTTTTCTTTTTAATTGTGCGCAAGGGCTATTGCTGTTTATATTGTGCTTGTTTTTCAATGATGGCCAATCCTAATAGCTCTCGAATTTCTACTTTGCCACAATCCAAGGAGGCACTACTCAAATCATACAATGTCCGGCTCAAAGATGACGTGAGAAGCATGCTGGAAAACTTCGAAGGTAAACCGGCTCAAAACCAACTGTGATACACTAACAAAACATTTTCCGTCGCATCAATTTTAGAAATTCTGAAACTAGCAAGGCGGGACAGTCACAGTCAAATTTCCAAGACGACGCAATGTGAACAGGATTCGCTAGAAATGCAAGTGCGCGCCTCAAATATGGGTGAGATTTGTGTGATTCAATAAGTCCAATGGTTTTCATGAACTCTGATTTGCAGTGCGTGCTGGTGAGTCTCTAATGAAGCTGGTGGCCGATCTCAAGCAGTACCTTATATTAAATGATTTCCACTCTGTTAACGAAGCCATCACAAAGAACTCACAGATCTACAGAACAAAACAAATCGAGTGCGATAAGAAACTGATGAAGCTGAGAGATGAAATGGCAATGGATCTATACGACCTAGAAGAAGAATATTATACTAGCATATTCAAGTAAAAGTAAATTGGTGTTCACTAAAACAATTCGTGTTGTGCTTACATTATCTCCGACATTAACGACTGTGGGCAATTGTGGTGGACGACTCTTCTACATCGTTTTCCCCCGAAGATATTGAAGTAAGGTCCGCGGTAGCATCCTCATTGATATTATCCACAATATCGCCAGTGTAGAAGAGCACAGCCTTCGGAACGATTTGGGTGCGCAGCAAATATCCAACCTCAAAATCAATGCCCAGTATCATTTTGACTTTTTCATCGGCCTGCGATATGTCCGTGGTGGCCGGCGGCGTAAAGAAGAGAAAAAATGAATCTCTTTGCATCACCTTGGGGGAATAGCGCGAACCCTTCCTCTGACGCTTATTCTCTACAGTCTGTAGGGTCAGATTAGCACCGTCCCGCCAATGTATGTTGCAGCCCTCGCAGCGCATTATCTCCGGTCCCTCATACAAGAAGGGAAAAGTCTCATCGGCCTGATGCCGCAAAAAGTAAGTCTTTGTCAAGACCAGCGAAGACGTGTGCAAAAAAGGATTGGGTGCAAAGACAAACTCAATGGTATAGAAGTTCTGCTCATAGTGTATCCTAATATCCTGCAGGAACTCCAGCAAGGGCTCGTCATGCTCATGCACCAGATCCGATATAAGCGAAACATTCCGAAAAACGGTAAGCCAAAATTTTGGTATCCCAGTAGCATCCGGTGCCATCGGGCTTATATGGGTGACCAATTGTTGAAATTCCGGCGTACTCTTGATTTCCTCGAGCACCTCGTCGGGCTCCTCATGCCAATACCGCTCAAAGGTCTCCACATCCGTGGCCCCAGTCACAATATCACGCCGGTTATCTAACAGCGCAAGGCTCTTCAAATGAAAGCGCTTCTCCAGCTCATAAACCTCCCGAAAGAACTCCTCCGCTATCTTAATCTGCTGCAATTGATTGTGCTTCAGAGCCAGTATGCGATTGTACACAGGTTGCGGCAGGTTCTCCACCATGTGCTGCAGAAAGGCCTTGCGGCTGCTGACCGGCATATCTGCTGGACACAAGATCAATTCTTTCGCACGGTAATCCTGGTTACCCGAATTATCGGCTGCAGCATTCGAGCAACTCGCCTGAGTATTGCCCAGCGACGCAGCCTTCGAAACTGTGGCATTGGCACACATGACAACAAAAAATTTTGAAATACTGAAATAGAAACTGAAGCTGAAGAATATTAAATACTTAATAAATTTTGCCAAATGTGCTCTTTACGAAAAGCATGTGTGAAATAATTCGAGCTGACTGAGGATTTGACGTTTGACGTTTATTTACAAAATATAAATTACCAGGGCTTGCTGTGATCGAATGTGTGTGATAATGTGAACGGTTCATTTTTCTTTTGTGTTGGCAATGCCCTTTCTAAGTGGGGCTGCCGTTTTCTAACAAAGTGATAATATTTAGTAGGACTTCCTTTTGTTCGATATCAAACGAGCTGGGAGTGGTTTCGTCGCTTGACCTGGTTTCTTGTGAGGTGTCACCGGCCTGGGGGGAGGCATCAACCATATCGGGGCTAAAGCCCACTACAGTGGGAGTGATATCGGCCAATCTGTGCTGACGTGTAATTGTCCACTCAGCCTCGTGGAAAAGTTTCCGTCTCAAGGTGAAGGGGAGATTCTTATTGTTCGACTTAGTCATCAGACGCTCAGATTGGGTGATCGAAAAGCTCTCGTGCACTGGCGAGGTACTCAGGGAACTAGTCGAACCAGTGCTTAGAAGCCCTAGAGGGGATGGCCTAAAATCTACCTTCTTATTGCTGCGTATGGTTCCGAATTTGTGGTCATGGATTGATTTTCTAGCCCTCAAGTTGTCCGTGTTGTAGGTAACCTTTCGGCTCGACTGATGCTCCATTTTTTTTCATAAATATAAATATTTCCGTCCAGTGAGATTTTGCTGTTCGGTTATTAATTAAATGAAATGTTTGACAAGGAATTTTTTTTTTTTTTTTTTTTTTGTATTTTGAAAACCTAAAAAACTTTCACATTTTTGGATGGGGCTGGAAAATGCCTAACAAAAAATAAAGCGTACTTTGATATTTTCTTATCTTGGTGAGTCTGATAAATTCAGCTAGCAATCTATTTCTTAAAGAACTCAGTCTCTCGATCATATTAAAACCGTGCTCTTGTCCTAGGTTAGTTACGGTCTTTTGTTTCGTCTGACGTCATCCGATCGCTTCCAAATGAATAAGCCACTTCCTGTGGGTAGTCTATCCCTCAAGGCTTGCAGAAATAGCCAAGTTTTTAATCAAAAAGTACCGTTAATCCCGAATGATTATTTCTAAAGCAAATAGAAAATATTAAAAAAAAAATTAATAAATAGAAGCGATAAGGCAGGTGTTTTAATTAGTTAATAAATTTTAACAATAAAGTTGGCGGGCATTAAAATTTATTGATTGGAAAATCTCAAAAACACCTTCAAAGCAAAAACTAATCTTATCCATTTTGCAGTATTCTCTCAAGAGTTTCTTTTTTTCGGATCCTAAACTATTCGCATTAATTTCCGCTAGTTGATATTTTTTGTTTATACATAATCTCTGCTGGTGGCTAAGATCCTCAAAATTTGTTCTGATATTTTCAAGAATATCCAAGGTAAAAATAAAATTTGTATATGGCCAAATATATATATATATATATATATATATATATATATATATATATATATATATATATATATATATATATATATATATATATATATATATATATATATATATATAGCCTAGACAATCCACCATAGATAGAGAATTATTAGATTGTGTTCCGATAAACTCAAGATCAAGGTCGTTTCAAATTATATACGAAAATATCTTCATTTCCCCAACCCCAAACATTTCGCCAGCCATAAACTTTGTTTATTTTTGGGTTCCAATGCGATTTTGCTTATCAAAACTGTTGAGACGATAATATTGTTGACGAAAAAAAAAATGCTACTAGTCTTCCAATCAGCATATGGTTTAAATAGTAATCTATTTTTCGAAAAGAAACCTCTCTTGTTTCTGAGTTAAATAGCCATAAAATTTCATTTTTATTTTGAGTCTTAAGATTATTAAAAAAAAAAAAATGGGGGGGAAATTATCACGATGATTTTAGAACTAAGTAAATAAATTTGATCGGCCTAGAAAATAAAGTCCAGGTCATCGGCCGCAGTGTGCTCCATATTGCTGAGACTGCGCTCGAATTTCTTCACGCGTTGATACCATTCGGGATCTTGACAGCTGACAGACTCGGGTCGTCCGCCCTGATGGCGGTAGAGGTATTCGGTGAGACCTTGGCCATTAACGCCATTGACAGTGCAGGATACAAACTGATTGTAGACCTTGGACTCCCAGTCACTACCCACATAGCGCACAGCTGTATCTTCCTCTCGGATCTGGACGAAATAGGCCTTCTCGGCTGTGTTAACTATGAAGTTCTGGTGCTTGGGTGGAGTGCCCTTCTCGCCATACGAGTAGAGCTCGAAATTGCAGCCGGTAATTGGTTGATAGACGCCGGACGGTAAGCAGACATAGCCCACTTTCAGGGAGGACAGGAAGAAGGAAGGCTGACTGAGATTGCCCACCACCATGCTGGTGCCATCGTCTAAGAAGAGAGCAAAGTACACATACCGATTGATGGAGGAGAGACAACGCTCTGTGCCGAAGCTATGATCCCGAAAACCGTGCAGCTGGAGTTCCACTTTGCTACCATCCAAGTCAACTTGGCCAGCCAACACACCGTTCTGCTCGTAATGGGTACGCTTTTCCATGATGTGACCCACGCTCTTGAGCATATTGTAGAAACGGTCATTCCAGGCCTCCCGAGCTATGGAGTCGGCTATCACGGCCGAGCTCAGATCGCGATTGTAGTCAAAGTGAGCTGCAGTAGAGCTGAACTTCAGATCCAACTGGACCGGCACTAGATTTTTGCTGTCGGCATGCTTCAGATTTCCGTTATAGAGGATTCTCCAAACCCGCATAGATTCCTCGGGATAGATGTGAAAGCCGCCGCCTTCGAACTCTTTACCTTCGGAATTACCATCGGTGGTGAAGTGGGTCATATCGGGCAGACGGGGTGAGCTGTATAGACCCTTGCCGGGTAGCCACAGATATAAAGCCGCCTTGACTACACCACGACGACGCCGCTCTAGAGTGACTAGTAGCTTCTGACCCTTGGCATTAGCCGACATAAAGCTGACAACATCATAACTCTTGGGATCGTTGGTCAGCGGCTGGGGACGGTCGAGTGTGGCCAGATGAGCTGGCGATCTCAAGATCTCCTCGTTTCTCTGGTAGATGCGGTAACGCAGACGTTTCAGCACCAGCAGGGCAATGGAATACTTGACCCTATAGAAGAAGCCTTTACATGGATACTTTCCAAAGATCAGCTTTGACTGGCGACTCAGCATTAAAATGACCAGACTGAGGATGGCCACAAAGACGCCAAGAGCTAGGAAAATTGTAGCCACGATGAACATTTTACTTGGAAGTCGTCAATATGACTGATCAATCAGAACCTAAATAGCCAACTAACTGGGCCTTTTCTTTAGGGCTTTATCAATTGATAAGCCTACCCCCTCTTGCCGAGGACATCAGCCTAGCCAACTTGACGTATTTCCTTATCATTCCAGCACTTATCGACCGAGCACGCTGTGCAAATACCACTCGTATGGATAGAAATAGAATTGGCTAAGCTGTTGACTGAACGAGCTGGATAATACAATTGGGCAAGACAAATTTATAGAGTGCCATAAATCTGTGTGAGCAGCCTTCAATTCATAAAGAAATTAAGCCAAACGATAATTAAATAGGAAGCGTTGGGAATCTCCCATTCGTGAATGAGACTTAGATATGATCGAATTATACTTTTTTTATTATACCAATAAGCAGTTATAAATCTTTTATATTCTTTCCTTTAACTTATTTAAGGCATTGTGGTGAATATGGCTGAGACCCGTGGAGAGTTCCTTAAGCTTTTCCTTTTTGCGATTGGATAAGGATTGCAGGTTGTCCTTGAGCTGTACCAGCCTAGAGCTTGATTCCTCTGGTTGATCTGTTTTCAGAGTTGATAAAGATTCCATATTGTCCTTGAGCTTCAATAGTTTTGAGCTTGGATCTGGCATATCAGGCAATCGATTGGTTAAAGTTTGCAGGTTGTCCTTGAGCTTTCCCATTTTAGAGCTTAAGGCTGGATGAACGGGCTTTGCCTTGGGCGTGAGACATTTTATTAGAATAGTAAAAGCCGTCTTAACTATTTTGTAGAAACTATTAAGTAAACCCTTCAGCATAGACCAAAATAATCCATATTTCATTTGATAGAAAAGTCCCCTTCCAAAGATCCCTTTCGGTCGTCGGCTCCGTGTAAAACTAACCAGGAAGAACCCGGCCACAATTACCGCGAGAAGCAGAAAAACAATAGCTACGATATTCATTTCCCTTACAGATCCGCAGAGGGACTGACACAAAGTCACAAATGTAAATGCTCATTATCAAGTCATAAATTCAAGTAATAAAAGCTTCAATCATTTGTATCTTATCGATGAGCTTTTATAAAATCTTGTAACAAAACCTTACATAATAATTTAAATAATAATAAGAAAGTTAAAGAAAATTTCTATAAATTTTTAAAGTTTTATTTTACTTTATTTTTAGTTGTATTAACATTTCTTGATTCCGTAGTACTTTCCTTTGATTCTGCATTTTCTTCATTGAATAAAAATTGCGGCATTTTTTTACGAAGATTATCCTTGAGTTTGTTTAGCTTGGGTGTCAGGTATTCCTTTAGTTTCTTATATACGTAATCCACGACTTTTTGTAAGATAAACATCGCTATCATATGTATGGCATTAATGACAAAGAAGAAGATCGCAGAAAGTATTGCTAACATTTTGCTTAAAAATCCGCAATGTGACTGATCAATCAAATCAAAAGAACCGGGAAAGATAGGGCTGTTCTGCTGACTATTACTAGAAAGCTTGCTTAAAATAAAGCTTACAGGTTACATATAAGTCTGCAAATTTGATAAGGGTTATATCGAAACAGACAGTTTGTAAAGACTTGGCTAGGTTAGAAAGGTGTTTCAGTCCTATTTTAATTCTGTTTAAGATATAAGCAACTATCTTAAATTATTAAGAAAAATTCTTTTGACTTCTTAAAAAAAAAAAAAAAACATTTAATATGTTTTATTATAACTATAAAATCTCAAGGTCAGCATAGGAGTAAAAGCAACCCATTGCCTTTTTATATCGATTGCTTAACGGAGTAACGGTAAAGTGACTAGTGCCATCTCTTTCTTTTCACTTGAACATTGCCCATCGATATTTGGCGATATTTTTGCATAGAGTTGCAGCCTGCAGCCTGGTGAGACTTATCGCCATTTCAGCCTTTTCGCATTTATCGATATCGACAGCCCCCCCAATTTAATCAATAAAAACATAAAATTAGTGCGCAAGGAGCATGCATCCAGCAACAACAAAAACAACAACAACAACAACATTGACAGCAAGTAGGCATCAGCTAATTAAATAAAGGAAGAAAAAATTATACAAAACGGAAATCGAGCCCGATTCATTGGCAAAATTGTAGCCAAAAAGGACAAAAACAAAAACTGAAAAAGTGCGCAGTGTCCCCTTGGCTTGCGTGTATGTGTGTGTAAAGAAAATCCGCAAAAGAAAAAAAAAAAAAATAGACACCACGATAAGAGGTAAAACGAAACCCAAAATGTACAAAACGATACGTCACGGGGAGAACAGTTTGCAATACACGATATTACCGCAGAATGATGATTTTCGCATAGAGGGCAAGCTGGCAAGTGGAGGCAGAACTGCGTCCGGATCGGGAGCAGCCGTTGGCAATGCTGGCTCTGCGTCGTCGAGCAGCAGCAGCAGTGCTGGCGGAGGACTCAAGCGGGCTGCGGCACCGCGTCGACGGCGCACTTTCTTTGCCTACTTGGGCTTGATTTTTGTGTGTACCGTTATCATAGGAGCCGTGCTCATACCGTTTCTGGTGTCGGCCGAGTGCTTGCCCAATCCAGCCGAATGGCTGCTGAAGACAAAGGCAGCGCTGACACGGTCATCCACGGCAGAGAAATCCCAGCACAGTTCGGTTGCGGCGGCGGCGGCGGCTGTGGCTGCTCCACCCTTGACAGCCGCGAATGAGGACGGCGATGATGTCAGCAATATTGGCAAGACCGTGCAAATTATCAATCGGAATGGCATAGAGCAGTTTGTACTGAAGCTGAACAAGACAGTTGTGGCAGCACCGCCGCCACCGGAAATTCTGCCCACCAGTAGCACAACTTCAACAACAACCACGGCAGCCACCACCACGACTACGTCTACGACACAAAGAGCCGTCACAATGCCGCAGGAGCAGCCCACCGCCGTCGTTGCTGGAGCTGCTGGCGTACCGATGCCACCCAGTACAGCAATGCCGGCCACCACACTTTTGCCCCAGGCAGTAGTCCCACCGTTAAACAACAATAACCGATTGCCCGCATCGACAATTACCACGCGCATCATTCAGGTGCCGCTTTTGAAATCGGCCGCAAAGAAGCCCATCATGCCGCCCGTGCTGGCCAAGACCCAGAGCACTCAGGTGGCTGGCAAGGCAGCCGAGACAGCGGCTCCCAATAAGAGCAATGATTGGATGAATACGCATTGGCCCTATATCGACTCCTCGACCTACTTCCCATGGAATGTGAGTATCCAGTCTAGGGGAGGAGATTTGCGTGTGCAAATATGCAAATAATAATTTCGCCTAGATGGTTCCACTGCGTTGGCAGAGTTTCATTTTTTATTATTTTATGTATTTTCAGGGCCACAAGGCTGAGGATAGCGTGCTTTTGCCCGCATTACTTGGTTTTGCACTTATTGGCATGATATTAATCATAACGGTTTGTTTGGTGGCACGCAACAAGCGCACCATTGTGTCCTCTGTTCGCAAGCGAAACCGTAACGTGAGTAAATAAATTCAATAAGACCAAAAAAGAAGAAGAAGAAGGAATGCTTAGTTGTTTATGTCAAGGTTATCTTGTGTAAACAGAGAAAAAAAAAAGCAAAACAAATTTAACGGGTAATCTTAAAAATCGTGTGCGGCATACGTTATCGATTATCCGCAGTCGATATCTCGAGTGCAGCTGTTCTGCAAGCGCGTGTGTGTGTGTTTTGACGTTAACAAGTGAATGGCAAACAAGCTGCTTCTTTTTACCAGCCTGAAGCTGAATTAAGTGCATTTTTGTTTTGTTATTTCCACATTTTCGTTGTGCTAAATTTTGACATACAATTTACCAGTGCTCAAGTGCAATAACAAGTACCGGGCTCAGCTTGCAACCATAATAACAGTGTGCTAGCATTTTGTTGTTCCCGTTTCAATTCTGTTTGTGTGGGTGCTCTGGCAGTGTCAGTCGGCGGCAAACAACGAAGCGCCGAAACCAACACATTACACGTCACACGAACCAACTCAGCATCGTGCCAAAAGCCGACTCCACGACCACATCAAGTGGGCGCCCCAACAGAAAAGAAAAAAAAAAAAAAGAACGTACAATCGTATGTGGCGCTCTGGCTGTCCATAGGCTTGTGTGGGTGTGTGAACGAGAGCGCCCGACTCACGCCGGCTAACTAAACGAAGCGCTCTCTGCGCGAGTGCAAGCGAGTAGGCCATAAACAACAACCGTAATAGTAAACAAGTGGTAGTAAGAGGGGCCAAACTATTGACAATTGAGGCGAGAGTCGTCGTGGCAGTTTTTTTTTGTTGTTGTTTTCTTTTTTTTTTTTGTGTTGCTACTGCCGTTTGTCGTCGTCGTCGTCGTGGTTGTTGCTGTTGTTGTTGGTGGTGCTGGCAAGAGGCTGCTGCCTTGGCATTCAAACCCAGAGCGCATTAACGTTTTTGGTGAAACGTACACACACACACACACACAGACACACGCACACACCAGCTCACACAGCCACAAATTGAAAATACCACCTCACTCATTTCACTCACCAACCTTGTCGTCGTTGTCGTCGTGTCAGTCCGGCAGTCACTCACAGGTGAGCAGTAAAAGTAAAAGGCAGCAGCAGGCGGCTGGAGCAGAGTCGAGCGTGTGGCAGTGGTTTTTTAACGGAAGAAGGAGCTTTCTGTTTTAAAATCAAAAAATCAAAGAAGAAAAATAGAAAAATATAAAACAAAGCCACCACCATCAGCCATCAGAATCAACGGATTATCACTGGTGGACAACACGTCAGCAAATCTCAACCAACTAAATCATAAATAAATCCTGTAAGCATTCAACAACTGCAACAAATCTAAAAACAACAACAACAACAACAACAACATTGATCACAAAATATTAAAAACATGTCTGGTGAAAATCAAAAGAAATTGCTTTCCAACTTGTGCATGTGCGTGAGAGTGTGCCCCTATGTGTATGTTTATGTGTGTGTGTGTGTGTGTGTGTGTGTTTGTGTGTTTAGTGCCAACAAGGCAATTTGTATATGTATAAAGTGTGGAGCATAAATTTCCAGGGCAGGCAGGCAGGCAGGCACATGGCCCTGCAATTAAATTGCCGATAGGCAACTGCTGACGTTGGCAGCTCCCTCGGCCCTCGGCCATATGCGTGTCCGGCTCACACACACACACACATACGCACGCACGCACGCTCTCCCATATAAATTACCGACATGGTTGTGGGGATTTTTTTTTTTTTTATTATTATTTTTTTATGATTTTGGTCTAACTTTGTTCTCCATAAATTAATTTGCAGTCACTCAGTGCGCTACTTACTGACCACCACTAGCCAAGATGGCCATCAAACCTGGATTGGGCCGCAAATCTAGCAACAAGAACCCACCCATTTTAAGCCATGAATTTGTCATACAGAATCATGCGGATATCATTTCCTGCGTGGCCATGGTCTTTGTGGTGGGTCTAATGAATGAATCGACAGCCAGTTTTGCCAGCGCCTTCATCTCGCTGCATCACAATGTCACCGGCGAGGATCCCAGCCGAGAGCAGCCCTATGGCACACCCTACACCTATGTGGCTGGGATCAAGGATTATTGTGTGATTTTCTTCTACACGCTCACCTGCATCATCATGCATGCCATTATCCAGGAGTTTATGCTGGACAAGATTAGCAAGAAACTGCATTTATCCAAGTTCAAGTTGGCCCGCTTCAACGAGTCCGGCCAGCTGGTCGCCTTCTACTTGCTCTCGTTCGTCTGGGGCGCCCATGTGGCCCTGCGCGAGGGCTACACCAACAAGATGTCCCTCCTCGTCGAGGGCTTCCCCACCCACCCGATGAGCTTCCTGCACAAATTCTACTTCATCATCCAGCTGGCCTACTACCTGCACATGCTGCCCGAGCTGTACTTCCAGAAGGTGCGCGCCAAGGAGGAGCAGCACCCCAAGATTATACATTCCATTAGTGGCTTCACGCTCATCGTCCTCGCCTATACATTCAGCTTCCAGCGGCTGGCCCTGGTGCTGCTCACCCTCCACTATTTCAGCGAACTGGTGGCCCACATTTTCCAGCTGATCGGCGTCTTCGATCGCGAGGAGCGTCTGGCCGGCGCCCGCATTGTCAACAGCGTCAGCTTTGTGCTCGTCCGCTTTGCCACCTCGGTGATTGGTGTGCTCACCCTGTACTATGGCATTGGTGGCTCCGGCAGTGCCTACAAGCTGCGCGCTCTCGTCGCCCTGGCCATCTTGATTGGGCTGCAGGGCTATTTGGTCTTCTCATTCATCACGGAGCAGCTGCGCGCCAAGCGCGAGGCCAAGCGTGAAGCCAAAATCCAGGCCACGCAATCCAAGAAGGCGAAAGCCCCCAAGGAGAAGGTGAAACGCAAAAAGGAGAGCGATCTGCCCGAGGCGGATCAATCGACGCCCAGCCCCATCAAGCAGAAGCTCAAATGAGAGACTCTCCCAGAGTCAGAATAACGCACCGTTAGAGAGGGAGCACAACTAGAACGAGAGGGAGAGAGTTCGAGGGCACAGCAACAACAAAACTGAAATCTTCCAGAAGCGTAAAGCACAAAAAAAAATAAATAAAAATAAAATAAAATAAAATTCTATAAAATGTAAAAGAAATTATCTCGAGTAGTTCGACAGAGACCACTCACACACACACACACAAACACAAACACACAATGGCCGCAACGACAACAACAACACCAAACGAAACAAACATTTTACAACAACAACAAAAACACAGACTTTTACTATCGCGCTGCATTTACTTTAATTTATCTCCGGAGTGAAAGTTAATTAAAACAATCAAAACAAAACAGAAAAAAATTCTGCTTAGAATTTTTAATTTTTTTTTTTTTTATCAACACTTGTTTTCTATATTATAAAATATTTTTAAGCAACAAAAATTAAATTTTTTTTTTATTGTATGTTTTAATAACTTTTTTTTTATTTTTATATTATAAAAAAAAAAAACAAAAACAAAAAAACCTATACTTTTTTTTATTCCTTGTGAGTGAGTGTGGATTATTATTTCTTTTCTCTTCTAATCAAAACTAAAGTAACTGTGTGTATGTGTAAATGTATGTGTAGATGTGTGTCAAATTAATTATTATAATTATTATTTTTTTTTTATACCCTAGATTGCATAAAACTTAAGAACATATTTACGTCCTAATTGCATGTGAAACCTATTTTTTATATGTACTAAAAAAAGAAAAAACAATCACACACACACACACAAACACCTACAAACAAAAGTTAAAAATGTGCAAAAAAAACTGAAAAAAAATTGTGAAATATATTTTGTATAAAAAAAAAATATCTAAAAAAAAAATTATATGGTTTTTATTTTTCTCGGTTGGGTTGGAAATTTCAAAATAAATTCTAAAATAATTAATAAAAAAAATTTAATTCTTTCCCAGGATATTGAGGAGCAGGGAGCCGAGGATAATGCCACACTCTTGACTACAACAAATCTGTCCGATGATGATTAAATTCATATAAAAACAAAATATTTAATATTTAAATCATAAAAAAGCAAAAAGATTTTTTCCAATTCTTTTCGAATTTGATTTTTTCGAATGTGAAAAAATTCGCGTACTTTCCTTTTCTTATTTATGGCAAAACCAAACATATGAAATATATAGAAAATATAAATGTGTAATTAAAACAAAAAATAAGAGATAAAAAATAATTTCAACTATTTTGAAAAAGTTGTCCAAGCAAAGCTAAAAACACACACAAAATATATAAAATCAAACTAAGCAAATATTTAAAAAGAATCAAGGCAGCCCAGCAACACACAAAAAAAAAATATTGAAAAAATAAATCTCTTTTTTTAATTTAATTTAATTTTTTTTGTTTTAAAAAAAAGCTCCGCTGTTATGTTTAAAAGCAAACAAAAAAGCCTCAAAAAGACTGTTTCTTGATGAACACACGCAAAAAAAAAATTGATATACATATTAAAAAAAAATATATATATATATATAAAATGACAAATCTTTTTTTTTTTAATAATGTTAAAAAAATAAAATAAACTATTTATGGTAAAGTGTATTAAAAATAGGCAAACACTCTGTGCGCACATTAATTTTATTTTATTTTATTTTTTTTTTCAAAATTAATTTTCTTCCATTAATTTTATATTTGACTTGGGTGAGTGTGTGCGTGTATGTGTGTGCGTGAATGTATATACAAGTAGCTATAATTTTTAAGCACAAAATATATTAAAAATAAAAAAAAAAAAAACTAATCAAAGTGTAAGCTTAAAATGCATTTAAAAATGGCCGAATTTATTAAGAAAAAAAAAGGAAAAAATTTAATTTAATTTTTTTTTCATAATTTTCGAGAAATTTCTTAGCCACAAAAAGATTAAAAAAAAAACCGCATAATTCTGGCCTTAACTTAATGTTGTTTCGTCAATTGAGTCGTAAATATTTGCACAGCTTTTTGCCATAAAAAAAAAAAACTAAACTAACTCAAAAAGAGGCACAAAAAAAAAAAAGAGAAAAAAGTTTTACTTCCTTAAATTGTGAGCTTAACCCTCTGTTGGATTCTTTCTTCTTCTTCTTCTTCGTTATGAAGTGTGCTTCCAAGAATTTTCTCACAACTTGCACAAATCAACCGATCAATTCGAGATTTCAATTCTTTCGATCACCTTTTTTTTGTTTTTTAGTCTCAAAGAATCGCAAGTTTTGAGGGGTTAAATGAAATCATCTAAGTATATACAAGAAACCTTTTATATAAACATAAATGTAACGGTAAAGGTAAACGGTAATGTTAAACTGTATATGTATTTGTATGTCTGTCTATAACTGTGTATAATTAAAAGTAGGAAAGGTATTGTAATTGGTATTGGTAAAGTGTATTTGAGATGATCTGTATTTTTGTAAGCGTAATATTAAAACTAAAACAAAATTATATATACAAATATATATATATATTTAAAAGAACTATGTAAAACTACTTGAGAGTATATCTAGCTGGGACAAACTAAAACAAAAAAAGAAAAAATCATTTAAAAATAAGTCTTAGCAAAAAGGGTTTTTGGGTTTGGAAATGGCTCACCACAACACTCACATTATTAAGAGGAAAAATATAAATGTACCCATATGCATCTAAATGCATTTGTATTCACCAATTAATTTGCTCAATATAAATCTTAAAATATATACAAAAAAAAAAAAACAAAAAAAAAATCAAAAGCTATGAAAAAAAGGCAAAGGCGCTTGCATTTACGCATAATCTAAATGGCAAAAAAATAAGAAGAAGAACACAATAAAATCCTCCCACATAAATGTTAGCAAAGCAAACCGATAAAAACAAAATGTATCTCTATATACGTTAAAAATAATTTGCAAAAAAAAAAAAAAAAAAAACAAATATATATAAATATATATATAAAAAAGAAAGTAAATAAATTGTCCATATACAAAGACACATACACACACTCGAGAAGTATTTGAGACATAAACTTGAATAAAAGTATATATACAAAAAAATGGAAGAAAATGAAACACACATATTATATTGAATGTTTTTGCTTGTTAATAAAATAACAAAAAATAAAACTACATATACAAAAAACAAAAAAATTGGATAAAAATATTATATTTATTATTTCAAATTGCATCATTTTTACTGGTTTTTATAGTTGGTTTTGCGTCTACTTTTATTTTTTAGGTTTCAATTTATTCATCTATTTTCTGATCTTGAAGAGTTCTTTCCCTTCTTGTTTCATTGGCCATTTGGTGGGCCGTGACGAAATGGTGGAAACTATTCTCTTCAGCATCCACCTTGGGATCTGTCTCCTCATCCATAGACTCATCGTCGTCGGGCACCAAATTCGGGGCCATTACAAACATGTTGTCACTCTGAGGAGGTGGTTCAGTCTATGAAAATATAATTTCAATATTATTTCGAAGTCAATTTGAAATTTTTGGCTGACAGAGACATACTTTAAGATTCAGGGCCAGGGGCACCTCCACTCCTTTATCTTGGATTCTTGAAGAGGTTGCTGGCTGTGTCGCCTGTTGTTGCTGGCTCAACTTTTCTTGGCGCAATTTTTCATAGACAGGTTTGTAGTCCCTGCAAATTGGTTTAAAAGATGTCCTTTCTGCAACTGGTTGGACTTACCGCACATATTCGGCTGCACAGTCGAGTATGTGACTGAGCATTTGGGAGAAGCCCACGCCTGTGGCGGCCGAGACTCCACAAGTGGTTAGTTCCTCGTAGAAGGTGTCCAGGGTGAGGGACATGGTGCGAGTGAGATTGTTTACAAAGCTTTTCTCTTGTTCCAGTGCGTCCTGGTAGGCTTCAAAGTCCGTCATCCATTCCTGTATGAAGCTGCAGTCCTTTAAGTCAATCTAGTTCAGTGATGAAGAGAGAATTAATTAATTCGTCAGCCTCTTTTAAATGTTTATGCTCACCTTATTGAGGGCCATCAGAAAGGGTAGACGCGTCTTGTATAGAATGGAACAGGCATACAGCATATTTGACATAAACGTTGTGGGACAGACCGAGCGCACCACGTCCACGACATAGACAATCACAGTGGGAAACATGGTGGCCAGGCTCTCTGTGATAATATTGCCAGATGCGGACCAGGTGAATACCTCAATTTGGCCGGGCGTGTCAATTATGCACCATTTGTGTCCACGCTCTCCGGCTTGCCGCACCAGACCCACAAATTTAGTCATCCTGGTGGTAAACATATTCAGAGCGGTCACTATACCACCATTGGGTCCCAGTTCGTATTGTTTCATCACCTGCTTGTAGTTGACCGTGTCCCGTATGTCCACATGCGCTTCATAGGGTACTTCTCGACAAGCTGGATCCAGGTTTACCACATACGGATTAAATTGTGTCTGGGCATGCTGGACCAAGCTGCGTGTAAATGTGGTTTTGCCCGAGCCGGCCATGCCCAGTACAATGATGCAGACGGGTGAATCACGTATTCCTTCGCTCAGCGACATGGCTTGCAGGGTAATATCATCTATATTGGCACTGGAAATGCTCGCACTCGGCACTTTAGCAGCCATTGTCTTAGCCGAAGAAATACAAAACCCCAAAAGCGTGTTTTTTTCGGTACCAACAAAACAGCTGACGTTCGATAAATGAAAACAATATTTTCGATAACAAATTGGCTATCGATTTTCTGGCAGCTGTTTTTAGTTTAAATTTTATTTATTTTTTTGTTTAAAAATTATAATGGATAATGAGACACGATTGGAAATCAGACTGGAAGAGCCCAATCCACTCTTTGTGCGCTGGCTGCAACGTTGGTTGCGTGAAGCTGAGAGTCGCCAGCAAAAATCTCGACACAAGCTTCGAACGGCCCTGGAGTCGCTAAAAAGTTATCCGCTGCCGTTGTACTCTGGACGCGAGTGTTCCATTTTGCGTGGCTTTGGGTCTACTTTGTGTCAGCTTATTGACGAAGAGCTCCGTCAGTATAAATCCCTGGCCCAGATCACCCATGTCCCAATAATGAGCAATGCAGCTCAGTATGAGCAGCAAGTGCAACAAGTTGTTCAGGAAGTGCAGAAAAAGAGGGCCAAGTCTGCGGCAACTGTGGACACCAAGAAGCCCAAAAAACTCACAAAGAAAGAACAGCTAGCCCTGGCAGCAGCCGAGGAGCGTGAGCGTGTGATAAACATGGAACCGAATAACTTTCAAATTTTACTTCTGGTGGACACACAAGAGACCAGTGGCAAGAACAAGCGTCAGCTGGATCAGACACGTAGCTATCTCCAAACTCTGGACCTGCAGCATGAAGTGCGTCGCCTGACTGTGGGCGATTTTCTTTGGATTGCCCGCGATAAGGAGGGCAATGAACTAGTCCTGCCCTACATAGTAGAACGCAAGCGTATGGATGATCTGGCAGCCAGCATAAGAGATGGTCGATTTCACGAACAGAAACATCGTCTCCGCCAATGTGGCCTGCCGAATGTAATCTATCTTATCGAGGACTATGGCGACAATGAACAGTTAGGTCTACCCTACGATTCTCTCCAGCAGGCCCTGGCTAACACCAGAGTACAGAACAATATCCAAGTGGTCCGGACGGAAAATCATTACCGTTCCATGTGCTATTTGGGAGGCGTAACACATCTCTTGATACAGATTTACCGTTCAAAATTTCTGCACAGCGTGGACAAGTCTGCTCTGGGTCCCAGCTGCACCAGCGATCGCCATCTGAATCTACTCAAGTTTCGGGCTCTCTACGAAGATTCAGCCCGCAATGCCCAGCTCACTGTTCGCGAGGTCTTTGTCCAACAGCTGCTCCAGCTGCACTCACTCTCTCTGGACCGAGCTCTGGCCATTGTGGAGCAGTATCCCACACCTCGACTGCTTCTGGATGCCTATTCCGCCTGTGATACCGAAAAGCAAGCCAGATCCTTGCTGGCCTCGCTAACATGTGGTCCCTTGCAGAGGCCCTTGGGCGAGAAGATCAGCTCCTGCCTTTACGAATTTTACTGTAAACAGTTTAGCTAGGATCGGCTAGAGCTTTCTTGAGGTTAGAAAAATATATAGAAATATTACCCTAAAAGTCTAAGTAAAAGGAAATGTGAAATATTAAGTAAAGGGTTTATGTAGCAAATCTGGTGAAGAAATATATTCTCCCTGGTGATTGAGATTTGAGGATAAAGTGAGGGACAGCCTTGTGCATCAATGGAAAATAGATCAGAGATCATGATAGCTCAAGATTGAGACGGTTGAGCCTTATCCTATAGTCTATATCTCTGATAGTCTGCTCCGATCTCAGGAAGTCCTTGAAATAATCCAAATTTACTGAAATAACACTTTCTGAGAAGTGCAAATTGAATATTAGAAATGATCAAGGATTGTGAAAGATCAAGATTATGTATAACTCTGATCTATCAGTTTCAGCTTAATGCTTGATAAGATTTCAAATCGGAACTGGATTCCCATATTTTTTCTCTGCATTTCAAAAACGTTTGATTTCATTTCGATAATAGAATTTTATTTAGTTAATCGGACATATCTAAAACTATATACATATATTTATATATATATTTGTATAGATGATATAATTAATTTAATATAATAAATTTCTTTCATATTTTATACACTCAGATCTCAAACATTGGATTAATTGATTTAATAATAATAATAATAGATTTGGACTAAGTAATAATATAATCTGTGGACTTTTTTTTAGGTCTTTTTGAATTTCACTTATACACACATTTTACAGTTATAATAAATACAATTAAAATCAAAGAACCGATCGGAATAAAGTCTTTGTTTTGGTTGTTTTTCAGAATTTTTAGATATTACGAAAGTGTCGTATGGCCAAATCAACGGGCAAATCAAAATCGAACTTGGAGAGAGCATCAATCGAGCGTAGCGAATCTCGAAAGCCTGTTCTGGCCACATAACTATTCGGTGTATAGTAAGTGTCTATCAATTCGTTGCAGCTCAGGATAAGGTTTAGCCATTCCACCAGCAAGTGAGAACTGAAATAGAAAGAGAGGGAGAGAGAAAGAGAAAGAGAGAGGGTTAGTTGCAATGAATTGGAAAGGGAGAGATTGTTTTGTTGACTCACTTGAGTCCTGCGCAGACAAAGGCCTTGAAATGGGCATTGTAGCTACGTTTGTAGGGTCGATGCATGGCCACAATCATGCCCACGGCACTGAGTAGGCTCTGCTTGGCGGTCACCGCCTGGGCGTCCACAATGTCCAGCTGGAAGCTCTGGGACAATTTTCTGGCCGGCGTATTGTTGTATTCATCGCCGTTCTTGAGATAGTAATACTCTAGGACCAGTTCCCAGGCATGCAGGGCACGACCGGCACCGAAGATCTGACCGCGTAGACCAGAAGTGCCCTCATCCCAGCGCTCTGGAGCGCTGGTGGCCCCGGGATGGAGGCAACGCATGAAAGGCACCATCAAGCTGGAGGTGGCTGTTTCAGGGGCAATCCGCAGGCCATGCTGGATGAGCTGCTGCAGGGTGCGTGCAAAATTCTTTCTCACCACCGTGGTCAGCTCACGGCCTATGGTGGCTATGGAATCGCCACGCATATGGACAATGCGACGACTCAGTGAACGATCCCAGTCGTAGCGTTCGTAGGCATCTTCGTCGGAGTCGTCTGAGGAATGGGCCCCGGCATAGGGCATAAGCTCGTGGCCGGCTGCGGCGGCAGCACGACGGCAGCGTGGTGGCACTGTGGTCAAGGCCCCCGTCTGGGCATTGATATCCTGGCCAGAGCTAGAGGCTGTCGCCGCCGCAGCCGCCTGTTGCTGCTGCTGCTGGCGCAGAGCCCTCTTGATGTTGGCCAATTTCTCGCGATCGCAGCTGAGCGTGGCGGCCAAGGCAGCCACCTCCTGGATATCCACCTCTAGTTGGGCACGTAGATCTCTGAGAAAAAAGAAGAATTAGAATTGTTTGAGAAACAAGATTAATAGACTCACCCCCAGTGGTTGCCCTTGTGCGTCTTCTTCAGAGAGTTCTGCTGGAAGTCCGTGGCTTGCTGGGGGCGCTTGGCAAAGTGGGTGCTGGCAAACATGTGCATCAGCAGGGAGGCCTTGTCCAACAAGCCATGGGCCTTGCTGTGGAGGCTCTCGCCACGGCGATTGGTAGCTTCCGCACTGGCAGTGCTGACTTCCTGTTTGGTACTGCTGGGCCGTGCGGACGAGGGGGTCTGGCGGGCTGTTTGACGGGCCGCATAGCTGTTGTAGGCTCCACTGAGCAGCTTCAGCTTGTCGGCCGAGTCGGAACCGGCAGCATCGCATTGGAGAAAGGCAATGAAACGCTCAAGGTCGGTAATCTGGGTCTTGAGCTGGGCCACCAGCTGCTCTTTCATCTTGAGTGGACCCACAAATTCACCGATGGCATTGTCCACCTGATGCCGCAGTTGCTCGGTGCTCAAGGCCGGCAGTTCGTGCTGTTCCACCTGAAGGTTCAGTTTGGTTCTCAGCTCGTCCAGGATGAATTTTTGCTTCTCCAAGAGAACATGCTGTGGCAACACGCCCGGGGCACCAGCCTCGTAGGCCAGCTGCTCAAGTTCGGTTAATTGAGACTTGAGCTGTTCGATGAGCTGGTTGTCTGGGGTAGAGGTAGAGGCCAGGGCATCAGTCTCTCCTTCAGCGCCTTCTCCGGCAGCCAAGGCCTTGGGCTGGGCCGCATCGGGTATGCCCTGGAAGGCAAAGTCCTCGAGGTCGCGCAAGAGCTGATCCCGTTCATGCGTGGGGGCCTCGACAATCTGTCGCACTCTCAGCTGGACATGGGCAAAGTGAGAGGTGAGGGCTAGCAGAGAACTTGTCAGCAGCTCCTGCTCCTCTTCGATGTTTCGCAGACGGGCCAGCTCAGTGGCATTTTCCGTGGGCTCCTTGTCCGTGCTGCTGGGTTCCAGCTCACCCGAACTGTTCGGACTGTTGGTATCATCGTAGTTGGCGCCCAAGGGCGACCAACGCTCACTCAGTGGTTGGCCATCTTCAGGCTCATCGGGCTCGGTTTCAGCTTCAGGCTCGGCTTCGACCTCTGTCTCATCCGTTTCGGGCTCCACCTCAATCTCTGGAGTATTGGTCTTGGAACTGGGATATGCTGGGACTTGGATTTCTATGGCCGCAGAGTCGTCCACCATATTTTGGTTGACCTCCGCCATATTGTGACAGCTGTTGGCCTGCCTTTCCGCCGTATTGTCGAGGCCAGAGTAGGCCTCTAATTTCTCCAGCTCCTCCACTTTGCGTTTTGTTTTTTTTTTTTTTAGTTTTATTTACTTTTCGAGCTTTGTTTTCGCTTTTATTTCGCACAAACCTTCTGCTGCCTACGTCCCTTTTCTTCCTCTTCGTATGTGTGCTTCTTCTAGGGTGAAAAATCAATCAACTGCATGTTCCGCTTTTCCACCAGCTGGCTTCCTGCCAGACTGTCTAGCTTGTGTGTGTGTTTATGATTGTGTAAGTCTGGTGGGTGGCTGATTGGCAGCTGTTAAGTTCTTCCTTTACCCTCTCTGAGTGTGTGACGGTGCGCAGGATTGGCATACACGTTGGCCTCTGTTTACGTACTGGAAGATACCGATACTGTGACTCAAGTCTATGATTGCCAGGTTGCTCTGAAAAGCACCACTGTTAGAGCTTTTTGCGTAGGCGGTCAAGCTTTAAGCTTATCTCGCTTTAAGGGTTGATTCAAAGAGGGTTTGCTAATAACTTTTCTAAGCTTGTCGAGCTTTAAAGAGTCCAAGTTTTTTCTTCAAAAAAGCTATATCAAAACTTCAGCTTTGGGCTTCACAGCTTTCTTGTGGCTTTAATAAAAACTGTACTAATTTACCCTACCTACCCTTAAAGGGTAGGAGGAGCTAGAGACCTCAAAACTACCTAATGTTTGATCAGGGTAAGTGCAGAGCTCCGTCTGTCTCGTAGTATGACTACCTCCTTCCTAGAGCTGAAGAAAACTTCGGTTTATTGGTTTAAGGTTAGATAAAGTTTATTTCTAATTTGGCAATGGATTTGCAATCACCTCGAGAACGGTCTAAGCCTTTTTAAATAGCAATCTAAAGTCATAGTTTGCTTTATTTATATATCAAAAAAGTAGGTCCATCCCAACTAAATCGAATTCTGTACCATATAGCTATGCTATAGATAAAGCCGATCGGATTAGCTAAAAGCCTAAGGTCGTCATTCGTTCAATATATTTTAGGCAAGGTTAATAATAAGATGAGTAGGTTTCATGGACTTATTATAGGGCAAATCGGTAAAAAAAATTCAGAATTTTCCTGATTGTTTATTTCAAACTTGGCTGCTACCGAGCTCAACATTCGAATTTCCTATTAGCTTTCTGATACCTTTTTTGTTGTCTTCTTTTCAATGATTTTTGCAAAGTTCTAAAAAATGCTAGGCACCTTTAAAATGTTTACTATAAGCTCGATGAGCAGGTAAAGCTAAAAAATTATATTCAAGAACCTTTCAAGTTTTTAAATTGGCTTGCCAAGTTAGTCTCGATCCTCAGATATAACAGTTTAATGAAACCGAAATAGTCTTATACTCTTATATTTGGGACAAGCCTGGGGGCTCACAACCCCCTGCCAAAAGCTGTCCCAAAGCTCTCAAAACGTGCTCATTCGGCCTATCAAGCCCCCAAGTTGAGTGAGAATACGAAGGAACCTACACGACTTTGAGTGGACTTGATAAGGCCCTACAAATTGTACGATAAGCCCCAAAGTAACTTACACTTTAGCTGGGAAAATGTTGCCTATGTTATTTGTTATTTTGTTTCACACAAATTGAATTGATAAGAGGTAAACAACGCTGAGTATAAACAGAATGACTGGAATGTTTTTCTCTTTTGGCTCGCCTGTCTAGGGCTTATCAGATTTTATAATCATGATCAAGTTTAGAATTAAGAGACATTAAAAATAGATTTGTGAAATAGTTTTTAAATCATTAAAAAAAAAAATAAATAAAAGTAGTCAATGGAAAGTTTCCTATAACAGGTAAAAGACCTTTTAGAATGGAAAGTTTTTTGGCTGATAAGTGAAAATTTAGGGCTTTAATGAATCGGTTTTTGGAATACATTTCGGGGTTTTGAGGGTTTCAAATTCAATGAAAAGAATATCAAAATTTTACTGTGACTTTTGGTAACAATAAATAAATGAAAAGTTTCCTAATTAAATTGGGATCATTCGAATTCTTGGGCATAAAATATGAAATTCCAAAAATTATAGAAAAAAATGTCGAATGGAATATTAGGAGACCCTGGGCAATTTTCAAATGAATAACAATTTTAGGACCTTGTCGGTCTTGTGGGTTTTGTTCTCATAATTATAAACATTTATTTAAAGTCGAGTTTCTTGTATTAAAAATAAAATTCATTTTTCATTTTCTTATTCAACGAGGAGTTAAGTTCTGCTTGCCGCCGTCCACCGTCAGGAGGGCACCAGTTGTGAAACTTGCCTTGGAGCTGGCCATAAAGGCCACAGCCTCGGCCACTTCCATGACATCGCCCACACGTCCCAAGGGATGTGTATTTCTGGCCTTTTGCACTATCTCATCATAGACCTGATCTTTGATGCCGATGCGCTTGTGTATGTTGGTGACCACAAAGCCCGGATTCACCGAGTTCACACGGACTCCCTTGGGAGCCAATTCGAGGGACACAATTTTGGTGAACTGGTCGAGGGCAGCCTTGGACACGCCATAGCTGAGGGCACCGGCAAATGGCCGTATGCCAGCCACACTGCTCACATTCACCACAGCTCCCTTGGTCTTCAGCAGCTCCGGCACAGCCGCCTTGGTGAGCAGCACCACGCCACGCACATTCGTATTGAAGACCTCATCGAACTGGTCTATGTCGAGGTCGATTAGCTCACCGGCTCCCAGAATGCCGGCATTGTTCACCAGCACATCAATACGCCCGAAGCTGGACACTGTCGACTGTACAATCTTTGCCGCATCCTTGGTCACATCGGCTTGGACAATCAGAGTCTTGGCCGACGCGTTCACTTTCTTTACCTTGGTCTGTGTATCCTCCAGATTGGCCAGATTACGGCCCACCAGCACCACCGTGGCACCCTCCCGGGCCACCACCTGGGCTATGGCTGCTCCAATGCCGCTGCTTGCACCCGTTACAATGACCACCTTCGCGCTAAGACTCATTTCGTCTGACTGTCTGGCCGAGCTACCTGTTCAATTGAATTTATTTATTCACCCCACAGCCGCATTCGCATCGGCCTGATAAGATTACACTTGTCTTGTAATTCGAGTGCGATAGCAACGAACAAATCTGAGGAGTGCGAGAGAATGAGGTATACAATGACGGAAGCAGGTTTCACGGCTTGATAAGACTTGACTACCGCGGTCATTTTGGGGTCACAAGCAATCACGCCCACTTCATTCTTAAAAAGATAATAGTCTCGAGTTCTGCACTTTAAACATTTCAAAAAAATTTGATAAACCTTTTTTTTTTTGGGCGGGGGGAGCAAAATCTGAAATGGGAATGCGACTAATTCATAAAATTAAAAGATTTTAGATTTAAACGTTAAAATAAAATTGATAAAAATTGTTTACAAATATTGTGAAATAAATTAAGCGGGCTGGAACTATAGATCAGGCCCTTTGAGATTTCATATAGCCTGTAGGAAAGATAGTTCCAATGGCTCAACACTCTTATTAGGAATCTACCAGTCTAGGTAGTCCTGGTCTACTAAATTCTCTTAAAAACTTATACCTAATCCATGAGTTCTTAAGATATCTTAGCATCTAATGGTCTCTTCAGGTAACTGGATGATTGTGATGGCTAGGGGATCCCTCAGCGTTTTAACTGATTATTCCTGGATTTGTGGTTCGATTCAATTCACGCCTGGTATCAATCGAAAGATTTTTCCATTATGAAGACTTTACCGACTTTACCCAAAGCTAACCAAAGTCAAGTTTGTGAGCTTTGAGAGGGGTTAATGAGCTCTACCAAAAAATTTCTTGGACATAGAATTATAATCAGTTCCAGTTTGGATGGTCTAACCTTATTAGTTTTTGGGATACTTTTAAACATTAACTCATGTCTCCCACGGAGAGTCGGGAGATCGGATAAAATTATAAATATATATATCTATGTCGAATTTGATACTCCTGGCTTTTGTAGTTCCAAAGATCCTACCGTTTCTAAAGACATATTGGCTCTCTTATCCCTCAGATCGTATTTTGGGTAACTTTTGGTTCCCTCCTATTTTCATGTATCAAAAAACTTATGGAAGTATTTCTTGCAAAGGAATCCAAAAAACTTCAAGATCTTAGATTAATACAAGTTAATTTCAGAGTTGAATAGAATTAATTGAGAGCTGAGTACTCAATAAATGAATAAGTTAGATTAGACTAAAACTAAGACTATTCCATTTGATTTAAGATTTTGCAGTCTGTGTTAGGCTGAATCTTCTTGTCATCATGCCACAAGTTATAATTCAAATTGACCGAGATTTCATTTGTGCATCGCTTGGAGAGCTTCGCAGAGCCCACTCAAAGTCAACTTGGTGCAATTGGATTCCCTTTGCAGCAATTAAGCAAATTTAATTTTGTTTGAGTGAACCTGACTAGCTGTTTTTATTTATTTCAGCTTCATGCTGATCATTGGCCTGGGCAGGTCCTGCCGGTGGGTGCTCAGGTCATAAGGTAAACCATGATTAGCAAGTTGGCTGGTCCCCTGTGGTGGCCTCAGCTTGCCCTTGGATCGGATTACGGACAACGTAGCAGCTGAGGCCATCAACATTTTGAGCCCGGGAAGCTTGAAGACCAACCAGGATAACAATCAGTGGGGTCAACTCATCTGCTCTCTCTCTCGACTGGAATTTATGCCCACCACGCGTAGCTGATAAGACACCAGAGTGTTTGTAATTTAAGTGCAGGGCAAATGCAACTAAGCCAGGAGGAGGTGGTGGTAAAGGGAGTTCTGAGGCATTGCTTGGATTGCAAATTGTTTGAGGGTGACAGTGGAAACCTGTTGCGGTTGACTGTCCTGGCCCTAATCGCTGTGGTCGCATCGCATTACACGTCCATTCCGAACGGCAAAAAAAAAAAAAAACTAAAAAAAAATCCCAAATAGTGCTACGGGATTCCAGAGCAAAAGACAACATAAAAAAAAAAAAATTAAACACAAAAACAGTGGGTGGAAAAAAAATGTTCTGATAAAAAGTTTTTAATTAAAAGTTTTTCTAGGTTGTCTGATTTCAAACATTTGTGAAATCAGGCCCGTAACTTGTTCTGGCCTGTACTCCTCGGCTATAGTGGGCCCGGTCTGTACTGGTCTATCTCTGACTTTCTCTACATTCGTCTCTGTCTCACTTGTTTCTCTTATCAAGGCCAGAGATTGTGTGAAGGGTGTGGTTTCACAATTCTCAGCCGTATTTGCCTGTGATGCGCTTTCGTGGAGGCTACCATCATCATCAAGTGGCAGACCCAAAGAACTGACTCACCGACTCACTGGCACACTGGCACACTGGCTCACAGGCTCACAGGCTTACGGGCCCAGCGACGCATAGACTTCTGGACTCCCCGACTGCCTACTTAAGCGCTGTTGCACTGTTGCTGTCAGGTAATTTCCATTTCATTTCATTCAACTTGTGCACATTTTTCATATGCAGTCGACGGACGACTACGACGAGCCCAGCCGAGAAAGAGACAGAGAGAGAGAGAGAGAGAGAGAGTGTGAGCAGCCTGAAGAGTCTTATAGCTTATGCTGAGCTGACGTTTGGAGCGAATAAGGAAGAAGAAGAGGAGGAGGAAGCAAAAAGTTGATGCAACATAAAACCGATGATTCTGATAAAAGAGGTCAAGATTGTGTGTGAGAGGGCAGTAGAAAGTTTTAAATATCAACAAATAATTATAATCATTATAATAATATAGTAACAAGACTCAACTAACTAACCATTAATTAAATCTAACAATAGGACTAAGTATAAATGGATACCAGCAATTTAATTTATTATTTTAATATTTAATTTTTTTTTAAGACTAAAAAAAGTTTTCATATTTTTTTTTTCATGTTGAATTTTTGAAATAATTTTCAAGGACTTGTTTATCTTTGGATAATGGCAATTCCTTTTACAAGTCAAATAGTTGCAAAACTTATTTAATTGGAATTGAAAATGCAAAAGTTTATTGCTTTTGAAAAGTAATTCAAAACTCGAATAAAAGTAATCTAATCTTTTTTTTTCTATTTTATTTTTTTTTTATTTTTATTATTATTATTTTCTCGGAAATAACTTTGTATTTTGAAAAGTTTTTCATAAAATAGAATCAAGCACGAGTAGATTTTTACAAAATTATTAGACTCTTTTCGAAGAAAAAGGAGTCTATTCACTTTGCTCTGATGTTTGTAACGCACAGAACCAAACATCGTAGACCCACAAAAGTTACATCTAGAATACTTAGAATCACTAGAGGAGTCGATATAGCCATGTCCGTCTGTCCGTCTGTCCGTCTGTCCGTCTGTACATATCAGATTTACTCCGTCAGTTTAAAAGCTATTTTGCTGAAACTTGGTATATAGCCTTCTTTTTTACCTAGGTAGTACACTAGTTTGAATCGGTCGGATCGGACCACTATATCATATAGCTGTCATACGAACCTAAATCGGTTTAGGCAATAACTTCCACATTTATTATCCGATTCTTTTCAAATTTGGCATGCGTGTTTTTTATATAACGATAGATAATTGTGCCAAATTTCGCCTGGATCGGATCACTATATCATATAGCTGTCATACGAACCTAAATCGGTTTAGCGAATAACTCACACATTTATTATCCGATCCTGTTGAAATTTAATATGCATATGTTTTTTATAGCAATTAATATATGTACCAAATTTTGTAAGGATCGGACGACTATATCATATAGCTGCCATACGAACCTAAATCGGTTTTAAGAGAAACTCGCACAAAACTCGCACATTTATTGACTGATCTCTTCAAAACTCAGCAAACACGTTTTTTACATAATTATACGCGTTTGTGCTGAATTTTATTAAAATCGGACTACTATATCATATAGCTGTCATACAAATCGAAATTTGCCCTATTAACTGACCAACCCCGTTCATGTGATTTATGGCAGAAACAACTGCGAAAAGAGTCTGTAATCTTCGGCACACCGAAGATAACGTTGGGATTTTTTTTATTTATTTTAAGCAAAAAATTGAATGGAAAAATAATATACAAAAGCACTTCTGGGAATTATGCATATTCAGTACCAAAGGAAACTTGATAAATACATGAAAATTGAATTTAAAAATTAACAAGATATTTTTTTTTCTTTTTATAATTTCATTTTATTTTTACTCGAAGATATTTGGAGCAATCAAACTTGTGTGTTGGACTCTTTATGCTTGAATATCTTAGAAAAATATTTTATTTTTCTCCCCCCCGCCCTTTCTTCTTACCCCTCACTTTTTCAAAGCCCTGTAGTTCCTACAGTTTGAAGATTTTGACTCAAGTAGCTTAGCAAAAGCTAAAATCCAAAAATCTTTCGATTGATACCAAACATGAAGCAAATCGGTACATAATCACAGGAGATACATGAAAAACAAAATCACAGAGTCAAGCTTGCAATTCCGCTCGCGCTCGGAGAGCCAAGCCTGCTGTTGGTTGAACAGACCGATAGATGGCGCGCTAGGCTTGTGGTGAACAATTCATGTCTTTTCAAATGGATGGGTGTCTATCGGGTCGAGGGGTAACCCAAACCTGGTCACCCCTGAGCCTAACTCATTTTTCAAATCTTCCTCAAACAGTTTAAGCAAAATCCAATTATAATTTTACATAAATTAATCATTCGATTATCATAAAATAAAATAAATCATATTTTACTTAATGAATTTCCCCCAAAGCATTTACATTTAATAGACTTTAATTTAAATAAAATAAAATAATATATATAAAAATATTGTGTATATATAAGATATTTTAGTGCTTGAAAACTACAATTGGTTTTAATGATCAATTTATGCAAGTTGTGTGCCTTTGGAGAGTCCCTTGAAGGTCATTATATGCGATTTTCACAGTTTTGCTCTGGCTTTTCCTCTCAGCTTGCTAGCACCTAGAATCTCACTACTTGACTTCGGACGCTTCTTCTTGTCCTCCTTCTGTGTGTGTGTGTGTGCTTTCTGTGTCTGTTGATTTGCAATCGGTATTCCCTTTTGGGTATATACATATATACAAACATACATATTTATGAAGCTTATTCCGTTTGGCATTGTTAACAAAACTTGTGATTCCGTGATTGTGTCGACGCAACGTCGATGGACGAAGTCAAGTCGACAGGACATCGATGTCCTCTGGCAATAAATGCAATTAATAGTGTCAACGAAGCTGGCGGAAATTGATGGTGGAATATTTTACAACACCGGCCAAGATGAAAGACAACTATTTTTTATCCTCCTCTCTCTCTCTCTCTCTCTCTCTCTCTCTGTGTCTGTCTCTGTTCTCATTACAATTCTTTTTGTTATTATTATTATTCCACTTTTGCTTGTTTTCTTCTTATCTTATTATTCTTTTAATTTATTGTTTCTGTTGGAGTGGAGTTTTTCTTCACCATTTCAATCTTAGAGCGAATTAAATTTAAGGATATAACGACTAATTGATTTGTGCTGCAAATTGGCTAATAACTTAAGCGTTCATAATTTAACTAGCATATATACAGGATAATGATAATAAGGACCTTGCCCAAGTCCTATCGAATTTGTACTGTTTTAAGACAAAAAAAAAAAACCAATTATTTCAAGGCTGCCTTATTTTTCAAGGGCAAAAAGGCGCTCATTAAACTGGCCGCTAAAATGAGAACAAAAACAAAAAACAAATAAATTAAAAATAATAATTTTTTTTTTGTTAAAAAAAAACCTACCAAACATGAAGAAGCTGACCATTAAAAAGGGGGGTATACAGCCCAGACCCATGAGGGCCGGAAAGAAAATGTTGCCCAAAAGTGAACCGAAACGACCGCACATCATTGCCAGGGAAACAATCATCGTCCTGCGAAGCATAACAAAGCCTAAATTAGAATCAAGAGAAAATTAAAAACCAACTCACCTCAGCGAAGTGGGAAACAAATTGACCGTGGCGCTTATCACCGATGTCCCCGAAATGCTGCCCATGGTGACAAATATCGAGGCTATCGCCACAGTCATAGTCGAGGAGTTAGACCAATACATGCCGATGCCACAGCAGCCAGCCAAGAACAGACCAATAACTGAAAGGGCAAATTAACTCAACTGTCTCTCAATGCTTCAGCTTACTCACTTAGTATGCGTTTGACTCCCACCAGATTGACCAGAAATCCAGCCAGCATATAGGCGACTAAACCGGCCCCAGCCACAATCAAATTGTTGCTGTATGTGGCCGCGGTTATATTCACAGTGCACTCGGCAAGGCCATCAGTGTTCTGGGCAGTGGAGGAGGATAGTTCCAGCTGGGCTTGCGTGCGATTCACACTGAATTCGATAATATGGCAAATGCTGGAATCACTCTCATTGGTATGGCCGATCATGAGGTCTTCGTATTCCCGAATCGAAGCGAACAGTTGAGGCAGCCAGAGACGCATGGTGTTCTGACTGGAATGGAATGGTCCAAGGGTTCTAAGAGTTCTGACAAGAGTTCAAGTGTTCAGACTCACCTCAGGAGTACGCAGAAATTGAGCAGGTAGACCCACAGGGAGAGACCCAAATAGGGCTTGGTGAAGAGGGGACGCAATTGTAGCAGACCAGCAGGACATTGATGGCCTGGGCTCTTGTTGTCTGTCTTGGCTGCTAGTTCGGCATCTAGGTCTTCCTGGTCCTCAGCCTTTTTGCTGGCCTTATCGGGTGTCTCCTGGGCCAGCTCTTTGAACTGATGGGCGCATTTGCTTAGGTCTGTTAGCTGAATCAACTTAGGATTCCTTTACTTACTGGATAGGCCTCACGGGGCTGGCGCTTGTTCAGGGCATACATGGTTCTAAAGGCCTCCAGAGCCTCTTGATTGCGGCCCTGGGACATGAGAAATTTCGGACTCTCCGGAAAGAAGCAGAGCAGCGAAGCGGCCAAGAGACTTGGGGCAGCCGTTATGGCCAAAAAGATTTGCCATGAGTGTACTGCAATTAGGTGGACAAACAAAAATGTGTTGAAACTTTGGCAGGTGTCTTGCTTTATCTGGGTAAATAACTGATTATCTGACACTCGTTTGTCAAGCTTGATAACCTTGAGTTTGCTTTGTTTCAAGGCCAAAGAGGGCAGCACACCAGGTACTTACATGATAGGCCAAAGATGTGCAGCTCCCAAGGCTGGGGCAGGACAAGCATGGCCAGGCCGGGCAGACTCAGCGTGGAGAAGGAGAACATCACCCCCACAATCATCATGACCCGTTGACGCTGATGACGGCTATGCAGCTCAGTCAGATAGGTCATAAGCACGGCAAAGGGACCGCTCAGACTGCAAGGACACACTTAAGAGAAACCATACTAAATTTGAGCAGGCTGATTGACTCACACAAAGCCGCCGATATATTTAAAGACCATAAGCTGGACCACACTCTGGCTGAGGGCCCCAGCCAGCACGCACAGGCATTCGGTGAGAAGGCCATAGATGAGCAGCTTCCGACGCCCCTTGGTATCGGCCACAAAGCCCCAGAAGGCAGCCGAGGTGATCATACCGGCATAGGTGATGGCATTCAGGGTGCCCTTGTCCATGAGGCTCAGGCGCAGATCACACTCGGCACTGGGCAGTATGTAGGATATAGTGGTGGTCTCGTATACCGTAGACATGGCTGCTGGGACTGCCACCAGCAGCAGCAAAATATTGAATAAGCCAAAGCCAGCCGCATCGATGGCTGTCTCAAAGTCTGGGGCTCCAGGCGCCGGGGTAGGCGTAGATGCTGGGGTAGGCGGAGATTCTGGTGTAGGCAAGGAAGCTTCCGCCTGTTTGCCTTCGATTTTTGGACCATCTTCCTCTTCGATTTCGTTCTCAGTTTGTCCAGTCATCTTGAATGATTCACTCTTTCCTCACTCCAAGTGTAATGCGCCCGTTCGTAGCCGCTGGCCGACTAAGGTTTGCCAACGCTTTTCACTGGCATCTTGTAGGCTGTTTAGCTATATTGTTTGCCTCTTTAAAATCCTTAGTTGATTTTCCATAAACTTTTTCAACAACAACAAAAACAATGGCTGTAACTCAATTTAGTAGCGGGTATCTGACAGATAGCTTCCTTCTATTTGATAATTAAAATTTGTTTATCCAAGAGCGCCTCGTTGTTTACCACTGTTTGTTTATGTGACTATATATACCTATATAGTATAGATAAATTTAGCTTACCCCAACGAGCTGAGCCACCATAAAAATAATAAACACTCTGAATTTTACACAACACTGAAATACTCTGCCAATTGATTTTTGACTTGGAACTGTTGGAATTTTATTGATTAATTATAGATATGATTTTATCTAAGAGTAAATAGTTCTGATAAATATCGGAAATACAAATCTTTAACTGGCGCAATCAAGTATATTTGAAATAGTTCATTCTGTTGGATTTATGGGAAGCGATAGTCAGAACTTTGGCAGATTTTCAAGCCGAAAAGAAGTTGAATCAATCCGAAGAACTTAAAGAGTTGAAAGGCCCGCGATTTTTTCTGTTGGATTTATGGGAACGATAGTCAGAACATTGGCAGATTTTCAAGCCACAAATAAGTTGAATAATTCCGAAGAACTTGAAGAGTTGAAAGGCCCCCGATTTTTTCATTGTTAGCTGAAAGGGTATGAAAAGAAAAAATCACTCACACGGCATTGCGGCGATCACTCAAGCTGGCTGTGCCCCAAAATGGCAATAGAACTTGGTCAAGTCCAACCACATACACACACATACAAATACATAGAGAGAGGGAGAGAGAGAGAGACTCACACGAGGGCCCATCTAATCATCACAATCACTGATGATGGTTCTCTGGTGTGGCTTCATTAATGACTGTGAATGGCAGGCAAAGAAGACAAAGTGCGCAAGTAGCAAAGTAGACAGAAGGCAGTTGTTCCCAGCTGGGGTAGCTCTGGCCAGAGTCTGGGAGGGCCTGGGCGGTGGCAATGGAATTAGCCTCATCTTTCAGCCTGTGACGACATGGCAGGCCGTTGATTTATTTGCCATGACGTCGACGCTTTTTGGTTGGCAACAATGGATCACAGACAGACAGACAGACAGACAAACAGACAAACAAACGGACGGACGGACAACAACAAAACAAAGCTCACACTCAGTGGGCTACCCAACCCGGCTATCATCTCATTAGGTTGGGTTTTATATGCTATATGTATCTATTAATGTGTGCGAGTGTGTGTGTGTGTGTGTGTGTGGGTGTCATTTAGTCATCAACACGCTGACTTGCCAACTGTCAACTCGGACAAGTAAGCCACACGCCCCAAAATGCCATCATTTCCTTGAAAATCTTCATCACTTTTTCTACCAAAATAGTCAGAGCTTTTTTTTTTCTTTTCTATTTATTTTTGTTTTTGTTGTTTTTGTTTTTTTTTTTGGTAAAATCAGCAAAATTAGTGTTGACGATAAGCGAATTGGTTCTGAGTAGCTTTACTGAATGATTAGACAGTAAGCCAGTCAGACAATCAGCCAGACAATCAGTCAATTTCTAACCACGTTAGTGGAATTCGATTTGATTGGGTTTGCAGGACTAAAGCAAATAATAACCCTTAATGAGCTCTGTAATTTGGGAAAAAAGAAATTAAGGAAATTTTATAAAAATTAATAAACCAAAGAACTTGGAATCTGACCGATTAAATTATTTCAAATTAAGCAATCAAAGTAAATTAATTTTTATTTTTTATACTCTTTTCGAAGTAAGAAAAGTATGTTCATTTCCGTAGACCTCCATAAGTTACCTTTAGAATAGTCAGTATCGCCTGACAAATTGATTGATTTGTCTGTATAGAAACTAGACGAAGTAGTCTCTCAGTTTCAAAGCTATCGTAACGGAATTTGATATATGGAACTGAATCTAAATTTGAATCGGCTTGGCGAACATTTCCTACAGACTTCTTGAATTCCTCTTCCCTTTCAAAATTGTTATACACCCTTATAAATTACAGATACATATATTTGATCAATTTCATTAAGATCGGAATAGTGATATCCAAACCAAAATCGGTGCTAGCAATATCCCTAACATTGACTGACTAATCCCAATCAAATTTCGTATATAGTTTTTTTTTTGTATGGAAGTTAAGATGTGTGTAAACCTTAAATGGATTTGTCTCCTATATGCTTGACTCGACAGTCTAAATCGGTCTTAGGAATATCTCCAATATTCATTCAAATTTTATATACACATTTCTTAAATTAAGATCGAAACACTATATCATATAGTGAAAATATAATGAACTATATCAATCAAATTTGGTCTTTAGGATTTTTACGTGGGACTTAATATCTTTATAGTATTAGTCTATATCTGACGTACTAGCCTAATCTAAGTCCATTTATATGATTCTGGGTAGAACAAATCTTTATGAAGAGTCTGTAAGAGTCTGACTAACCCTGAAGATAACGTTGGTGTTTTTTTTTTTTGTGAGTAATCATAAAAATTATGACGAAACAATCGTTGGTATAATGCAAATTTTTCCACGCTTCAATTTGTTTTTAATTTCATCGGCTAAGCTTGGGTAAATTTCTCGCGCTATTATCTTGGGCAAACATACGACAAAACGAATGAGCAGATAGGCAACAAAGAATGAGAGAGAGACAGAGAGAGAGAGAGTGACTGGGAGACAAATAATAAAAGTTTCATTTAACAAGCGCGCTAGGCGATAGGCGGAGTGTGAGGGGGGGAGGGGGTTGGTTCGAGTGCTAAAGTTTTTTTGAAGGAGCCATTGAAAGGATGAATTAGGAGAGGGTTTGGGTTTGGTGTGTGGGCAATTCAAGTGTGGGTGTGGCAAGGCGTTATATATTTAACAAGTTTTGCATTTTGGACACTTTAGCAAAGCCAGAAAACTTGCCTGGCAACTTGGCAACAAAATTTTGACTTTTGTTTGTATTTGTTAAAAGGCTTAATTTGTTTTACTTTTGGGGTTGGATGGGTAAACATTATTAAATGGGGGGCGGGCCCAGTTAGCTAAGGTGAGTCGCAAGGATAGAACCCAGGGGCGGAGGGGGGAGAGCCTTTGACAAAGTCAATGGCCTGGTGTGGGGCAGCCTTTCGGTAAGTATCCAAATCAACAGCCACAGGCAGACAGGCATCGCCACTATCCTCTTAGTGGGGCGGAAGGGGTCGTTTGACGGTGGTCTGCGGGCTGCGGGGACTGATTTGGCTTAGGGCAAATAATGTCCATTGGTTAAGCAAACCAGGCTAAAGTGCTCCAAATAACTTGATGGCAACCACGACAATACACACACACACACACACACACACATACGCACACCTTTGCTGGCTTTATTGATATGTGGGAATGTCTCCACGCTGGCTAAGGTGTGTGTGTGTGTGTGTGTGTAACGGTGAGTTAAGGTGCGCTTGTCTGCCTAAATCAAGCTCAAACAATTTGAACTATTTGAATTGCCAAGCAGCACTCTAATGTGTCACACAAATACACACACACACACACTCACACATTCACAGCTGCACACGCATTCCCACATTTCAATTCTCAGACAAAGATAAGCAAGCAGGTTAACCCAGCCAACAAATTTGTTTTATCATGATTTATGATGAGCTCAACTCGGGCATCTCTTCTGCATGACTGGCGAAAGATGTTGTGGCGCTTAACATAATCCCAAATGTAAGCCTATTGTTTTTTGGGCCTATTTTCTTTCAATACAGTCAGGCGATGTGCAAGGGAAATGTGCTTAATCAGTACATAAATCAAATTGTTTGAGGGATTTGTTAATTTCCTACCCGATGAGAAATGATTTAATTTATCGAAAATTTTAAGAATTTAAAAAAAAAAAAAATTAATATTTTTTATATTTTTTTTATTTTTTTTTTTGGCGGTGGAAAATGTTTGCTGGGTATGCAAATAAACAGATGGCATTATCAAGGCACGCACTCACACAGACACACCCACGCCTACGTCCATGGACACGCACACATTTAGACACTCACTCACCTATAACGACGTGACTAAGTAAATGTCAAACTAATACCAAAAGTCCACCGCAACGTAAGCAGCAACAACAGCAAAAACACCAGCCAACGGTAATGACAACAACAACAACAACAACAAAAAAAAAACCGCAATAGAATTAACAACAACAACAAAAGCAAATGCACAGCATGAACAAGCGGCCATCAGCAGAACAGCAAAAGCAGGCAGAAGAACAAGAAGAAGATGATGATGATGATGAAGAAGAAGAAGAAGAAGAAGAATCAGAATAATGCAATGTCCCTCGTTGTCGCTTTAAGTTTATACACACACACACACACACACATACATGCATACATACAAACATGCTTGCATACACAGGCCGTGGCTCAAGTTCAAAGCGGAATCGGTTGACGGTGGGGAATAATTGAAGATGGTGGCCAAATTGTATGGCGGGGGCGGGAGAGGGATGCGGTAAATGGGCGGCTGAATGAATGGATCACATGGATTGTGCCTGTGTTTGTGCTTGTGCTTGTGTTTGTATTTGCGTTGTTCTTGTTGTTGTTGTTTTTAACCATATTGATGCCGACTGTGCACTGGGTGGGGGGATGAGGTAGATTGAGCCAGATGAAGAGAGAAAGACGACCGCAAAGCTTAGCGCCATTTATTGCATTTACCATTGCTTGGCCCCAACAGCACTACCATACCCCTGCATCCAACCCCTTCGGCCCAGGTAAGTGAAAATTTGTGTTGCGGAAAAACAGACGGCATAGCCCATGCCCCATTGCTACGTGCACGGATTGTGTGCAGCACATCGTCGTATAATGATGACGATGATTATACGAGCTGGCGGAAAGCACAAGGCTGAACTTAACTGAGCTGAGCTGTGGAGAGTAGAGAACATTGGCAAAACCGGATAGCGGGTGGGCTGTGGCTCGCATTTACTTTGTAACGGTATTGTGGGTAGTTAATGCCTCGATTATCGATAGCGAAATGCCAATGGGAATGCAGCGTATGCATCCGAATCCTTCCACTTCTATTAAAACCCAAAATTATTCATAGTTTATTGTGCCACAGATACTTTGCCTGAATTGTGTGAAACCCTAGAAGGGAAATCACTGATTATACAAATTTATCTGAATCATTTCAGTTTTTTTTCCTCGATAATTTGAAAGAAAGAACAAGTGTCAAAGTTTTCTGAGAACCAGTCGATTATCAGGTCAGGGGAGCAGGATTGGTCCACTAATTATTCACCTGTTCAGGTGGAGCACTCATAAGACAGAAGATTGTCCATGATGGCCAAGCTTTCAACAGGCTGAGGAACCAGATGCCTGAAGCCTCTGGTGACATAAGCACTTCATCACCAAGTGAGATATGAGAGCTCCTAAGCCAAATCCGAGAGTGTGTCTAATGAATTTGTTAGCTTGATTCCAGGTTTTGTGCTCTTAAATTTTGGTTGAAATATTCAGATTTTTGATAAATTTTTTTTTTTTTTGCCCGCCACCCGCTGTTCATTTAAGATTTTCCCTTTCCATTGAGTTGATGTGCATTCAGACCTTCTTCTTGTACTTTTCCTTTTTCTTATTCTTGTTATATATATATATATATATATTTTCTTCTTGGCTTGAGTACCATCAACAGTCCTCCCTAGCCCCAACCATTTTCATCGCAGATATTTTCATCGTCATGGTCATTTTGCCCTGGCTTCTTCTTCTTCTAGGTTTGAGTACTCTTTTCGAGTGATAAGATGAGAAAATTCGTCTTTTCGCAGACAACTGAAATGTTGCAAGTATTTTCGAAAGAAAAAAGTATTTGATCTTCGTTGATAAAGAGATAATCGCTACCCTTTGAGCTTTGCTTCTTTTTTTTTTTTGGCAATACAAGTAGTGTTAGTGTGCGTGTGTGTGTGTGTGTGAGTGTGGCTTGCCCTTTTGTGTTGTTTTGTTATTGTTATTGTTACGGTTACCAACTCGTAACTTTTCGCTTAGCAAAGCTTACGAAATGTGCGCGCGTGGAAACAACTAAACGACCTGCTTTCAGTCTTTTGCCCACAAAAAGAAAAACAAAAATTTCGCACACACACACATACACAGTGAGTGAGAAAAATAACTCTTCTGTTTGTGCTTGTTGTTGTTGCTGTTGTTGTTGTGGTTGTTCTTGTGTTCTGGTAAACTGCTTTCAGTTGCAGAGCTTATTGCCCGCAACGAATAGCGAAGTAATAGCGGGTAATGCTCGTTTTAAGCTAAGCAAAAAATGACCAACCTAACGAGCAGACAAAAACCCGACCCAACCAGTCAAGCCAATCCCAAACCCAGCACAATCCCTGCTCCTGGTCCAGCCAAGTCAAGTGAAGCCGGGACCGGACAACGGCGCAATTTGCACGCACACACCAGACTCCGCAAAAACCTCTGCCAGCTATGCCCGCACTGCCAGCAGCAGTCGTCCACGCACTATGCAAAAGAAGGTGAGAGCGAAAGGGAGCGAGTAAGTGAGATAGAGCCGCTTACAGCGCGAGAGTGTGCGGCTAGCTGTCGTGTGTGTCGTTTGGGTGGGAGCGAGACAACCGCATAGCTAAGCATGACACATGCTAAATCCATTGTGCCATTAATTTGTTATTGTATTGGCGTGCCAAGGCTTTGTTGCGTATGTTTCATTTTGTATTTGACTGCATGTGTTCTATTCCTGTTTTTGTTTTTTTGTGCTTGTGTTTTTCTTCTTTTTGACAACATTGTTGTTGTTGTTAGTTGTTTGGTGCGGTTGCGACGCGCTCAAATTTGAACACTGCCGTTGCCATGGCTCCCAACCGCGCACTCAAGTGAATGGCAATGCTGTGCGCTTTGTGACCATTGCGTGGTCTGTTCTGGGAATGTTATTTTTCATCCAAAAATAATCCTCACAACTTTAAAATACATGGATTCCTCTTGTCAAGTGAAAAACTGTCAAAAAAATTTCCTAAAATTGCCCAAAAAAACAATATTTTTGCCAAACATGTGCGTTTTCCAATGAAAATCATGGTAGGCCTTGACTGTTTGACAAGTATAAAATGAGTTGGATGCTTGATATTTGCTCATTTATTATCGTATTCTTGACGAGTCAACAACTCTTATTTTATTTTCTCAAACTATTTTTCATTTGCCATAGTTGGCTCAGTTCCCATATTATTTTTTACATGATTCTTTTTCCGTGCAATCGCTTTTTTTGGTATACCTTTTCAATTGCCATTCAATATTTTCTTGAACTGTTTAAAAGTCTATTTTTTTAATTTGAAAAAATTATATTTTTATTTAATTACATTTTTAAATTGAACTACAATTGCTTTATTTCTTGATCGTTTTCCGCATTCTTTATTGGCATTCATTCTTTTTTTTTAATCTTTAATTCATATTTTTTTATTTTTTTTTTATTTATTTAAAAAAGTTCTATTTTTATTTAATTAAATCTTTAAACCATTGTTTTTTTTGGTATACCTTTCCAATTGTCATTCAATATTGTCTTGAACTGTTTAAGTCTTTTTTTTTAATTTAAAAAATTATATTTTTATTTAATTAAATTTTTAAATTGAACTACAATTGTTTTACTCGTCCATCGTAATTGGCATCGATTTTTTGAAATCTTTAATTAATATTTTTTTTTTTTAATTTAAAAAATTATCGTTTTATTTAATTTTTAAATGGAACTACAATTGTTTTACTCGTCCATCGTAATTGGCATTGATTTTTTGAAATCTTTAATTAATATATTTTTTTTTTAATTTAAAAAATTATATTTTTATTTAATTAAATTTTTAAATTGAACTACAATTGTTTTACTCGTCCATCGTAATTGGCATCGATTTTTTGAAATCCTTAATTAATATTTTTTTTTTTTTAATTTAAAAAATTATATTTTTATTTAATTAAATTTTTAAATTGAACTACAATTGTTTTACTCGTCCATCGTAATTGGCATTGATTTTTTGAAATCTTTAATTAATATATTTTTTTTTTAAATTTAAAAAATTATATTTTTATTTAATTAAATTTTTAAATTGAACTACAATTGTTTTACTCGTCCATCGTAATTGGCATTGATTTTTTGAAATCTTTAATTAATATATATTTTTTTTAATTTAAAAAATTATCGTTTTATTTAATTAAATTTTTAAATTGAACTACAATTGTTTTACTCGTCCATCGTAATTGGCATCGATTTTTTGAAATCCTTAATTAATATTTTTTTTTTTTTAATTTAAAAAATTATATTTTTATTTAATTAAATTTTTAAATTGAACTACAATTGTTTTACTCGTCCATCGTAATTGGCATTGATTTTTTGAAATCTTTAATTAAAATTTTTTTTTTTTTAATTTAAAAAATTATCATTTTATTTAATTAAATTTTTAAATTGAACTACAATTGTTTTACTCGTCCATCGTAATTGGCATTGATTTTTTGAAATCTTTAATTAATATTTTTTTTTTTTAATTTAAAAAATTATCGTTTTATTTAATTAAATTTTTAAATTGAACTACAATTGCTTTACTCGTCCATCGTAATTGGCATTGATTTTTTGAAATCTTTAATTAATATATTTTTCTTTTTTTAATTAAAAAAATTATATTTAAAGCTTAGTTTTTTTTTTTTTTTGGTATACCTTTGCAATTGCTATTCAATTCAAGTTCCTTCAAGACCGTTAAAAGAATTTTTTTATCCACTCTTTAAGAGTCTTCTCAAATTTAAATTTGTTTCCTTGCCTTCAAATCGTAGAAATTCTCTGCAGCACAAAGCAAAAAAAAAAGAAAGAAAAAAAAAATTTAAACATCCACGTACATTTCGAGAGCTTAGCTTCATTAGAGGCGCAAATGAACAATACAATACATGCATATATGTGTTTGCGTGTATGTGTGAGTGTGAGTGGGAGTGCGAGTCCGAGTGTGAGTGTGAGAGAGAGCGTGGCCTGATACTGTGTGAATTTTAACAGCTGCCAACGCAGGCATTGCCAGCACCAAACTAACACCACTCTCTCACTCTCTCTTCTTTGGTCCTTTTTTTTTTGTTTTTGGTTCACTTGGTACTTTTATTGTTGTTGCTGCTGCTGCTGCTGCTGCTGTTTGTGTCTTTGGTTAGTGCTGCTGCCTGGCAATGACAACATTTGGTGTTTGGTGGTTTGGCATTTTGTTTTTGTTGCATTTTGGACTGGCCAGCCGTGAAGTGGATAGATGACGATAAGAGTGAGGTTAGTGAGGTTTCAACCCAGCCGCGTCCTATGAAATGACCAGTCACAGGGCGTTGAAAGCGGGCCCTTACCGTTCACTGATGCTGACAATGTTGTAGTAGTTGTTGTTGTATAGGCTTAAAAACAACTTTTACTCACTGGCCAATTGTGGGAATGGAAGCGGTTTTCCGTACTATTTCAATCCGGATTACTTAAATGGTTTTTTTTCGGGGGTGCTTTAATCTTTCAAACAAGATCGTTCAAGTTTTATGTCTAGCTGATTAGTTCAATTTTCCAATTGGTTGGCCGGGCTGAAAAGAGTTGGCAAGAAACAAAGGGAGAGAGAGAGAGAGACCACAACTAATTGAGTGCTGGGACCTGAGCTTTGCGGGGGATTCAACACGGCTTAAAGGCTTAAAAAATTTATGACAATTTTTGTTTTTTCTCTGCTTTTTATTTTTTTACAAAAGGAAACTTTTGAATTGATCAATTTGCAGAGTAATTTAATTATAGAATTCCCTCGAGTCCAAGTCAAACCCATCTAAAATTTTAGATTAAAGCAATCATTTTTTAATTTAACTAAAACAAAACAAAATTAATTATAGACTATTACCATTGTTTAAATTAAATGCTTTGTAATTTTATTATAGACAAAAATTTGAATTAAAAAAAAAAAATTTATTTAAATTGCTGGTTTGGTTTTATTTTCCCCAGCCGCAGTGAATAATTTGTAATTACAGAGCAGAATATGAATTCATTTGACAATGTTTTTATTACATTTCTTTGTTTTTTTGTTATTAATTAATAAAACAATAATTGGCCTGGACCAAAGAGTAGAGACAAATATTTCGGTTTCACAGAAATTCTTAGGGCAAATATAATTTCTTTAAAAAGCTTTAAAAAGGTAAATTTAATCGGATGGTTTATTTTTTTTTTTTGCAATATGCATTTCCCACTACAATCTGGCGGAAATAATCAAATTGACACTTTTCTTTCCAGTCCACACAAATAAATAAGTAAAACAAATAATCAAATTACATAGAATCAAAAGTATATAAAAATGAAGCCGCACATTAAACTCGGTCGCGGCCGAGCTTGGGATACCCTGAACCTAGTGGACGGAATTGAAAGAGGTGGCAACCCTAGTCGGGTGGTAACCCTCTTCGTCTACATTCACATGAAACCTCTGATCTTCATATTCCTTTGAATCCAACAGAACTTTGCTTACAATAATGCAAGCACGCCATCTAGCGGACTGTTCTTTTGACCGTTTGCCTGTTAGGCAAGGCGAACTAAAATCTTGACCCTCAAAATTTGTTTTTTGTATAACTCATGTAAATATGGTCCGATTTTAGTCATATTTGGTATCAATCGAAAGATTTTTAGTTAACTAACAACTTTTCGGAAGCAAAAAATACCGAAATCCCAAAGCTGTAGAAATGACAGGGCTTTGAAAAAGTGAGGGGGTGGAAGGGGTGGGCGGGGGAAAAAAACAAATAAATTCGACGAGCGTACATATATATGGAGTTCGAATCCCAAGTTTGGTTATCCTAGCTCATATAGTCTCTAAGATCTAGACGTTTACACGGACGGACAGACATGGCTATATCATGGCTGATCATATAGTGGGTAACTTTGGGTGGTCTACAAGGTCTCCTTCTTTGTACAAACTTAATATATCCTTACCCTTAAGCTGCAGGGTATAAAAATATGTTAAAAAATATCAAAAATATATTTTTTCGAATTATTTGAAAATTGTATTCGCTGTTTTTCATTCAAATTAAATCACGTATTGATTTGCCTAATTGACCAATTCACAAAATCAAAATATTTCATATAAATTTGGAAAATCTATTTTACATTTGAAATCGAGTAGAGAGTTGTCTTTGGTTTAGGTCGAGGTTACGTGGACTCTGTTTCAATTACATCCCATAGACACTTTCAAACATTATTTCATTTCATTTGATTTTGAAAATGCTTTTGCCTTTGATATTAAATACAAAATTTCCTATTGGAGCTGAAATCAACAGACGCCATCTCACCTCAGAGTGGGTGGATTCAGAAGGGTAGCCTACTGTCAGGCTATTGCCATATTCTCCCCGCACTTATCACAGAAATTTGCTACTATTTTTGGTTACCAAATTTTTGCCAGATAAATACTAGAATATTTTAGGAAGAAAAAGTATGAGGCACCCCAACTCCTTAGGATACCAGTCTCACTAAGGACCGGCTTGATAACTCTAGATCGCAGCTGCCTTAGCTTAATCTAACCTAGCCTCGTTCACCTTAGCCTGACGTTACCTTAACTACCCTCACCTAGACTAACCCAACCTAAACTGACTAAGCCTATACTAAACTTATCTTAACTAGACTTATCTAACCTAGACTTACCCAACCTAGCCTAGTTTAAGCTTTCCTGACCTTACCAAGCCTATAGCCCATAACCTAGTCTAACCCTACCTAAAATCACCTCACCTATCCTATAACTTAATTTCGGGACTGACTAAGCTGACTAAGCCTATACTAAACTTATCTAAGCTAGACTTATCTAGCTTGACTAACCCAACCTAGCCTAGTTTAAGCTTTCCTGACCTTACCAAGCCTATAGCCCATAGCCTAGTCTAACCCTACCTAATATCACCTCACCTATCCTATAACTTAATTTCGGGACTGACTAAGCTGACTAAGCCTATACTAAACTTATCTAAGCTAGACTTATCTAACCTAGACTAACCCAACCTAGCCTAGTTTAAGCTTTCCTGACCTTACCAAGCCTAAAGCCCATAACCTAGTCTAACCGTACCTAAAATCACCTCATTTATCGTATAACCTAATTTCGGGATAAAACGTTTTTCAGGAGAATCCTCAAAGCGTCACAAGACCACAACAAACTAGCATAGAGAAAGCATAAAAAAAGTAATACTAAACAAGAGACAGTTTCTCTTTTTGAGAATTCGAAGTTTACCAACATTTTTTGGATTTCGTATTACAATTTTGTCGAATTTATGTAACAAGTATTTGAGCCATAAAATTTCATACAAATTGCGTAATATATGGCCGACATATTCCTAAAGTATTTTGGATATGCTTGGCCTCCATAAGTCGCTCAAACATCTCACCCCTCAAACCATATTAGGCTTGCCTGTGATCTATATAATATAAGACCTTGATTCTGTTGTTCTCGAAATATTGTGAGAGCCCAATTTGAAAGTTGGAGAGGCTTTCGTGACAGCTGTAAGATAAAGTGGTTCGATCAAGCTAGTTTCGGGGTATGCTAAGTTACATTTCGATATTCTTCAAATGTCAGAGAGACCTATGAGACAGCGGTAAGATAAAGTGGTTCGATCTAGCTAGTTTCAGGGAAGGTTCTATGCTAAGTTACATGGATCTTGCTTTGATCTAGCTAGCTCTGGGTTAGTTTCTATATCGAATTATCTTGCTTAGAAACAGACGCTTGGATATGGCTATATAGATGCGTCTAATGGTGTTAATTTAGGGTGTTTTTTTTCAGATAGATTCAGAAGATATAAGTATTATTCATGACTTAAATCTTTAAATCTTTAAAAGAGTATGTGATCTACGGCTCTCTGAAAAGAGCCCTATTTTTCCGTAGTTTATTTGAAAATATACATTGTATTTTTTGAATAAAATTATTTTTCTACATAGTTTTGCTATTTTTTAGGTTACAAAAAAAAAACGGACACCGAGAGGGGGAATAATTTAGAATTGGATTTGTGTGGGGCGTGGAAATGTGGAAATGGAGTCTGCTTGGAATTGCTAATGAAAGTTTTTTAATTTTTCTTCTTTTCCCTTTTTTTTTTTTTGGAAAGTTAACTCTGTTAGTGAACATTTTCAGTTAATCTGTTTAAATATTTAGTGTGGAAGTTTTGGCTCACTTACTCCTCCCCGGGTGAAGTTGGGTTTTCTATTTAAAGCCTCAGGAACTATCAGCCCCTCGGCCAGATAAATGCAGAAACTACTAACCAACTAATTTCAAATTAACATATTTTGGGTGTAAACAAGCAGGCACACAGGCACAACACTCCCCTTTGGTTGGGGGTAATACTGTTTTCAGCGTTATCATCTCTCAATCTGAACCATTCATCTGTTTGTGAGAGTGTGGTCAAGTTCAACATTCAATTATGTAGGATACATTACAGACTCAGTGACAGTCTCACAAATAAACTGTCTGCCCTTGGCACCTGACCCACTCTGACAGCATAGACAGCACAGATAAATGAGAGCGAGTCCAAAGCAGGAGGGAGAGTGAAAAAGTACAAACCATTAAAGATAACCGACCCTGACTAGGCCAGACTAGCCTCAGCATAGTAATACATGCTCAAAACTTTCTCTACCTCTCGCAGGTCGTCACTTTCAGATACCCTAATCACCCACATTCAGATTGAGGGCGATGGGCGCCCCTCCCTTTCGTGCTTTATAAAGTTTTGCGGTCGCCCCTGGCACCACTCCCATCGCTCCCTCTGGTGATCTCAGCCTCTACGCATTTTCATAGACAACGTGGCAATGTGTGTAAAGTTTTTCAAGCAAAATGTCAAAATAGTTTTATATTCATATGCATATTTTGGCTTGGCTGGTCGACTAGGCCACTAACAGGCAGATACCAAAAGGGCCATCCAAGACAAGGCGAATATTGAGGGCTCTTTCCTAAGTTCTTTCCTAAGACAGTCATTTCAAAAATCTCAGGGCTATAGGCATTAATATTTGTGGTCTATTTGAATCAGCGAGGTTGGTTGGCTTGGACTATATCATATTTGAGATATAATACTGCTCAGGAGGAGGTCAGCCCATCTAAAACCATCTTGAAATTGTTCAAGATTGACTATATAATTCGAAAAATACTACCATATGATTAAGTTGACTTGAGAGAAAATACTGCTCAGGAGAAGGTCTATTTGAAATAGTCAGCCCATCTTAAACCTACTTGAAATTGTTCAAGATTGACTATATAATTCTAATTCTATATAATTCTAAGATGACTTGAGATATAATACTGCTCAGGAGGAGGTCTATTTGAAATAGTCAGCCCATCTAAAACCAACTTGAAATTATTCAAGATTGAATATATAATTCTAGAGATACTACCATATGATTAAGTTGACTTGGGCTATATCATCTTTGTGATATAATACTGCTCAGGAGAAGGTCAGCCCATCTAAAACCAACTTGAAATTATTCAAGATTGAATATATAATTCTAGTTCTATATAATTCTAAGTTGACTTGAGAGAAAATACTGCTCAGGAGGAGGTTCATTTTTAAATAGTCAGCCCATCTAAAGCCAACTTGAAATTATTCAAGATTGACAATATAATTCTAGAGATACTACCATATGATTAAGTTGACTTGGGCTATATCATCTTTGAGATATAATACTGCTCAGGAGAAGGTCTATTTGAAATAGTCAGCCCATCTAAAACCATCTTGAAATTGTTCAAGATTGACTATATAATTCTAGAGATACTACCATATGATTAAGTTGACTTGAGAAATAATACTGCCCAGGAGAAGGTCTATTTGAAATAGTCAGCCCATCTAAAACCAACTTGAAATTATTCAAGATTGATTATATAATTCTGGAGATACTACCATTTGATTAAGTTGACTTGGGCTATATCATCTTTGAGATATAATACGGCTTAGGAGAAGGTCGAAGCAGTGAGCCGATTTGAAATTGAAGATACTTCCAAATGATATGGTTGATATTGGATATATTTTATTGAGGTTGGAACAAACCCATATATATTTCTATATTCCCCCTATCAAATGCATAAAAATTGAATCAAATTTTTCGAAAGTTAGAAGAGATTAGCTCTACTGTCATGTTAGATTGAAGCCTTATCTCATAAAGGTAATGAACTTGAGTATTCTTTTCATAGAAATGGATAAGTCTTGTCAGTTTCTTTCTTTGAAAACAGTATAGAAGTGGGCTACCAAGAGAAACACCCAAAAAACACACACTGACTCAAAAAAAAAAAAAAAAACCAAAAAAAAGTACTCAAACCCAAAAAGACCCTCACAGAAGTTGCCTTTCCTCAGGCCAACTATGAATGCAAGTGTGAGTTTATGTATCTCTGTGTGTGCGTGTGTGTGTGTGTGTGTATGTGTGTGTGTATTGGTGTGGTAGTGTGTCTGTGCAACATGCCACAAAAGTGAGCAATCGTCAGACAAGGGCGTGAAAATATGGCTGATATGGCGTATAACTTGTTTAAAGAGGTTTCTTTTGCTTTAAGCCGCTTCAACTTTTTATTTTATATGCCATCGGCTTAATGTTTATAACTACATGTTTATATGTGTATGTGCTTGTGTGTGTTTGGCTGCATATCTGAATATGTGTGTGTACTTCTATTTCATACTTAGCAAACACTTTTGGCCTGCTTCCAAGAGGCTTTCAAGTTTTATCTTTTTATTATATTTTTCCAGATTCGAATACTCTTTCAACTCAACTGAGAATATCTCAATAGATTTTTCTTAGCTACAAGAATATATATATATAATGCAAGGTTGTTGCTTTGGTTTGTAGGTAGAATCCAGCTAAGGATGGGAATATTTTTAGAGTGAAAGGAATTGCCATGATTTTGACTGACTTGAAAAAGTTTCTTATAGTTTGAACTTTAAGATTAGCGGGTCTTATAGTGCTTTGATTCCTGATCTGATCTTTTAATCTTAGAAATGATTTTATTTTAAAAATTCTTGAGAGTCTTTGAGAGATCAAGTCCAATCTTCAGTTTATGAAACCAAGGAACCTCCAACTAGGTGGAAGAGTCTTTGAGAGATCAAGTCCAATCGTCAGATTATGAAACCAAGGGACCTCCAACTAGATGGAAGAGTCTTTGAGAGATCACGTATAAAGATGGAGATATCTTAAGTTACAGACTTGATAATTCCTCTTGCCATAATTTGAAAGAGCAGAGCCGAGCAAGGGTATTGAGTTATTTGCTTAGTCAGTTTGGAGATAAGAGGAATTTATCTCTTAATTTTTTTTTTGGTTTTTTAGGTGGGTGGTATTTATTTTTATGGCTTATAAAGAAGACGACAAGAGTGCAACAGAGATAGACAAGGGTCACCAGAATGAGATAGCTAGAGAGTGTGGAAAAAGGTTTTTATGACTTTGTTATGAAGTTTGTAAGGTGTAAATTTGATGGGGCACATCAGTAGTTTGTTTGGCTAGTACTCTCTTAATTGCCGGGCAACTTTGTAGCAACATAATTTATGACCACCGATCCCACAACCACACACACACACAGACACACACAGACATACTCTGAGTTGTTAAAATGTTGGCCTACTTATTATAGAGTCTTTTCTCAGCTTTTGCCCTTATTTTTTTCTATATATATTTTTTTTTTTATTTGAGGGCAGAGGTAAATTAGTTTGGGCTTAAAATGGTAGAGCTGAAAATGTTTGCTTAGTTTCTTTTTTCGACCAAATTGAATAAATACAAGCTATGACTAATTAACTAACCTAAAAATAGAAAGCCAGGCAGGGCACCAAAAACAAAAAAAAAAAAAAAGAAATGCAATTATAATTTAATATTTGTAATAATTAACTAAATAGCAAAAATAAATTTTCACTAGCTTTTTAATAATTCAAAGTAAATGAAATGAAAATTAATTTGATTTTTACTAAGAACACACAAAAAAAAAATTATTAACAATAAATAAATAAATTATGTTTTATGTAGTTTTTTTTTTTTTTTTAGCTTTTGGTCACTTTTGGCAAATAATGAAATTCGAAAAGTAAATCGGTGTCATTTTCTGGTCGATTGTTTTTTTTCTTGTCAACAGATATTTATTTATGTAAACATTTCCTTTGTTGCCGTTGTTGTTGTTGCTCACAATACCAGCGTGTTTATTTGTTGTTGTTGTTGCTGACCTGGCAGCCATTAGAAGCTCTTCAAATATTTATGCGCTCAAAATGGTTGCCGAGCGTCACTGAAAATTCATTTTTGGCAGACTTTGTACACACACACACACACACACACACACACACACACACACACACACACACACACACACACACACACACACACACACATATGTGTCTGTGTGTGTGTTGATATATCTATCATTAAAATTACCCAGCACTTACTTGGCAAATCAAAAGTAGCCAACAGAACTTTCAATGGGAAATCAAAGTAATTGAAGTTGGTTACCATTTCGAGAAAGACTTGAAAGTTTCAACTTTAAAAATATTTGAAATTATGAAGAAATGAAAAACTTTCATATTTTCCTAGTCAAAAGGAATCTTTGGAACATACCTGAACTGATTTCATTAAATTTCTAAAAAAAAAAAAACAAATAATAAATGTAAATTTTTAATTTAGATAATTTTGCAAAGTCTTGACTTGAGCGAATGACTGCTGGGTGTACAAGTGCTCATAAGGCTGTGTTTGACATTCTGGGCAAAAAACTGTTGCCTACTTTTGAGCGCACTCCATTTGATTGGCTTCAAGCCACATTGCAGGCAAATATTCTGCATATAAATAAAATACTTGGATTTTCTTTTTTTTTTCTTATATATATATCTGTCTGTCTGAGTGTGTTTATTTAAGTTTTCTGTTTTTTTTTTTCAAATTGGTTTGATTGGGAAAAACAACCACAGGAATCATAGTAATAAAATTGAAATATCGAAAGCCAAAACAACATATTTCAAAATCATAGATATATATATATATATATATCTAGTCAAGTGGAATATATTTTCTTTGATTCAAAGAGTTCGATTGAGAATATCACTCATGCTCAATTTGGTTGGTAATCAAATCTAATCTTATGATTTATCGAAAGGATTTCGAAACAAGAAAGGAAATCAATTTTTTTTTAAATTTTAAACTATTAGTGTAAGAGTATTTCTTTTGGATTATTTGCCGCTTTGATTTCAATTGGCTTGTACAGATTTTTGTCATTTGGTTTGTTTTTATTCTGATTAAATAAGCGAAGGAATTTATTGTCCTTTCGATATATTTTTTTTTTGCCTTGTCAGCAACTCACGTAGACTTGTCACTGTCTGTTTTCTTTTACTTTTTATTTTTATTTCTTTCTTTTTTATGGCTCACGAAAAGTGTTTTTGTTGGATTCTCACATAATAATGACAAATCGTTTAGGCACTTTGCGTGAATCAGAGCAACAAAAATAAGAAGAAGAAGAGATCTATAGATAAATAGGATTTTAGTTCTATAGAATTGGTTATAGGGATTTGTATATTTTTAGTTTCGTTTGTTTGTACAAACTCGACAATTCAACGGAAAGAGAACTTTATGGCTTCAGCACTTGCGCCTGTGTCTGTGTGTGTGTGTGTGTGTGTGTTTATTATTGTTGTTGTTGTTGTAGACTGCAAGCAGCGCTCAAATTGTCACGTTCTTATATTTATGACTCTATAAAGTCAAACGTCGTGTACGTTTGCGGTTCATAGATGGCGCCACCAGCTTCGTTAAGTGCAAGGCTATCGGGGTTTTGGTCTGTCTGTATGTGTGTGTGTGTGTGTGTGGGGGGGGGGGGGGGAGAGAGGGGTGGACTGGTGCGTTGGCGGTTCGAAAAGGTTTTGTGTGAAGTCAGTTTGCCAGATTCATACGTGAATCTCGGTCAACTATAAAAGTCAGACGATACTCTCACCCACACACACACACACACACACACACACACGCACGTACACACAAACAATTACATGCAGACATATGCACATGTGGTCACATGTTAAATGCAGAACAGGCGACACCGTCAAAAGCAGCAAGCCAAACAATAACAACAACAAAAGCAACAAGGACAACGCAGCCAACAACAAAAACAGTTAACAACAACGACAAGAACAACAAAAATAAGCAGTGGCAAGAACAAGAGTCGCAACTATTCATGCATTTGTCGCAATGAGCAGATAACGTTTATGGTCGGTTGGACAAAAACCCAAATGGTCACACACTCAGTCGCACACACAACCAAAAATATGGATTCACTATGACCGGAAGAAGTGTGGAGGGCAGGGGGGGGGGGGGAGGAGACGATACCAAAGAAAAAAAAAAAAGAAGTGCTACCTATACAAATGGCCAGAGAAATACATATACAAATATAGTTTTAAGGATGTTTTACCCAAGGACAAGAGCACCGAACTAGAGTAGGAGTGGAGGGGTGTGGTGCGGGGGAGGGGAGGGGGGGGGGAGGCTTGGGTATGCAAAAAGCATGTGTCTTTGCTTACGCTCGGGCAATGTCAAAAACTGTTTATGCTCCAACGCCTTCACACACACACACACACAGACACACATACACACGCACATGCAGAGACAAAAAGCGTAACGTTGGCTCGGCTCGGCTCTCTGTTGATTGCTAGTGCCGCCATCTGTTGTCCTACTGCCGCACTCGGTCTGACCGGCCTGCCACTTGTCACTTAAACTCACACAGTCCTCTCCCTATCTCGCTCCCTCCCTCTCGCACTCATAACATTTTTGTGCTTCGTTATTCTCACTACATTTTGTTACTGTTTTTGTCAACGTTGTTGTTGTTGGGTTAAACACGATATTTATTGGCTCACCACATGGTCGCGCCGGTTGCCTGTGCCAAATACTAAGTAGCGCACTTTTCACAGCTGACATCTCAATGAGCCAGTTTTTTTTTTTTTTTTACGCATGACAACAATTCTGCTCATCCTCTGCCCGGCCACAGTGGTCAAAAAAATAAAAATAATAAAATAAATAAATATTTATAATAAAATATTTCAATGGCTGTTCAATCTTTTGGTAAATCGAATTTTTTATTTATTTTTTTTTTCCCCACAAATAAATCCTTTCAAAGTTAAATTTAATGACAAAAATTTTTTTTAAAACTTCAAAAAAAAAAAAAGAAAATTATTGGCAAATGAAAAAATAAGCTTCATAATGAAAAAAATTGTTTGGTAATTTAGCAAAATGATTTTTTCTATAGCAGAAAAAAAAGAACAAAGAAAAGAGAAATGCAAATGAAAGTAATCAATTTTATATAGAAAAGCTTCAAATAAAATAGAAAAAAATAATAATGGAAATTTAAATTTAAACCTCGAAAATGTTAATGAAATATTTTGAGAAATTTATCGGAAATACTTGGAACCATTTTCTTTTTTAACTCCTTTTCCCTTTTAGTTTGAATTTGAGGTAATTCAGGAAATGAAAAAATTGTAATTATTTTCTTAATTAATAAAAAAAGTGATATTGGAAATTAAGTCAATTTTTTATATAATATTTTTTTTTTAATTAATTAATTTTTTTTTTAATTAAATAAAATTTTTTTTTCTAAATATTTTTTTTTTATATTTTTTTTTAAATTTAATAAATGAAAAAATTCGAAATTTTTCTTTTCTTTTCCTCTTTTTTAGAAATTGAAACAAATCAGTTTTGAACCAATGTGCCAGGGCAACATTTATGTTGACTGCTTTATGAATATATATATATATATATGTATATTTTTATACAAAATTGCCCGCGTGTGTGTGTCTTTTCATTTTCTCTTCCGCCTTCACCGCCTAGGGATGACAGCCAGCGACCCGCTAAAATCTCTTCTCTGTCACAACAAAAGTCTCGGCTTTGCTCTGTGTAAGTGTCGGTGTGGGTAAGCGTGTATGTGTGTAAGTGTGTGCGTGTGTCTCCATTTGGCCATAGATTGGTTCCTGAAAGACTGAAGGACTGTTATTGATGGGGCGGTGGGGAGATGGTTAGCTGGTGGAGAAAGCTGCCATATGAATGATGAATAAGTGGGCAAAGGGAGTGTGAGAGAGAGAGAGTGGGAGAGAGACCTGGAGGAGTTGTTAAGTCTGTTGGTCGGCCTATTGTCGGCCACGCTTTGGCAGAGCATTTGTGCTTTGCATCTTTGGGCATGGCTCGGAAAATATGGCGATAAACATGTCAGTCGTGTGTTACTTTTGACTTGTTGTTCAGTCAGCCTGGAGGGCCATGACCAAGCTGTGTGGGTGGCTGTCTCCCCCTCTCGGCGCGTGTGTGCGTAAATAAGTGTTGGACAAAATGGCTAAAATGCTGATAATACAACAATGCAAACACATACTCTTGCCAGCATAATGCATACTTGTCATACTTGCATACTCGCATATCATTTGATTTACGCATTCTAACGGTACTTTGATATATGCGCTGCTCTGCCCTGATTTGCCCAGCTCAGCCAACGGCATAGCTAATCCCTCTCTGCCTTGTTATGTGCCACCCCTCGCCCTCCCCCCGCTACACTAAATGCCAATGTATTCAGTGACTTTTTTTGTTGTTGCTCGAATCATAATTGAAAGCAAAAGTTGAAGCAGAGACAGAGCACTCACCCAAAGGCAATTCGAGGGGGGCAACAAAAAAAAAAACGAGTAGAAAGAAAACAGACACAAAGAGAAGGGGTGGGGTGGGGGGGGGGGTGGAATGCCGTTACTGCTTACGGTTACCCAGTGTGCTGCTGACGCTGTCGTTCTGGGCTGAGCCACTCGATTGCTCATTCATTCATTCATACATTCATCTTTCTATCCATCCAATAACCGCATCCGCTCACAGAGTTATGACCATAAGCTACACACACACATAGACTGGGAGAAGCTCAGCCAAAGGCAGTCAATCTCAGGCGGTATCCCACTCTCTTACCCGCTCCAAAAAAAAAGAGAGCCTACTGTCAAGAATTGTGAAAATACAAGGTGACGACAAGAGCGAAATAAGAAAGCCAAATTAAACTAAGAAACTCTACCAAGAGATTATGAGTATGAATAAGTTCGATCCACACATTTGGAATTCATAGCTTTTCTTTTTTGTCTAGAAAAGCTAGGAAAAAAAGGGATGCCTTTGTGAGAGACATATTCCCCATTACTTAACCTTTCATTATTTCCATCAATCCATCTCTCTCTCTCTCTCTCTGTGTCACTGTCTTAGCTTGGCTTTTGTGGAGAACAGACAGAGCCGAACCGTACCGTCCCATACTGAATATAGTAGCAAAGTATTGGCGATATTTGTTACATATGTAGCAAGTCATTTTGAGTTTAAGTGGCAATACAATTTGAATTTTTTATGCGGGTTGAAGCGCTTGAATGGTTGAAAGCGCTTGATCGGTAAGCTCCAAAGGCAGAGGTGACGTCCAGGGGTTTAGTTCGGTTTAGCTTCGACTTTCTTTCTTCTTTTCTTTTTTCTTTTTTATTATTTCCTTTTTCTTGGCTCTTCTTTATTTTCTTTGCGTGTGTGTGTGTATTAGTTAGCACACATGTGTGCTTGTCCCTTGGGGCTGTATTGGATTTGCTTGTTGATTGGTTTGCATTTTTTCATTTCTTTATCAAACGATATGGATAAGCATTTGCGTGTGTCTGTGTGTGTGTGTGTGTGGGTATGAGTTTTTTTTTTTTTTGTATTTTTCTATGGCCACGTTGATTATCATTTTGTTTGAATATTTTCATGTTATGTGCGCGCTTTTCAATGATATATCTATATACATATTTATATATATGTATGTGTGTGTGTTTTTTTTTTGGCCAGCTTGCGCTTTAGTTTCATTTTTATTGCATATTTTTAGGAGCCAGCACATGAATGTTATGACTGTAATTTGTGTGCCAACATCAGCGCAACAACAAGAATACCAACAATAATGGCGGCTCTACTGGTGGGAGTTGCTGGTTCTGATGGAGCTGGTGGCGGTGGTATCGGTGGTGATGGTGGCGGTGGCATTGAAATTATGTTACTACACTTGAGCCCAACTACACAATGGCCAGATTTGCTCGTACTCTTCGGCTGCCTCTCCCTCCTCTAGCTCATTCGCTGCCACTCCTTTCTCATCTCTCCTGCCACTCTTCTGCTCCCCTCTTACCATCTCTCACCATTCGTTTTGGCTACAATGCTTTGGCATTGGTTTCAGCTGTAATGTATTGTATGCCTGAGTATGTGTGTGCCGTTGTGTCTATGGTTGATGGGTGTGTGTGGGTGTGTGTGTGTGTGTGTGGGCTTACCAATCTGTGTGAGTTTTTGGATTTGAACATAAAAACACGAGGCTGGTTTGGGCAGTTTTTGAAATTTTTCACTTTCACTAAAGCACCACACGGCGTATACGTAATTTGCTTAAAACATATTCTTTTAAATTTTTAAAAGGATCAAAATTACTCATTCTTAATTATAAAGAGAACCTAGAAATTCATTCTTAATTATAAAGAGAGTCTAGAAATTCAATTGGTAGAATGCGCCTACCTGGCGTATACGTAATTTCATAAATTAGCTGAAGCCAGCATAGGTAATAATTAAAAATAGTTCAAGTTTTATATGAAAATTTAAAAAACTTAAATTTCTCTTAACCTTTTCTGTCTCCTCCTTCCGAAAAAAATAAAGTTTGTTTTTTTTTTTGAAATTTTTTCTTTTTGAATTGTGAAAGGTGTAAAATTTATTTATTGAACCACCCATACAGAAAATATTTCACATATGCGCATTTGTTTTGCTAAACTAGAGCAAATGAATGAATGCATGAGTATGTGTGTCGCGGGGTGTTGGCTGGCCCAGAGATGCTTTCGGTGGCGTTGGCGTTGGCGATGGCGTTGGCAGTCGGCGGTGGTCTTTGTGTGTTTGGGTCGGTTAGCGCTTGAGTGATGATGTGGAGGCGATGGCGGTTACTCTCAATTTGTATTCAATTTGTAGGCGTGGGGGAAGGGGGGGGGGGGGGTAGATACAGTAGATTTGAAATTTTCGTATAACCCAATTGAAGGGATTTTTCATTCATTAGTTACGCCTTTTTGGGGTCAGCTGGAAGCCACCTCAGAGACAATCAGATTGCCGACTTTTTCAGAGCTTACGAAAAATATTAACAAGAAAAAAATGAATGTACAATAGGGAGAAATCAAGATAACAGAGACCTCAAGGATACTTTCAGCTCAAAAATGAACGAAATGCAAGGTAGACAAAAATATTCATAGCTGCATTTGTTGACCTTAAGCACAGTGAGAGACTTTGGTAGGTATGGGAGGCGTAGGGCCAAGTCGGTTAAGTTGAGCCAGGCTGAACTTACCTGGCCAGCACAAAAAGCAAACAAAACGCATATTCACTGGGGAATATAACGCATACGCCATGTTGCCAGGGCTTGGCCTAAATATACAAATCTAACAATGTTGTTGGCCCGGTCCGAGCAGCCCGCCAGCGCTGACCAAGTCAAGCCCGGCCTAACCTAGCCTAGACCAGTTTAGCCCAGACCAGGCCAGTGCTGCCCTGCCCTGGCCTGGCCAAATGCTTGGTTATTTGAGTCTAAGATTCTTGGTAAATATTGTGCTTTCATTTGGCCTTACGTTCTACTGATCCCACCAGTTCATTTACACAGATAAACACCCACACACACAGAGCCAAGTCTTGACCAAAAAAAAAACAAAAAAGTCTAACCGATTTGTTTTTGGATTTTTTAGAGTTTTGGTTTTGGTCAATTTAATTAATGTCAACGACCGCAAAAGTAATGCTTTTTATTTTTTCCCTCATCACACAATGTTTCCTTAAAATCCTTAAATAAACTGTGAAACAAATGCAAAGCAAAGCGAAAAAAAATGACAATGTAAACACAGAGAATTTTTCTATGAAAAAAAGAACAACGAAATGAAAGAAGAAGAAAAAAAAAACAAAAAATATATGAAATATTTAAAATATGAGAATAAATATAAAATTTTATATATATGTATAATAATATTTTGTATATGCGCGAAATAATTACGCAAAGTATCCAGTGAAACAATTTTCAAATAGTTTCCAGACCATAAAACCCAAACAAAAATTAAGCCTTACCAAAAAAAAAAAAAAAAAAGAATCCGCCACAGCGTAAATAAAATCCACGTGAATTTATAATTCAGATTTCTCTGAAAATGTCATACTCTTTTTGGGAAAATCTTCTGAAAATATCTTTAAGTTTTTCCACAACCAAAAAATAGTCTTTCGATTTTTATGGAGTTTCTGAGAGATTCGGAGTAACACAAAATTCCTTGAACCTTAAAAAAAATTAATTAGATTAGACCTAATCAAATAGGTCTTTTTCGAGCTTGGCTAGGAGCTAATTCAATTCGGCTTACTTTCTTTTTAGCCATGTCTCAATTTGGGACTTCTTCTTCTTCATTTTCAGACCAGAGAGTTTTCGGTGTCGCCGACCTACTTAAAAAATCTCTGTTGAACATAATCTGCCAATTCCAAATGCAATAAACTGGCTGTTCACTGAATTTTTATGAAAAAAAAGGGAAATAAAAAAAGAGCTCGCAACGTCACCGACACACCCAAGCACACAAATCAAATGTATCGAAAAAACCAAGACTGAGCAATTATTTGCCATTAACCGAAGTTTGTATACTTTTTACTATTCAAATCAAAGGAGAGAATTTTGAAACGCCAATTCAAGACTTGGAACCGGCTTGAGACTATATATGCTATAGGGATTGTATGGGAACCCCATTAGTCTCACAGTTCATAGAGTTTTATTTCCTAGCAAGGAATATATTCCTATAACCTTTTTGGTTTACTTTCTGATAAACTTAATCATCTGATTTTACTAAGATTCCTGGAAAGTTATAAGGACATATTCCGGCTAGATTCTGGTTAAAATTGTATGATATTTTTTGGGCAAACCTTATGAGTTTTATGACAGATTCTTCTGCCCAGACTTGGATCTATAGGATGACTGCTTTCCTTCTGGAATTTTAACAAGCTTACTGATGTTATTTTTCAGATTTTCAGATTTTCTGGATTTCAGATTTTCTGGAGCAAACCTAATAAGTTTCATGATCAAAATGTGTTTACGATACTTGGAAAATACAAGAGATTTTTCTCTCCAGACCTGGATCCATATGATGGGATCTTTTTTTGTGAAATCTTAACAAATTTACTGATCTTCTTTTTCTCAGATTCTTTGAGAATGATATGGGATTTTTCTGGCTAGTTCTGGACTTATATAATACGATCCTTATAATTATTTTGGGCTTATTTGTCTACGATTCGCTTCAGATTTTATCTAAAGTTGCATCTATACACCTATCAACCTTATTTCCTCCAGATTCCTTATACACTTACCGATCATATTTTCCTAAGACTCCCTTCAACTATATTAAATATTTTTCTGGTTCCATATGGTGGATTCCTTCCAGAAAGATTCCTTGAGAAAGATTTCCTTACCCTGTTTCAAGGGTTTCAAGGGCTTCTTCACAGCTAAATAAATATGCCTTAATTTTTGCCAGCATCGAAAAGTGTATATGCGGGGGGAGGAGGTAGAAAAGTGAATAATAAAAATATACATACCAGAATCAATAATAACAATTTATATATTTATTTAATAATTTATATGGCAACCGCTTGAAGGCTGAGGGGATCTCGTCTGTTTGGTTCTGGCTTGAATATCTGATGCTGATGTTGATATTGATTCTGTGCTGTTTTTGTGAATTTTTGCATTTAAATGGTATTTCAATATACCAAATATTTAATATATTTTCTCTCTGATATTGATTTGATTGCTTTCAAGCCCCCCTAAAAAAATATAAAGGGGGAAAAGTGCGGAGTTGTTGGTTTTTTTTTATTTTTTTTTTTACACTGAACCAAAAATGATTAAATCAAAGAAGAGAAGAATTTGCAAACATAACGGTACACATAAGGACTTAGCTTTCTATATGTACATTTGACAAAAATTATACCAAGAAAACGAAGAAGCAGAAGAAGAAGAAGAAATGCCACAGACACTCAAGCCACTCACGCCACTCCAGTCCATTTCATTCCTCAGCGTTTTGAGCAGAGTCTTAGGATGCCTGTTCAGTCTTGTCTTATGGCTTTGCCCTTTGCCACAAAATAAAATAAAATAAAGAAAGAAAGAAGAAAAAAAAACATGTTGAGAATTTTTCAATGGTGTAAACTAATTTTTTGCATCATAAACTTTTATGACAAATATTACTGCCACTTTTTTTTTTTCTCTTGGCTTTTTTCACCAGTGTAAATGTCAGAGACATTCACACAGTGAGAAAGAGACAGAGAGTGAGAGGAAAAGCATTGAAAATGCTGTTTAAGCGGATTTTTATATGGAATACTTTATACACGGGAGCACATGAATATATGTATGTATGTATGAACGAATGTTTGAGTGTCTGAGTAAATGAGTGTTTGAATGTTTGAGTGTGTGTCGGAGTGTGGCCGAGTGTGTCTCGTGACATTGTCGGTTATTGTAAATTTTTCATCAAATTGCCAACAACACAACTGCACTTTTTATCACGAAAATTAAAAAAAATATATATATATTTTATATTAACAATAATAAAAATAACAATAATTCAATTTAAGTCTTATTCAATTTTTTTTTTATTTAAAAATTAAATTCTTGAAATTTTTCTTTTAATTTTTAAATAAATAAGTGTTTATTGAATTAATTTAAAAATATACAGAATTTTTTTTTTTTGTTCTTGTTGTTGTTCATAATTATAATTATATTTTGCATGCAGATTTCATGGGGTTTATTTGAATTCATTTATTATTGATTTAACTTTTAATATGCACGCATATTTGAGTAAACAATTCATTAAATATTTAATGATATCAATATATTTTTATTGAGCTTATAAATTTGTAAAAATTTTTTTAGTTACTTTTCCAAGCTAGAAGCCAAATTCCTAATTTGATTGCACTTTAATCAGAAAATTAAAATCTTCCTAATGAAAACTTGAATTTCGGTTTATTTTCTTTCTTAAATTTCAATAAAAATAAATTGAGCTTATTATATAAAATATATAAATATATACTATATATATGTAGGGATTAAAAGATTCCCATCATATATTTTCCAACTAGAATTAAATATCCACACAAAAGGATAGGAAAAAAAAGAAACAGAAGAGTTTAAAAAAAAAGGTCAGCTTTCATATGAAATCGCCTCTTCTTTCTCTTTTTTTTTTTTAAATATTCATTGTATAATTTTAAAATACGCATTCAAAACATGTAGAGCCCATAAATAACGCGTCTAGGCCAATACCAAAAATACTTTCAACTCATACTCTTTTCGAAAAAAAAAAACTGTGTGTATACGGGCTTGGCAAGTCTCTATTTCTAAGCCAAGGACTTCGGGCTCGGGAAGTCTCTATTTCTAACCCAAGTATGTTGGGTATATATAGATATAGATTGGCCTTGATCAGAAGACTATATAAATTAAAATAGATTTTGATTATTTCCCTAGAAAGCCTGAATCAATGGGTCTTACTTGGATAGATAAGTTTGATCTTGCTCAGACCATTATAGATAAGTTTGATCTGGCTCAGACCATTCTATCTGCTTACCTCTTTGTCGACCAAAGTCGGTCTTAGGTACATCTCACATTTTGATACTTAAAACCTCATCAAAGTTTGGTTCTCTGTGGGTTATAGAGGAATCCATTTGTATATCAAGTCTGACCTTGTTTGGATAGTTACCATACCGTCTATATATCAGGCCACTCAGGTTATTGGTATATCTTCGAAATTAACTCATTTGTGACTGATTAATATTGAGTTTTCTCAGGGGTATATATAGATTCATATATATATCTAGCCTGGTCTGGATTAAAGTAACATATTATATTGCCTACATAGCCATCTAAGTCCGACTAGTGTTCTACTGAGTTCTACTGAAACTTTTGAGGTTTCATTTAGTTATATATAGGCTCAAGCTTGGCCGTGATCAGAGAATCATCATATTTCTACAAAAAACTAAGAAGCCTTCATTAAGTTTGAAATGTCAAAGAGTTATCAAGACTTATCTTACTCAGGTCGGCTTTACTTTCTAGAAAATATCCATGTCTTCAGATAAATAAGATTGCCTTAGCTTTCTTGATTATTTCCACCCTTTCTGCATCAATCTAAATCGGATAGGCAATCTCCAAAAGATATTGTCCGCTAGAGTCAACTGTGCCACTTTCAGCCCCAAAAAGTATGCTATGAAAAGAGTACATGATCTTTGCTTAACCCAGGTTAACTCTCTGTTCTTTCCTTTCATTTTTATAAATTGTATTGTTTTGTGTAAGCGTGTGTGTGTATCGAAAATATAATTGAGAATATATGAGAGTGTCATATTTTACTTAAACAACATAATATTTACCATATATAATGTATGATTTTTTTATTATTATTATTATTTTCTTTTTTCTTTTTGTTTTTTTTTTGCTTTTGTTACTTTGCTGCTTGTTGGGTAACTTTTACAAGTATGTGTATGTGTGAGTTGTTCTTTTTTTTTTTACATGGATATATTATCTGGTGGTGTAAGTGTCTGTGACTGTGACTTTGCTCATGTCCATGTCCAGACCAACAGACTGCCCCAGAGTATTTGTATCTGTATCTGTGGATGTGTCTGTGTCTGCAAATGTATCTGTACTTGATTCTCAGTATATTTGAGTATAATAAGCAGTCCGAATGGACTGCGGACAGCAGTGTCCTGGTAAAGTTTATTTGTGTCAGGAAACGACATCCGCACCGCCCAGAAGAGATTGTGAACAGAAAAAAAATACAGAAAAAAAAGAAAAAACAACAAAGAAAGCAGAGAAAAATATTCTGACCAGAAACCAAAACTTGGTCAGCCTTGCAATTTCATGTCCGCTAATTAAATTGTAATTATGTTAAAGTATGTGTTATGGTTCGGCGGCAGAAATCTGAATAACGTATAAAAAGACAAGCGAACATTATATACATAAATTTCGTAATGTTCTTAAATTAATGAAAGAATTCGATTAAATGGCATTACATTTCACTTCCTTGGCCATTATAATTATCTCTATCATCTTGTTCATATTATTCTTACTTCTCTTCTTATTGCTGGTTGTTGTTGTTGTTTCTGTCTATATTTTATATAATTAATGCAAGTGTTAAATTTTGTGTTAGGCAAATAGGGCCGAGTGCCTGATGTGTACCAAGGATTCAAATGAAAATGGAAGCTCAACAAAATTGTCAATTAAATCCTGAGAGGATATTTTAAACAAAGACAAATTGAGTGGAGAAGGAGACAGAGACAGAATATATATATATAGATGCTTGAGTTTGTGTGGTAAAATTTAATTAAACTGAAGTTAAATGCACTTCAAGTTGAAGCACCAAAGGGCTCCTCCTCAGCCACACTCAAAGTGCGGGAGCCACCTCAACCTGCTGCTCGACTTTTCAACTCTTCTCGCCACTCCACTCGGCAAGTCGAGGGGGGTCCTAGCAAATTACGTGAGCCTATGCCAAAACGATGCTTAGGAGTTGTGAGAATATACTCATAATTTTATGGCAATTAATAATTGATGTGCGCAAATAAAGCGCCTTATTGAAAGCGCCTGGCTGCGAGCGCAATGCAAAGTGCAAAATTGCCCCCGAAACATGAGGCGCGGGGGGGGGGGGGAGGAAAAGAGCGGCGAAAAAAAAGCGAAACCGTAGGCAATAAAATTTTTATGACACAAAACTTGGCAGCCAAGTGCTTGGAGTGGCCAAATACAGCCAGCCAGTGTTGGTAAGGGCCCGTCAAATGAGTGAGAACTGTGGGCGTTGGGAGGAGAGGCGGCGCTTTGCCCTTGTTTATTGCAAGTTAGTCAAAACGGGTTGAAGATGTTGGCTGCTGTTAAGCTGTTTAATGGCTAAGTGCTTAAAATTGGTTTGACAATGTATGGGTAAGTGAGTGAGTAAGGGTAAGTGCCGAGTGAAAGAGGAGTTGCGGTTTTTTATGTGTGGTTTTGGAAACAGATTGGCCATAGCCTTCTTGACTCCTTGGCCTAGAAGTTTTTCTCTGGTCTTTCTCCTCTCTTTGGGGAATTACATTTTCAAAGTTCTCTCTGTGTGTGTATGTGCGTGTGTGTGTTAATGTTTCGGCCTTTTGGGGATTAAGCGGGGTCCACATCACTGTGATTTCTTTGGCCAGTCGGGGTCGCCACAATAAACATTCGATAAAGTGCACCGTGTCTACACATTTACATCTTAAATGGAATATTAAATTTCTACAAGAAAAATAAAGGCAGTAATAACATTTCCCCTCTATGAGTCTCTCTCTCTCTTTTGATATTTTGTTTGTTATTTCAATAATAATAACAGTAAAAATACCACCTGCCCCACCCGTTTTTTTATGTGTGCTTGAATAATGAATTTTTAGGTGTTTGTTTTATGTTAGAAAAATAAAAAGCAACCACTGACTATTCGATTGGGTTTCGGAGGAAAAAAACAGCATGTGTATATTTTTATTCGAAGCTTGATTTTTTCTGAATTTCATTATTTTTGTTTTGGGCTCCCCAAAAGGAAAGAGGGAGTAATCGATTTGTGGTTCAAGGCTCGGGGTCATTCAAAGAGCAATTTATCGAAACTTTAAGTGATAACTACCGTTATTCCCTTGTTGAATTAAGGGCAGTCGTAGCTTTTGCTGAGACCCCCCAATCAAACCAGATAGAATACTCTGTATGCTCTGAAGAGCCTTAGGAATAAAGATATGGGGGTTCCTTCATGCAGAATGCCGATATTTAGGTGCTTCATGATATAAGAACCTTGGTTGTAGAACGGCTGTTTCACTAGAGGAACTTAGGAGCTCCATGAATAGAATGACTGGATTACGGGCTAGAGTAGAGTACCAAGCAGGAAGGTCTTTGGTTCTCTCGAGTCCTTAAGTTTTGACTATGGCAGGTTGTACTTTCCACACAGACTCCCAAAGCATCTCAGGGTCGTCAAGAGAAAAGCTGTAAGGTTTCGAGGGGTTGGAATTAGGTTCCATGAGAAACACTCTCGATTCCTGAAGCTTCTGATTACTGGAGGTGTACTAAATTATGAAGTCATGGTCAGCGCATAGGGAACTTCTTCTTAGCCTTGGTTACGGGTTAAGGAGGATATTAAGCGGTAGCGACTTTAGTTCTCTCGAGTCCCTATATCCCAGGTCTTTGGTGGGAGAAGCCATCCCCTCTTAACTATGGGGACTAGGTAAGCCTTTCGTTAGGACCTAACCCCTATAATAATAGAGAATCCATCTAGATAATTTTTATCTGATGTAGAAGGCGATGAAAAGGTTGTCATATTATTTGGCTTCAATTTTTTTTTTATTCAATTAGATCTCACACGTTTCGTTAGCTTAAATTAATAAAATTCACAGAAAATAGACTTTAGTTTGATTCACCTTCAGTCTCGAAAAAAATGGGCCAAATTGCAATACTTATGCGAAAAACAATAATCCTCGTATTCCATGGCATTAAACAGTGCATGCCTTGCTTAGGGAGCCAAAAGCGATTCGTTAAGGATGCCAAGTCACTTGAATCGGTAAATATTCCCGAAGCATCCACGGTCGCAAATGGTGAAGCTCTCATGGATAGTGGTCTGACAAGGGCCGAGTTTTGCAAGCAACTCAATGCTATGCTGCTGCGTGGATTGATTAAAAGACTAAAGGCGAACGAGAAACTGCATGGGATTCGTGAATGCACCTAGGGGAACACCGAATTGTTTATTACGTTTTTGATTTAACTAAAATTATTTACTGAATTACAGAATAATTGTATTGATCGGGACTCCGTCGGCTTCAACTTCGACCTCAGACAAATTAAATTACAATTATTTGCAACATAAATTTTTTGAAAAGTCAAACTTATTTATGAGGAGGAGAGGAAAGAAGAATTTTTGTTTGGTTTAAAGTCGAGAGAATCCTGATTCGGTGGTGTAGAAAATCACTTGTTCTCTTTCTCGAGCGAGGGGAAGCTCATTAAAGCAGCATGACAGGCAACTGAACATAACCTCATCTGCCCAACAATATAAGCCGAAAGTAAGACAATAGGAGGAGACCTGATGGCTGGGGTAGACCTGCAAAAGTACTTCACTTCAAGCCCGAGCCAACAACAAAAACAAATACAAACACACACGATGTATGGCAACGCGCGCAGCTCATTATAAAAACATAACCTACCATAATGATTGGAAGCCAAAGGATGGGCCGGGATGGTGTGGTGTGGGGTGAGGCGACACCCAAACAGTAGCAGTGTAGCAATCCCAAAAGAAGAAACAAAAAAAAAAAAAACTGAAAAAAAGAGCTCTGCAGACCGTAAACTCTTAACGGTAAATGCAAAACGAACAAGGCAGCCAGGCAGCCAGGCAACCAGCTTGCGCCAATTTATGAAACAGTGCGGTGCGCTGAGCGCTGAGTGTGGAGCCGGGGTGAGGTGGTAAGCGGTGAACACAACAGGGGTGTAGTGCTGGAGCATTAAAACAGGAGCCAGCCGAGTCTGCCTGCAGGCAAGACAAACGGCCCCCTCTCACTAGACTCTGCCTACCGCCCTGCCCAACTCTTACAAACTTACACTGAAAAAAGAAATTGTGCAGTAAGAAAAACATTTCTTTTTTTTTTTGTGAAATTCAAATTAGCCTTGCCCCAAATATTGTATTCTTGAAAATATCCCAGCTCACAAATATTCTTATTTAAATAAAAAGAAAATTTATCTCTTTATCTGAAAAAGCCTATATAAATTGTTGAAAAAAAAGTTTAATAAAAATTACTGATTATTTGATTGAATTTCTTGCTTCGCATAAAAAAAAATACTTCATCTTTTCTCTCAGTGTAATGGTGTCTAAAAATTCTTATACTGTAAGTTTGACTCTCTCAGCGTAGGCAGTGCCATGAAGAGAGAGTGGGAGAGCGCGCCCTTGGATAAGAGAACAAGCCTAGGCAAGTAAGTGGCTATGGGAGTATTTGTTGTGTGTGTGTGTGTGTGTGTGTGTGTGTGTGTGTGTGTGTGTGTTTCTCTGTGTGTGCGATTCAATTTTACGCGCTGCCTTTGTTTTCATTTCTTTTATAATTAATATCATTACTAACGCTTGTGCGCACACACACACACACACACCCACAAACACACCCACGCTGGCATACACAACCTGCACAACACAACATAACCATTGTCAGTCAGCAGCCATGAAAGCACTGTTGTTCTTGGTTTTTGTAACGGAAGAAGGCTGACTGCTGTGTATATGTTTTTTTTTTCCATGTTTTTTTTTTTTCTGTGTCTTTTGCCTTGCATGCAATTATTCGATCAAATTGAATGCATGCACACATACTATAAACAAGTTTATTTCGATCAAAGTGACATTTAATTAAATCACAAAATAAAAGAAAAAAAAAAACGGAAAAACTCGGAAAAATATTTAAGTGTCATGCAAGAGGCAAGTCTATTGTAATCTTGTTCCCTTCCTGTTTTACAGTAGCCAATAAAAAAAAATAAAAAAATTGAAAATAAGCGACAAGAGTTAAAAAAGCAACAGTTGTCTAGTGTGTGTGTGCCATGTTTGCTGGTTGGCTTTGTGGATTTCCTGCGGTCGGGTTGGCGCACGTTTGTCTGTGCTTGGGCTTGCTGGTGCGTGCGGTTTATAAAGTGCTTCGGAGCTCGCATTGAATGGGCTTCGCTGAAATGTGCAAATAAATTCAAAGGCTGAAAATACGTCAATGATCTGACTGAATCACAGCATACTTTTTATCAATCCCCCCCCCCCAACCCCCACCCACCCCCCACCATCATCCTCATCATACTGGTATATGTCTATTCACACTTTTGCTCTACTTTGCTTTCGGAAAGTAAACTACCGTTGCGGGTACCGTTATTCAACAAGCGACGGCAACAGGCAGCAATACCGGCAGAAAGCCAATAGTGGCAATATCAACAGTGGCAGCAGTAGCGGTAGCAATCGCGGTGACTGTAGCAGTGGCAACGACCGCAGGCAGTAAGCCGACATCGCCATTCAACGGGAATAGTTAGAAATGCACACATACAAAATGTCACGTGAATTACACGTGTGAATGGCTTTTTCGTAATCCGAGAATCAATAGTTAAAATTCTAATAGGCCAGAACCGGGCCCGTGGCCTGGCCACCAACGATAAATACCGCTAAGCGACAAGTTAACGCAATCCGATAAGGACAAGCAAATATTTTTACATTTTTTTTACAAGCAGATACCGTTAGTTTTTTATTTTTTTTTTTGTACAGTTAAGCATTTGATTCTTTAAATGAATATTGTAAATGGTTTTTTATTTTATTTATTTTTATTTTTTTTTTTAATTTTTATTGATTTATTGTATTACCATAAACGAATTGTAATGGAAAAGTGATTACCAAATGATCCCATTGTGTGCTGAGATGATTACCAAACTAACCGACACCAACTGCCAAGCCACAGAAACTCACACACACACACATACGCACACACACCCAAAGACACAAGGAAACGTGTCAGAGAGAACAGATGGCAAAAGCTCAGAAGCTCAAATTTAATTAAAGTTCTGAAAACAGTATTGACTCTAACCGTAAATTATGCAGCAAACACACACACACACACATAGAGAGAGAGAGAGAGAGAGACACGTAGGACCGACTAACGGTATTGATGTAGATAGATAGCTGCTCTGTTGCCTGTATCAAGAAGTGCAATCAAAAGGAAAAATACCAAAAAAAAAAAAAAAACGAAGAAGAAGACAAAGCAAAAAAAGTGCCAAACGAACATTCAACCGCTTTGCCACACACACACACAGACACACACACTTACATACTTTCACCACTCCTTGGCTTGCACTTTCGATTGCTGCTCTCTAAGCAGAAGAAGCGCATGAAGATGAAGAGGAAGAGCAAAAAGCAATAACAACAACAACAGCCCAAACACGCTCACTTTTCGCATATATTTCATTCTCTCTCTCCCCTCCACCATTCTATCTATCTCTTTCTTTTCAATGATTCGATGGTTTAGTAGATTTGTTTTTTTTTTTTGGATTTTTTCAGGGTTTCCCATCTTGCTGCGCTTAACTGACTGCGAATTGGAATACGAGCATGAATCTGCTTGAATTTGAAATGAGTTTTATGCTAACGGATTTTCTGGCCAAGATTTTGCCACTGGCAGAGTATGAAAAGAGTCGACTGTCAGGCTGGTTGGGTTGGCCGTACCCAAAAAGTCCAACGGGTTGGCCAGGTTAGCGAGGTTTCTGGTAATTCAATGGATTCGATGCCTCTTCAAATTCTTCTTTACTCCTTTTCTTTTTTGGCATCCAAAGAAAATGGGAAAACAAAAAATTAATCTCAGCTGCGAGTTGTTGGGGAGCTGTAAAATTGTTGCCACCGTTGGTGCTGCTGCTGTTCGTGTGGCATTGGCAGACAATAAATGCCACCAATACAATGAAAAAGTTTTTACTGCATTCCCAAACATTCCCACAAGTACTTCATCGAAAGGCAGCCGCCAACGACAGCTTCGACATCAGCCATTTTCGGCAAAAATGATAGGAAAAGCTTGAAAAGAAAAAAGAGACGGACCAGGAGAAGGAGCAGGTGGAGGGCCCCCAAAAATATCGCACAAATCAGACAGATACGACTTTGATATACTCTAAACTGATCCGTGAGATTGGACCTCTTAATTTTCTAATTGGAATAAATCTATAGATGTTCAGAGGTTCCCATATCATATAGCTGCCCTGCAGAACCGTATGAACTTTTTCTATCGATCATAGTTTAATTTGATCTTCGTATTCTACCAAGCTTGGCCTAGATCGAAATACTATATACTTAAGACCCGAAGCTTATTAATCTATCTAGCTTTTTAGAGGGACTGTAGGAAATAAGGCAATGCCCATAAAGATCCAGAGTTTCCTGTCAAACGGTCCCTATAGCTTGAGTATATAAATCCAGTCTTATGTTTGAGTAATTCCCATTTCAATATACAATCCAAGCTAGCCCCTCATCGAATTTGCTTATCAATCAAAACTTTTTTATAAGAAATAAAGCTAACCCTTTTAACTACTCAGGGTCTCCTACTTGTCATACAGATTCAAGTGCTTGGGTATATCAAGCCAGTTTTTTTTCCCCAGAATTACCAGCTTGACCTGAATCGAATTACCATATCAAATAGCCAACAAAATCTGCTCTCAAAGACTTTTGTTTCTAATTAAAAATATATCACAGAGACCCAACTGGAGGCCTTAGGAATAAATCGGTTATATATTCATTAATACCTTTAAATGGGTATTCATATAGATTCCATAGAGATCACGTTGTCTTCTAAGAGTACCTTTGGGTAAGTACTCCTAGAAGCTTTCAAACAGACCCAATAACTCGATTATTTATCAATCGATCTCAGTCAAATTTGGTTTAAGAATTATTTGAGGATTATTGCCCATACTCATTCATTGACCGATGTCTTGGTAGATCCCCTAGATTTGGGCTCGGAATTTGCTCAGATTATTTTAATCCCTTCTACTTAAAGTTAATCAAGATTCTTTTGATTTCAATGAAACCGAAATTTTCTCACAAATTTTCCAAATTTCAACAGCTTTGATATAGTTTTAACTAGTTTTTTTTTTTCTTGTCCTCCCCCCCACCGACCGATTGCATATTTATAGTTCTGCTTCTTTCTTGTTTTTTCTGTACTGCAGAGTAGAAGAAGAAGAGAGTAAAATGAATAAAGTGAAGGATCTGGGGAAAAAAAAGGCATAGCGTCTCAATGATTGTCCGATTGTCCTGTATGTCACACTGTCCTCCGGGTGTCAATATGAGCACAGGTATCATTGCATGCTTACATCTCTGTATGAGTGTATGCATGTATGTATGTGTGTGTGTGTGTGTGTGGGTGTGTGTTGTACTTGAAGTGACTGCGAAATTGCATTGGCAGTTGGTTTCGCTTTTATTGCATTTGCGCTGGTCGCTGCCTCTGATAAAAATGAATGACTGCTTGTATACACACATGCCCCAATCTCTATGTGTGTGTGTGTATGAGTGTGTGTGTAAAGCTGAAATTGTTGCACGAAGTAATGCAAAATCAATGCAACTTGAATGGCGAATCGTGCAGGCGCAACTAAAAGACAAGCTTTCAGCTCTACCCAGCTTTACCCAAAGATACATTTACTTAGAGGGGTGCACTGTGTGGGGAGGGGGGGGGGGTGGATGGGGTAAAGAAAAAAACAAAATACTTTTTATGTGACAGGTGGCGTCAGCTGGGGGCGCCTCAAGTCAAGTTGGCTCATTTACAGCATTTTCGAACCAAACTGACAGGATGTGATGCCGGTAGAAGACACTTGCCGCTTGCAGCTTCCTCAGCTGCACAATGGCTTACATTACTGGGCGAAATGAAGTCAACAATCTGCGCACAAAATCGCATTATGCTAATTTACTGACTATGCCAGGGAAAGGGGGGAGGGGGGTGGGGGAGAGCCCAGGAAATCAAGAGTGCGAGGATCGGATAACAGCAGGAAATGACTCAACCCAGAGAATGAGAGAATCACAGCAAAAGAGAGAAAGAGCGAGAGGGGAGATGAAGAAAGTGATATGCAATTAGAGAAGAAGGAGCAGGAGCCGGAGCATCAGGCGAAGCTGTCAGCCCAAAGACATCAGCCATCATTTTAGTTATCTGCTACGAATCTGGCAGTGAAATGAAACGAAATGTACGAACAGAGAGAAATGAAATGAAATGAAATCGTATCTCGAATGCGGAATGGCAAAATCCTTTGAATTTTATTGAATTGCATTCATTGCCATAACAAACAAGACTTCAAGGACCCAGCCAATGGGAGAGCTGGTGAAAAGTAACAATAAAAAAAAATTAAAAAAAACAACCCCAAAGTTATCTACGGATCGGCGAAGACTACAAGCTCTTTTCGAAGTAAGACCGATTTAAGTAGTTATGAGAGCCATATATAATTAAAGCCCTCCTTACCAAACTTAAGAGAGAACGGCTAATAAATGTGGGACTTATAGCTAAAACCGATTTAGGTTGGTCTGACAGCTATAGGATATGGAAGTCTGATATAATTGAAACTAGACACATATAGGTATATCTTTGTAAACAAAGTGTGTGTCGAGTTTGAAAGCAATCACTCAATAAATATGGGAGTTATTCCCAAGACCGATTTAGATTCAGATCACATCTGTATGATATAGTGGTCCGACAAATCTCCAGCCTATATATATATATACCAAGATTGATCAAAATAGACTGAGAGGCTAGTCGAAGAGGTGAGCATGTCTATATCGACTCCTCTAGTGATTCTAAGTCTTCTGGAGGTATTAGGGGTCCCTGATGACTGATTCAAACATCCGAGCAAAATCAATATACTCTTTTTTCTTTGAAAAGTGTGGAAAACACCCTGAAATCTGTCAGTTTCCCAAACCAAAGAATTACTCAGTCTCCCAGTCTCTGAGTCTCAGAGTCTGTGAGTTTCAGAGTCTTTCAGTTGGGTTGTTCGGTGTTGCTTAAGCCAATTTGGGTCAATTGCTTGATTTATGCATCGATATATTCAGCAAATAGGTGGGATCGAGAGCTTAAGCAAAATGTTTCTCTTGTTTCGCGTTTGGCTGCTTTTTTATTTCGCTCTGCTTTCGCTGCCTTTAACGATTATTTATTGTATGATTTATTATGCAGATAGCTGACCGGTGTGGTTTGCGCTATAATAAATCGTATTGAAATTAAAATAGTTGATTTGAGCTCTCACCCCCCTCCCCCCACAACTCGGCCAGCTGCCACGGCGAACCCTAACAAATTAGCTGGATAATCTGTGGACCTGGTTAGTCCTAATTATATAGTGGAGCCAGCAGAGCCGAAAAAAGGCAGTTCGATTAATTGTGCAATCAAGACTTGAACTTAATTTAAATTAAAGTTTCCACAAGCCACAAGTTTCGAACTTAAATGAATCGGAAAGTTTCTCAACCTTTTTGCCCCGATTCTCTCAATCTTCTTCATGCATCTATTGCTCTATTCACCTTAACAATACACAGATAAAAATAAACACACACACAGACACAGAGTTGGGGGCATTTGCAGTTTGCAACATCACTGAGCATTCATTTTCGAGGAATTAGAAAAACTAAGTGAATGGGAAAAAGTGACTACAAAATACACTAGCTCTGTGAATCAGACCATTTGGAATGCTAAAGATTTTGTTCAAGTCAGAAAGAGAAGCTATGCTTAGAGAGTTAGGGAAACTCTTTGAAGACTTTAAGAGGGGGAAGGAACCTCTCTTGCCTCTACTCTTCTACTTTCAAGACCTCCAATTATAGACCTTGCTCTTTGAGAATTTTTGCTTGATCCAAAGAGGGTTCGGTTAGTTTGAAAAGACCATCCAACTGCTTGGATCTTCTAGGGTTTTAATGGTAAAAACCAAAGCTCAGAGCTTTAAGATCTCTGAGGTTGATTGGTGTGAAAAGGGTTTGGTAATTTCGGAGCTCAATATTCTCCTCAATATTTGCAGACCTTTCTGTTTGCAACTTTAGGTTTGATCCGAAGAGGGTTCGGCCATAAGGAGAATGCATCTTAGCTGCTTACATCTTTCTTGTTTTTGATGAAAAAATTTGAAAGCTGAAGTCTTAAGGAATCCAGAGATGGTTCGGTTATTGGAACACTACTCTTTAAGAGCTTAGATCTTCCTTGCTTTTGATGTTAGAATTGAGGGTTCAAGCTCTTAAGATCTCTTTGACTGAAGGATCCGAAAAGGGTTCGAATTCTTTTCAGCTACTCATAACCAACAAAGTTTTAATAAGAAAATGGACAGTTTTAGCCTTTGAGCTATTTTGGTTTGAATAATCCGAAGAGGGTTCGCTTACTTTTGAGTTGGTCAAACGGTTTGCTCGAACTTTGAAGATCTTTTGGTGGCAGTTTTCTGCCACAACTTTGTAAATTTTGATATGCTCTTTTCTTAATCGAAAGTTTTCGTAACAGTGTATACAAAGGCAAAATTGGCATCTGCTTCCATCTTATTTTCACATTTTTGTTTTTGACTCTTTTCATTTACTTTTTTACTTTGGTTTTTTTTTTTTTTGTCTGTACGGTTTGAACTTTAACTGTTGCACCTGACGTTTCACCTACTGAAAATCTCTTGGCATATATAATCAAAAAATATATGTATATAAAAAGAAGACTAAAGCAAAAGGAAAAAAAAAACGGAAATCTCCTGGTGCTTTCACTTACCACAGCCATACAATCCAATGGGTCTCTGGTTGTCTTTGTCTCGCAACTTTGAGCCCAGAGGCTTGAGTTTGGTAACCAAGCACTTTCCCTTTTTCATATTTCATATGCCAATTTATTCATTATATTTATATTCATATTGCGCCCAGAGTTCCAATGCAGAAGCTGGCCCCCCGTGGCCCTCGCAAATTACCTTCCCCTTGAAAGTTTCGTTTCGTTATTTCGCGTAACCTTTGTTTATTTTACGCTTTCTCTTGCATAGCAAAAAATTATATATATATAGTAACAACAAAAGGACTCACATACTCGAATAAAATATGCTATTCATTCGCTACCCCCCCTTCTCGAGGGAGGGTCTAGAGGAGAATGGCTGTCGATTTTTATAAATGTCTGTGGGGGCGTGCAAAGCTTGTCTCAAGTGCACTCAGAGTCGCCTCCTTGGGGGAGAGACTTACATAAAAGGCCCACTGTGCCTCCAAATTGGCACACACGCACACACAGAACAATATGACAGACCAAGAGGAAGCACAGAAGTTGGCCATGTGTCCATCATATCGCGTGAGAGAGCAACGGGTAAGCGAGTATTTCTTTTTTTTTCTTCTTCTTTCTTTTCTTTCATTTTCGAGTTTCTCTCTCGGCTATTTATGTCAGCATTTTCAATTAAGGATGTTTTATGTGCAGCCCAGGAAATTAGCATTTATTGTTATGCGTTCACATCCACACACACACACTCGCAAAGAAGAAAACTCGATTATTTTTAGGGCTGCAAGGAGCGAGAGCTACCTCAAGCGAAGCTCAGATACCCTAGGTCTGGGTCCTAAAAGGAATATTTATAATATCTATTTTGCTATAGAAGGGAGCTTTATGATCTATAAAGTAGGCTAGGAACTAAAAGATATAGTGAGGAACTTATAGATTCTAGTTAGAGATATCCTCACAGTCTGGACTCCTCAGATTTTGGGATAGATCGAAGCATAGGCTTGGTACTCTGTGACTTTATCGAATTCCCAATATTTTGGAGAGCCCTTGGAGACTAAGGATAGCTAAGTGATTTAGTCATGGCTCCTTAGCTCTTCAGATCTTAGAGATCAAAGTATAGAGGGACACTTCAAAATCTTTTATGAATCCGAAAACTTGGAGTGGTCTCCGTTTTCTGTGATTCATTTTTAAATAGGACTATAGTTTATATAGCCATTTCTTCTCAATCTAAATGTTGGGTCTTTAGTTCTTAAGATCTTAAAGAGTAAGCTTTTAAATTCTAAGAATAATATTGGTCTGGAGATGAAAATCGCCGGGTTTCGTCTATTAAACATGCCCCTTTCAGCTTAGACTGGAGAGTATAAATGGAGGCCTCGGGAGAGCGGAAGACAGAAACTAACTGTGAGGCCAGCCAGCTAGATGCAACACTCACGACACTCACACGAGAGACCAAACATGAAGCAACAGAACCGAGACAACTCTGCGGATGCCTTGGACAGATGTGAAAGATGCGACAGTTGCGAAATGGCAGACGGAAATGCTGTTCAGCGATTGAAAATGCTGGAAAAACGAGGTTGGATCAGCTTCTTCTCTCTCTCTCTCTCTCTCTTTCCACGTGCGTGTGTTTTTTTTTTTTTTTTGAGTGTGTGTTAGTGTGTGCAAACTTGCAATATCGTTTTCTTAAGCACACATGGCACACTACACCCTTTCTCATACCTCGTCCTCGTCCTCGTCCTCCTCCAGCTCCTCGTCCTGGCACAATGTGAGTTTGGTCTTCGTGGAGGAGGAGGCAGACTAGCTAAACTCTAAAATGGCAGCCATTCAATTGGCAGCACCGAAATCCTTGGAGAACAAGTGACGCAAATAAAATGCGCACATATAAAAATTGAAATGCAGAAAAGACACAAGGAAAAGCAAAAATAACAAAAAAAAAAATAGAAAAAAAAACGAAAATTTTTATTTGAAAAAATAAGGAAATTCAAGGAAACGCCTCCAGAGGGTATGACAAGCAGATTTTCAGTTTAAGTTTTTTTTTTTTTTTAAATCTAGAAAAAAATCTTGTTCCACTTTTTCTTGAACAAGCAAAATCTTGTTGTATTTTTTTCCAAATCTAAATTTATTCAATTTCGCCAATGCAAACTCTAAATAAATATAAATTTATTTCATTTGCAGAAAATGAACAAGAAAAACTAAGACTATTTACCTAAAAGTCAGAGGAGAAAAAGGAGACCTCCTCGTCTTTAGCTACCAGCGCTTAGATCTAAGAGACCTTGAGACTTGGAATAACCAAACTTTGTATTTGAAGTGCTTATATTTTTTTACTTTACGGAAATATTTTATTTTTTTTCCTTGAGTCCTCCCTCCAACCCCTTAGATTTTTAAAGCCCTGTAATTTCTACAGCTTTTGAAATATTAAATTTGTGTATTCCACAAAAACATGTAAAATCCAAAAATCTTTCGATTCATATCAAACATGAACCAAATCGGTTCATAAATACGGAAGATATTTGCAAAACAAAACCTAAGAGTCAAGTTAAAGATTCCCCTCGCCACGGAGTGGCAAGCAAGCGTCTTGTTGTCAGAGCATTCCGCTAGATGGCGCGCTTGCTTTATTCTTGTGAATTCCACGTTGCTTGATATTTTCAAGGTAAATATTAAATATTATAGACTTCCGATCCTCACCCTAGCCATTTTTTACAAAGCTAAAAAATTCTTTCTATTAAAATCTGAAAATTGCTATATTTAGTTTTTTTTTGTTGACTCTTCCCATTTTTTTAAATCTATTATTTAGCTTGACTTTCAGAGTTCGTTTAGAAATTAATTGAACCATTTTAGTTTTATATATTTTTTTCTTAGTCTGATGGAAAACATTTTGTAGAATTTCGAAAATTGCATGCTTAAATTCGAGCCACGCCCATATGCAATTTGGCTAATTCCTACAAGACATGACACAGAAAATGGCAAGCGAAAAGCAGGGAATGAAACGATAACAGAGGAAAACGAAGACAACGGAGAAGTGGCAGAAGAAGTAGAAGAAGAAGAAGAAGTCGAAAAGAGTTGACATGGAAGGTAAGACAAATGTTTGCCCAATTTGGTTAGAAAGATTTTCCAGACTAAAAACAAGTTAGTTGACTAAATCAACACACTCACACACACACACACACACACACACACACAGACGCATACACCGAGAAATCTAAGGGGCAGAGCGAAAAGAGACACAAAGCTCGAGTGTGATAGAGAGGAAGAGGCAGGCCGGCCGAGGGATGTGATTCTGGGCGTAGCCGTGACATGACTACAGCGAAAAGTTTTGACTCATCAACTAGATAGCTTTACCGTTGTTTTACAACATCACGACAACAACAACACCAACAACAATAACAACAGCTACAACAATAGCAATAAGAAGAAGAACAAGCAGCAAAGGAGGACAATTCTCGGTAAAAGTTACTTTGGTGTTTCAGCCACGGCCACTGCCACTGCTGCCGTTGCCGTCGCTGCCACTGCCGGAGAGATATAAATTGCACCCAATACACGGTAACCACCCAACGGTAAATTCTTCTTTAACACTCACACACACACGCATACATAAAAGATAACACTTTAAACAACACAGATCAGCTTACAATGGAGGTCAAGAGCATAGAAGAGATCCGCAATTAAATTACTGACCTCGGAAGCGCTCTGACTTGCGGCATCTCTCTCTCTCTCTGAAGCAATGACGTGTTGATTAATTAAACTCTTATTCCTACTGGTATCAAGTTGCCAGAATTTCTTTAAATAATTTTAATGAATCATTAACTTTTCTTAATCATCCAAAGAATTTCGTTTTTTCGTTTTTAACCTCACTTTTTTTTGCACGTGGTTCTTCTTTGAATCCGTCTCAGTTGTAGTATTCTCTTGTACTCTGCTGTAGGCAAGTAGGCTTGCATTTGTGTCGGCTTGTGTCTGTGTGTGTGTGTGTGTGCATTTTAAAGTTTTCCACTCTCTGATATTGTTGGGCAATATTTTTAATTAAATCTGCGTTGATTCTTTTTATATATATATTTATTTTATTTTATTTTATTTTATATCCTCGTCTCATTCTGGTCCGCCCCCGTGGGGTTCCTTGTTTTATTGTTCTTTTGTTTTAAGAATTTTTCTTGTTGCCTTCTCGTCTACACTGCTCTTTGGATTTTTGTGTCTCTGCCTCTGTGTATGTGTCTGTATGTGTGTGTGTGAGTATGTTTAGTTTGGCTCTGTTTTTCTATTAAAGAGAAACTGAAGAGTGGAAGAGTAGTGAAAGCTTTTATAATGCAGTTTTAGCTTAGTATTTATTTGCAAAGTGTGTGCGTGTGCGTGTGTTTGTATGTGTGTGTGTAATGTAGTGCCAACTCATCTTAAAGTTTAATTAAATGTATTGTTTTTTTTTTTTTTTTTTTTTTTTTTTTAACCAAAGCAAAGCAAGACAAAGCGCAAAACAAGCGAAGCCAAGCCAAGGCAAACTCTGGCATAAAGTGAGTTGTGCTTTGTGGTGAAATAAGTGAATGCAGAGGTGTGAGCAAAAAACGAAAGAAAGAGAGAAAGCGAGTGTGAGTGCGTAATTGTATAGGCCTGTCCTATATGTCTATCTCGCTTGCACTTCCACACTTTGCCTTGCCTTGGTATGTGAGATGAAGGCGGTGTGTGTGTGTGTGCTGTTGGCGTTGGTGAGTATTTCGCTTACGGTTCATTTGACTTGGTTGCATTCCCAACTCGTGAGATCGCTGCCAAAGTTGTTCTTACTTTTTCTCCGAGCTTGTTGGTCTTGTTGTTGTTGTTATTTGTTGTTGTGAGAAAACTTTTACATTTCATTCCACATACTCGCCGCATACTTCATTTACTCAAGGCATAACCTCAGCCACGCACATTTTCTGCCACCACCTCTACCACACACACACACACACACACACACACACTGACTCACTCACATAGACACACACACACGCACAGACCACCGCACCTATTTTTAATGCTGGTGTGTTTAAATTCTCAAGCCATCATTTGTATGCCATGCAACTCTGTTTGGTGTGCTGTGTGCGTTTCATAGCAATCAGCTACCAACTGCCTGGAAATGGGCAGAGAAAGCAACTCAAGCTGAAGCAGCAGCAGAGCAGAGCAGAAGCAGAAGCAGCAGCAAAATTGTTTCATTTTGAGTAAATAAATTTAACTTTATACATTGTTTCAGACACTCTGGCCCCTGCCATATGCATTTTTGAAAAATAAACAATTGATTTCTATTTGAAATTCTATGCTTTCATTCTTTTTTTTTCTCTCTCTCTTTTTCTCTTTTAATATTCTTCATTTTTGCGCCAAGCCAAGGAAATTCGAAATTTATACTTATTCGCCCCGAGCGCTCTTTCGAAGCGCAGTAGATGGAAGGAAAGTTATCACCCAACATGTGCGAATGACACTTGTTGATTGCCAAGGAGGGAAAGAGAAAGTCAATTTCCCGTTGGCACATTTTCAGAATTTTAATCGTACAGTCTCGGTCTCCGTCTCCGTCTCAGTACTTAGACATTCATTTCGAGTACTCGAACTCTTTAATAATATCTGTTGCTTCATTAAGAGAATTCCTCCAAGGGTCTCATCATTATTGGAACGCCTTGTTTATTAAGTTTTCAAAAGTTTATCAACTTATTAAGCTTCACATATTTCTGTTCTCTCGGGGTAAATTTGTGACTCTCACCAGGACAGATCTTTTCTCGAAGGGGCTCTCTGGGGTCCTTTGGAATCCTGACCGAGACCGTTGATAAATATTTGAAAGACCTAAAGGAATAGGCAGATAGGTGTTAGGAGAAATCAAATTATCTGGGACCCTTTAGAGTCTTTACTATTTGGGAATTACTTGAGATACGTCGAAGCCTTTTTAGTTAGACAATAGGAGAAAGCCGATCTCGTGAATTCAAGCCGAACCTGTTGGAACATTGACAGACCGATTTCCATCAATCAAAGGCATCAAGAGGAACTCGGCTTTCTTGGGTTTTAGCTGAAATTCTAGAGAAACAGTTAAGATATGGAAATTATGGAAAGTAGTAAAACCTTAGTCGAACCCTATAGAAAATACCTGAAATTCCTAGAGACCTGAGCGGACTTCTTTGTAGCAGACATTCTTGAGAGACCTAGAGACCTGAGTAGACTTCTTTGTAGCAGACATCCTACGGAACCTACAGATCCTATTTACTTTACGGATCTTACTTAAAAGGTCTGAAGCCTGGAAAAAGGTTCTTTAAGAAGCCACTCAGAGAAGTCAAGAACCAATGGGGAACCAATGGGGAGCCAATGGGGAACCAATGGGGAACCAATGAGAAACCAATGGGGAACCAATGGGGAACCAATGGGGAACCAATGCGGAACCAATGCGGAACCAATGGGGAACCGATGGGGAACCAATGGAATCTTAGCTGAACTCTTAGCTGGGAAATAATCAAAAAAAGCTGAAAGCCTGAGTAGACATATTTTTCGGAGGCACTCAGTGTATCCTACGAATCTTGGGGAGTATAAATATTAAGGGAGAAAGACCTGTAGCCCTGGACTGACTCTTTTGTGAAGTCACTTAGGCTTTCAGGGAACCAATGGAATCTTAGCTGATCTCTCTGAAATTTTATCGAATCCTAACCGAGTCTCTTTCCCGGACAAGCTTCTACTTCTCTGAAATCCTAGTGGAATTCAAATATTGAAACGATTCAGTTAAGGAATAATCCAAAGATTTGCAGCCCTGGAAAACTCCAAATTGATTAACTTTAACGACCTCTTAATTAATTATTTTATTATTTCCGTCATAACTGCCGTTTTTATTTTCCGAAATTCTCAACTTGCATTTTTATCAATTTCTCTGTCATTTGTGAGTGGGGGGGGGGGGGGAAGACGAAGAGTTGCTTTATACTTAGACTTTTCAACGGAAATTCGATACTTTATTTTTCGTTAGCAATTTTCATCACATTTTCCTATCAATTATTTCGCCTTGGATATTTTCAATTTCCTCTTTAATTTTCCTCACTTCGGCTTACTTCTTCTTCTTCTTCTTGTTCGTTCAGTCAGTCAATTTCATTACCGACTACTTGCTCCTCACTCATTTCATTTGGCCATATTTTCTTCTTCTTCTTCTTCTTTTTTTGTGTTTTTAATTTTTATCATCTGGGAGTAATTTTCGCTCCACATTTTTACTTTATTATTTTGGCCAAGCTTCTCTTCACTTTCCTCATTTTTTTTTTTTGTATTATTTTTCATTACACAATTTAACCAAGCATTCCAGTTGCTGCACTTCACTCATTCAGTCTTTTAACAGTTCAAACAGACAGACCGAGACAGACAGAGACAGAGAGAGAGAGAGAGAGAGAGAGAGAGGGAAATTCATTTCAAAAATTTATAACTGAACTGAACTGCATAAAGTACAAATTGCAATCAAATTGCAGCTTACAACCCCCCCAACCCCGCCCCTCGTTGCACCCCCCCCCCCCCCCTTTGACCCCCGCCCCACCACTTGTCTAAGCAGATTTTATTTTGAATTTGTTTAGAGGGTCTCTCGGAGAGTTCTTCTTCTTCTTCTTCTTTAGGGAAAAAATCCAGGTAATCCGACTTGCAAACCATTTCAGCTTATCTTAATCTAGTCCTTTTGATCTCTCAAGAAACCGGGATGCAAAATGAAAATAAAACATTCTCTAGAAAAGAAGAAGAAGAAGAAGAAATCCTGACCTGGATATAACTTAATTTCCTTCACCAGACTTACTCGCCCCCCCGCTAGCCCTCTCGCCCGCTTAAGGCCTTTCATCATAGTTTCTTTGATTCGTTCATTCGTTTTTGTTCAAAGCTTACCTTTCCCGTACCCCCCTTCCCCCCAGCCTATCGTCAATTTTGCTTAGCCAGCCAAAGGCACCGCAAAACAAATTGAAAAAAACATTTCCAGCCAACTGACTAGGCCAGGTCCATAGAATAGCATCTCCACTAAGCCGGCACAAGTCAACCAATTGGCTCTAACCCCCTCTCTCTCTCTCGCTCTCTCACTGTCTCTGTCTGCCTTTGTCTGAGTATGGTTGTGTTGGTTTGTCTATCTTATGTCTACGCATCTAATGCCTATTTATTGCCCCTTTAATCCCTGAATCCATTCAGGCAAAACTTGTTTCCAAGTGGCCGTCCAAAGTGCTCCATTCCGCCAGGTTCGACCGACCTGACATGGTCAGCTTATTATGCAGCCAAATTATACCATCTCTCTCTCTCTCTCTCTTTCACACATTTTGGGCTCTCTCATATATGCATGGGCTCGTGTACAATTACTTAATTGATTTTGTATTAATGCGTTGTTTGGCTGCCTTGGTTAAATTCGATTTGAAAATTATTTGCGATTTGCGTTAATGTAATGAACAGAGAGAGAGAGAGAGAGAGAGAGAGAGAGAGAGAGAGAGAGAGAGAGAGAATTTTGGGTTAAAAGACTGGCTTTCACTTTTAATTACCCCGAAGGATAAGGAGTAGACTAAATTACAAGAAGATTCCAATTTTCCCCTGATAGAACAAATTAATTTATTTGATCATATTCAAATTCTTAACTAGACTGAGTCAGTGAGAGAGAGAGAGAGGGGATGAAAGATTAGTGTAAATTTCATTAGAATCGGCTGGCAGTGTTTTCGTAAAGAATAAAGAAGGCAATATCAAATATTTAAGCTCTTCAAATTCCTCGTTTGCACTTACGAAAATACTTGAGCAAATTTCCAACAAACTAAGGCAAATAGAAATAGGTGAAGTAAATGATAAAGAACTCCTAAAAGATGATGAAGGAGAGCAAGAGCAAGAAAGAGACGACATCTTCAGAAATTCCAAATGCCAGTTGCCATGTTGTCGTCTCTTCGTCAAACAGCTTGCTGCTAACAGCTCAACTATTTTTACCTCTCTCTCTCTCTCCCCTCTCCCTTCACCCTACTCTTTTTCGCACCCGCACTCCTTCGTTCTTCACCTCTCAATCACACTTGCACTTGCTTTTGCCTCTTGCTCAGTCTTGTACAGAGCATCTGTCTGTTTCGCTGAGCTTTCTTCGGGCTGTCTGAATGTGCTTCTCTGTGTCAGTAACTGTCGGTATATCTTCCACCATCAGCAGGTCTCTCAGTTCTGTCTCAGCGTCTCTCCATCTTTCTGTCAGCTTCCTGGAGTGCGTGCGTGCCTCTGTCTGTGTGTGTGTGTGTGTGTGAGTGCTTCAAGTGCTATGCAATTCATTGCACACAATTGCCGCCGGTAGAAGCACAAATATGAAGATATAAATATGCTCCTAAAAAGAGAGTGGTCGGCGAGGGTTGTTCTTAAAGTTATCGAGACTAAATTTGGCAAGCTCTGATTTTCACGGATATTCGATTTGCGGCTTTGCAAAGGAAATTGGAAAATTCGGTCAGGAAATACCATATAGCTTATCTCCGATGAACCGTGGCTATGCCTTGAGCTGTCAGACAAACACGCTTTCACACTGACTCAAGACAAGCCCAAGCAAACCTTCGGTCTCTTTCTCACTCAGGCTGAGCCTAAGCAAATTCTTGCTTGAAAGCTTTCAGAGTATAAATTTCTGCTCTCTTGAAAAAAATCACCGTTATGCCTGACCAAATAAAAAGAATTTTTGATGACTTGAATAATTCGTTATATTTTTTTGTTGCCTACATTTTGGGGCTGCATTCATGGTAAATCTAATTTCTAGAAAAATAAAATCTCCCATGGAAAAATAAAAACACGCCTCCAAGGTCAAACAATTCGTCATTTGCTTATTGCTGTTCTGCTATGATTTTCCTCTTCTAAATATACAAGAGAGAGCGTGAGTATAACAGTAAGAATGAGTATAAGAGAGATCTTGCTTTCGTACTCAGAGAGCCGCTTGCAAATCAGCCGTGGTCTGCTTATCCTCTTCTAAATCTACAAGAGAGAGCCTTACTTACAAATGAGCGCGAGTATAAGAGTAAGAATGAGTATGAGAGAGATCTTGCTTTCGTACTCAGAGAGCCGCTTGCAAATCAGCCGTAAATCTCATTACTTTCTTAGCAGATCTCAGCTTCTTTGTTGCATTGCAAACTTTTGATTACAACCTCGCTCACTCACTCACTCACTCAGTCACTCGGTCGCCCGCTCAGTCACTCACTTATGTGTGTTTACATAAAGACATTTGTATTTATATGTGTTTTTGGGTTGTCAGCGAGTGTTGCTTCTTATTTTGGCGTGCTGCATTTAACCTTTTGGCCTATGTTTGGCAATGCAAAAACGAAACAGAAAATACCAACTGAAACGCAACAAACTTGAAGAAGAAGACGACAAAGACGAAGACGAAATAAACCAAAAATAAACGAAAAACCAGCAAGACTGAAAATATAACTGTAAAAGCAAAAATTGTGCAAGTGCAAGTGAAGATGGCACAGAGAATTTTGTGTGCTTTAACAAGAAGAAACTTGAATAAGAAGTTCATTCTGCTGCGCTAGCGGAGAACGAAGAGCGAAGAGCTAAGAGCGAAGGCAGCGTTGAGCTCTGCGGAAGTTTTTGTAGCTGGCGTCGTCATGGCTTAAGCTGATGCTGCTTCTTCTGCTGCTGCTTCTGCTTCTGCTGCTGCTGACGGCGCTGCTGTTGAGGCTTGTCATGCTCTTGGCTCTGTTGTTGCCAACGCTGACGTTATCTTGTTTTCTGTCTTAGTGGACGAGCGCGCTCGTGACTGTCTATCTGTGTGTGTGTGTGTGTGTGTGTGTGTGTGTGTGTGTGTGTGTGTGTGTGTGTGTGTGTGTGTGTGTGTGTGTGTGTGTGTGTCTGCCGCGTGTGAGTGCATAAATTATCAAAAAAATTTTTAAGTTTGATGTTAATTTATTTTCTTAAGTTGTAGATTAAACTCTCTGTGAAGGGATTTGGGTGAAAATCTATATATGTATTTATAATTATTCCTGTTCCGCTTGTCAGTGTGTGTGTGTGTGTGTGTGTGTGTGTGTGCTTGTTTTACATATGAATTGTATTCTTGTGCTAACACGGTTTATTTAACAAGTACAACAACTGGCAGTCAGTCAGGTACACTCACACAATCAAAACTTTCGGCTTTCAGCAATGATGATGGCACGTAAAATGACCCACTTTTGGTCCTGGCAAAAAAAAACAACAACAAAAAAAACATACAAACACACATAAAAAAGAAAACAAAAAGAGAAATGAGAAAAAAATAAAAGCAACACAACCATGATGGGCAGCACTCACACACACAGACACACACACAAATACACTCGCACACATACTGGCCAAGTCTTGCTCAGGCTGGTCAGGCAAACTGGCGTAAAATGCTTTTCTGTTGGCTGGTCTGCCATAAAAAGCAGCAAAGAAATCAAATGGAAGAGTTGACTGAGAGTTGCCCATTGCCAGCTAAAAAATATACACACACACACACACATAAAAAAAAAATATATATATATATATATATATAAACAAAAACGCACAACACCACCAGCGACAAATGACTAACGGGCCCATTATAAAAATAAAAAAAAAAAAGGAAAAGAAATTTCGAACAAAACAAGCAAAGCGGGCAAGCAGGCAAGGCCAGCGTGGGAACAAATAAATTGAGTGCTTTACATTTTGAGTGAGTGAGAGTCTGAGTTCAGCGAGAGGAGCCGCACTCATTTAGCGAGCAAAAAAAAACCAAAAACGAGTGACTCTTGTCTCGAGTGCTGCCGAAAGCTTTAAGCTGTTTCTGCCGAAATCGAAAGCAGTGTGTTTGTGTTTCTTTTTTCTTTTGTGCTGTTTTGTTCTCTCCCTTTTTTTTTTTGTGTTTTTCTTTTTGTAAAAAAAAAACTAGAGTGACGAACATGAAGCCGTAACCAGCATCCGTTAACCATCCGCTCATCTAGAACATAATTCTGCCCATTTTACGGCAAGTCTCGCTTAACCCAACCTAGTCTTTTGATATGTTGTTACTTTATTATTGTTTTTGTTTTTCTCTTTCTTTCTTTTTTTTTTTGGCAAGGTCTGTAGGAGTCTGGAGACAGTCGAGAACTCCCCACACGGCACACGGCCAAGGCGGCGCATTAAAATGTTTTTATGTATGAGTGCGAAAGCCAAAGCCAAAATGGAAGCCCCCCAAAAGACTGCATGCCTGCCCTCTGTAGGTGTAAGCGTATGTTTATATGTATGTATGTGTGTGTGTCTGTGTGTGCTTGTGTGACTTTGAGCATTTCAGTGTATTTTTGTGACACGTGCTTGTGTTTTCATTTTACGCCAACAAGTCAGTGTTAAAGTTTTTGCGGTAATGATGCTCTGGGACTGGTCCTAGACCCGGAACGGGGTAGGACGGTGGAGGGGGGAGTCGGCAAGATGGCAGTCAGAAATTCGAGGGTGCCCGAGTTTGGTGCGGTTCCCTTTGCCCGGCCCGGCCATTAGGCCTGACGAGTATTTCTTGGCTGTAAACTTTCAAGTCGATTGCTGGCCTCGTCCGCCCATACAATGCGTATTTTTAGTGGGAGAAATTCCCAAAACAAAAAAAAAAAAAATTAAAGACACCACCTCCTCCAGCCCCAGGCCCGAAGTCAAGCAACCCAAAAGCTATTTTAGTTTTTGAGCATATCCGAATTCTCCAGCCAGACCATGACGACTTAGGCTTAGCCCACACCACCGGCTCTGGCCAAGTCAGAGCAGCGTGGAATAATTTTAATTGAAATTACAAAACGGCAAAGACATGCGGCCTGGCCTGGCCTGCCAGAATGAGAGAAATAAAAGATGAAGAAGCAGAGGCAACAACAGTTAAGGCAGCAGCAGAGCGAAACAAAACAACAACAACAGCAAAATTAAGTAAATGAAAGACTGAAAAAACATTGAGACCAACAGAAAGAGAGACAAAGCCTATGAGCAAGAGAGAGAGAGAGAGAGATAGAAAGAGTGTGTAGGGCAGAGAGAAGAGAGCAGAGGAAGACAGCTTTTTTTGGTTTAACATTTTTTTTTGTTTGTTTTTCACCCTTTTGGTCGCCTGGCCGGCTGTCTTCCAACATTTCATTTCATTTCATTTTCTTTCATTCATTCAAACATTTTCATTCTTTCGTTTTTCTATGCTGAAAATTATCATTTTAAATCATTTTGTGTGCGCCCACAAAAGTATGCAAATAAACGTCGTAATACATTTTACACTCTGCTATCTCGGTAGTAGTTTCTTCCGCCATCTTCAGACACCACTCCATGCCATACCCCACCCTCTTCTCCCCACCCTCTGCGCTCTGCCCCCCCCCCCAACTAGCCAGCCCATCATCTTTCAACGCTCTTCGACCACACAGAAAATGGACAAGCGGACAGACAGGACTCGGCCAACAACTTAGTCCTTATCCTACTCAGACATTCCAACTCACACACACACACACACACACAGACAGACACATACATATACACACTCAGAATTTACTGGCAAATAGATTTGAATACTCTTTCCGCGAGGAAATAGTTCTTTAAGGAAAAAAAGAAAAGAAAAGAAAAAGAGAAGAAAAAAAAAAGAAACGCTTCAAGTGAAAAAGAAGAATGCGAAAATATTTCAATAGAAATTAAAAGATGAGAGATGACCAACGGCCAATTAGCTGAGTAATTGGTTTGAGCAAGTTTCCGCGCTTTTTATGGCTTTTCCAAAAATATTTTAATAGAGCGAAAGAGACAGATAGAAACAGACAGAGACAGAGAGAGAGAAGGTAAGAGAAGTCCTTGGTGAGACTGAAAATATCAAAATCAGTCGGGTCTGAGAATCATAAGAAATATAGGAAATTTCATTTAAGAACTTTTCGGATAAATCGGTAACCCCAGAGAGGTAGCTAATATCTTGTAAACTAAGAAATATTTCTAATGTATCCAAATTCGAGGCTATCTGAAAATTCGCTAGTTAAAACCTCACAGATATACCAGAAAGATCGGGGAATATTTTAGACATACGAAAAACCAAAGAAACCATCAGACTTATCTATAGAGAATACCTTCAGTATCTAGCTGAAATCTGTGAATATAACAGAAAAAATTGGTAGTTAAAATAACCAAAATATTGTAGAAAATAAAAATTATAGGAAATATCTTAAAATATGTACTTCACACCTATTCTATAATCTGTGAAAAATCGATCTATCTATATATATATATCAATCTGAGAGAGACAGAGCTATCAGGTAAATAAGAAGCAAACATGTCAGGGAATAATGGAATGGAATATCTGAGAGAGACAGAGCTATCAAGTCAGGGAATAATGGAATGGTCCAAAAGCAGCATCAAATGTACTCTAGAATCCCTTTGATTATTCCTGAAAGCTTTGAAAAAAAATACCAAAAATCGGTTATAAATATATAGGAATTATCTACAAACATTTCAAATAGCCCAACTTTTAGAAATATACCAGAAGACTAAATTAGGAATCTTGAAAATATATTTCCAATATTTTCAATCAGTTTCAGAGCTATCAGAAATTTCAGGAATATCTGAGACTATATGAATTGTTCCAATTAGGTTGTCTCGAAATCCTTCAGATAAGCCTAAACCATATAACTCAAATATATAGCTGAAAACTCGGAATATTTGAGAAAAATCGGAAACAAAAATATCTGTAAGCAGCCATCGGAAACATCCTAGAATTCATTAGACTTATGACTATATAGGACTGATAACAGATAACTGATATATTTTGACTAGATCAAAGGCGAAAGGAAATATATTAAAGTCCTTAAATAATATTACAGAATTCCTAAAAACATATCAGTTCCTGGAAGAGTCTAAAAGCTAAGTGGAACATTGAGCTAACTGGAGTCCCTAGGAAATGCTCAGATATATTTTGGACCCAAGGAAAATATATTCCATTTAAGCTTGAGAGGCTTCTTAGTTCACCCTAACCTAAAAAAAATATATGTAATCGGATTCTGAAGATTTAAGTCGGCTCATACTGAAAGAGTCTCGAAATAAGTGGAGATTGCTTTCCCCAGCCGATCTGTGGTAGTGGTAAGCCCAGCCAATTCCATTTAGTTTGAGCCTTAAAGCTGACTGGGCTATGCCGGATTTTTTTATATATTCTTTTTATGGCCAAAAATAAAACAAATTGAGCAACAAAAAATAAATCAGCCAAGATCGTTGCCAGATATCATCAGCAGACTGATGACTTGGCCAAAATAAAAGAGAGAGAAAAAGTCAGCCAAAATTCAAGCCATATCAAAAGATTTTAAAGATTTGGCCAAAAGTGGTTTTCAGTTAACCAAAAAAGGAGTCTTTCTACTTTGCCAAGGCCAACGATAAATTTTCTCATTTATTTTTTAGTGTTTTTGTGTTTGCATTTTTTTACATTTTCGGTGCTATCTTTGCTTTTGTTGTTGTTGTAGTAAATTTTTTTGCTGTCTAAAAAATTTTTGTTTTTTTTATTATTAAAATTATTTCATGCATTTTGGCCTATAAAACTGTGAGCCAAGTCGAAATGGAGTGGGCTGCATAGCAAAGCGAAACGGCAATAATAATAAACAAAAGCAAAAAAATAATAGAGTGAGACAGAGAGAGAGAGTGAGAGAGAGGGGGGCGGGGAGGAGGAGTAGGGAAAAATAATAAAATTCATTTTTAAATGTTTTACAAAATAAAAGAAAATTAGTTTTAATAAAGTCAAAAAGCCACAATAACAGAAACGGCAAACATCACGGCAAGCCAGAGCGAGAGGGCAACAGCAACAGTTACACTCTATCTCTCTCTCTCTCTCACTCTGTCTTTGTCTGTCGCTTTTGTGTACAAAAATGTTGGGTTTGGAAAAAAAAAATGCCATGTCCCGCTGACACTTCCGGAAAGTTGACAAACATTTTCTCATTTTTTTTCCGTTTCGTTTTTAAATTTTTGCTGCAACGTAAAAACAATAAAACAAGAAAGATCCGACAAAGAGAGGGAGAGAAAGAGAGAGAGAGAGAGTTGTAAAAAAATTTTTATAAAATGTCAAAATTTATTTTATTACATTCTTTTTGCCTTTTGGTAAATATTTTGATTTGAAACAATAAAATCCATTTGAAATGAGAGAAACCAACAAAAGCATTTTTCTCTTCTTCTTCTTGTATGCTCTCTTCGAAGAAGAAGAAGCAAAAGTGTATTGATCCGGGCAGAGGGAAGAAGTCAGAAGTATATAAAAATCGGATTTGTTGATATCTCCTGTATTTATTGACCGATCTGTTTGAAACTTGATATTTAAGATTTTGTCCCAAGGACTCTTATCTATACCAAATTTCACTTAAATCGAACTACTATATTGAAGTCAACCCCTAACGGCATCACCAGTATTAATTAGACGATCTCAATCAAACTTTATATACAAAATACTTATCAAGAGCTGCAACACTCTGCCAAGTTTCAGCTCGATCGGACTACTTTATCAAAGAGCTGGCAGGCTTTAAAGGTAACTCCAACCTTGATTGACCGATCTCAGTCGAACTCTACATAAAGAGTAATTATTAAAAGATTTACTATCGTACCAAGTTTCAGCTGAATCGAACTACTTTATCAAAGAGCTAGCAGGCTTTAAAGGTAACTCCAACCTTGATTGACCGATCTCAGTCGAACTCTATATAAAGAGTAATTATTAAAAGATTTAGTATCGTACCAAGTTTCAGCTGGATCGAACTAATTTATCAAAGACCAAATCGGGCTTGATTGACCGATATTCACCCAATTTCATATATGGAACGCCTGGGCACAACTGCATGCCCAATGACAACTGGAACCAACTACTAAATGATATAGTTGTCGTACATACCTAAATCGGTGTTAGATATATCTCCAATATGGTTTAACCAATCTCTATGATCTATGATCTGTACTTACCATGATTCCAATCGAGTCACTATATCAAATAAATCCTAACCTAAATCGGCCTTGGGCTTACCTTGGATCTCGGCTGATATTCGATGTGAGAAAATAATGCCACTTAAATTTTATGAGAAAAGAATTTTGAAAAAGAGTCTAGAGTCTTTGAGAGTATCGGCATGGCCTGACCCCTTGACTTATATATTTGCATTTTTTCATTGTTTCAACTCTGGTTAATTTGCATATTGAGTTTTTTTTGAGATTTTTATTTGTTTTATGCGAGAGTTAAGTAATAAATTTTAATTATTTAAAGAAGTGCAATTTTCATGAAACGAACCCATTGATAGTCTCCGGATAAGCCGAAAAACAAATTGGCAAAAATCAAAACCAATTCAATTTTTTTTTTCTTTTCTTTTCTTCTTTTTTTTTGTAGAAAATTGCACAAGCTGAAATATTAAAATCTCTTAAATGTCAAAAACATTTGTTCATTTTTCCCAGCATTTCCCATTTACCATTTCTCATTTTCCTTCCTCTTTCCTCTGACAGTTTCTTCGTCCTTTTGTCTTCCTGGTCGCAAAACCTGTGTCCATGAAATGTAAATATAATTGGAAAAAGACAAAAAATATGTTGACATTCTGACAACTCAAAGAAAATTTCAGTAGCTCCTCCCTTTCGTCTTGTCATTAAACTAAAATTATTTATTTAATTAATAGAAAGAAATTGCTCAACAAAAAAAGAAAAAATAATAATAAACAATGCAACTGCTTTCTGTCGAAAAATGTCCAAAATTGAAGCCATTTCAAAGTCACTGGTCAAATTTGTTTATCATTTTGGACATCTCCGTTCCGGACCTTGAAGGCATTTGTCAAATATTTATACAATATTAATTTGGGATTATAATGAAAATATTGAAAAACAGAAAAGTTGAGTTAAAAATAAAGTCGAAACCATCAGCATTCTGACAGTTGTTGTGCTGACACTTTGAGGCAAATTCCAAAGGTAAATTTAAGCCAAACCTGCTTCAGTCTTGGAATCAAGAAACTCTGGATCTAAGGTAGGGGAGCTTACTCATCTTGACTCCAGCCAAGATATTTCATAGTCCACAGACTTAAGATACCTTAAAAGACTGAATCACTAATAGAAGAACTCAAGAATTGTGAGGGAAAGCAGCTTAAAAGTCAGCTTTCTTATATCAACTAAGATCTTATTTTAGTTTAAAGAAACTCCGAGATTTATAGAATCCAGATATACCTATGTGAGACTAAATGAATAGTGGCTGATCTTGGTATCTCTGAGAGGCATTTTCAACCTAAGAACAGTCCTCAGGTCTCTTACTAAAGGACTTCAGAGCCAATAGTCTTTAGATTTTTAAAGAGATTTAATCAGTGAGATTTAATCAATCTTCATACCTAAGAGGGAAGCTGCCTATTTATTTTTGTCTAATATTAATATTTGTAGAAATTCCATAGCCCAAAAGCTCCAGTAATAACTCTAGTTAGGAAATTTCATAGTTCATGGATACTCCAGATACTTTAAAGGGTATAGAAGGGAGTTTCAGTTCTCGGGATCTGTGAGAGGCACAAACTTTACCTCTGATATGAAAGATCTTTTGAGTATTATCAACCATTACTAAATACTGCTGGCAGCAGTTTCTTACAACTTTAATTTCTAGAGCCCAGGATTATCAAAGTCTAAGAAGCTTAGGTTTTAGGGAACTGAACTTATAGAACCAGAATAACTATGAGTTAAGAGGGATATCTCGCAAATGTTCCCAAGTAATTCTATTTCGTAACAGAATTTTCTTTAAGTTGACTAAGAAGTCTCAGAAATATATATATTTTCTCTCTTAAAAAGACTTGCACAAAATAAAAAGATTTGAATAAATCCAGGAAAACAAAAGTTCCTTAAACTGAAAACTCCGAGCTTAATGGTTTCGAAGTAGAAAGGACTTTGTTTTCCTTATTCAAAACTCAAATAAAACCGAAAGTATTTTAAAGAGTTTGCCAACAACAAATCAAATTTCGAAGCCCAGAAACCACTCAGGTCAACCAGTTTTTGTTTACAACTCGAGAGGACCCTGAGCACCTCAGAGGGGAGAGTGAGTGAACCAAGTTTGGCTTTTATTTTATTTACTTTTCGTTTCGCTTACAAATGGATTTTTGAGAATTGTTAGTTTCGTGATTAATTCATTTGGAAGTTCAAGGAAAATTCATCAGCTGAACTGAGATGTCTTCGGAGTTCACTCGACTCGACTCGAGTGAAATCAATGAATTTTATTGATTAATTTGTTAATGGGAATATTTTGTATTGTATGGTATTTTCGTGGTTAACCTAAACACTTCAAGACCAATTCGATTGCCTCAACCATTTTCGAAATGTGTCGGTCTGTCAGACTCTCCATTTATTTCTCTGTTCTCTCTCTATGTGTGAGTGTGTGTGTGTGTGAATGGTTGAGTGTTTGTGTGTGTGGTCAGTTCATTTCTTATGCCTTTCTCTATCCACCAAAACACACACACACACACACACACACACACACACAAACAGAGGCCAACTCATTTCTGTATTCGGTTTGTTTAGTTGGCTTGTGTGGGTTTTCTGTTTTCTATTTTGTGTAAATATATTTGGACAGGGATCTACTCAGATATACGCAGATATACAGAGATATACACTCCAAAATGGCTAACTAGAAGGAATTGCAGTTGTTCAGCTGAAAACAGCACCGGGAAATCCCTTAGGACTATGGAAAAAGCAAAAAGGGAGAAAGAGAGAGAAGAAATGATTGGGAGACCCTGTAGCTTGACTAAGTCAGGATCTGATAGATATAGACATTTCTCTTTATATCGGAAATAATAGAAACTGGAAAGATCAGAGTTATAGCTTTCGATCAGTTGGGAAAAGCTCATGATATTTCAAGCAAATAGCTTGAGTCTTATATCGAATCAGTTAGATATCAAATCAGTTAGATATCGAATCAGTTAGATATCAGCCATACAACCAGTCAAGTAGCTGAGGACAAATCAAGTACCCGTTACTCTTCGCTCTTTATTTTTATCGTAACTAAGCCCAGCTTAAGCGAGAGTGAATGGCTATATTATGTAGGCCTTATAGGTCCCATTTGATTTGATTAATTCAAGATATCTCAAGCAAATTGTTTGAGTCTTATATAGTAATGCTCAATTCTTATGAGATCAGTTAGCTATATTTAATTTAGGAAATAGAACAAATCAAGTATCTATATCCTTCAGTTCTCTCTGTGGTAAATCAAGTAGATATATAATTTGGACCCCCAAAGGGCAAATCAGATAACGTTTGTCATTTAGTTCACCACAGGAAAAGTGAGGTAGCTATATCCTCTAGCTCTTATATGGACAAGGAGATATATGCCTTAGTTCCCAATGGGACAGATCAGTTTCGTATCATATCAGGTAGCTATATCATCTAGCTCCTATTCGGACAAGGAGTTCCCAATGGGACAGATCAGTTTCGTATCATATCAGGTAGCTATATAATTTCCAATTTCCAATAAAATAAATGTGATGTGGTCAGGTAAGTCTTTCTCATACAGAAATTCCATAGTCCATATCATAGTCATACTTGAGAGTTATAAGTTGGTGATGGCCTGGAAGTAGTTCCCAAGAGTAGAACCGTTGCACCAAAAGGCTTATATCCTTAAGTTCCAAAGATATTGTACGGGTAGAAAGTACTGAGACCTTAGGCATAATTCCAAGAAGGTTTCTTGCCTTTATAATAAAAGTCCCATAGGACTACTCGTTCGTTATTTCAGGCATGGGATTGCCTTCTTCCGATTAGAACGTCATCATTGTTGGGAAGAGGAAATCCCAAGGAAAAAGAGAATCCACATCCTATTGCACTGGCCACGTCTGTGGCCCCGAAAAGTATGTGAAGGAAGCAGTTAGTTTCCATCTTCATTGTTGTCAGACTTGTTCCCGTTGTTGTTTACACAAACTATTTGACCAAAGAGCATCGGAGAACCTGTCTATGCCGAAAGGGGAAGCCCCTGCCCGAAATCTAGCGAGGGCTTATAGTTTTTTTTCTTTTCCCAGCCATATTTTGTTGTTATTTGTCTGCGTTGCTCCTTGCCAGTTCCAAATTGAATGGCAGCCATTTGGACAGTGGACAGACAGAGCCACTCACCGCTTGCCAAAGTGAACAATTCAAAAAAAAGAAGAGAAAAATAAGGAACTGTTTGAACAGCCGGAAGTTGGCCAGTCTGTATGGGCCATTCAGACTTGGCTTAATAAGACATAACTGCCATTAAAAGTAGTCGGAAAATGCCAAGAGCCAGAGCTTCATCTTGTCCAAAAAAAAAAAAGAAGAAGAGAAAAAATTGCCATGCAAATGCGGCACTCAATAGGCTCTGTGGTCACCTCGTCTCACCTGGCCCCAGCTGGTCTCGCCCGGCTCCCCTGGGCCGGGAGGCAACTCAATTGGTGCTTAGCGTTTATGTCGCCCGACTGGGAAAACTTGTTCGTGCAAGTTTCTTTTTTAGCCAAGTTAGTCAGCCGATAGAGCCAATGCCACCATCATGCCACCATGGCCAGGGCCAAGAGGCAAACTCGGCTTTTCCTCTGCCGCTATTTCTGATTCTTCTTCTCCAGAGAATTTTTTTCAAACACTTTTGCAATTGTTTGCAGATTTCGAGTACTTTTTTGCCTAACCAACAGAGAGAGAGAGAGAAAGAGAGAGAGAGAGTCAGAATGGCAATTGTAAAAGTTGACGCCGCGGTGCCACAAAGTCTCGAGGAAAACAAACACGGCAAATAAATGCCCCGGACTTTTCCAGGTGCCTCGAACTTTTGTTAGTCTGAATTTTCTTTTTTTTATTTATTTTATTTTATTCTATTTTCCGAAAGGGTGCAAAAGGAGTTAGGCAATAAATATTCACACACAAACTCAAAAAAAAAATAATAATAAAATTGGAAAGAAATAACATAAAAATTATGGCTTATTTCCTAGGAATGAAATATCGCAACTAATTTCAACGGGCTGACTAAATATTTCTTAAAAAAAAAAATCGCGAATATTTTTGCTTAAATAAAACATTCCAAAAAAAGATAAGTTATTTTCTTATTAGTTTTTTCTAGAATTTAATTTACAAATTTATTTCTATTTGAACTAAAAAGTATTCTCATTTTTTTTCATGAAAACTTTACAAAAACCTGGCTGACTTAATTGTTGTTCTCACGGAAAAAATGTATACCCTTTGAGTCCAGGTACATAGGGTATATTAACTAAGTGCTTAGGTATGTGACAAAGACTTGAAGAGATCAAAATATATAATTAGGCTAACTAGAGCAGCCTTCACATCCATCTGTCTCCTTTTGAGAGCCTTCACATCCACCTCTCTCCTTTTGAGAGATGACAGAAGGGCCGATCTCCTTTTGAGGGATGACAGAAAGTCCGATTTAAGGTCCATATTTTTACAGTTAGTTCAAGTTTATTTTGCTTCTTAGATATCGGACTTAGGTTCGGAATGAAAAGCTAAAGACTACTACTATCTCCCAAACGAGTGAATATGCTTGAGGTCATAAACTTTCTTAGAAAAGGTCAACAATATAGGTTTCACTTTATGACAAGTTTCATAGAGATCAGTCTTCTATATCATATAACCACAATAAGATCGATGGGATCTAACAAAAATGTCAGAATTTCCTTATTATTTTTAGGAAATTTTGGCTAAACTTGATTATTAAAAGAGTCCTTTGTTAATCAATAAGCATGTGGGTTTACCTGATAGATACCTTAAGATAAATCGTGCTAAGACCCAGCCAAATATAGCAAAAGGGGTTCCCTCTAGTAATTTATCTAAATTTAAAAGAAATCGATTGGGCTTATCAAAAAAGACAGATTGCTCCAAGAGTCAGAATCTTGTCACCTTTAGTCAGAAAATGGATGCCTCAGAGCAAAAAAACTGTAGCAACAGACAGTAATTTATCACTGCAACCAATTTAAGACCGGAATCGGCTGACTATATCTTATAACTTTCATATAACTAAATCGCCCCAAAACATCACTTAAATGGGTTGTTCAAATCTCCTCAAGGAGCTTTGAGGGCGTCCCAAAACAGGTTCCAATATAAAGATGCCTGATCGTCTATATAATATAGACGGTTAGGTCGAACATCTCGATTATGGGAATATCAGGTTCACCCCACCCGGAACAAGTTCCCTTTTTGTCCAGAGCAAAAATAGGGCATCCAAAAATCGTCAGAGACCGATTTGGACTTTCCTCTTTTTAAATTTTTTTGAAGTTTGCAAAAGTTAATACGATTTATTTGTTTGATGCCAACAAATTTATTTGTTTAAACAAAGTCTATTGTGTGTGTGGCTCAAAAAAGTAGGAAGCCTTTGATATAAATTTAAATGGAATTGAATGTTTTGTTTATATTTACTTTCGGTTAGGCGGAAATGCAAACAGCTTATTAACTTTTTCATTTGTTTTTTTTTCCTCCCCCTCAGTTTCAGTCAATTGTTGGAATATTTTTAAATTAACTGGCCAAATAATTTATATAATTTTTTATTCTTTGTTTTTTCCAAGCCTTAAATTCTTGGGCGGCTTAGGAAAAACTTTTTGTTTTAGCTTGGGAAAAGCTTTTCCCAGCGAAAGGTCTGTCTGAATCCTTTTTGGGCTCAAATTCAAATAAAAATTTATGAAAACTTACAGTTGAATTGATTCTAATGTGCTTACGAGATTATTTTATGCCCACAAAAAAACAAAAAAAAAAAAAACAGGAGAGGAAAATCCGGAAATAAAAATGCCAATTTAAATGGAAGCGAGAAAATTTTAATTGCCCACAAATTTATTGGGTTTTAAATGAGGCTAAGTGCGGATTATCCTGATTTTCTATTTTTTGCCCTCACACTTTTTTTTCTTCAATTCATTATAAATTCCCATGAATCAAGGAATTAAATGACTTTTGGTCTCGATGTGGCGAAATTATCATAGGATTTTTGTCGGAAAATCTCTGACAATTCACAACTCTTAGGTTGATCTGGCTAACTTAAGGGATTCCGACTCTCTTCAGAGTTACTTTTGGTGAGACCTATCCAGATGAAACTTGTGGGTTATCTCAAAGGTATTCCAAATACCAAATCCCTTTGAGTTCATTCGGAAGATATCCCTTAAGCCGATTTGGGTCTGTATGAAAGCTATGTGATGTGCTTGTCAGTTCCAAGTGAAACCTAATAACTAGGTCTCTCTTCTCATAAGTCTTCCGATTGCCTAATTTGATTGAAGTTGTTTTATATATAACAAAGATTTTACCAAGGCCAATTTGATATGGTATAAGAACTATCTGAATATTAGATCAACAGGGTTCATCTTAATTATGATTGGGAACTCTTTATGGGGCTTTTAAAGACCAATTCCGAAATACTCCGATCTGGGTCTGTGAGAGTGATAAGATATAGTAGTTCGATCCATTTGAGACTTGTTAAATGCAAGTGTCTCTTTAAAAGGATACAAAATTGTTGGAAGATTCCAAAGAATTCAAGGAAACGCTAGTGATATATCTAAAACAGATTTTAGTGTATATAGAAATTATGTGAGATAGTAGTTCGTCCTATCCAAGTGAAACTTAGTACCCCCATTTGTCACCATCTAAGAATTCAAAACTCAGGATTTGCCTAAGATAGATCAATAAATATTGGTTATATCCCTAAGACCGATTTATAGACGATATAGTAGTTCAATATCATTAAAACTCAGCCAGCTTGTCAGTCAAAGCACAGGAATATTGATTCCAAAATTTAATAGAAATCGTACAATGAATATTGAAGATATTTCAAAAACCGATTTCGGTCTATATGATAGATATACTGGTCTGACTCTTTGTCAAGATGGGTAGGCAGATTTGGCTATATCTAAAGCTTCCAAGGACCTCCGAATTTTTTCTTTTTGGGCCTCACAAAACTCCAGACAAAATGACTGTACTTTTTTTTCGAAAAGAGCATGGTTATAGCTCTAATATAGAATCATAATTTCCCAAATCTGTCCGAGCTTTTACCAAAAGTGTTCAAGTTGTGGCGAAAGTTTTGAAAATGTTCTCTTCTTCCGTGAAATTCGCTTCGAACCCTTCCACTATTTTTGGCCTAAAACAAACAAGCAAACAAGGATTATGAGTATTATTATTTTAATGATTCGAACAAATGGCAGAAATTTTCAATTGTTTTGCCCATCAAGCTGGTTTTGCATTGTGCAATGGCTTGAAAACAATTCCTAATAGCCCGGCCATACCAACCTATTGACCTTATTATCATAATATTCTATATATATCTATATATATATATATATATATATATAATTTTTTTTTCAATTTCTTGTTGAGAGGACAACAGCTGGGCCAGTCTTTATTTCACTTGCACTCTCTTCGGGCCCATAAAACTGAATGAACTTATTTTAAAGGCGGCAAGCTTGTGTGTGTGTGTGTGTGTGTGTGTTGGTAAGTAAAAGCGAAAAAAAAACAAAAATCTATTTTAAATTGGCCATTTAGATGGTATCTAAGTTATGGGTCATGGCCCAAAGGCTTATGCATGCCGGCCCTGAGACTGGACGGCTATCTCTTCCTCTTGCCCCTCCTGCCCCTCCTGCCCCTCCGGCTTCTTCTTCTTCTTCTTCTACTGTTTTTTCAGTAGTTGTCGAAACAACTTTCTGGCAACTCACATAATCATAATCATATAATTATGTATTTAAACTTGACTAACAGCTCATAGCATTGACGTTATTTAGCGTTGGCCAAAAGGTAAAGACCAAAAAAAAGAAGAAGAAGACGCAACGAGGGGGTCGATGGTAGCCAACCAACCAAAAATGCCCTGAAAATATTTGGTGAACTAAATGTTTATTACATTTACCCGCAGTTCTCTGTTTTTTTCTTCATTTTCTTTATATAATTTTTTTTTGTGCTTTCTTTCTTTTTTTTTTTTTTGCTCTTCTCTATTTTCATTTTTAGTAAAAGTTGCGCATAACCCAAGAAACGCTCGTCTCTGACACATAAAATGAATACCTCCAACTTCGCTTTCGGAAAATTTCTATACCTTTTCGCCTAGCCTGTCCTGTCCTGGCCTGGCCAGGGCTGGGTTATAGTGGAGTGGAGTGGTCTGGGCTGGGCTGGGCTACGTGCCCTCGCTCTGTGCATTGGAATTTTGTGCGCTTTGGTTAAAGGAAACTTCAAATGCAAGACAGGCTGTCCCTGCTGTCCTGCCACTGCTCTGCCCAGCTAGAACATCTTAACTTCGCACACACTATACTATATATATATATATATATATATATATCTCCTTCTCTCTCTCTCTCTCTTTCAGTCTATTTCGCTGGCCACCTCTCTAGTTTTAGTCGAGACTTTGGTTTGGCTTAATGCCGTTTGTATGGCTTAGCTATTAAATTTCCAGTTCAATGATTAACGAAATTTATGTTTCAGCTTACACACACCAATACACACACACACACACACGCACGCAGACATGTGTGAAGTTGTGTGCATGTGCTTAAGATTTGCCAACAAGGTGCCTCTCACACAGTGAGCTGAGGCCTTTTGGGCTGTGCGGAGTAGAGAGAGTTCGCTGCTGCTGCGACGCCGGCTTCGCTTGTTCTCTCTTTTTTTTTGTTTTGCCTTGGTTGCGCTCAGACGATGAAATATTTTAATTGAAACTTCTAAAAAGAATGCAAAAAAAAAACAGAGAACGATAGAAAGAGTAATTGATTTACAAACGAGTTGGACCAAATGACCAGCGTTATAAGAATTTAAGCCAACTATTTAATCAAAATTATTTTTTCAGCAATGAGCTTGCCCTATTTTAATAATAAAAAAAAAACAATATAGTTTTAATTTACATTCCAAAATGTGACCACCGCAAGCAAAAATGATGAGGAAAATAATATTTGAACAAATTTTATACCGAAAAATTTCAATTGATTGTCTGAACGCAGCTTAACTCTCGCATATGTATGGGCCATATATAAAAAAAATGTATATAGAAATTCACACATACATGCATACATGTGTATGTGTAAGCGTCAGAAGCAGCGACAGCTTCAGCTTCAGCAACAGACGACAGGCAGGCTGATGGCAGCGGCTTTACCGTTAGCATCAACGTGAGCCTGTCGAGCCTCACTCACACCCTCTCTGTCTCTGTCACTGTCTCTGTCTTTCTAATGGATTTGCCTAGCCTAGAGGTTGAGCTAACCCGCGATGTGTCGGGGCTCATTAAATATGTATGTCTTGTAGTAGAGCAGCTGGCAGTGCTGGCAGTGTGACCCCACCCAGAGGCGAACACGCACACGCACAAAGCCCAATTTGATTTAACCTAAACTGTTCCCAATGCCAGCGCTGGTGCCTGCTCATTTAGCGTACAGTTTTCATCTTCAGTTTTGCTTGGTAATTTATTTATTTATTTAGTTGTATATGTATTTTCTCCAGCATGTTTGTATATTTATTTATTTATTTATTTATTATAATTTTTTTAAACGCTTTTTTATGGGCACATAACAGGCTGGCCTGGCTAGGCTGCCGACCAATTCAGGCAGAGTCAAGCCAAGACTGTCAAGTCAGCCAGCCATTCAATTAGGGCAGATTTTGTTGACTTAGACAAGCATCCGGAGTAGCGAGTAAGCTGGAACGAACATTTATTTATTTTACGAAATATTGACCAAGTGCAAAAATATGTCAAACGAACCCACTCTGCAATGCAGAGGAAAAAGATGAAGCAGCGGCAGTCAAGCATTAACAGCTGCCTAAAAGTATGCAACATACTTTCCATTCCGTTTATATATATTTTTTTTTTCTTCAACGTTGACTCAAGAACGGCCTTTAACATGTTTAGGCATGCAAAATAATGAAGTTGAAGCGCAATTAATTTGAAGTTGACTTTGTAGGCCTCAGCCCCTGCCTCTACCCTCTCTCTCTCTCTTTCTCGCTTAGTCTGTTTTGAGAGACTGGCAACTGGCATAAGAACTACAAAACTATAGTGCCTACAGCATCTAAGCAAAGACTCGGTTACCACCTCAGGCTCAGGCTCAGTCTCAGGCCAAGACAAGCCAGTCTCAGTCATATTCGAATTTCCTCTTCTTGGTATACCCTTTGCGCCACTATCAATCTCTTTCATACCCCATCAGCATCATCATCATCATTCGCATTCGCATCCGCATCAGCCAGCCCCACTGGATTGCTGATGATGCTGGTGGTGGTGGTGGTTGCAATGGCAATGGTGTTGGTGCTGGATGCCCGACGACTTACTTTGCTCAATGGCAAAAATAATTTTCTTGGCAGTTGCCACTGCATTGTGTGCAAAAAAGCTTAGCGCGTGCAGCGGCCTGTAGAAGCACATCAACACACACACACACACACACATACAGCCATTTGAAAGCCCAGCAAGCAATATTCGAACAACAAAAGAAACTAAGAGAAAATATTTCATTGCCTGGTATGCTGTGTGATCATATGATCGTCCTCTCTCTCTCTCTCTCACACTCTCTCAGGACAGAGCTGCATTTGCAAAAGGGTTGGGCACTCACCTGCTGAGAGAGCACAGTTCAGCACCTGCCGAGAGAGCACAGTTCAGCACCTGCTGAGCGAGCACAGTTCAGTCTGCCACTACCAGCGCAACCGATCAGAGCTGTAGTCTGTCTTTTTTTTCATAAAGAAGAAGAAGAATTTTTCAAACCATTTTTAGTAGTTTGACATTTTATATTATTTTTTTTATTTTAAAGGACGAATAAAAGGAAAACTCTTTCCCTCTAATGCTAAGATAAGTCATTAGAATGATTGAAGCATTTAATTCATAGCAAAATGCTTGCTGGGTATTCTTTACTGTTATACTAAATACGTTTATATATATAGAGAGAGACCGACTCGTTTCTTTCTACATGCACAGAGACCAGCTAGTGAAGTCAAGTAAATGCATTTTTATATACACACACACACACATGCACACTTATTACATACATATATGTATGTACGTGTAGGTGAAGTTTATTTTTATGTGTATGCTATGTGTGTGTGTGTGTACTCTATTTAAGTACATACCAAACATACCGAATACAATATATATGTATGTATGTGTATAAAAGCAGTTAGCAGTTCTTTTTTCTTTCTCCTTTTTGTGATTCTCATTTCTATGTCAGTTACTTTATTTATACCCTGCAGACTCAAACAGTCGCACCAACACAAATAGACACCTAAAAAGTCAGCGCATTGTGGAAGTGTTAAGCTCAGATCATAGATAAAGGTAGTATATATATTTTACGAAAAATTAAGCACATTTTTTTTTCTTTTTCTTCTAAAATAAAAAATTCCCACACACACACACTCAGGGCACACAAGTGCACAGATGCTGCGAAAAACCCCCTCAAAATTTCAGAAGTGTACCAAACAATTAAGCTTGAAAAGAGAGAAACCTTTTCTTTTTTTTTGGAATGCTTAACTTTGTTGAGCTTGACAACAAAAAGTCAAAATGTTTGCTTTTTTCAAATAAAATGTCAACGGGTCTTATAAACTGCACAGTTAAATGAAGCGAACCAACCAGATCACACACACACACACACACACACACAGACGCAGCAACGAAGAGAGAGGGAGAGAGCAAAGTATTCTTAATCAAGCTCTACTTGAGTGTATAATTACATTTTAAATAAGAGAACACAAACATTTATTTCTCTTAATTTTTTTTCTTTCTCTTAAAATCAGTTTGATTAAATTTATTTAATTCGATTTGAATATTATTTGAAGAATTGCTGTCGCCTTTCATTTTGTATCAAACTAATTACGAAAAACTAATTAGTGTAATCTAAATGGCAATTCTAGGTGGGCCCCCAAGCGATTTGAATAATATGAATATGAATTAATCGTTTCCATGTAAATTAATGTATTTACTCAGCCAACCGGTTGGCCATGTAATTGACTGATTCTAGTATTTCAACTTAATTGTGAAGCAGGCAGACATTTGAACAACACAACAGCCAAGACAAATATTATTCTAAATTTTTGGCAAAATAATACAAGAATTTAATTGACTTGACTAATTCAGTTTAATTGATTTACACATATTGAAATTCGATATTCTATCAAAACAAAATGATTAGCTATAATTGACTAATTTATGATTGCATTTATTGTTCAAATAAATTAAACGATAAATTAATCGATAACATATTCAAATTGATCGATTCTTTACTCTCTCTCAGTGGAAGTAGAGCATCAATTAGTCGCTTAATTTCGTTACCCTTTCTACTCGACTGCTTGCTTGCTCCTAAGTGTGTGTCTGTGTCTGTGTGTGTGTGTGTGTTTTTTTTTTGTGTTTCTCTTTTTTTTTTGCTCCTTTCTTTTTCTTCTGTTATTCTTTTTGTGATACGCCTCAGTTACATTCTGTTTGTGTGGAAGTGTTTGTGCCAACATTTTTATACCCAAGCATCATCATCCACTACGTCTGCCCAGTAGTACTCTCTCTGTGCCTGTGTCTGTGTGTGTCTGTGTGTGTGTGAATCTGTTTGTGTTTGCTTTTCAGTTTGTGTGGCTCTCTGCCGACAATCGAGACACATGAGTAGAAGTAGCAGGATGCTGGATGCTGGGTGCGGGGGAGGGGGGTGTGGAGTAGCCCAACAAAGGCAAACCCTCCAAACACCGTGTGACATGCCAAACCGAATTCGTTGTCGTATTGTCGGCCCAATGGTCCACTGGTCCATTGGAGGAGGTCCGACGTCCATTGCGATAGGAAAAGCTTTTTTCAATTGTTTCCGTTTCGAGGTCATGACAAATGCATTCGTTACCCCCTACACACACACACACACACACACATACACACACACACATACACATACACATATTTCTAACTCTTCATTGCTGGACGGGTCATATAATTTTTGCTTTTACTTTTAGTCCGATTTGTTTTTGTTCCGCCCTCTTCCTTTTCTCTGCCGATCTAGTGTGAGGTTAGCATAGCATTTAATGTTGGTGCCTCAATAAAAATTGGTTACCTGTTTCAAGACTGTGTAAACTGTAAGCCTTCAAACAACTAAACATAACGACAGAAAAGTATAAGAACGACGACAAAAAAAAAACACACAGCCACGACAATATGCAATAAAAATAACAAGCAACAGCGATAACAACAACAACAAGAACAACACACACACACACAGGCCATAGACCAGGTGAGAAGGGAGCGTGGGAAAAACTAAGTTGATGTGAGTGATGAAAAGGTTGCTGGCGGTTTGGGGCGAATACATTGGCGACTGTTGCAAATTGTGTGTGTGTGTGTGTGTGTGTGTGTGCTTTGACTTTCGGGGTTTTACGTTCCCCGCTTCCCTTTTTTTTTTGGCATTCGCGAAATCGTAAAAAATGTAGTTTATATTCAAAATAAATGAGGTTGACTTTATTTACGCGCTTATGCTTTTTATGCGCTGTGTTCTTTTCTTCCCCTCTCTCTCTCTCTCTCTCTCTCTCCCTCACACACACACAGTCTCTCAACGACCCAGAACAAATAATGAAAAAACAAAAAAGTTTCACCAAAAAAATAACAAAAAAAAAGAAAGAAACATTTACCGTTACCTGCACAAATCAGCAGCAGCAGCAGCAAAAAAAAGAAATCGTCAACCGCGGGCCAGCCTGGCGTAAGTGATTTGCTGGTGTTGCTGTTGCTGTTGTTGCTGTTGTTGTCGTTGCGGTTATTCTTGTTCGCAATGTTATTGTTGTTGCTATTGTAGTGATAATTATTTTGTGCGACTGAGTGAATGAGTGAGCGAGCGAGGAAGCAGACAAACTCTCTTCGCTCACACAAATCATCACCCGCTAGGCGAGAAAAGCAACTCGTCAAGACGAACTTGGCATACTCTTTTTATGACAAAAAAAAAGACTTATCAAGTAAATTAATATTAGGCCAGAAAAGAAACTCGTCAAGACGAACTTGGCATACTCTTTTTATGGCCAAAAACAGACTTATCCAGTAAATTAATATTAGGCGAGAAAAAAAACTCATCAAGACGAACTTGGCATACTCTTTTTATGGCAATAAAAAAAATTATCAATTAAATGAATTTTTAACTCAACTAATCAATTTTTTGTCAAGTTTTCACAGTGACTCCTTTTTGAGAAGGACTCCGCATTGGAGCACTTTAAAAAGAGTATAAACAAAACGGGGAAAAAACACGAAATAAAAATTCGTAGCGACCAACCGGAATGAGGGAACTGCGGCAAACAATATTTGCTCAGCCAAAAATACCGTTGTTACTGCTGCTGCTGCTGCCGCTGCTGCTGCTGTTGTACTCATTTCTCTGTCCAGTGTGGGTGATGTTGTTTTTGTTATTTTTGTTGCGTTTTGCTTTTAAGCGGACGGAAAAAGTTAGCTGGATGTGCGGCTGGCGACTGGTTTTGGTTATTTTAGAAAATTAATAGCGGGTAAAATGTGTAACGCTTTGTCAGTGTCGGTCAGCCCGTCCATCTGTCCATCCGTCCGTCCGTCCGTTTGTCCAACTTGTCGAGTCAGGGTATCCGGCGAATTTTACAGATTCTGTGGTTCTGGCCCAATCGAGATTCGCTATAAAATGGCAACTGAAGCTGAAGCTATTGGTCCAGCATACATGGCACAGATCCTCCGGGGGCGGTCAACAGAGCAACTCTTTGTTAAGCCATTCGACATGAATATGGCTGGCCAATGTGGCCAGTCGACTGAGCATTGACATTTGTTGTTTTGCCGATTAAACCGAAACTCTCGCCCATTTTGTTTTTCATACTCTTTTTTTTTAGTACTTTACAAGAGACTCAAGGCCCGATTGATTCGGGTAAATGGGAAGTGTGAAATTCTTTGTTATGCCAATTAAAGTTTAATGAAAAGGCAAATTCCATTATGTCTGGAGAGTTTTCAAAAGTTTTATGACGGAAATATCCAGACAGCTTTAAATTTAATGGATTAAATTTGACCAAATTTTTATTCATTTCGATTAAGCTGGAAATTGTAATAATTTTCTGTGGCAAATCCAAGAGAAATCTATATACCCTCAAGTCGGTACAGTCCCACGGAGCTAAAATAGTTTTGGGGAAGTCAATCCAAGAACCCCTTTAAAATTCCCAAACCATTTCAAAGACTCTCGACAGTTGGCTATGATCCCTCAGTTCCTGGTTCCTTAAAGAGTATACCAAAGTTGCCGAAGAACAAAGCTCAGACTTGCTTTGCCCTTATTGTTTGGCCGCCATTTCTTTTTGGCCATATCGTGGGAACAAATCCTATTTGGGCATGGGCGTTGTCATCTGGGGAAAGGGCAAAAAGGGGGAGGAAGGGTGGCAACGTTAACGCTTTGGGCCCTGGTCTGAGCAACCATCCTGCAGATAATGTTTTGTTTTCTGCTCAGCCGGCAAAATGGATGAATCAATGGATTTAATTTTTGCGACTCGTTGCGGTTCAAGGAATCCAAATGATACTGTACGCTTTGCCTTGCTACCATTACCTAATTAGGGGTAATGGTTACGAACGGCCCGAAGTGGATGTGGATGTGGATGTGGAGTCTGTTGATGTTTACCAGGGCCGCCTGCCGCCTGCCTTGGCTTCCGTGTGGGCGTTGGCTTGAGGGCTTGAGGGCTTCCGAGATATGCGTAGATTGGCTGGTGATTTTGGCATAATGTTAGTTTCGTAGATTGGCTACTGATTAGCGGTTAGGGAGAAAGTGTCTGGGGAGTGGTTGAGCTCTTGAAGACATGCTGGATAGATGAACCGGAGTGATTAGGTCAATCAATCAATCTTAAATAAAATTTCAACTAATTAAGAGATGCAAGTTGTGCTAATTTTGAGATTCCTTGAAACTTGAGAATTAATTAAGGCATTCAATTTCTCGCTAATGCATTATGAATGAGAGAACTTGCCCAAATTACTCAGGATCTTAAGGCTTAACCCATTGGCTACGAGAGCAATTAAAAGCTCAGGATGTTAAAGGTTTCAATGCTTCCTAAGTTCACATGGAATCAAGAGTTCCTTGGGATATGGTATGATAAGGTAGGATTCAAGCATTCCAGACCTTGGCTATATCCTTTCCGAGATTTATAAGGTTGAACCATTGACTTGGGACTCTGATTCTTCCAACTCCCAAAGGGGTTATCCAAAACCAAGTGGATAGGAATATAGAACATATATATAAATGGACTAGCCCGTAAAATTAAAACTAGAAGACTATATAATCTATAGGAGTATAGAGAAGTTCAACCAAATGGATTATCCAGAAATATTCTGACTAGAAGACTATATGATCTATAGGAGTATAGAGGGGATATATTAGAAGACTATATAATCTATAGGAGTATAGAGGAGATATATAAATAGACCAACCAAATGGTATATCCATTATCTATAGAAATATAAGGCAGATTTATAATAATAAAATATCTCTTTCTTAAGTCCTTTAACAATTTAAAATTATTCCGACGAAGGCGTTCCAACTCTTCTTTTTTTAGAACAAATTATAAAGGTCCTCCAAGTCCCCGGACCCTTTCCAACTCTGAATTGAAAAGATTTCTCAATTTCAATACCCACTCCTCTGACAGCCTCAACATTTAAATGATACGGCTTAAATTTGTTTTATGAGAATTCTCAGAATTCCCCGAGCCGGCAACACTCCAAGGTGCTCGAATTGGTCTACCAAAAAAGGAAAAAAAATAAGTCAAAGGATGAGCCAAAGCTGTCATACTCCAGATTCCAGAGTGCCTTGACCTTGAACCAGGCAATCATTTCAATTTATTCAGCTTGGCCTGCCAAGCAGAAATCTTAAAGGACCTTACATGTGACGCCATTTTTTCTTCTTCTTTTTTTTTTTTTTTTGTCTAGGCGACCTCGGATTTTGTTTCTAATTTGTATACAAGCTGGAAATGGATTGAATTCTGGATAGCCTTTGGTTGGTCCTGTCAAAGTGACAAGGGTTAATTTGTTCGACTAAAGTGGAAATCCTCGGCAATTAAATTATGCCACATCGCAAAAAAAAATAAGAAGAAGGCAAATCAATTTTAGAAATTTCAATCAACACTTTGCAATCGAAATATACATAGATAGATAGATAGATAGATAGATGGATTGAAAGATAAATAAATGAGATTTTTCGAAATGATGAAATGTGCAATTGGGCCAAAGACTCGAACTTGTTTGTTAAAGGCAAAGCAGACAGACAAATTGAATGGATCTAAATCAGTATTGAGCCACATCAGGTTTGGCTTATTAATTAGTCAATCAGTCAGATAGAAAAACCACACACACACGCAGAGAGAGAGAGAGACACGTACACGCAACAATTTTCGTTTAGACGTAATTTTCGTTTTCTAGCCAAATATGATAATAGAAAACCTTTGAAAAATTTACCCAGCGCCCAGGACGATTCGTATAAAAATTATTTGAAAAACTCAATCAATGAAATAAGCCATAAACCGTAAAATTTACAAAGCCCCCCACCCCTTCCCCACAAAAAAAGTCCTATTCCCAGCTTCAATTGAAACCATTAGCACATGTCCAACAGAAAGAGAGAGACAGAAAGAGAGAGAGAGAGAGATGGGGGAAAAAAAAGAAAAGTCCAAAGTCCATTTTGCTGAAACATCATGATTATCATAGACACACACAAACACACACACACACACACATATATAAACATACATTACAACTCCGAACAGCTATGGACTGGCCTCAATCAGGAGTGTGGCATCTCGCTCGCACTCACTAGCATATTACACTGCTCATTTGCCATGCAAGTTGAGCCAACCAAATACACAGTCAAATAATCAAACGAACTTCAATCACCTACACAGAACCCAACTATTACTCCGTTGCTTGTAACAAAACGCATAATCCATAACCGTACCATAACCCACCCCCTGCCCGACACTCCCCAAACTCTCATCAATTACTTTTGCTTTTTTCCTTTGGCTTGGCAAAGAGCTCACCACTCACTTCAGGCACATACAAAATTTTCTGTTACATTTTTGCCTACTTTATGTCGTTTGCCTTATTACTCTCTCCGAGTGTGTGTGTGTGTGTGTGTGTGTGTGGGTGGATGGAGAGCAAAGCAATTTACGGCCACTCAAAATCCTTTATGTCCTGTAAAACCAAATTGAAATCAAACAATGTCCCAATTCAGCCTGTTCAAAATCACATCTGGTAAGTGAATGAATAAGTGAGTGAAGTCAGCCAATAACCAAGTCACTGCGTGTGCGAATGAGTGCGGGTGAGTGATTCTGTATGTGTGTGTGTGTGTGTGTGTGTGTGGGTCAGCAGAACATAAAAAAGAGAGAATAAAAACCAAAGAGAATTTAATTTTTTTTCTTTTTTTTTTTTTGCTGAGAATTATCCATTCAGTGTACCGTTATTATTCTGCTGAGCCTCTGCGCTGTAGCTTTGCTGCTACTCTACTACTTTGCCTAAACTGTGCCTTGGCTCTGCCCGCGCTCTGCCTAGCCGCAGCAGCTGCATTTTGCTACTCTCGCTGTGATTGCTTTACAGTTAGGCTGGCCTCTGTCACTGCTGCTGCTGCTGCTGGTGATTTGGTTTTACTTGTTGGCTTTGGTTTTGGTTTTGGATTTGACGTTGGCGTTGGCGTTGTTATTACCTTGTGCTTTTGTTTGTGTTGGTGGTGGTGTCTTTACGATGCCAAGGATATCAAGGGCGGCCATCCAGCACACGTTGCCATCATCAAGTGCAATTTAATTGCAATTTTATTTGGGCAGCCGCCATAGTAATCAACTCTCAAAAGGCATCATCAAATCGCGTGGAAACGCGTGTGCACGTTCCAAATCACCTTAATCGTTGGATGACACTGTCTCTCTCTCTCTCTCTCACTCTATCTATTTAGCTACGTATCCTAGTATGTATATGCATGTGTGTGTGTTTGCCTGTGTGTGTGAGTGCAGCTTCTGCCCCCTAAGTGGGCTTGAGGGTGTTAAGTGCGAAGCTGCGTTAATAAACTTGCGCTTCCTATGCTGTTTCTTCTTCTTGCCCCTCTCTCTCTCTCTCTCTTTCTCACTCTCTCTCACTTATGTCAGCCTGTGCGGGCTTGTGTGTGTCTCTGTATTCGTGCGTGCTTGTGTGTGTGTGTGTGTGCACTTTGTAAAAGTGTTTTGCCCATTTACGAGTCAGCGAGCTCAGCTAGCTCTGAGATGGGATTGATGTTGCCACGAATATGGCAAAAAGGGAAAGAGTACAGAAGTCAGAGGTGCGGACCGAGGGCAGGCGAAAGTACATCAAGCCTTGATTTTTATGCCATGTTGTTTTCATTTTTCTTTCCCCTTCAACCTTCACTTCACTTCACTTCCACCGATGGTGACGATGACTTTGGGTGCATTGGCATCAAAGCTTCAAATGATGAGGGCTACCGGGTAGGGGGGAGGCAGAGCGAGTGAGAGAGAGAGAGAGAGAGAAGCTTGGCATTTCTACTCCTGCTGGCTGGGTGAGTCCTTTGTCAATCAGCGTTGGCGGTTGGCAGCTAACGGGAAATCGCCTTTTACCATTTTCACAAGTGTTTGTTTGAAATACACACACACACACACCCAAACACACACATACACACATACATTCACAGGCATATCCAAGTGAAAGTTGCTGCTTGTGCTGATGGGGTAAAAGAAAGCAACAACAACAACAACAGAAATAACAACAACAAAGGCATAAAGTAAAATTTGTCTTTATTGTTTTTCTTGTTATTCGCAACATTTTTGAGCCAGCCAAAAAGCCAAAAACATAAATGCACACGCAACTCTGCTTTAGTTTCTGCAAAAAGCCAAAGCCATCAACCAGAGAAAGAGAGAGAGAAAGAGAGAGCGAAAGAGAGAGAGAGAGAGAGCGAGTGTGTGTCAGACAGGAGACCCTCTTCTGCTTCAGCTGCTGCTTCTTCTTCTTCTAGTTTTTGTTGTTCTTCGAAATGCTTTGGCCGGGCCAAAAAGATATATGTTGACAGTTTGTGAAAATATGAACAACGTTTTGCTGTTGCCAGCCAAATGTGTTGAAAAATTGAAAAATATTTCGTTGTCGATGCGCTAAAATATGGTCGTCTACTCCGGCTGCTTTGCCCTGCTTTCTCTTTCTATTCCAGCTGCTACTCCTGCCACACACACACACACACACACACACATACATTGGCTCGTTTGCCTAGATTCTGCCAGGTCTACGGTCTTTTCTTTTCTCTTCACACTCTTTTCGAAGTAGACAGAGTATGCCGATTTTGTCCCAATCTTGGTCATGCTGGGAACCAGGCCTTGAGGAACTCAGGATAGGGCGATAAGCTTTAAAGTTGTCGGAATAAAACTTGGTTTATATCAATTTTGCCTATGGCCAAAGCACTTGTTGGAACCAGCCGGATCAGACCACTATATATCTCAAAAAGGGACTAAGAATAACTTTGAGAATTATTATACAAGATCACTAGAATATTGGGCACACATTTCCTGTAGGAATATAAATATATATATTTAATTTGTTTCGAATCGGACCACTTTATCATATGGCTCTCACACCAACCAAAATCTGTATTCAGAATAACTTAAAGATCTATCAACCGATCTGATTCACACTTTATATTTAAAACTGTCATAAGTAGGCTCACAAATTCCATTAAGATCGAACTATTATAACGTATACCTGTCACACCAATCTAAATCTGTGCCAGCCCTAACTTCCACATTTCTTGTTCGATTATATTTAAATTTAATATTTTGAATACTTATATAGTCACACACATATATACCAAGTTTCATTAGCTTTGAACTACTTAATCATATAGCTGAGGAGCCCAAATCTGTCGTAGAAGTAGCTCGGACAATTATTAACTGATCCTATTCAAACTTATTGGTTGGAGTTGTAAGCTTGAATAGAATCGGTTTACTATATTATATAGAGCTCATATATACCTAAATCGGTTTAAGAAATAATTCCTATGTTTTTTACGGATACCTTTCAAATTTGATATATAGAAAACCTATGTAAGGCTACAACTGTTTTTCCAAATTCAGCTGGATCGGTCTATATATCGACTATATCCCACCCATCTAGGTCGGCTTGAAGACTTGACGACTTGAAGTTTTTCGGTTAGGAAAAGACCTCGAAAAGAGTATGTATTTCTTTGGAAGTGCAAAGGTGGGCATATTTCTCTTCTTTTTCTTAACTTTTTTGATGGTAAAGTTTTTGGCGCCTGGCCAAAAAGCCAGTGAAAATGTGCAGCCAAAAGGACTTCACTGCGCTTCCAAACATTACCACAGCTGTGTGTATGTGTGTGTATGTGTGTGTGTGTTTTATCTATTATGAAAAATATAAAAAAAAAAATATGCAAGTTTTCGAAAATTTTGTCAGCAAATTTGCAGCTTGAAAATAAAATCAAGCGAAAAACTTGATCAATTCCCTGGACAGGACAATTACAAAAGGTCTTTAAGTGCCTGCAAGACAAGAAATGAACAATCTGAATAATTCAGTAATTATTCAATCGTTGACATCAAAAAGAAGTTAAATTTAATTTCGTGACACGCGTGTGCCAGTTAAAAAAAAAAGAAAAAGAAAAACCGAACGAAAAAGTAAATAATCCTTGTCATTTCCAAAGAATGAAATATTTCTTTTTCTGTGTGTGTGTTTAAGTGTGTGTGTGTGTGTGTGTGTGTGTGTGTGTGTGTTTGTGTTGTTCTTTTTTTTATTTTAATGCATGTTTTTTCTTGGGGCGATTACTTTACTTTTGTTGTATTTAAGCGAGGCCAAAAGGAGTGGGCCAAAATAAAAAAAAAAAACAAAAAAAAAAAGGAGAGAGAAAAAAAGAAAGCTCCGAGAGCCGCCAAAAACCGGCTGTGCCTTTTACTTTGATTAACTTAGAGGCCCGGAGTACCAACAAGCCAATTGGCGGCACAATTGAATTGCAAGCCAACCGGGCTAAGCAACCGGCCTGGTCGGGTTGGCCTGGCCTGGCTTGGGTTGGATTGGGTTGGGTTGGGTGGGTTAGTCTTTTTGTTGATTTAGGACACGGCCAAATGGAGGCAGGCGAAAACAAAATGTGTATGAAGCCGTAGCACTTTCTTTTTCTTTCTCTGTTTTGCCCAAAAGGTTAACAAATTCAGCATTGATTGTAAAGTTGGAGTTGATGGTCTGGCCTGGTCGAAGGGGAAGGGGGGGTATGGGGCAGGGCTGGTGGCCATCAATCCATTTAAGCACTGAACACCATTTGAACACCACATAAAGATGAGCAGTTGAAAATTTGCTTGCTGGCCATTTGAACGTTGCCAAAATAAAAATAAAGAACAAGAGAAAAGGCAACAACTTGTTAACTTGGCTTTTTATTTTTGCTGGCGGCCAAAAAAAAAACCCATAACACAACAGAAGGCTGAGTGGGTCTGTGGGCCCACCAACAGCAGCTGTTGTTTTACTATAAAAAAAAAAAAAAAAAGTTTCCTCTTTTTTTTTTTGAGGCTTTCACTGCTTTTCCACTTCTTCTGGCTCAATGGCTTCGGCTTACACTGTCCTCGTATTAACAGCAAAAAAAAGGCAGAGCTTCTGCCTTTCTTGAGAAAAGAACTGAACGGGCTCAAACTCAAAATGGGTAGAGTATTCAATTGTCTGTTTGAAGATTTTCCAGTTTTTTATTTTAAATTTTTTGCCTTTTGTTGGGGGGTTTGCGGGGGGGTGGCTCGTTGCGTAGCTAGGCTGTGTTTTATTTATGGGCAGAAGGCAGCATCATCCATGAGTTTGGCTGAGTTATGCTGGCCGCAGTCTGGGTCATAAAATTTGCTGTTTTCCTTTTGATTCTTGTGGATGTTGTGGAAAAGTATAGCCAGCTTCGACGCCTTGATTAGAGCTGAGCTGCCTTTCAATTGAATTTAATTTAATATACTCCACAACTGATACAAAAGTATCTACAATAAATACCAGCCTTAGCCAAGTACGAGGGTCGTTTGATAAGTCCGTGACTTTTTGAATAAAATATATATTTTTCGTCAAAGAAGCGTTTTATTTCTCAACATAATCTCCTTTTAGCTCTATACATTTAGTCCAGCGTTTTTCCAATTTTTTTATTCCTTCCAAATAATAGGTTTTCTCAAGGCCCTCAAAATAGTCGTTTGTTTCTGTGATGACCTCTTCATTTGACCCGAATCTCTTACCGCCGAGCCATTTCTTCATGTTTGGAAACAAAAAATAGTCACAGGGGGCTAAATCTGGAGAATATGCTGGATGGGGTAGCAGTTCGTAGCCCAATTTATGAAATTTTGCCATGCTGACTACACACGTGTGCACCCGTGCATTGTCCTGATGGAACAGCACTTTTTTTTCGCCAAATGCGGTCGTTTCTGCTTCAAATCAATATCGAATCTGTCCAAAAGCTCTGAATAATATTCGCCGGTGATCGTTTTACCCTTTTCAAGGTAATCGATGTGAATGATACCTTGTGCATCCCAAAAAACTGTGGCCATGACCTTGTTGGCCGACAGACCCACCTTGGCCTTCTTTGGTGCACGTTCACCCGGAGAAACCCACTGTCTTGATTGTTCTTTGGTCTCTGGTGTGGTGTGGTGGATCCATGTTTCGTCTACGGTAACGAAACGGCGCAAAAATTCGTTTGGATTGCGGTTGAACATCGCCAAACACTCCTTTGAAATGGTCACACGGTTGCGCTTATGGTCGTGTGTGAGCAATCGCGGCACCCATCGCGCGGAAAGCTTTCTCATGTCCAAATATTCATGTAAAATGTGATGTACCCGTTCAGTTGAGATGCCTACAGCCTCAGCTACCTCACGCACTTTCATTCTCCGATCATCCAATATCATTCCATGGATTTTGTCGACGATTTCTGGCATGACGACCTCTTTTGGGCGACCTGAACGTTCGGCATCACTTGTACTGGTACGACCACAACGGAACTCAGTAAACCATTTCTTAACCATTGAAATTGATGGTGCAGAGTCCCCATAATATTTATCAAGTCTTTCCTTGGTTTCGGTGATGGATTTTTTACGCAAAAAATAATGCTTAATTAGCACACGAAATTCACTTTTTTCCATTTTCGTTAAAATTCACGAGATCGTCTGCTTTCAATGCCTATAAAACGCAAACCAAAAAACGCAGCTTTCTCAAAATTTTACAGTCAGCTGTTAATCGATAACTGCTGACAGGAGCAGTGTTGTATTTAGAGCAGGTGCGCGGCAAATACAAAAAGTCACGGACTTATCAAACGACCCTCGTATATTTTATATGAATAAAATATATAAACAAAAAGACCCAGAAAACTCGCTCCCAAAAATCCACGTAATATTCAAGTCAAAAAACTTAACTCAACGAATTTATTGCCCTATACGAGTGTACGTGTGTGTGTGTGTGTGTGTTTGAGATTGGCCAAGTGCGTGTGTTGGTCAATAGAATCTTAACTCAAGTGTCGCCGGCTGACTGTCAAACACTTGAGGCGCCGAGCTTGGCCAGCTGTAAATTAGGCAATCAACTTGGTAAGCAACTTACAAGGCGACAAACAAGTTCTTATCAAAGCTTATTAACTGCTTTGAGTAGTAGACAAAAAGTTTATAGCAACACCTTTTGGCCACTTTTGGCCAAGTCTGAAGGGCTGCTTAAGCTACTCACTGGAATCAGACATCTTCTTCTTCTTTTCATTTTAATTACAATTTTTTATCCCTCCCGAGACTTGGAAAGTTTCTCAAAAAAAAGAATTTATTTACCCACAAAGACTTTCCGAAAATAGAAGCTACGAGAAATTCCAAAGAAAAATCTCATACTCCCAAATTGGCTCTTAATATTTACCAAATGAAATTGTATTTCGTTTTTCAACTTGAAATAAATTTCAGCTTCTAAAAATTCCAAGAAAACAAGACAGACAAAAGAGAAGCTCGATGATATTTGTGGGGTCTTTAAATGTTCTAAGGTCAAAATCTTTAGGATCGAATCTTGACTTTAGTAGGAGAAATTCAATTGAATTTCTAGAGACAAAAATATAATAATCGAGAGGTCTTTGAGTCTGTAAAATCAAAGCTTACCTTTAATTTTAAATTTTAGATAAATTTGATTTCCTAGCAACCCAAGAAATTGTTAAAGGAGAGAAAGGAAATCTGAGATTCTGATTCTGGGTCTTTGAGTCTGTCAAGTCCGAGTTCTCTGGGATCAAAAGCAACTTCATTTCAGAGAAGGAAATAAGTCAAAGAAAAAGGAAGTATGAGGCAAAAGACTTTGGTCATATTTGGAAGATTCTGAAGTCCAAGAAAACCTTAAATTTGTAGATTCGAATCTTACATTTAAAGAGAGATAAAGATTAGTTAAGGAGGCCTAGGACTTTCGTGAGAATAAATAATTATATAAGGCTAAAATTTAAGTCAAGCAAGGCTTGCGAACCCTAAAAATGTCAGGTCTCTCATGAAGATAAATGTTCTCGTATCGTTTGAGTATAAAGTAGTACCGGGTCCCTATAACTGTGCCGAGTCTTATTGAAAGGTTCAACTGATTCCTTTTCCCAGTTAAATTCTAACCAAAAAAAAATGACCAACTTTCGTCTTAAAGATTCTTAAATTGGTTAAACAAAAAAGTATCTCATCTTCTTCATCAGGAAAGTAAATATGTTTCGATCTTGTTGGCATATGCATATGAGTTCATCCTCCTCTGGAAATGTCCAAATATTTGTCAAATACTTCCCAAGCCTTCCAAGCATTGTTAGAGCTCCCAAACAAACACACACACACACCCACACACACATGTGAAAGAGATAGTAAAACTGACAATTGAATTGAATATTAGACAATGAAACTGTTCACCCTCGGGGCTTTAATCATCGTCTAAGTTTTAGTAGTTTGAAAGGGCATTTAGGGGCATATGAATAGCCAGCCGGCTGTCGGTATGTTTGTATAAATAAATAACCAAATAAATTTGTATTTATTCGAAAGGCTGAGGCAGCCAGCAAGCTGACAGTCTGTAAACAATTTAAGCCTGCTAATGCTGATTTAAGCATCTAAACATTCATTGTATAAGTATCGGAGGGCTGTCAAATTCACAGGACTCATTTCCTAGCTCATTCTCTTGCTTTCGCCCCTGGCTTTGTGCGAATTCAATGTGACTTTAGTGTAATGAAACTTTTTATATATTCTCTTTAACGAAAACATGAGTACATGTGGTTTGTCCAAGAGTTTGCAATGGCTTGCAGATTCCAAAAGGGTGACTCGGTATGGAATTGAATGGATCGGTAAGACTAGAGATTATATATATATATAGAAGTGACATAGAGACCCTTAGGACTTCAATTGGGCTTTACAAATTGTTCAATAAGTCTCGGACTTCTAGGCAATTGTATGGCTTGGTAGAATTGGGGATAATGTATAAGCTAGTCCCTGTCTTATTGACTAAGGGTCTTTGCTTCAATGCGGAGACCATTAGGGCTAAGATAGACTGAATAGCTGGAATCGGGATTTATATATTCCCCAGATCGCTTATTACTTATAAAAGTAATGCTGAGATTTCTAAGGAGACCTTTGGGTCCTTTTTTAATGCAGAGAATTAAATGGATTAGAGTAAATATATAGGACTGATCCTTTCTTGTTGGAGCTAAGATTCCTTGCTTTAATTTTGAGACCATTAGGGCTAAGATAGAGTGAATAGCTGGAATCGGAATTTATATATTCCCCAGATCGCTTATGACTTATAAAAGTAATGCTGAGATTTCTAAGGAGACGGGGAATTGAATGGGTCGGTAGGATTAGAGTTTGAGCTAAGATTCTTTGAGACCATTAGGGCTTAGCTCTAGGTAAATAGAGTGAGCATATTGTATTGAGTTCTATATATTTCTCAGATCGATTATGCTTATATTGTTATATTCCCCAGGTGAACCTATCAAGAGCTCTGCTAGCTCTGGAACAAGCATAATGGCTACTTTCTTTCAGAGCCATCTAGGATTCGAATGAGTGCCCCAAATCGGTTGGAATTGCTATATCATATAGTCAGAACTTAGGCCAAATGAATTTGATAATCAAAATAAAGATTGAACTTTTCCGAAACTCGAATGAAATCTGGAAAAAGAGTAAGTATCTCTCAGTAAGCACAAAAGTTTTGGCCCTGCTTTATTTATTTATTTTCTGGTTAAAGTTTTGGTTTTTTTTTCTCTGTTTTGTTTTGTTTGGTGCTTTAGTAACTTAAGCCGGGGCAAGTCAAAGTCTGAACTGTGGGTTGTCTTAGCTTCTCCACGAGTCATCGGTCTGTTAGTTACATGTCATTATCAATAGCTTTTATAGCCTAAGCTGCCATAGAGACGCGACTTTTCTGTTTATCAGCAGTTTGCTTGGCTCATCAGGAAAAGTTTCGTCAACATTTTTCCCTAAACATAAATTCAATTCATTTACCAATGCCAAGCTTTTCCGCATTTCCGCCAACTAAAACTCAAAATACAAAACAGACTAGCGCCAAAAAAAAAGAAAGACAGAGAGCGAGAAGGAGCGAGTGGAAAACAGTAGCTGGTTGGTGGTGGGGGAGGAGGGAGGGGGGGGGGGGTGGAAAATAAAATTAAAATGCCGTTTTTGCTTATTTCAAGTTAAAAAGTCAACATCAAGTTGAACTTGTTATCTAAAAACAGAAGATGGAGCAGCAGCCATGAGAACTAGGACAGGATAATGATGGCAACTCTGGTAATTAGTTGCTCACACACACTCACACACACTCACACACACTCACACGCACACAGACAAACCAACTAATTGCAATATATTTCCCAAAAAAGAAGAAGCAGGGATGGGATGTAAGGAGGTGGCAAAGAAACTTGTTTTTCTGGCCAGAATAAAATTTCCCAAGCTCTCTCCTATCTCTTTCTCTTTCTGTCTTGCACTGGCCAAGTGGAAAGAGCGATCCAATGTCGTGTCATATGCACCAAATTTCATGCAACTTATTAATGTCGGAAAATTTCTAATTTCAAAACTCACACACACACACACACACACACACACACACACACACTCGGCCCTGCCAACCAAACAGTGCACTCTACATTTTCGACAATAAATTTTGATTATTTGTTGTTTTGATTATACCGAATTTCTGCTGCTCTGAATACGCAGTAAATACCCCCCCCCCCCCCCCTTCCTGACCAATGAGCCAACATAGCTGGTTAGCCATGGAAGCATGCATTTAAGTATCATTTATATAACATATATTCCATGTTTATAATTTTAAACAATCATTTCATATGGAACATAAAGCAGAGAAAGCATTTTCAATTCCTTTCAAATCTTACAATTCATTTCAATGCAAAAGGGAGACAGAGAGGGGGGGGGGAGTGAGCGGCCAATAAGAAGATTACAAGAGCATTGCAAATTGCCTCTGTCCGATTTTGTGCTTTCGCAAAATTTATCTCAAGGCATTTTGAGAATGTTTTTTAGTTTTTGTTTTTCCTACTACCTTTTTTTTCTTCCTCTTTTGTTTGGAATCATTAATGGCATATTCATCATTGGAAATATTTATGCCATTCATGGAGGGATTATATGAATTCTGTAACAAAAACAAATATCTCTTTGGCCTTAGCAAAACTTTCAAATCTTCTTATGATTTAAACAAAAAATAAGAAAATTATAATTAATCAGCTTAATTTGAGGCAAAATTTTCGAAACTAACTTTAAGAAATGTTTCACATTTATTCTTTTTAAAGTTGGAAATTAATTCTTTCCTAAGAAATTTGCAGAGAAATCTTCAATTGGATTGAAAGAACCAGAAGGGTCAGGTTCTTCTCTGATATGATCTTTGCTCATCTGAACCTTAAGATCAAAAGAGTTGAGTCAGCTTCCATTCGGTAAGATCAAATTGGGCTTATTTGAGATAGGATAGGTTAAGTTGATCGGGCTGGGTTGGGTTGGGTTGGGTTAGGTTAGGTTGGGTTGGGTTAGGTTAGTTTAGGTTAGCTTAGGTTAGCTTAGGTTAGCTTAGGTTAGGTTAGGTTAGGTTATGTTAGGTTAGCTTAGGTTAGGTTATGTTAGGTTAGGCTAGGTTAGGTTAGGTTAGGCTTGGTTTGGTTAGGTGAGGTTAAAATTGAAAGAACCTGAAAGGTCAGGTTCTTCCCTAATGTGATCTCTGCTCATCTGAACCTTAAGATCAAAAGAGTTGAGTCAGCTTCCGTTCGGTAAGATTAAATTGGGCTTATTTTTGAGATAGGATAGGTTAAGTTGATGGGGTTGGATTGAGTTGGGTTGGGTTGGGTTGGGTGAGGTTAGAATAGGAGAGGTTGGGTAAGGAGAAGTTAGATTTGATTAGACTAGGTTATGTTAGGTTAGGTTCTTTTTAGTAAAGTTCGTCTAAGTTACAATAGGTTAGGTTAGCTTAGATTAGGCTAGGTTAGGTTAGGATAGGTTTGTTAGGTTAGGCTAGGTTATGTTAGGTTAGGTTAGGAGTGGTTTGGTTAGGTTAGCTTAAGCTAGGTTATGTAAGGATAGGTTAGGTTAGGTAAGGTTAGGTTAGATTTTTAGGTTGGGTCGGATTTGATTTGAATAGAAATTGCTACGATAGGCTGAGCTAGGTTAGACTTGGTGGGTTTTTGTTAGGTTAGGTTAGGATAGGTAGGAAGTAAGTAAGGTTAGAATAGATCGTTCTTGAGATCAGGTTAGGTAGGGCTTAGTTAGTTTCCCTTAAGTGTGGCAGGTTGAGTACAGCTAAACTAGAACAGGTTAGGTTACGTTCGATTAGATAAAAAGGGGTTGGGTTAGGAGAAGTTAGATTTGATTGAACTTGGGTAGTAAAAGTCAGATAAGGTTAGGTTAGGTTAGGCTAGATTATGTTCGGTTAAATTAGGTTAGGCTAGGTTATGTTAGGTTAGCTTAGGCTAGCTTAGGTTAGGTTAGATAGATTAGGTTTGTTGAAACTGTTAGTCTAAGTTGATTTTGGCTTAAGTTAGTATAGCCTTAGGGTAAAGATCTTGGATTCTATTAGACTACCTTAGGCAGAGTTGGTTTATATAATTTCTAGGAGGACCTGTGGCTCTTAGCACAGAAGCGGCCCATGGAACTCGGCTCTCAACTCTCTTGCTTCCCAGTCAAGGTGCTATGAGGCTTCAAAAAGTTTTTCTAAAATTTAAGAAACAGTTGACAAAACCCAAAGGGTTAAGTTTCCAATTATATCAATCTTTGAGAACTTTAAATTGGCTTAATTTAGCGCTTTATTTCAATCCATTTCACAGCCGCAAAATAAAACCAAGAAATCATTTTGGATGAGCAAATAACAAAATTCCATTAAACTTTTTTGTTGAACAATACAAAAAAAAAAGAAAGGAGAAAAAAAGAAATTATAATAAAGCAGGTAACTTTCCGTGAAATTAGTTTTTGTCAAGCGATTAAATGATAAAGTCAAACGAGAAATTCTCATTAAGCAAGTTTTGAAGCTGTCAACCGCAGAGTCAAAGTAAGCAAAAATATTTCAGGCCACATGAAAATAAATAATCAAATTAGTTAAATACATACCAAAAGACTTGCGAAACCTTTAAATTCCAATCAAATGGCTTCGAAATTTCACCGATAAACTTAAATAGCCATGGCAAAAAATATATAAAAAAAAATATATACAAAGGACATTATCCAGGATCAGATATGGTGGGTCCGTAACCAACCCGAAATAAGGTCAAATAAGACATCAAGTGCACCCTTTATTATAATAATTTATTTTTATTTTTATGTATTATTTTTTGTGACCTTTGTCCTTGCTTTTGGCTTGTCCATTTCTTTAAGTTTTTCCTCCTTTTTTTTGTTGTTTGTGTCAGTTGGTCGGCTGGGCAGTTTGGCCCTCGGGGGGCTGCACCAACAGCCTCGACAGGACAGGAGCAACAAATTTTTTGTGTTTTATAATCAAGCCAGAAATTTGCATATTTTTACACTTTTTGCCTCAACAATTGCGCGTGCGGCCAACGGCATCGGCCATTCGACTATATAAATTTTACTTTTTACTTTTTACTTTGTTTTTGGTTGACCTCACCGAAACAAAAAAACCATGTGAAGGCAAACCAAATTTGTTACTTGCCCCTTAAAAACAAAAATATATATATATATATATATATATATATATAGGAATATCTGAGTAGCTGGAATAAAAGAAGAACAACAAAAGTGAAAACAATCCTACTCAACTTGAAATATTTACGAGAGCAGATTTATTACACTTGGGCATTTTCCCATTCATAGACAATTAAATGGCTTGTTTGTTTGTTTTCTTTTTTCCTTCTTCTTTTTCATAGATAAAAAAAGAACAAAATCCAGACAATATTTGAAACTGTTAATAAGACAGGAGTCTCTGGTCATAAATCGAAGGAAATCTCCAGACAAATAGTTTCCCCTTCCTTTTTCTTTTTTGGAAAAAACCAAAAAACTTTTTACTTAACCTGCCGGGGCAAAAATTATAAACCAAGTCAAAAGGGTTGGCAAACAAGTTTCTAGTCAAAGTTTAACTAAAAATCCCGAAAAAATCTTCCTTGATTTTTAATCTGCATAAATTTTTTTTCACCCCCAAAAAAAAAAAATTACATTGAACCAAAATTTGTTCAAATATTTTTTTGAGCTTGTTTTGCCATTGCAAAAATATTTCAAGCCATAAAAGCAAGACTATACATATATTTCAAAATAAAATAAAACAGCATGAAAATGTTAAATGGCAGCCAACAACCAACAAGCTGCCCAGGCTTTTCCTCTCCTCCAAAAAAAAAAAAAAAAAAAAATACAGAAAAGAAAGCAATTTTATGGGCATTGCCAAAGCGTTGAAAAAGCAGCCACATGGCAAAGTGTTTGCATCAATTCCAACCCCCCCACCAACGGGGCCAACCAAGACAAAAACTACCAAAAAATACAAGAAGAGAACATGTAAGAAAATAACAAATTTTATGTAACGCAATATTTCAATTACAGCCAATTTTGTAGTCGTTCTTTTTTTTTTATAAATTTGATTTTATAAGTCACACTAATTGGGTAAATTGAGAAATGGCAGTTGAGTGACTAAAAGTTCTCAGAGAGACAACAAAAGGAACTCATTCATTTCCATTGATAAATGAAAGGGTTATTTGCCAGAAAAAGAGACAACCTAGCGTATGCGTGATATTTGCTTAGCTAGCAAAACTAACTAAACTTAAGTTAGTCAATTTTGAAGCTTTAATAATATTCGTAATTTCCTAAGACAAAAGGTTTAAATTTCTAGGACAACCTGGCGTATGAGTGATAAACAACAAAAGGAATTAATGCATTGATGAATTTAATCAAAGCTTAACAATTTAGTCGAGAATTTAGCTTATTAATTTTCGCAATTCAAAAACAGTAGAGAATAGGGAATATCTTAAGCTGAAGCCAAAGAGGAAACCCTGCGTATACGTAATATGCGCTTAGCCAACAAAAGGTTACTTTGAGTGAGAAATACTTCAGTTCAAAGTGAACAAATCAAGCTTAGCTTAGGCAATTTTAAGGTCTGATAATTTAAGACTTAAGAAGTTAATTTGGGACAACATGGCGTATGAGTGATAAGCAACTAAATTGTCTGTATTGATGAATTTAATCAGATCTGACTAAGTCATAGGTGTATTTGGTCTATGAATTTTCTCAACTCAAAAACAATTTCAAGGTTTCAAAATTTTCAAAGCAACCCCTGCGTATACGTAATATGCGCTTAGCCTGCATAAAGAACTGATACATTTTAAGCCTGAAATAATAAGGTTTCTTAACAACTTAAACGAAAATTTTCAGTTCCCAGAAAATTGCCTTTACAATCAAAAGGCGAAACGGAGAGACTAATAAGCAAAAAAAAAAATTATTTTTTTTTGAAAAAAAAAAAAAAAATTTAATTCAGTTTTATTTCGCATTAAATATATTTAATCTTTATTTACAAGAAAAGCTCATTAAGTCTGTTTCAAGAGGCCGTAACAATTTCTTAAGCAAAGAGTGAACATTTTAAGCCTGAGCTGCCAGACAACCTGGCGTATACGTAATATTCTCATATGCATATACTTTTATTTGTCGTAGTTTTTTTTTTTTTGTTTTTAATAAAAACTGAAATTTTCATATTTTTTTAATTGTTGCATTTCGCTTTTCTCTTTTTGTTGTTGTTGTTATTGGGGATTTTATTCGTGACTATCGCTATTGACTCACTGTCCCATGATGGCTGCCAAAAATATTTACCAACTGCATTTTGTACCTGATATTTTTTCAATACTGTCCCCAGATCTCCCCCTCTTTGGGTGTTTTTTTGTGCGGATGTTCAGGTTTGAAATGTTAATTTTTTATTTCTTTTATTTGCCGTCTGCTTTTGTTGGTATCTTTTATTGTTGTTTAACACTTTTTTATTTGTTTTGTTTTCTTTTTACTTTTTTTTATTGTTGTTTTTGTTGTTGTTTTTTTCGCAGCCTTTTTCCGTTATGTTGCAATCTCTCTTTCGCTCACTCGTTCAGTGTTAAATCTCTTGTTCCCCTTTTTGTTGGCATTCTCTTTTGGTGTCTGCTGTTTGCTGTCAGTAGGTAAAAATTCCAATAAATAATTGAAATGGCTGTTTGTTACATTTCCTTTTGTTCCTCACACACACACACATACACACACGCGCACACCCAGTCAGAGAGGCAGACATATCTATGTGCTTTTGCATTGGCTTTGGCCATGATGGCCGGGTGACCAGGACCAAACTGGAAGCCCCTCCGGCTAGCTACACCGCATGCTGGCATTTCTCGTTTTTGGCAATTTCATTGCAAGCGACCACAGAAAATTATGAAAATTACAGAATGAAAAATATTTTTGTTACTTTATTAATAATGCCGCCAGTACAGTTCCAACCGCACCGCACCCACCCCAACCCCGCTCTACTTTTTCATTTGCATATCTCTGCATTGTTTGGCTCAAAAAAAAAAAAACAAATCTATATATATATATATATTTATATGGGAAGAGGGGGCATACGCTGCTACCGTTACAATTTACATTTACCGTTCTTTAGCAATTCTGGCCAATTCATGCTTAACCAATTCCATCTCTGGCGGGTAAGCGGAACAGCCTCGCTCAAATTTTCACCACACACGCACAGCCACGCGGATCTGTAAAACAAACAAACTATTCGAGCTGAGCATAAGCATGAAATTGCGTTTTATGCTTTGCGGCACTCACACATACCCTCCCCCCTCCCCTCCCCCCTCCACTTGGGTGCACCCAGTTCCGCACCTTTGCCAAATTAAATAACATTCTAGGGTAATCGGAAAATGACTCTAACGACTTGACGCTGCTCTCTTTTGCCAACTGAATTAAGAAATTTCAAATAAAAACTAATCAAGTGAAGGAAAAAACTCTACTCGAAATAGAATCAAATGGTTTGAATTTATTGGGGATTATTAAGTGATTTATGGGAAATTTTCTATTTGCAATTCAAAGTTCAATTGCTTTCAAATTCTCACTTGAATCTAAGGGCTTTCATTTTCGGATAAATTGGTATTTGTTTTGGTTAAAGAAATGATTAAACTTATTAAATTAAGAACGCTTATTTGCACTGGGCAAACTCGAACTATGCACTTGGTCAATATTTCAAGAGTAACCAGAAAACTTTAAGGCTCCTAAATCATTCGGCCTGAGCTTCATCTTCTTTAAGGGTTAGGGAAATAAAGTCGAGAGCTCTTAGCTTTAGTTTCTCTAATAGTCAAAGTGGCTAAAGACAAGAGCTCCTAAGGCAATTGGTATCTTTGTCTTAATAGGAGAGTAACTAAGAAGAGTCATGGGAAGAAGCTTAAGGAGTTTTATATAATCTCAAAGAGGCCCAAGAAGATTCTCCTTACAAGATCAAGAAATCCTCAACAGAATCTAGAACTCTCCTATTTGAAGTGTCTTGGGTAGAACTCCTATATGACTTGGTTCTACTCAGCTAAGAACTCCTATAGCTTTCGGTGTGAGCTTCACCTTCCCAGAAGTAAAGTAAGGACCTCATATATCATTTGTTATGAGCTTTTGAAATAAAGACTTGACTCACAATTCTCTGTATTTCATGAGTCTTGAAAAGTTTTCTCTATTTGTTTTTTGTTTTTTATGAATCAAAGAGAAATAAGCCGAATCAACTGTAATAATTATGGGACTGAAATTAAGGACTCCTATATCATTTGAAATGACCTTTAGCTACCCAGAGACAAAGTCATCATTTGGCGTAGACCACGGATCTTGGAATAAAGACAAGCAACCAAATCACCTCACAGTTTTCTATATTATGAATTATATATATCTCTATATTTCCTCTAGAAATCGATTATCCTAAAGACACTAGGAATTTCTAAGTATTTTGAGAGTAAAGTGAGGAACTTCTCTATTATTTGGTATGAGTCATATTTTCAGGAACCCTTGTATCATTTGACTTGACCTTTGACTACTCAAAAAGTCATGAAAGTAAAGTTAAGATTTACCATATAATCTCCTATATCTCATATTATCCTTACAACTCCTAAAGCATCTCACAATAATCTTAGTTCCAAAGAGCCCCAGGAAGTTCATACTTATTTCATAACATAAAACTAAATAAGTTTCAGCTGATAAGTATTTTCAAAAGCAAAAATCTATCCTGATTAAAATAGCTTTGGTAGATTACAACAACAACAACAATAACAACAAAGCATATGCAAATTCATATAAAAGTTAAAAAATAAATCAGCTTAGCTAAAATCAACATTTAATCAGAAGGATAATCTATTCTAAACTGCAACTCATTTCTGGTTTATTTATGTAAAGATGGCAATAATCTTGTATAGCAATTATGAGCATCTCTCCCTGATCTTTTGGCCCCCAAAAAAACACATGTGGACATGAACAATTTAACAATAATAAAGTTTTCCCCACTTTTTTTTTGGCAAAAACTTTCTTGTTTTTTTGGTGTTGTTGAAAATTTCATGTGACATGCGCAAAATATTGGCACAAAAGGAAAGGGACAAGGCGGAGGGGAAGGGGGAGGAAGAGGGGGAGGTGGGGGAAAGGAAGAAACCACACGCCATAAATGTGACTTATCTGCTGTCACAATAGAAAATATTTTCATGCTATCGTTGCTTGTGATTTATCAACAACAACTACAACAACAACTTTGGCCATAATAATCACGACAACAACAACAGCAATCAAAGCAAATGCGAATATATAGAACACACCCCCCACCCCCCTCGAAAAAAATGAAGAACCATAAAAACTGCTGGAGTCACCTCAAAAGCCCAGACCAGGCAGGCCAAGCTCTTCTTCTTCTTCTTCTTCATCATTATTCTACTTCATCATGACCTTCATTATTTTGGCATAGAAACATAGTTTACCCCCCCACCGATCCCTGCCCCTCCGGTCATGCCCCAGTCTGGGTTTTTAGTGCATAAGTTGGTGCAATGATAAGTCGAAATGAAGCAACCCGTTGATTTATGGTTGTCAGCAAAGTTCTGCTGGCTGCTGGCTGGTTATGCACTCTGGCCAAGGGTTTGGTCGAGCCGAGAGTGCAAATCTGGCTAGGATGTAAAAATGGAATCACTGACTCTGGGTGACACATGCCGAGAGAGAGAGAGAGAGCTGGAAACTTTGTGCTCACCAAATTAGAAGCGACTTAAGGCATTCCCAACAAGTCGAAGAAATATCACAACAAATTACTTACTTTTCGTATACCGAGGGTTGGCTAAAAGCTATCTAGGCTAGCCTTTTGGCCAAAGAGTACGGTTGGAGGCTATGAATTCGGTCAATTCGATGGAATTAAAACAAAGTAAAACGTGTCAAAAGCAAGTGAAAGAAATTCTCTTTTGATAAACCCAAAAGAGTTTCACTTTTGTACTCTGGATTTTCCTCATTATCCACCAGTCTAAAATGACCAGAGGCAAAAAAAAATAGAGGAACGCCCTGAGAAAATGAAAAGCTTCCGAGAAACTTAACTAGAAATGAGTGAAGCACTCCAGCCAAACCAACCAGCCAGCCATCCATCTTGACTTGCCTCGGCCTTGTCGCAGGAATTCCTGACCTCACACACACACACACACTATATAGGTTAGTCCAAGTGTCAGCAAGTGTAGTTTAAGACAGGGATTTGGGTGTGTGTTGATAGTTTTGCTCATGTCAAAGTGACCCACTCCATCTTGCTTTTGCAGTGTTGAGACAGTCAATTTTAGTGTATCCCAGCCCGCAGGTTCGGAGGACCGAACGCCCCTCTCGTTTAGATATGCCGTCAAATTAATTGGCTTTTCCTGGCCAGCAGAAGTTGCCCTCTCAACTCGGAGAATTTTGCCAGTCTCGGCCACTTGACAACTCATTTCCTTGGTTTCTGCACGTAGTGCGGTCACGCGTGCCAATTTTAGGTGGGCGTTGGTATTGGTGTTGGTGTTGGCGTTAGCTGGATGAGGGTGTGGGCGGGTGGGGGAGGCGTTGCTCTTATTGCCATTTAATGGAATTTTGATTTGGGATTTCGAAATCGGCTCGGTCGCTTGAGATTTTCCATACTGATTATAAATAAACTTCTCCCACTTTTTTTTTTTGCTGATTTGCCAATTGGCATTGATTTTGAGTTTCGGGCGGGGTTCGGGTGGCAAGTCACAAGGCAACTCATGTTTTCTTACTCTTTGTGTTGAGAGCTTTTTCTTCGTTGATGAGTCGAAAAAAAAACCGAGTAACCTGAACACACTCAAATTTCCCCTGCAGCTGCAAAGGCAGCTGAACAAATTTCCCCTGAGCTTTAAGCTTCTTACCCCTCCCAACTTGAGTGAAAAAAGGCTTAATTTTTTAGCTTAGAATTTCTTAATTTTTTTCACCAAGAGGAGAGGTAAACAGCTGAACTAATTTCCCTTGTTTCAAAGCTTTCAGCTTACTCTACTTGATTTTATAGCTTAAGTTGCTATAAACAATTTATGGCCTCAGTTTTACGATATTTGCTTATCCGTTTGAGGGAATTCCCCAAGGATTTATGGGAAACGTGTATGGCAAAGCAAAACTACCCTCTTATCCGCTTGGGTTTTTTCTAGCTACTTTTATGGCATTTAAAGCTGTCTGTTTTTATGGCAAAAAGCTTTTAGCGAAAAGCTCTTAAGACTTTTAGAAAAACTTTGCGTCCTTTGGGAGAAATAAATTTATTTTTTATGCCCAAGAATTATTTTCCGTTTTTGGTTTTTGAAGAAATTTTCAAACTAATCTAGAAGGCTTTGAAAAATTTGTTTGGCTTTTTTTGTGCAGTTCAATTTTGACTCTCAGCAGGGAAGAACTACTTTTTCCCAAAGTGATATATGACCCTTTATGTACTTACCCAATATCCAGAATAATTATAATATTATTGGCAAGCAAACGGACCCTAATAAACTCTCACTAAACTACTGGCAAATAGCCTATTGGGAATCCAAAGTTACTTGAGGACCTAGGGAAGGAATTGCAGATCGAAATCTGGGCATTTCAGGCTTACATACTCAGATTGAGAAAGGACTTCAAAGAACTATTCGAAACACTCGTACAGACCGAAGAAGAGAATCATGAGAATCAGAAAGGAGAGAATTCTCGAAGATTCTACCCAAGATCAAAGAGACTGAAGATGAAGCCAAAAAGATAAAGAAAAAAAATGAGAAATCCACCCTTGTTGGTGATTCCCCAGAGAAATCCATTGCCACGGTAGCTCAGGAGCCTAAGTGAAACTCTTCCAATCGAACTAAATAAGAAACGGTTTCGTCTAACAGCTTCGAGGAAGATTTGGAGATCATTGCCGAGCTTATAGAACCACTAAATAATTCAATATCTGCTAAATCTAACACATTTTCCAAGCAATTCCATTTCTGAGATTCCTTTAATTTCGAGGCACATACATGGTGCCTTTTCGACAAATTCAAATTCCTTTAAAAATAAATTTGAATATTTGGTTTGATTTCTTAAAAAAAAAAATAAAATACAGAAGAATTTTAAGGCATATCTTTAAGATATTTAATGGACTAATGAATGGCTTAACATTTCATATCAAATATGCATTCTAAAGGCCAAGAAGATAAGACCTCAGATAAGACCTAATGTCAACATAGTCAGTCCCTAAGAATATCTTAAAGTTTCTTGGAATTGAGGAAACAGATAAAATATTAAATGTATCCGGATTGTGCAATATTAAAGACTTGAGTTGACCTGATTTCAGACCTGTCTGGACCTGTTTAAAAGTATCTTTTCTGGGAATCCCATGAGATACTTAATGCATTAGCATTCTTTAATCTCAGATAAAGACCTCACTTGATTTCAGTTCAGTCTGGGCCAGTTCTGGCTCTAATAGTCTTTGCTCTTGTGTTTTTTTATTGGAAAGGGGAGCTATGGGAATCAGTCCGTGTGCTTATGATCTTCCGTTGCAGGTCTAGTCATTGTTAAAGGCTAACAAGAGATGAGGGTGGCCTTGCTACTATTTCTTTTTAGACTGACCCTCAACCTTGCTCAACTGGCCAGGTTGCAGTTGTTGGCGTTTTATCTGTGGCTGCATCGAATCTCTGGTTGTATCTGTGGGTGAGCCAAGATACAAGTAGCTGGATAATAGGTTCCGTTACAAATATGTATGTGTATGTAGATGTGTCTGTGTGTGTTTATACTGCCAGATAAGCTGTCTGTATTTCTGGGTTTCAGTTTTATTCTGAAGCGGTCTTTTGTTTTCCACATTTTTATGCCCGGAAAAGGAAACGGCACACACACACACACACACACATACATGCGCAGAGGTACATGGCCAAACCTAGAACCTATTTAAATTCATTGCCAACGATGCCACGACCAAAAAAAAAAAAAAAAGCAAGACTAGTTTACTTGAGTCAAATGTTTTTGGACTGATTTAAAAAAGTAAAAGACGAGGAAATTTCTCCATATTTTCACTGAGCCATCTGAAAATGATTATTGCCATCAAAATAATTTCAAATATTTCAAGTGAAATTAAAATTTTCAGACTTTTAATTTGCCGACTCCCTGGGAGGATTTAGTTTCACTCTTTTGTCTAATCGAATTGAATCATTTCAACAATTTTCCCATTTCATGAAAGCATAAATATTTGCGAAATATCTTTTGTCTTTCAATTTATTATTAAAAAGTAAATTGTCTTTACAACTTTTTCTTTTAGTAGGTAAATTTTTTTGTTTTATATGAGAAATATAATAATATTTAAATATTTTCTTAGTAACTCGAAGGCATAAGTTCTTTGCTGCCGCGGCCTCCTCGACCGATTACCATAACCATCTTGTAGCAGTTTAATTTGAAATATGCAAATTGGCCAAACATCTGAGCACCGACACACACACACACACACATACATACAGATAAACAATTCACGCTTCTGACTAAAATAAATATACAGAAACTTTAAGATTTCAGACTTGGTTAGCTAGCAAATACTCTCTAAAAGTTGCCTTTGACCCTCATGATTTTATTTCCCCAGATTAAAGACAGTAGGACTGAGTGACTCTGAAAACCTCAGTTAGGCAAAGAAAAGATATATCAAAGTAAGCTAAATTTTTAAAAGGAAAACATCTATGAACAGTTCATTCTTTGATATACTCAAAGGAGCCATCACTTTCAGAGTAAAACAAATGGGAAAAGTATTTCATAAATCTGCAAGTATCTGAGTAAGACAAGATGTGTTGGGGTGTTGGCCGAATCTATTGGCTTCTTGAACTTTACGCCTGAATAGTGCAGAGTTGACCGCCCGGCTTGTTGCTACACATTTGGGTCAACACACCCAGAAACAAAGATACAAATAAATAAAAACAACAAGATGAACACGAGGGAGGCATATACATATATAAAATATAATGACCCAGTCTAGCCTATCTGGTAAATGGCATTCTTAGCAGGATATTAGAGGAGGCCAAAGCTCAACACATCTACGGCCTTGTCGTTGTCATTGGCTCGAAGACAAAATAATATATTAAGTGTGAAGGATGGCAAGTCAAGTGAAAAGGCATACCGGGATTGGCACAAGCATCGATAGCATTCGCGGCATTCACAGGCTGGCCCATGGCAGTGGCAAGCATTTCATCTCCATCTGGCTGGGCCACAAGCAAGCGTGAAACTTTTTCAATTATAAACGCTTTGAGAGATAAGCAAGTCAACAATGCGGTGAGGCTGTGCTGCCGTTGATAATTTAACCACAAACTCACCGGCACTCTCACCAGAATCTCTCAAACATAATGTAAGCCAGAGCCGAAAGCTTGACGTATTTTATTGTCTTTGGTTGTACGTGGCGTATGAGTTATATTTAATTGAATAATATTATTTACTCGCTACATGCCACAGACAAGACCTAGACCACAGCCACCTTCCATCTGCCAACTGCCACCTGGCACCCCAGCTTTTAGCATTTTGAATTCATAATTGCCTTCCAATTGAGCTTGAAATGAGACAGCAAATTTAAGGGTCAATTTATTTTGGGCTGGTAAGCAACACCGTAAGAATCTCAATTAATTTGCCCCATTTAATTTTATTGCTTTTGTCTCTGATTTTTTTTTTTAAGAAACTTAAAATTTTCCTTGCTTTTGTGTGTGGGTAAATTCACCAAAGTTCATTTACTTATTAAGACTCACAGGTTCTCAGGCCAAAGCCCACAAAATCTAAGGAGCTTCTTAGGCTTTATTGATTGACTCCACTTCTGATAAGATCAATTTTGAATTGGCCAAGCAAGACTTGTGGAATATCTGAAGTCTAAGCCAACAAGGCAAAGTACTTTCTTGGAAAATAATTCCCAAAATCTTAAGGATTCCCAAGCAAGAAATTTACTTCTTTCATTCATAACCAAAAAAAAACCCTTCTGTTAGTAAAGTAAAAAGTAAACTAGTAAAGTCGTTCTCTTTTCAGTGGAGTCTCTGAGTTCATCTGACACAGCCTTGAGATTGGATAGCAGATTTTATGACTAGTCCAGAAATCTAAAAGCTATTCCTATGGATGGACCAACAAGTCCCACAATTACATACTTAATCGGAAATAAGCAAACACATTCAAATTAAAAAAAAGTCCATTAAGTTCCCATTCAAAACTAACCAGAATCATTTCATTATGTCCAATGGTTCCTTCAGATCTTGAGTCATGAGGTTAGGATAATCTTTCAGAACTTTTCTTTATCAGTATGACTTGTCAGACATTCGGTTGTCTAGACCTCGCCTGTCTATTTCCCAGGCAGTACATAAGAGAGAAAATAAAAAGAAAGACCCTTTGGTTCTAAGAAAGTTAGTGCATGGCTCAAACTTTAATTGGAAAATATATAGCAAGAAGGAAAGTCTGAAAAATATGTAATATCTGGTTATCCTTTTCATATGCTTGGCTTTCTTAGTTTTAGTGTTTTTTGTCCATCCCTCTTAATTTAATAGTTACTGAAATTTTCCAAAATGCTTTCACTTTTCCTGTTGAACATTCCTAATCCTTCATGGGATATCTGGCACCCAACACCCCCTCCAATATGCGACAGAACTCGGTCTTGGCAATGCCCGTCTCCAAGAACACCTCGTCCTGTTTGGCATCCCCAGACTTCAAAATAGTTCCATTGCCGGCATTTCCCTGATTGGAGAAACCGGGCTGTGTCCCCTGCGTTGACTGTATTGTCATAGAATCTCTCATGACACCGCGCAGGCAACTGTAACCGGGCAGCCAGCGTCGCAATAGACCGTCCAATCGGGAGAGCTTGGGCCAACGATGGGATCGGCGGCTGGTGAACGAATCATGGCTAGTCCGTTGGTTGGACATTATCCAGGGATGGCGGGATAATTTGTGGATCGCCAGATACGTTGCCGCGTCAGCACAGCTCTTGGACTCGGATCTAAAGCGGCGTTGTTTGGTCTTCAGAAAAAGCTGTGCTCTACGTTTTTTTTTTTTTTTTAACTATTGTTGGAATTTCTATTTTGTGTTTGACAGAGAAATGGTTCGGGTAACCACATTCACCTGACAGCCAGGCCAAATGGAAAGGCAAAGGTGACATGATATGCTCGGGGTGTTGGCAAATAAGCTTTGCCTTCCATCTCCTTTGGGGGCAATCTTTTTTTTTTTTCTTCTCTCATTGTGAGTGTCGCGAGCTGGCAATTCCAATTCCAATTCCGAAATCACGACCCAAGCTAGCCGAACATTAAGTGCACACGTACCGAGGACCCCAACATTATTCAACCTAAAAATACACACAAATCCACAACTACCAGAAACCCAGCTCTCTTTTTTTTCTCTTCTTATTTTTTTCCTCTTCGTTTTCTCCACTGGTCCAAAACCAACATTGTTATAAAACTGTCCTGAAGTAAGAATGGGAAACAGAAATGTCTGTGTTTCTTCCCTCCCCGGTTTCTATGTTTATGTCTGTGTGTGTGTGTGTATGTGTGTGGTTCCCTGGACTAATGTGACTTGTAAATGACATAGAACTTTAAAGCTCACGTTCCTTAATGCTTAACAATAGAGGACAGCAGCCTTAGACGGCTGAGCACAATGAAAATTAACGGAAAACCAAGGCGAATAATAAAGTTCCAAATTACACATTTAAAACTAAAGAAACTCAAAAGAATTGATTCTGAAAGAGAAGTTCTTAAATCGATGCTAGGCTTGGCTCAAAATGAAAACACCTTCGGAATGAGCCCTAAGCTAGGGAAAGAAAAAATAACTAAGGTTGGTCAGTATGATCCTTGAGTATTACCAGGCTACCAGAGCGGTACCTACATGGTGGTCAATAATAATAATGGCATAGGTAAGCAGTTCCAGTACCTTAGTACCTGCTTGGATGGGACAGCCATAACAAACTCTTAGAGTAACTTAGAGTAGACTTACAAGATCTTCTGTTACTCCCCATTTTTGTTTTCAGTTCCACAGAAAAAGCATCTATGAGGTCTGAAAGGGTCTTGGTATTTTCAAATAACCTGAGAAAACAGGGTATGCAGTTCCTTAAATATAAGTCTGAAGATCCGATTGACCTAAAAGGGTTAAGGTGGTTCAAAAGCTTTCTATACTTTTCCCAGAGCCAAGCTAAATGGAACCACGCCTTTTATTTTTTTAGTATACCAAATGAAACCTAATTTTCTTGCTACGATTTTCTAAAAATTTTTGAATATAAAACAGCAGGCTGTTCCTTTGACTTCCCAACTTATAGAAAATATATATTAGTTGGACTCCGACACTCACACGAACTAAATCGAAAAATTAAAACACAAACACAACAAAATATATATAATAAACAAAAATACAAAATAAAAACTTTTTCCCTGAAAAATCGTAAACACAATATAAACATAATAAAGACAATATTCAAGAAAAAATCGAGAATACCATTTCAACAATTCTCAGTTAACTTCTTCTACATTGTTTTCTAGCAACTTAAGACTCGCAATTTGTATTCTAATAACGAATATTAGATAGAATTATTCTAAGAACTAGCGGAACTATCAGGCGATAGTTGAATAGAAGAAGCTCAAAACTAATAATCTTTTCGCGCTTAGAAAAAAGATAACATCCCAGGTGAGCTCATATAACAATATTAATGATTTTTTAAGTAAAGATACGCTTGATGTCCCTCTACGTTGATCTCTAGAACTTGAAGACTCGCTATTTATATTCTAATAACAAATATTAGATAGAGCTATTCTAAGAACTAACGGAACTATCTGGCGATAGTTGAATAGAAGAAGCTCAAAACTAATAATCTTTTCGCGCTTAGAAAAAACAACACAGGTAAGCTCATATAACAAGAATGTTTTTTTTTTTTAAGTTAAGATACTCTTGATGTTTTAGCAGCATGGATAGTATATGGACCTTGGGTACCAGTGCCATTGGCATGGTATTGGCTGCGTTGCTAGGACTTGTCTTTGCCACGAAATTTTTTAAGGAATACGCTTGGCAACAGTATCACAAATTAGAAAGCACATCCAGCTTGGACAGTGCTAGCCAAACCGAATCTGAGTGGCTTAAGAACAATTTTGAATATTTGTTCAATAATCAGTTTCAATACAGCGAAGTACCATATGATTCTGAAAGTTCCTTGCCCGATGACAACTCTAAAGAGTACAATAATCCGGCTATCAAATGCCTTGTTGCCGATTCGCATACAGCGATTTTGTTGAAAAGGCTGAGCCAACCGTATTTGAGAACATACCTATATATCTTTGTAACTGAAAATTATGATGAGACTTCGACGCCTTTACTAAATCAAGAAGGAAATTCCAATAGCAGGACCAGTCCCATACCCCGGCATATAAGGAAATTAGTTAAAAACCTGCAAAAGAGGAATCCGAAGTCCAGTTTAATAATCAAGCCAAGAACATCAAAACTGCACAACCTTACCAAATTGTCTCCAGAAATGGAATCGGTCAACAATGAATATTTAGACGAATTGTTCGAAAGACAGGTTAAATCGGCCTTCCACCTAAATGAACAATATAAAACCTCATCTGTGGGCATAGAAGGTAAAAATGAATACTGGGACTATGCTATAATAATGGAACTACCCCAAAGTTCCTCCGAGGCTTAAAATTATTGGATTTTCTATATATTTAAGTATTTCCGGAGAATGAGAGAGAGGGAGAGCTGAGGAGATACTGTATAACTTTTGATCTTTGTTTCTGAACCTTAAATTTGGTATCTGAAATTATTGAAAAGATCCAGAGATTTTGATTTGTTGCTGAACCTTAAATTTGGTATCTGAAATTCTTGAAAAGACCTAGAGATTCTGATTTGTTGCTGAACCTTAAATTTGGTAACTGAAATTATTGAAAAGACCCAGAGATTCTGATTTGTTGCTGAACCTTAAAGTTGGTGTCTGAAACTGTTGAAAAGACCCAGAGATTCTGATTTGTTGCTGAACCTTAAATTTGGTAACTGAAATTATTGAAAAAATCCAGAGATTCTGGTTTGTTGCTGAACCTTTAATTTGGCATCTGAAATTATTGAAAAGATCCAGAGATTCTGGTTTGTTGCTGAACCTTAAATTTGGAAGCTGAAATTATTGAAAAGATCCAGAGATTCTGATTTGTTGCTGAACCTTTAATTTGGCATCTGAAATTATTGAAAAGATCCAGAGATTCGGATTTGTTGCTGAACCTTTAATTTGGTAACTGAAATTGTTGAAAAGATCCAGAGATTCTGATTTGGTATCTGAACCTTTAATTTGGTAACTGAAATTGTTACAAAGATCCAGAGATTCTGATTTGTTTCTGAACCTTAAATTTGGTATCTGAAATTATTGAAAAGATCCAGACATTCTGATTTGTTTCGGAACCTTAAATTTGGTATCTGAAATTGTTGAAAAGATCCAGAGATTCTGATTTGTTGCTGAACCTTAAATTTGGTAACTGAAATTATTGAAAAGAACCAGAGATTCTGATTTGTTGCTGAACCTTAAATTTGGTAACTGAAATTGTTGAAAAGATCCAGAGATTCTGATTTGGTATCTGAACCTTTAATTTGGTAACTGAAATTGTTGAAAAGATCCAGACATTCTGATTTGTTTCGGAACCTTAAATTTGGTATCTGAAATTATTGAAAAGATCCAGACATTCTGATTTGTTTCGGAACCTTAAATTTGGTATCTGAAATTGTTGAAAAGATCCAGAGATTCTGATTTGTTGCTGAACCTTAAATTTGGTAACTGAAATTATTGAAAAGAACCAGAGATTCTGATTTGTTGCTGAACCTTAAATTTGGTAACTGAAATTGTTGAAAAGATCCAGAGATTCTGATTTGGTATCTGAACCTTTAATTTGGTAACTGAAATTGTTGAAAAGATCCAGACATTCTGATTTGTTTCGGAACCTTAAATTTGGTATCTGAAATTATTGAAAAGATCCAGACATTCTGATTTGTTTCGGAACCTTAAATTTGGTATCTGAAATTGTTGAAAAGATTCAGAGATTCTGATTTGTTGCTGAACCTTAAATTTGGTAACTGAAATTATTGAAAAGACCCAGAGATTCTGATTTGTTGCTGAACCTTAAAGTTGGTGTCTGAAACTGTTGAAAAGACCCAGAGATTCTGATTTGTTGCTGAACCTTAAATTTGGTAACTGAAATTATTGAAAAAATCCAGAGATTCTGGTTTGTTGCTGAACCTTTAATTTGGCATCTGAAATTATTGAAAAGATCCAGAGATTCTGGTTTGTTGCTGAACCTTAAATTTGGAAGCTGAAATTATTGAAAAGATCCAGAGATTCTGATTTGTTGCTGAACCTTTAATTTGGCATCTGAAATTATTGAAAAGATCCAGAGATTCGGATTTGTTGCTGAACCTTTAATTTGGTAACTGAAATTGTTGAAAAGATCCAGAGATTCTGATTTGGTATCTGAACCTTTAATTTGGTAACTGAAATTGTTACAAAGATCCAGAGATTCTGATTTGTTGCTGAACCTTTAATTTGGTATCTGAAATTATTGAAAAGATCCAGACATTCTGATTTGTTTCGGAACCTTAAATTTGGTATCTGAAATTGTTGAAAAGATCCAGAGATTCTGATTTGTTGCTGAACCTTAAATTTGGTATCTGAAATTATTGAAAATATCCAGAGATTCTGATTTGTTGCTGAACCTTAAATTTGGTAACTGAAATTGTTGAAAAGATCCAGAGATTCTGATTTGGTATCTGAACCTTTAATTTGGTAACTGAAATTGTTGAAAAGATCCAGAGATTCTGATTTGTTGCTGAACCTTTAATTTGGTATCTGAAATTATTGAAAAGATCCAGAGATTCTGATTTGTTGCTGAACCTCAAATTTGGTATCTGCAATTATTGAAAAGAACCAGAGATTCTGATTCTGCTGAACCTTAAATTTGGTATCTCAAATTGTCGAATAGATCCAGAGATTCGGATTTGTTGCTGAACCTTAAATTTGGTAACTGAAATTTTTGAAAAGATCCAGAGATTCTGATTTGTTGCTGAACCTTAAATTTGGTATCTGAAATTGTTGAAAAGATCCAGAGATCGACCCAGCCATAAATCAAAATATATACGAACTATATGAAATCTTTGAATTCCAAAATATTCCAATAATTCTGGCAAATACTGTTAGATTAATTAATTATTATTGTTTGGATCTAACATTATTAAACTGATGCAAGACAAAAGATCCAGAAATTAACCAAGCTGTAAATTAAAGTATATTCAAACTTTAAAATAACCATTTGATTCCAATTGAAACTAACCTAAAATAAAATCAATGATTCAATTAATTAAAGCATTTTTTTTCTCTATAATAAAAATAATAATAATAATACTTGTCATGGGGTCTATATTACAGAGCTTTAGCTTCTAGTTTCTAATCGACTTGAAGCTATTTTTTTAAGGGAAATGCTAAATGGTAAAATCACTGGAACTATTCCAAACATTGCAGATTCTCAGAGATTCAAATGTGGCCTCGTTCGAATTATACGAATAAATCTTATGGCTTTCCGCTTACCTTAGGACTTTTGCCCAATTGAGTTCCACCTTTTTTGAGATTAGGCATAATCATAAATTTTATGGACAAAAAGAGTACATAAATAATTCAGACCGCATTTATGTATGTTTATTGATTTATTTAGTACACCACAGCTGCTTGACTATAAACAACCTCATAAATAGACCCATGAAGGCATCCATTAAAATTAATTAGAAACACTGACCGCAAATTGCCTTTAAAAATTTCATTTACTTACTTTTCTTCTGTGTGTTCTACGTCTCCTTTCAATCGGAAAATATAATTACACTTTACGAAGAATTCCGGCTAAATGAATTTAAATGTAAACAGTTCATAAAAGCAAAGAAAGAAGGAAGAAACAAGAAAAAAGAAAATCATATTTTGTAACATTTTTGGGCCGTCCATCTTTTTTGGGCAAAATGGGGAAAAATGCCCGGAAAAGAGGCGACAAAGAAACTTTACTTGCCCAAGTAATTTGTGCCACAAAATTCCTAAGAAGACAACCCCAAAAGAGCCCCAAAACAATTAACATAAAGCAGAGTGAAGATGCCAGTGAAGGAGCCTCCAAAAGGGGCATCCGGGCTGGCCTCGACAGTTTGTCTGAGTAAAACTTTTCCTTTACCAGCCCATAAAATGACGTGTAAAAACTGGTAAAACTTTCCACAGAGCCGCAACAAAATATCTTTGCCGAATTCTTCAATTAATAAATAAAATCTTTAACCGTCATTTAAGCAACAATTTAAGAAGCTTCTAATTAAATGGAGGCTGCATTTTTTTCCATTTGGTTTTTATGATTTGCGCCGTCTCGTCGTCATTCATTTCAATAAAATTAACGCCAAATATGTCGAAAGCTTTTCCAAATAAAATGGGCAAAGGGCCTGCCTGCCTGCCTGCCTGCCGGACGGACAGGCTGACACTTTTTAAATGCCTTTTCACCTACACTTGAAATGTCAATTTAGTCTGGCCAAGAGTCATTATGATCGACATCTCTCCCACCCTCTCAAGTGCCCACAATTTTATATTTGGTCCCTTGGAAAATTCTGTTTTTTTTTTTTTTATTTGAGTCCTTGACTTTTAGCAGGATTTGTTTTGTGCTTGTTGTTTTTCCTATTATTCTGAGTGGCCAAATTCTCAATGGCTGTTATTTTAACCCTTTTGATGAATTAGGAATTTGAGTTATTTCAATATTATTTCTTTTTTTTGTTATCAAAATTAACTCAATTAAACTCAATTTGATACTGAAGGGCTGAAACGTGTTACCAAGAGGGCTTGGGTCCCACTTGTTCAAATAAAACGGTAAATAAGTGTCGGATATAAGAACCTAATCTTGAATTATCTGTGAGCTATACTATATAGATCATTATTCACTTTCATTATCATTATTATCAATTGTAATAAGACTAATAACTTCTTGGGACAACTGACAAAGGCTCACAGAAGACCAAGCCAAATAGGAAAGATGGACTAGATTGGCATATAGGAAGCTTTAGTTTATTAATTACTTCTTAAAGTTAAGTATTTGGTGGATATTTAAAATCATTTATATAATACTCTAGTCCAAAAGAATATCATATCCCACTGAAGCCACCAAGCCAATTACAATAAAAATTGATGTTGATTGGATTAATTTCATATTAAATTGACAGGATAAGCCCAAATACAGCTCACAAGGTAAGAGTCGGTTCGGATGCCCAAAATCTATATAATCTATATCTAGTTGTCAGTGAGTCAATGATGACTCAGAAAAAGTAAGTCGGCATAAACTATCAAGGGTAGCAGCCTAGCGAATAGTTCCTAGCAAAGTCAAGCTCTCAGATCGAGAAAGCAAGGGAGTGGGCTATGTTATATAGAAAGCCAGGATTCTCTCAATTTGTCTAAGTAAAAAAAGAAACTCTTGGCAGTCTTTCATATCTTCCTCGATATGAAATGAGTAAAAAAAAAAGAATCTAGAGATTCCATAATAAAAGAGTCTTTCGAGATAAGCAAATATAAAACTAGAAAAAATAAGCAAACTAATGGGTTAATAAAAACAAACAAACAAACAAACAAAGTCCTCAACCACTTAACATGTTTGTAGTTTCATTTTATTTCACATTCGTTCTTGTTGCTGTTGTTGTTGTTGTAGGCAAACATTTCAGATAAAAGGCACTCATTCATAATAAATCATTAGCAGCAGGTCCATTCGAACAGGGAGTCAGGGGAAATGCGACCAACTGTAAATAGAATGGGAATGTGGAATAGAAAATTACGCATACGCCCACGTGTACCGCACAAAGGCCCAGCTTGTCTGTATTTAGCTCGTTAAGGCTGTTTAGATTCTCTATGGATTTGTATGGTTCGGACGGTTAGACTGCTTCTCTTATTGTTGTTGTTGTTTGTTTGTGTTAACTTTTTGAGGCAGTGAGGAGCTCATAATTTGTTGGCAAGCACTTGACTGGAGCCGTTTACATGGCCATTATTGTGACTTTTGCCAGCAGCAGACCCGCCCAACACCATTGTTAGCCAGGAGAAAGACCGACCAAACGACCGACCAAACCCTTGGGTCCTCTGCCATTCAATATTAGCCAGCACTTGTAGCCACCAAATGATTATGTCAACAAAGCAGTTGCCCCATCGAGTATTGAGGTTCGTTTATGGCGAATGATTTTCCAAGCTCACCGGACACGGCTTCTTAATTTATTGAAAATAGAAATTTATTTATTTGCAAATTTTTATTAATTAATTTTGTTTGTGGCTTGATTAATTTTTCCTACCTTTTGAAAAGGTGAAAAAAAAATTATTTCTTGTTTGATTTTGAAAAGTTGCATTAAATTTTTTATTAACTTGATTAATTTTCCTATCCTTTTTAAGTCCTGGGGAACGGTAAATTTCTAATATTTTTTTTAATTAAAAAAATTAATTAATTAAATAGAAAATTTCCTGATATTAATTAATTTTGTCGGTGGCTTGATTAATTTTTCATACCTTTTGAAAAGGTGAAAAAAAAATTATTTCTTGTTTGATTTTGAAAAGTTGAATGAAATTTTTTATTAACTTGATTAATTTTCCTATCCTTTTCAAAGTCCTGGGAAACTGAAATATCTAAATTTTTTTTGATTAAAAAAATAGAAATAATTAAATAGAAAATTTGCTGATTTCTATGATTTTTTAACCCGACAAATTGAGAATTTTTTTCTTTCAAAAATTCCAATAAAATAGACAATTTTTATTGTTGTTAATTTGCATTTATTTAAGACACGGAAAAAACATTTACATTTGAAATAAAGTTAATTAATTTATTTTAATTTAATTTTGTTTTTTTTTTTTTTTAGTATAGAGAAGAGGGGGCCTAGCACTTTGATATGTTTGAAAGTAGATTAATGATAAAAATTCTAGACAATAAATAGTCACATATTTTTTGGTATTTTTTAATACTGATTTTTTTTTTTTTTTTTTTTTTTTGTATATTTTTTAATAGGTATTTTTTTTTAATTATATTTATTTAAATATAAATGTTTTGATTTGATTTTGGGGATTACATACAATTTATTTAATCATAAAAAGATTTGCATGTTTTTTTTTTTTTGTTATTTTTCGTGTTAAATATAATAATTAATTATTTTAATTAATTTATTTAATTTTAAGAAATAATTTTTACCTAATAAAGTTTTCTTTTTTGTTTTTTGATTTATGTAGAATATTGTAATTAGCTGATGAATTACTTGGTATTTATTATTAGATTGAAAATTGTGCCAGAGCACATAAAGTAATTTATTATTTTGGAATTTAATTCGTTTAGAGACATTTGTGTGTGTGTGTGTGTGTGTGTGTGTGTGTGTGCGTTCTATTAAATATTCTAGAGCAACTTTTAAAAATTGTTTATAATTATTTATCATAAATTTGTTAGTTGGCTTATTAAATTTAAAAACTTGCTTTCATTTAATTTAGTTCAAAAGTAAATTACAATTCAAGTATTTTATTTTTTAATTTAGCATTTTTTGCAATGTAAGCGTAAATATGGATTATTTGTTTTGCAATACTTATGAAATGGGCAAAGATTTTGAGAATTATTTATTTTTACTTTATTTTGCTTTTTCAAATGGTCAATTTTTTTTTGTTTTTTGGCTTCTTTGGCTTATCGATTAGTCCTTCAATCGTATGTGAGCGACATGACCGACTTGGGTGTGGGCAAGGGTGAGGTGGTGTTTTCCTCCTCGTCATCGTTTTCCTGCGAATCCTCCGGCTCACCCAGGGCATGAACAAACTCATAGAAATCAATCCGACCATCACCATCCACATCCACCTCTTTTATCATGTCTTCAACTAAAACACACAAATTTAACAAAGCAAACAAAAAAAAAAAAATAAAAAATAAGGAAAAAAAAAACAAAAATTTTCGGAGAAAAAATTACTCACTATCTTCCTCATCCAAATCCTCGCCCAAGCACTGCAAGACAGCCCTCAAATCCGAGGCGGTGATATAGCCACGATTGTGCTTGTCAAAGACGCGAAAGGCATCGCGCAGCTCGCGTTCCTCCTGATCGGCCGACGAGAGACCCGACTTATCCTCATACGTCATATTCGAAAGTATATCCACGAATTCCTCAAAGCTAACATTACCATCACCTGGAAAGCAGAGAGCCTCACTAGAATACCCCAACCACTCCAGCCCCCTTGATACCAACCGTCCACATCGATCTCTTGTAGCATCTCCTGCAGTTCCTCAACCCGAGCAAACTGGCCCAACGAGCGCATCACAGTGCCCAGTTCTTCTTTGGTAATACAGCCATCGCCGTCTTTGTCAAACAGACGAAAAGCCTCACGGAATTCTAAAGTGAAACAAAGACAGATGAAAGGGAAATTTTGGTTAGTCCCTGCGTAGGTCGCCTACCACGCATTTGACCCTTGGAGATGCAGCGACGCTTGTCGGATGTCTCCGTGTCGGGATCGGGCACATCGACGGCATAGGAGCTGGAACGTTGCGAAAATTGACGTGTTTTCGTTTTACGCTTATTCCGGTGACCAGCACTTCCGGCAGCCATGCCACTTCCGGTGCCGGCACGCAGCCCTCTCATTCTGGTCTGTGGGACAGCATCTTGATTTAGGGTGGACCTCGGTGAACGTGGCGACTCATCAAAGTAGTAATCCTCACTGCCCAGCCCCCCGGCCTCATCGTATTCATCGGCCTCGTCAATGAAGTCCTCCTCCTCCTCTTCATCCTCTTCTTCCTCGCCATAGTCATCATCGTCTTCGTCCTCGTCCTCGTCGCGGTAGTGCTCGTAGACCACCTGGTCGGTGAGATTCTTTTGTGCATAGCTGACTCGAGTGGCGGGCCTTTGGCGAGCCTCGAAGCCCGCGGCATCGCAGGACGAGGAGTCTGTGTCCGCATCTGAGGTGGCAGCGCTTGTGGTATTTCGTTGTTGTTGTTGTTGTTGTTGATGTTGTTGTCTCTGTTGCATGGAGTTTTTCTTGCGTGGTCTCTGGCGTCTCTGATGTGGCCTCTGGCCACTGCCAGACCCTGTGCTGCCCGCATCTAAGCCAGTCGTTGCGGCCTCCTCATTTGTGTGAATGCCCAATGTGGCAACTGTTTCCGCCTGCTGCTGCTGCTGTTGTGGCTCCTCGACTGGCTGCTCTTCGTCGGGTTCATCGCCACTGACTGCCGTGTTTCTCGTCTGTGAAATGGGTAAAAAAAAGGGAAGGGCAAAAGAAAATATAATTTTGAACTTGTTGTCTTTTTTTATTTTTGGGTTGAACCCACCATTAACTGCCTGAACTCTCGGGCAATTGTTGAACCAGTTAAAAATTTATTAACTGCCGTGAAAAGCTTTTTTCCTTCCAATGTGACGGCCTTGGCACGGAGCTGCTTTGACTTTAAGAAATTTTCGAAGCTTCTTCCTTTTGAAATTTTATTTCCTATCCAGGCTTAACCTTCTCTTCTTCTTCTTCTTTTTCTTCGTTGACTTTTTTTTTGGCTAAACTAGCCAGAGCAATTTTCACAGCTCGTTCCACTAATTGAAAGCGTCAACCATTTCGTGGCAAATTTTTAATTGGCCGCATTGACAGAACTGCCAGCAACTGCTGCACCAGGTCAACAACACTCACACCAACAACAACAACAACGACAGCAACAGCCACTGCCACTGGCTCTGGTTCTAGCACTGACACTGGCCAAAGTAACCGACAATTTTTGGGTGACCAATTTTGCTCATGTGAAGGACTGCTTCCTCCCGGACAAATCAACCTGTAAATAAAATTAAAAAAAAAAAAGTAGTGAGAAAAAGAGAGAGCCGAGAGAAAGTGAGAAAGAGATTGACAGCCAATTAGAGTGTGTGTGTGTGGGGGAGGAGAGGAGCGATAAAATGAGTATTTTTGCGAAAATGTGAAAATGTTAATTAAGCCGTTTAGTTGTCTCTCAGCAATTCAATTGGCAAATTCAGTAGATATTCCAGCAATGAATTTCATTTAAATTTTCCACTTCAAACAACGCATTTTCCCTGCTTATTTCAATTGCCTCTGCATGTCTGCATTTATGTGTATCTGTCTGTGTGTGTGTGTGTGTGTGGCCTAAATATTCCCATGAGTTGCAAATTTATAACGATTTATTTTAATGAGTCAGGTGGCAGCAGTAAAGTTCTGTTCAACATTTTGTAATTTTCACATTTGGTAAATTCAAGTGGAAATTTTTGAATTTCTTTATTCATTTCATCCATCTATTTTTAATTAGTTAATGCCTGAGCATAGCCATATAATAACGTTTAGCTTATACAAGTCGGTCTTATATACTCAAACCGAACTTGCGTTGAAATTTCTTGCACATTTGAACTAACTTATAAGAACAACGGAGACCCAAGTATGGTCTTACTATTTAGTGATCTAATGCAGGTGAAATTTGGTAGACATATGAACTAACTTATAGGAATTCTAAGAACCAAATTGGAATAAAATGGTTCAAGGCATGACAAAGATATCCTTAAAACCATATGTGGTCTTAAGATGTTGGAGTCCGATTGAAGTGAAAGTGGTTACACATATGAACCACTCTAAGAACCAAATTTGAATGAAATCGGTCAAGGAATAATAAAGGTATTGCTAAGATCAAGTGTGATCTTAAGAAATTGCTATCCAATCAGCGTAAAATTTGGTACATATGACTATCAGTATATCATTATTCTAAGAACCAAATTTGAATGAAATCGGTCAGGGAATAATAAAGGTATTGCCAAGATCAAGTGTGGTCTTAAGAAATTGCTATCCAATCAGTGTAAAATTCGCTACACTTGACTATTAATATATGATTACTTTTAGAGCCAAATTTGAATGAAATCGGTTAAAAAATAACAGATAATATTCCAAAGACTAAGTGTGGTCCTACGCTAGTGCGGTTAGATTTGATACCTATAACATATACATTAACATAAACATATAACAATTCAGCGATATTTGAGTCCGCCCTTTACTACCTATAAAACAAGCTCAGCATGAAATGAGTTATTTCCTTTTAAAGAAGAACAAAGATGAAGTTGTATTTTGGATTATTATAATTATAATTAGGTAAAATTGTATTTAGATTATATGAGTTACAAGTAGTTACAAGTTGTGTAAATAACAAAGAGATAATTGTAGAGTGTGCTTAATTAATTATAAATTTGTTGGTCAATAGAATATATAGGTATGATCATAAATATTTTACAATAAACAAATAGTATCTGTGATGTGGATTTTCCATTGCAATGGAAATTTACAAACAATTTTCTAGTTCTGGAAAGCATCGTTATATATAAGATGTGTAAAATGGAAAATGTGAAATAGAATGTTATCTAACATTCCATATTATATGTGAATCAGACAAATATTAAAGTATTCTGAAGATCATGGAAGGATCTTTTACAATTTGAACCGAAAATTTTCGTTGTGAAATCAAGAATGCTTATAAAGAATGTTCAATTACTCCACCAAAATATTCTGAAACGAGAGAGAGAGCTCTACACTGGGAATCAAGAACTGCTCTGCTCTGTATGAAATCAAGAATGCTTATAAAGAATGTTCGATTACTCCACCAAAATATTCTGAAACGAGAGAGAGAGAGCTCTACACTGGGATTCTGGAACTGCTCTGCTCTGTGTGGTATGGATGATCTGTGTTCTTGGAGGGATTACTCATCCGAATCCGATTCATCCGAAGAGCTCTCAGGTATGAACTCGGCTTGACACTTTGCGCACAAAAATACCTGCGAACGCTGCTCCTCTGGTGAGTCGGACTTTTGCCGTCTACGTAACTGCTTTTTTGTGTTCTTTCCCTTCCTCTTGCCCTTTGCTTTATTAGCAGATTGTCTTTTTACTGTGGTTTTACGCTTCCTTGCTGCTGGCTTTTTGTTTCTCTTACATGGTGTAGAAGTGGATGGGCCAACTGAGTCGACTGTGTCTATTGGTTCAGTCAGACTCGTTGGACTGGTTTCAGGCAAAGGCTTCGCTTCATTCTATTGGTCAACATATTTAATAATTTATTAATTATACTAACCAATAGTAATTTATTAATTATACTAACCAATAAACTATTTACTTGAGGGGAGGCTCCTACGGACACCACTGAGTTGGTAATCGAGCCTTCAGGCTGAGAAGACAAAATGCTAGATATGCTTGTGGCGTCTGACATCTTGATTTCTTTTCAAGCACTAAAACTGTTTTCACTTATTAGAAATATTAAAAAAAAGAAAAAAAAAGTTTTTTTTTTGTATTGTTAACGATGTGAACACTACGACTTTCCGAACTATAATGAAAAATCTAGCACAACTACTACGCAGGTAAACTTTTTCAGGCCGATTTTCATAAAAAGTAGGTTTATTTCAAAGCCTATTTCATTGACTATTTCTACACAATTAACAAACTAGGCTGGTTCCTCAGTTTTTCACAAATTTTAGACAATGTAAATCATTTAGAGTTCTAAAGACTTTTCGGTAGAAACGCTGAAATAAATTTGTCTCTTGGAAAACTTGGTGGAACCGCTAGAAGACGATTTAGTAAAGTCTATCAACTTCCTTGCTGAGTTAGCTGAGTGTGTCTTTAATGGGATCTTGGGGCCTGGTTAGGTCCACATTCGTAAGCCTAAGAGTTCGGAGAGTATCTAAGAGGTCATATAACTTAATATATGATTTATTTATTTTACAAGAAATTGTCTTTTCAGCTGCTCATTTCTTTGATGGCTAAAGCCCGGGTTAAGCCAGGTTCAACTCGGTGTCTCTCGCATATCTCCTAGGACCACTTTTATCTACTTGACAGACAAATGCTAGTTTGTCTTTCTATCAAATAGACTGGTCCATCTGCTATCCTGAAACCTATCGGAACAGGCAGAGCAACAGATAAGTATGATGTGACCAAGTGCCTCACCAAGTGCCTCCAAAAGCATTTCAATAAAAAGTCTCATCAAATTCTTGAGTAGCTTTCACAACAAGCAGCCCTTAGTTTTTTATTATCAGTAATTCAATCAAATACCAGATGAATATTTAATAAATTTCCTCAATCAAAAAGAACAACTTGAAATTCCAACAGGGATAAGGATAACATTTTGACATTGTGATTTTTGCCGAATGGCAAAGCGGTTTGTCAATTTGATTGATGTGATTGCGCGTGTGGGTGTATATGGGTGTGTGTGTGTGTGCTGTTTTTTTTTTTTTTAGGGCCAAGTGAAAGCCAAGTCAAGTTAAGCGCGTGACTGTCGAGGGTGTCATCTGAACATCAAAGAAAACGAAAATCAATCTAAGTAGGCTTTGATGGATTTGCTCCGAAACCAATGACAAATGTCTGACAAATTATAAATTAAAAAGTTTTTAAAGTTTCCTGTTCAACATTCATCATATTTTTAGTTCGCACTCCGAAAACCAATTTTCAAAATTTCTCACGAAATGGACCCCAAACCAAAAGATTCCACCTTGCTTTCATTGAATACGAAATCCCATGTAAAAAACCTAATCAAAAAGTTTGAGAGAATCAATGCAGACACTTCCGGTGGCCAAGTCAATGATAAGCCAGTTTTTCGCATACCTATCAACCCAAATGCCAAAAAACTGGTCAAGTTGGAGCCACGCGTGGCTATAACCCCCAGTGGCCTGGTCCATGCGAGGCAAGCTCTTAGGCCCACGCATAATACCAACCCCAAGACCTCTAGATTTGATGTAGAAACTCAAAGGCTGCTCGATCAGTCCATAAGTAAGTATTCGAGATCTTTTCAGTTGGCTTAATTCCAAAGACTTGTCATCTCTTCCCAGATTCTAGGTTCCGTTTAACTGAGAGCACCAGCGCTTATTGGTAGCAAATTTCTTATTATTCTTCTTCTACGGCTTGACGATAGTTATTTAGTGTCAGAGATTTTGGTGAAATAAATTCAATTTTAAACAATTCTACTTGTTTAATTTCTTAAATTAAAGTCCTTAGCTCTGAGTTTTCAGGTAACAGAAAAGAGCCCAGCCAAATGAAATGAATGTCAATAAGACGAGTGAAAAGTTTCGAGAGATTCTTCTCAGCATTTTAAATTGCAATTGCAATTGCTTGTGTGAGAAATTTAAGCATTTTTCACAGTTCCCACATTGGCACACACTGGCCCACATATTAAAAGTTGAAGTCGGTCCGACAATAAAGAAAGAAAGAAAGAGAAAGGCAACGGAAGCCAGCTCCACTTGGCCCAAGGATGGGCACACATGCTGGGCTTTTGAGGATTGCTGGATTTCAGAGCTTCCAGGCATTGGGCAACTGCCAGAGGCAGACCACACAATAAATGGCCAAGTGAAGTGCCAACGAAATGGGGGAATACTCGTTTGCCCCGACACCAGCCAGGCCATTGCATTAAGCTGCATTTGTATGCAAGCAAAATGCCTTTTGCCTTGGCATTTCATTCATATTTAACTTTACGCATGAATTGGCAAGCGTTAAAAAATATTAAAAAAAAAAAAAAAAAAAACAACAAAAATAGTCAAGACAAAAGGCATAACTCAGAGCAAAACGGATTGAGGGCAAGTCATTTAAATTCTCAGCTATTTTTGCTGGCCAGAATCGACATCAACAAATTTAAGAATCAGACAAAATAATTTTCCAGCTTGTTCAGGGAAAAACCACTTGGAGCAGTGTGTAAGCTTTTACCCAACGAAATGAAAATAAATGAAGATGTGTCCCGGAACCCACATACCACATCCCTAATGTGCTTTGCATAACTTTTGTTGTTGCAAGTTTAAAATAGAACGGCAGATGTGCAACAAGCCGCCCACACCAGCTGGGCCACTTTAGATAATGAACCTTTGACAAATGAATGAATTAAAGTTAAGCTCTCTGGAATCGGCTTAAGTGTTTCAACTATACCGGAATATAGTCAATCTATCTATAATTTTTCTTTTTGTTCATGCCTAAAATCGGCTTAACTTTTGAAGAGGAAATATCAGAGGCTTGCTCTTTCCTTTGAAGAGTCATAGAGTCATAGTAAAGACATGCCGCTCATTAGTGGCTTGTGAGTTGCCGAGGCTTCCAATTAAAATTGGCGTTAGTCAGGCTCAAAAATAATGAGCCACTTTTGACAGACTCTCAACTTCTCAGACCCTAAACCTCTCTCAACCTTGTCCAGGATATTAACAAGATCTAACATAATTTAAATACGTAAATTTTGGTGAACTTTTTTTTAAAGAGTATTTGCGTGTGAGAGAAGCTTTGCATAAATTACGAAAGCCCATTAATTTTTTCATTGGCACAACTTGTCTGACCTTGAAACAAGCCACACATATGGCCAGAGATAAGCGATGTTATCCTTTAAATTCATTTGAAGGTCTCTACCTTTTCTGAATTCACATATATCTCTCATGGAAAAAGAGAACTAACTGAGCTATTCATGGCCAGCTGTTTCCTTTTTTCATAAATTAAACGTTTTAGAGTCCCTCTCATATATATATATATATATTATTTTGTGAGAATTTATGGCCTGGCAGAGAGACAAGCTCAACGTCTGGCCACAAAAATGACCCATCCTCGGCTTCCGCTTTCTGCATGGCTTGTGGTTAACAAATGAGTGTGACTGTGGTCGACTGTACTTTTATGTGCATGGGTGGGGGGAGGGGTTCGGTGATGTGTCAAAAATTCAAAACTTTATAAATCGTGTTGAGCCAGAGCGCCTGGTTAACCACACCAATGGAGACGGTCAGGGAGATTTCTCTCTCATGGAGAATGTAGTGACAATTCGCTTAACAATTTCACACAAAAAAAAAAAAAAAAAAAGTTGGGGGAGAAAATCCAAATGAAAATATGCTCGACATGTGGAATAAAAGAGTTCAGACCAAAAACCACAAAACCGCACAAATTTTCAGCTTAGCGTAAATTATTAAATTATTAAAATTTAATTGCGAAAAACAAAAAGAAAAAAAAAAAGTTCAAGCCCTACATTAATTTTTACTCGATTCTCTGGATTCGAAATAAAAGTCACATGTCCCTGAACCAAAACAATACGCCCACATTTGGCCAAATACATATAAATTGCATTCATTAAGGCCAAAGCATCGACAAGGGGGCCAGGGCAGGGGGCCAGGCCAGGCCAAAAGAAAAATGCCCGAGCAGATGGGAAAAATGAGTTATACGAGTATCGGCAAACAGCCATAAAACTCAATGCAAATATTAACGCAAAACTTTATGTACATTCAAAGCAAACAAAACAAGCAAAACGGAAGGAAAACAACAAAAAAACACTCAGCATATGAGTTTTTTTGGTGTTGTGGGAGTGGCAAAAAAGTGGAAAATAAATAAATAACGTAAATTTTTGTTCATAAACATTTTAACAACCTGAAGCAAGCTGGCAGAATTGAAATACTCTAGACAAGTGAAAAGAGTAAAGACAAATCGGTTCAAAGGATCTATAGATCTATGAGGCTATCAAAGATGCAGCCCCGTTTAAAAGGAAGCTTATAGTTTCAATAGCGACAAGAGACAAATAAGGAAGCCAAAGGAAGACTGAATGCAGCCCAATTTGAAAGAAAGCTTCTACAGCGACAGGAGACCAATAAGGAAGCCAAAGGGGTAGTGGATGGTATAAAGAGAACATAACACACACAGACAGACACTGTTGCGGGGTTTCGAAGTATGCAGTACCACCCGTATTGAAACACAGCTCCGCAATTGTGTTTGTGGTAGGCAGTACTTTAAATTCTTTAAGTCCGCTCCCGTCGGCTCACAAATTCGAAAAGACCTTACTTAACAAAATCTTAAGGCGTGCTTTTTTATTTAATTATCGAATCTTTATCGATCACGGCAGGGCTGCGAGCGATTACGAGGGCTTGACACTATGGCAGGCTGGGTGCCGCTGACGGCGCTGCCAACTCTGTCGTAACACACACCTTCACTTATAAAGCATTTACTTTTGATCACTTTTTCCCAACTCTCTTGATAGAGAGCTCTCCTGAGCGGCCCAAGGTAAATTCAAATCAAAATATACAGGAAACCTAGGTTCCTTATTTCAATAAGAAAAATATCAGGGAATTAATTTTTATTTCTACATGAAATCCTTGCCAAAATATTTGCTATACTCGCTTCTCATTTAAGGTAGAGTAAATCAGATATTAAATTATGAAAGCTTTGACCAGACTTTGTGGCTGTGGCCCTCAATGGAATTTATGTGTTTTAATTTTAGTAGAAAATCCAATCAATATAATGGGATCATTTTTATAATTAACATAAAATTCACAAGTGTTGCAAAGGGCTTATCAAGCCAGCCAACACTTGATTGCTTTCCATTATTAATCTGGTGGGGAAAAGACTTGGCCAAAAGAGAGAAATTTTCATTGCAGTTTTGTTCGAGATTCTTGGTATCCGGCAAGCCCATAAATACATAAATGTCATTGGTTTAATTTAAAATTTTTAAAACAATTTTCCTCTCTCTTCTCCTGGAAACTTTTCAATTGAAAAACCCAAAAAAAAAGACCGAACTACTCATGCCTCATGGGCTTGTCCCTTGCCTCTCTCGGTCACTGTACCCTTTGGCAAACCGCAAATCGATCTTTAAACTTTTAGTTAGCCTAATTGTTTGAGACTTGAAAGTTTTGTGGCAAGTTTGGAATCTTGTCCAGTTTTTCTTCTTTTTTTTCTGGTGTTTTCGGTCTTTTTCTCTCTTTTAAGGAAAATGTAAATTTTCTAAATTGAAATTCCTGAGCAAGACTTTGATGAGACAGTTAAATAATTTTTTTTAGGACTTTCCATTTTGAGCTCACAATGAAAGTCAAGGCGAAGATAAGAAGAAGAGGAAGAAGAGGAAGAAGAGGAAGAAGACATTTTGTCTCATCTGGCTTGACTGATATTTTGTGCATTTCCTTTTATTTTGCACATAAATTGTTGCTGTCAGTTTTCCAAACTGCTGATATGCAATTTCTTTTATGTCGCAATCTACCATCCTCTGCCAAAAAAAAGGCGAGTAAGTTGAGGCACCAACAACCACATCAAAATCCTCAACCATTTTAGTTTCCTCGTAAACATAAAACAGACAATGTAAGTATGTATCTGCGGGTGTCTATGTATGTGTGTGTGTGTGTGTGGGTTTTGGGAAAATATAAATAAATAAACACTATTAACAATGTCCAGATACGCTCATGAGTCTGTACTGAACAAATATCTGTGTTGTACGTATGCTTCTCTTGTGTGTGCCAACTATATCAAAGTTCATTTCAATTAGCCCAGCTTGTTTGCTCTTTTTGTTACAACAACAACAACAACAGTGGCAACAACAAGTTCATTCTATTTACTTAACATCTACACAAAAATTAAAAGAGATAAATAAATAAAAGTTCATGGCTTTTGTCGCTTCACTTTTCTACTGCTCATTTGTTGCTCGTGACCCCAAAAAGTATGCTACACATTTTTCACTTAAAACTTGCTGCACTTGCACAACTTGTATTATTATCAAATGCAGTTTTGCCCCGACAAAATTGTCGCTTTTCATAACAGTTGCCACATCTCAGCTAAGAGATCACAACTTTGAAGGATATTTTTCCCGAGGCAAAAATGAGTTCATTTGAGGCCGGCCTGATTTTTATGGATTTCAAGAATTTTCCTAAATATCTGAGAGATCTTAAGCTTGAAAAAATCAAAAACGAAATGCTCAAGGTCTGAGAAATTAGATGCGTAAGGTTTCGGAATAAAAAATTCTATAGAAACCTATTTCCACTCCTGTTACGACAGAGTTGGCAGCGCCGTCAGCGGCACCCAGTCTGCCATAGTGTCCAGCCCTCCTAGTCGCTTGCAGCCCTGCCGCGATCGATAAGCATTCGATAATAAGCAATAATAAGCACGCCTTAAGCTAACCTTCTTTTCAATTCAATTATTTTCAATTTGTGAGCCAACAAGAGCGGACTAAAAGTAAGACATATCACGATAAGGCTTTAATATATTAGCAATAAAACATCTGCAGGAATTTTAATTACTGCCTACCACTGAACACGATTAAGGAGCTGTGTGTTTAATACGGGTGGCGCTGAAAGATTCGAAAGATATTTTCCCCATTCAAAAAAAATCAAAGTTTCGTGTATTTTGCAGATTTTATTGATGAATCGGAAATTTGGTATATTTTGTTTTTATGGACACTTGAAATTTTATCTACGAGAAATTTAGCTTATTCACTGCACATTTTTTTTTGTAATGAGTTGCTCAAAAGGACTCGGGTTAAGATATCAGGCTGTGGTACTTGTGCTGCTATCGGTCTCATCCAATCGATTGGTCATAAAGCGCTGGAGGCACAGATGCAATTTAAGCAAGTTATTTAGCTTCTGGTAGAAGTGCACTCGTGGCACGCCCGTATCAGGCATCAGCTCCAAGTGTCTGAAAGGGCCCGTTAATGCCACTGATGAGTCTACCGTTGGCTGTACTTGATCTAACGCTACCAAAGCTGCCGGAGCTGCCTGGGCTACCTGGGCTGCCTGGGCTGCCTGGGCTGCCTGGGCTTCCTGAATACGGGCAACCCGCACTGCCCCATTGGCAGTTGTCATTTTAGCTGCTGTCACCTCGCCAACAGCTCTGTTGGCCAGATTAGCAGAAAGTCGACTAACTGGTCGGACGTGCCCCTCACCACTCAGATTGTTACTCTTACTGCTGCCCATTAGTTCGAACTTATGGATTAGCTGGCGCACATTAATTGCTGGTTCGGAGTCCATGATGTGTTTGTCTTTTTGGCAACTGAATTTCTTTGTACTATTGAATTATGGCCATGGATTGAGTTAGGGCTTAGGGCTGAACTGAGGCAAAACTTACTTTTATTATTTTTCTATTGTTTTTGAGTAGTTAAATTTTGGGAAGAGTGCCTCTTTGTACAATAGATTTACCACAAAGAACGAAACAAACAAAAAACGTAAAGTGACAGAAAGGATTGAATAAAATACTAAGTAAGAACGAAACGAAGGCAGCTACTAAGCTTGCCAAGTTTAAATATTTCTTTAAGCTAAGAAAAAAACATGTTTACAAAACTTGCCAACAAAGTGTGAAATTTGCTGCAAGTTTGTGCAAATTGTTTTGACCTGAGGGCAATATGAAATTTTTCATTGATTTGCCTGGGGACTCATTCAGAACAAAACTAAATTTTCCACAGCAAAAAAAAAAAAAAAAAATAGAAACAACAACAAAACTAGTGTGCCGGTATGAGGTGCCTTTTCACTGAGTCGATGGAACGTGCTCGCTCTTAAACCAGAGTTGCATTTTTGAGTTTAAAAGAAGAGGTGAGCGCAAAACAGAAAAGAGCGTGCCGCGTAGTGTAGCTGATCGAGGCTCAAGCAAAAAAAGAATATAATTTATGTGCTGCCTAAGCCTGATTAAAATAGCACACAAATCAGTAAAGATTAAAATTGATTTACTTGGAGGCTCATTGCGAAAAAAACTAGACTTAGCACCAGGGTTGCCTTTTCACTTACTCGATAGACGCGCCCTTTCATACCAGAGTTGCATTTTTTAGTTCAACGGAAGGGTGAGCCGATCGGAGCTCAAGCAAGAAAGTAAGCCAATTTATGTGAAGTCTAATTCCGATTAAAATAGCACACAAATCAGCGGAGCTTAAAATTCGCAACCTGTTTAATCCTCGAATTATGTTGAAATACATTGCTGCTCTTATCAGAGGCAATTTTTTGTTTTTTATTTATATATATATTTTTTTTTGTGCCACATAAAATGACTCTCAGCAAATTAACCAGCTAATCAGAGGCAAACATTTAAAATAAATTGCGTTAAATGCTGCTTACAAATGACAAATGAAGTGCAGACTAAAAATAAAAATAAAAAAGGCACACAAACACATGTTAATGGGAAACCAAAGAGCTTACAAGGAGAATGGAAAAGACAAGAAAGGCAGAAGAAGCTTAAGTGGGTAGCAAGAAACTAAAGACACACACGCACCCAGCTGTACAAATTAAATGCAGAAACAGAAGTGAGAGAAAACAAAAAAAAAATAAACAATTAAGTCGACTTTGTTATACCCTAAATGAGGTAAAAGAGGCTTTGCAATTTTCTTAGCGAAACCTTTTGTTAGAGAATTTAAATGCTTTAAATTTATGAAACTCTTCCGCCCCTCGAAAAAATATATTTAAGCATCTCACGCAGATGTCTGGCATCGGGCCTGATTGTGTGGTCGTGTTTATATTTGTTTTTTTGGGGTAAGGTGAATGGTTTGCCCTGTGTATACAATTTAAATGCTTGCGTAGCACAAACACACACACACATGTGATCTGATAAGACAATCCACATACACGCACAATGTTTTTTCTTGCTTGCCTTTGAGGCCTTTAGGGTTTCTGTTTTAACGCTTTTAATGTGGACGTCATCGGCAGACACGCGATTCAAGCTGCTCAGCCTCTTTGAATTTGCATTTGACATGGTTCATCTAGTTAACGTATTCATTGGCCATATTTACATTTATTTTATTTATTTTTTCTTTTTATTTCGGAGGTGCTTTGGGGAAATATTTGAATGGCAAAAATTTGTGGGATCAAAAAATTGTAGCATATGTAAATTCTAAATTTAAATTCGAATTTAAACTGCTATTTGTGCAGCCCTGTCGTACGATATCGATGAGCAACACTGATCATGTAAAATCGATGACCGCCTGGTAATCGATTTAGACTAAGAGACCTTGACCGGAGCGGTCGCACAAAATAAATAAGAACTATTCGTGAAATTAATAAAAAGGAAGATAAAAGATAAAATATTTTGGAATGATCATGACTTGGATGGAATCTATGAAGCTATCCAGTCAATGTTAATTAAACTTTTGCCCGTTTTTTTTAAGATTTTTTCTGACTTGTTTACCCCGCTTTTTTTTGAAGCATTTTCCAATCATTTTAGACAAGAAGGATATCAGAATCAGTCAATGAATTTTCCATAGATTTCCCTCAGGTATTCAGATTCTTTTGAGTTGGATTCCAAAGTTCTAGACTTTTGCAAACGTATCAATAAATAAGTCAAAAGCCAGCTGGAACCGTGGAATAACAAATAACGGTAAAGCCAAACAAGCTCTAACTTGATATTTATGATATGCTGAATTAATAATTGCCAACCTGAGAGAAGCTCTCCAAGACTCCCACCCTTGCCCCCGAGCCGAGAGAGAGAGAGAGAGGAGAGGGAACGGAAATAACTCGGTGTCTGGCAAGCGTAGGAATTGTGAATTGTGAATTGCGAATTGCGATTTCCGCCAGCACTGCAAATCAGCCATCAAGCGTCCCAACTGTAAATACATGCCTTCAGGTTGTTATAACCCGCTTCCTTTTTGGCCTGAGTTATGGCCCATAAACTCCAGCAAATGGCAAAAACCTCCGCTTCTCCACTTCTCCACTTCTCCCCTTCTCGGCACACACAAAATTTGTCTACTCTTTCGCTTGGAAAAGATACACACTGCTCTCAATGCGTCTTTCGACTTGATCTCAAATCAATTTGCATTTCTTCTTCTTCATTTTTCTTTTTGTGTTTGCCCTTTGCTTCGTCTAGGAATTGCTTATGCATGCAAATCTCCTTAAGACAAAATTCTTAAGTGCAACGAGCATAAAAATTGCAAAAGTCATTTTACTTTTGTTGCGAATAAAATTGTTCAGAGCACAAATTTTCATTGCACTGATGAAAATTTCCTAGCTGAGCTCTGCCCTTGTTGGAAAATGAAAAATGAAAAATGCAAAATCCGCTTACCAAAGGGATCAGAAAAAAAAAGAAGAAGCAGCAAGGCAAACCCAATGAAAAAGAAAATTTGAAATTTAAGCCCATTCATCAAATTAGAGAAATAAATATTTAGCTAGCAACAAAAGAGAGACTGTACCTATTTATCGATAAAATAAAAAGTATAAAGTACAGTCAACACATTGACAATACCGTTCACAGCTATGCAGAGCTTTGGTCAATAAGATTTGAAACCGTTGAGCCCACTTATGAAATTAGAGAAATAAATATTCGGCTGTACTATGAAAGAAAAAGTATAAAGTACAGTCGCCACTTTGACAATACCGTTCAGACCCATCAAGTAGCTTTAGTCAATAACTGTTTAATCACAGACTCGAACAGTCTGATTACAAATCGAGCCCTTGGCCACAACTACCGACATACTCAAAGAGTTCTCCCCATTTCGAAGGAAACATCGAACACATTAGAGCCGCAGGTTAACCATTTTCTGGTTACCAAAACCGCACACAAACATGCCACGGCATGAGGACTACCAGAGCTTAATTAATTTGCTAAACCAACAAGAAATTGCCCCTCTCCCCGCAAATTCTGTAGAGCTACGCATGTGGTGAGAAGCTCAAAAGGAAGCAGAAAAACACAAACAGGTTAAGGTCAATTTAAGAGGACAAATAATTAGAAGAGAATATGTTTTGTTCAGGTCTTAAATTTTTTTGGGAATCCTTTGAATTTTCCCAGATCAGATAAAGAAAAATATATGCAAGTAATGGACATTTCTTTAGCATCAAGGTGACCCGAAGAAACAGACAGAGGGAGGGAGAGAGAGAGAGTGTATATGAGAGGGGACACGCAGAGCCCGGCAAGGTGACTCTGCAGTCGCGGCACCCTCTCTCTCTCTCTCTCTTTATATATCTCTTTCTCTGTCTCCCTTAAGCTGGCTGACATCTGGGTCTGACACATGTTCCCCTTGCTGGGGCATTGAATTTCACAGTTTCTCATATATATATATATGTATTTTTTTTTCGACTTGTCCAAAATGCAAGCGTTATTTTTTTGCACAATTTTTTTCGTGTGTTTTTTGCTAGCTTTTATTTTTGTTGAGCCAAAGCTTTGCTGTGTGAAAAATGGGCAACGAAAGACACAAACACAAGGCCAGAAATCTATTGTGCAAAAGTTTTCATTATTCTCTTTGAAATTTTGCAAGAAAGAAAGTGAAAAATAAAAAAAATTAATTTTTAAATAGAAACAGCCAAAAAAAACCCAGCCACCTGGTCAAAGAACCAAGCTAAGACCAGGATCTATTTGCCAAAGTCAAATGAAAAAAACAACAAAAAAAACAAGAATGGAAACCATTTAACTTTCTCTTATTTGTGTCATATCAAAATCGTCTGTCAACAAAGATAACTTTGTTTACTCAAGTACACATGCACTCTGCACACAAGTATACGTGTGTGTGTGTGTGTGTGTGAGTCCAGTAGAAAATGAAAAGCTCTCTGGCAATAAACAGAGTCTCATTGTATAGGCTCACGCATTTGTTGGCATTAAGCAAACAGACTCGATATGCTCTGCCAACCGCATTAAGCATCTGTCCTCCCAGCTTCTTGATCGGGCTCTCTCACTCTCTCTCTCTCTCTCTCTCTCTTTGACTCTGTCCTCAATTACCACAGTCAGTCAGTCAATCAGAAGGGGAGCCCAGAGGCGCTGCTGACACCAGCCCGGCCACCTACTCAGTGTGTCATACAGACGACAACAAATATGATAGACTTTGCCCTCGGCTTGTAAATGAAATCAATTTGCTTATCGAAAGGTTGATGAGCACAAGTGTCTCTGTGTGTATGTGTGTTGACATACTTGTTGCGAAATAAAAAAAAGAAAAATCATTACATACGTTTTACACTCTTCTTTTGCGCTGCAAAGAAAAAAGAAAAAAAAGAAAACAATTCAGAAGAGGGCGATGAGCTCAGCTCAATGATCGTACGATATAACGGTTGTTGGCTTCTTCTCTTACTTTGCAATCAGCTTAGCTCGCTTCATGGAAAGAGTGTGAAAGGTATAACCTGTGCGTGGTTTCTCCCTCTCTCTGTCTGTTTCGCTCGCACTCTCTTAATTTTTATGGCCTGACTGGCTGAGTGCTTGTTTGCCTGAGTGCTTGTCCTGCATAATTTACACTTACTTAAATAGATTTCCAAGCAGATGTGTGCGTGTGTGTGTGTTTGTGTATGTCGTAAATGTAACATATGAAAATGTTGCTGATATGATCCAATTCATTAAATGAAAATTATATTTCTGATTTAAATTGCATTTGCAAGGGTCTACCCAAAAAGGGCTAAAAGTGCATTTTATATTTGAAGTGTGCATGTGTGTGTGAGTTTTAGTGAACTTTGGCCTCATCAAAAGTTTCTGGCAGCAAACAAATTGACTGATGATTGATTACACCAATTGAAAAGTTTGTAAAATTTCGGAGAAGGCTTTTCGCACAATCACAATTTCACAGATGAACAAATCTTTTTTTTTTCTCGGAGCTCTCATAATTATGCTTTCTCTCTCGATTCGAAGGATACAAAATAACAGAGGCAAAAATAAAAGGAGGAACCAAATTAAATTCTTTTCAAAACAAGAGAAAATCTCATCATGAAAGTGAGGAAAAAAAACAAAAGCAGAAGCAACGATAAACTCAGGGCAATAGCTAAATGACAGACACGCCCACAACGACGCCCCCGAACATTATAATCAAATACGCAAATTTAGCGGAAATTGTATTCTATGTTTTCGTTGTTGCCTTTTCCTTTTGTTACTTTCATTTATTGTTGAGAAGTTTGTTGCTTTTCTGTTTGTCTTTCACAAAGTCAACAGAAAAAGCGCCTAGGTTGACAATTCCGGGGAAAAGGATAACAAGCCAAGACTTTCTCGACCCAAAAAGGTTAACCGAAAAAAAATATTTGTTTCATCAAAAAAAAAAAGTTCCAGCAAAACAATTTAGAATTGTTACAACATGTTTACCGTTACAGGAAAAAGATAGCAGAAACTCTTCTTCTTCTTTTTTTTTTAATTGAGCAGGAATTCCACTTGTTTGGCTTAAGAAAATATTTTTAATTATATTTGTGTATTAAATTGTTATGGGACCTCCCCAAACAGTTCAAAAGAGAAAGAAAAAATATAAAAACAGAAAGAGCCTCAAGGCAGACAATGTTTACACAAGAAAAAAATTCTGATGAAAACAACAAATTTTTTTTATTTTAATATTTTTCTTTCCAATTCAAAAAAATAAAAATAAAAAATTTAATTAGATTTTCAAAAATTTCGAATTGAAATTTGCTTGATTATTTCTCTCGGTGTATTCTTTTGACTCTCTGCAGCCCTGGTTGGGTCGGGTCAGCCCACGAAAGCGATCTGCTTTGCTGCGATTATCGCTTGATGCCAAGTGGCTTGCATTCTTCTTCTTCTACTTTTTTTCTCTCTCTCTCTTTTTGTTCTTTGCTTTGCCATAAATATTTAACAAATTTTGCTCTGTTCACACTTTTTGCCACTTTGTTTGCTAGTTGTATTTCCTGCGTTGCTATTTTTTAATTACTTCCGTTTTTATGCAAATTACAGCAATTTATTATTATTCTTGTTTTTACATTTATTTTATTTTTTTTTTATTTATTTAAGTTTTGCTTGAGCTAAAAAGAGGGCGTGATAAAAAAACACAAAAAAAAAAACTGAAAGAAAGAAAGAAAAAAAAAAGTGAAACTGAAAGCCATTTTTGGTTTACATTCGCGCGCGTGGGCAATAAAAATATTTGTTGTTCCTTTTTTTTCTTTTTATTTTTTTTCTTTCTTTGTTTGACTGTTGCTGTCGTGATTGTTAGTGTTGTTGTTGTTGGGGACAAAGTTTTAAGCTCATGCCTTCAGTTATTTTATGACCCTGCCTAAAACTTGCTGGCATAGTGGGGATTTTGCTTGCTTTTTGTTGCAGTTGTTTTAGTTGTTGTTTTGCTAGTAATACCGGATTACCTTTTTATATGCCTTTTCGAATAAAAATCTAAAAAAAAAATATTCATTCATTTTGTGTGTAGAACTTTGATTGTCCAAGGCGAACTATAAAAGTTAATCTTTGTGTCAAGAGCGGATTTGATGGGCTCTTGTGCGGCCACAGGAAAGGTCACGGCCGGGTGAAAATTTATTTCAAAATTTTGCATCTCTTTAATTTGTCAAAATTCAAATGGTGCCCTGAAAAGTATGCTACAATTTTTTCCCCCACAAGAAAGCACTTTGCCCAGACGAACATTCGCTAAATGAATTGGCTTTTAGTCAACATTTTTTTAGCTCTGACAGACTTGTGGTTAAGAGACTTTGGCAGAGTCATTTTAATTGAATTTCGGATACGTTAATTTGTGTTATAACATGATTTATTTCAAATCAAACGACAGGACTCTTCAAAAAAAAAGACGTCTACATTTATTGCAACAAGGATATCATGCTGAAGACTGTGTGTGTGTGTGTGTTTGTGTGTGTGGGGGGTTTTTCATTCCGTTGAAAAATTGCGCTGACATTGGATTTGATTAAATTTGTTGATTTCAACATGTCAACAGAGCGTGGAGAGTAAAGCTTTTGACATTTTTTTGCATTATGCGTCAAATGAACAAGTCAAAAGAAATTAAAATTTAACAATGGATTCGCTGAATTCGTTACATTTCAACGAAGGCCAACCAGAGCAGTGGAAAATATTTCAAATAAAAAGGCTTTCAATTTTTTTTTTTTACTTACCCGCTTATCCAAATTAATTCGATTCCTCTGGGATGTCTTTGATTTAATTATCTTTCTCTGTTAGTTTTGCACTTGTTTTTTTTTTCTGCACATTCAAGTAAGAAATTTAAAAAATACAGTGAATTAATTAAATATTGAAAGAATAATAAAAATAATCTCAAATAAATTCTAGTTCAAACGGACACAACTCAAAACTGTTGCAGACCAGACAAAACACAAAACGGAATGCAGAATTCAAGGCAACAAGATGGACCAACGTGTTCGCCAAGTTCTGCAAAAGTTCACACTGTTGTTTTCGGCCACTCATACGCACGCACACAGAGCACAAAAAAAAAAAAACAATAAGGACTTAATTGATAAATGTTTTGTGATGCTGGCGTATGCTGGATGCTGCTACTGCAGGCTCACAATTAATCTCTTGAACGGACCGTACTCGCACGCACTTTAATTAGGATGGAGATTACATGTAAATGAATGGAAGCTAACTTTCCGCAGGATAAATCGCAAAAGCCAACCCGCGTCAACAACTGCGAAACAATGAAAAGTGGGCAGCGCTTTTTAAGCGAAAGTACTAAAACCTTAAGCGAAAGTTGTAATATTTAAGAGAGGCCAAGTTTGCTCAATTTAGCCTTTTTCCAGATAGATTCTAGCAGTTTTTGAGAGAGCGGTGGCTGATTTTCGAACTTTAGAGCCAGAAACCGCAATGCTCAGTGCTGCCAGGCTACATAACGAAGATTTGCCCTACTCTTAAAAAACGCTAAAAAAATCTAGCTTTAGTACTAAATTTGAAAAGACCCCGCGCATTACAAGTAATATTAATTCACAAATAAATAAACAATTACAGGTCATCCAATTAATTGTTATTTGCTAAGCCTATAACTATAACAAGTTTTAGCAAATAAATTGTTATAAAACAAAGTGTTTTTTGTTATTATTCTAAGAGTTGCGTTCATGGCGAATGGCAAAACAAAATCAGCTGTTCGGCATAAGTTGGAGAAGAACGCGTGAGAAAAATTTGAATTGCGAAAAGGGCTCATAAGATTTTGATAAATACAAACAAATATAAATAATCATCTAGCCCAATTAGTTGATTGATTAAAAGAAAAAAGTTTTATCTGCAAAATAATTCAACTACCTCACAAAGACCCGCTCAAATGTTGATGGCTGTTTTGTAATGTTCCGTAATGTTGTGGTGGGCATATCCGGCGGCGTAGACAGCGCCGTAAGCGCCCACTTGCTGAAGGAGCGTGGCCACCAGGTGCTTGGCGTATTTATGCGCAATTGGGATGAGCATGACGAGGCTGGACGATGCAGCGGTGAACAAGATCTCAAGGATGCCGAATGGGCCTGCCGGCAGCTAGACATTGAATTGCGCCAGGTCAACTATGTCAAGCAATACTGGACGGCTGTATTCAGTCAATTCCTGGACGACTACCAACAAGGCCTGACCCCAAATCCGGATATTTTGTGCAATAAACATATCAAATTTGACTTGTTTCATAATCATGCCCTGCAAACACTTCAATATGATGCCGTGGCCACAGGCCACTATGCCCGCAACAATCTCGGGAATTACCTAGAACACTACCAGGAGACGGCCGAGGCTAGACTACTAATACCAGCGGACACTTTCAAGGATCAGACATTCTTTCTGGCCGGCATACCAAAGGCCTCTCTCAGGCGCACTATGTTCCCCTTGGGAGATCTTCAAAAGCACCAGGTCAAGCAGCTGGCTAGGCAGATTGGCCTAGCTCGTTTGGCCCAGAAACGTGAAAGCACTGGCATTTGCTTTGTGGGCAAACGTGACTTCCAGGAATTTATACGAGAGGTAGGTCAAACGGTTCACTTGGCTTGGTTAAAATTAATTTAATTTTTTTTTTTGGAATTAGTATATTAGCTCGCGACCTGGTGACTTCGTGGATGTGGACAGCGGCGCTGTGGTGGGTCGACACGAAGGCATCCATCAGTGGACCGTAGGTCAGCGTTGCCGACTCAGCTCATATCTGCGGCCCTATTTCGTGGCCAGCAAGGATCCCGCCACCAATGTGATTTTCGTAGCCTCCGGTCATGATCACCCACACCTGCACAGCCGCCAAATGAGCACAGGCGAGATCAATTGGCTGTGCCAGGCGGCGCATCAAGAACTCCTAAATACCGGCTCACTCCTCTGCCGGTTTCGTTTTCAGCACACCAAACCCCTAGTCAACTGCAGAGTAAGAAGGCGACCATCTACTAGTCCCGAGGCCGGCTACGAAGTGCTCTTGGATAAGCCACTGAGAGCTGTAACCCCCGGCCAATATGCAGTCTTCTATAGTGACGTGGCCTGCCTGGGCTCGGCCCGCATTCTGAAGGCTGAACCCCTGGAGGAACTGGTCCTGCCTTTGGCCCATCAAAGCTGACCACAGGCAGACTTTTATGGACTTTTAAATAAAATTATTTACTTTTTAAGATTATACTATTTGGCTTTTGAGGGTGAGGGTGAGTGTGAGGATATTCTCGGGTTCCGTAAGACTTCTTTCGAAATTTTGTGCTTTTCACATTTTTAACTTATTTCTTTGACCATAAAGATCTGAGATATTTGTAAAACTAAGTGGACCTTTTGGGATATATAAAATAAAGTTGTTGGATCCTATCCAGGTGAACATTAGAAAGCCCCAGATATATCATTTATTTGGGCCTATATGCAAACTATATTATATAGAACCGGCGGGCTTCGCTGAATAAACTCGGTAGCAAGTTTCAAGCGACTATTTATATATATCTATAGTCAGTCCAATCTGAATGCAACATTCGGAGTCACCAGGGTTTCCTTTAGGACAAGAATATCGAAATATAGAAACTTATAAGAAGAATTAAAATATTTTAAGTTTAGAATTTCAATTACTGAGCAATTGATGATCTTCTTGATAGGAAATAAATGAATCTTTAGAATTAAGGCAAATGGAAAAGAAATTGTCGGTGTTACCCCAATATTATCCACAATATGATCAGGTTGCATAAAGATATCGATATAGCCATATCCAAACGTCTGTCAGGATTATAGGAGTTAAAGCGCTTCGGTTTCTTGCCGAAGATCACATTTATGCAAACAGGTGAAGATCATTTATTTTTCGATATTCGATTTAGGTTAGGAATGAAAAGTATATAGGCCCTTGTTTAACAAGACTTGCCAATTATTGCTTCCTTCAATTCAATTCTTTAGTCCTTTGACTTTGCTAAGTTCCAACTAAGATTAACTATATCAATAAGACCCCATGGGGATATACGATCAATGTTTAAAATAATTTTAAGGATCTATTTGATTTATTTATAAGAACTGTGCTTAATTAGAAACCAATCAGTTGATTATATTTCAAATCAGATCGTTTGAAAAATCCGATTTTAGCGAACCGTAAAATTTGTTTGAATTTTCTGAACATTAAAAAAAAGTCATACATTTTTTTCTATTTAGCTTAGAAGACATTTTAATATGATTTATGCTTTCTTTTAAATGTAAAAAAAATTGTTTTTTTTTTTTTAATTGTTTAATTTTATAAAAGCCGAAATTTTTTTATTATATCTTATTTCTCTGCCAAGATCTAAAGATTCCTGCGCAAAGGACACATTAATAATAATAATAAAAATAAAAAAAAAAAAATTGATTGATTGAAGTGAGTCTGTTTTAAAATTAGATTGATTTAGTTATTACAGAGAGGGGTGAATGGGGGGGATTTGGATAATTTACTTAATCTTAAAGACTTAAATTGCGTTGAATCACTTCGCTCAGGTCAGTAGCACGGTGAGGGCGTCCAGGAAGCGGGTAAGATCACTCTGCCGCAGCTGGACAACGGAAGGCTCAAAGAAATCCTGCAACAAGACGGTTTTGCTCTTTTGGGCAGCCTGATCGAAGGCCTTGCCAAAGAAGTTCTTGGGAGAGTCCTCACGCACGGGTGCAATGCCTACCAGCAGGCACATGCCCTGGGCAGCATCTAGGGGGCAGGTGGCTATCAATGGCAAGTCCGGAGCCTTTCGCGCACGCGCCGTGGCCACATGGCCGTGTAGAATGAATTTGGCCAGCAGTGAGAGGGCATAGGGATAGGAGAAGAAGGCATGTTCCTCCTGGAGCACATAGTAGAAGAAGGAGCCGGTGGAGTGGACTTGGTGGGCCTCCAGACTGCTCTGCACCTGACGGAAGATGGCCGCATGGAGGAGCTTGGCATTGTCAATGCCGGCATTGAGTAGCTGCTTGTGTTGTCGGGACAGGGCGTCCGAGGCCTCCAGGAAGCAGTCCTCGGGGGTTTTGTTCTTCTTCACCGACTCGAGAATGGCCAGCAGGGAGTAGACATAGTCGGCGGCTGCATAGCGACTGCGGTAGCCATAGCTGAGGGTGAAGGTGCCATAGACTATGTCGGGTATGTCGTATTTCTCGGCCAGCTGCTCCACCATGGAATAAAATTCCTTGCGCAAGACCAGATCCATAGCACTGTAGGTCTGGCGGGCATGGACCAGGGGCAGTCCCATTTCCACAAGCAGCTCGTGTAGGCGTTTCTCGCCACGCAGAGTCCACAGCTTCAGCTTGCAGGCGGCATAGCGGGAGAATCTGTAAGGCCAAAACTAAAGGATAAAACGATTTGAAATTTGAGGGACTCTGGTAACTTACCTCATGGACTCAGTGACTGTCCAGTGGCGGTAGAGCACCAAATGCAAATCCTTTTCAAAGTTGATCTTGGAGGCGCTCATGGTGTTCTGGTCATTGGTCTGATTGGTGAGACGCGAGACATGTGACTGTATCTGCTCGAGTTCCAAGGTATAGGCACTGCTCTCAATCTTGCCCAGCAGCAGCTGCTCGCTGATGCCGACTATGGCCCACCAGAGCAGATCCATATTGTCCTTGGAGAGCTTCCAGGCCAGTTCGAAGATCATAAGAGCTGTGGAGCGGCCGTAGTAACTGAACTGTGTGTATTCGAACATGATGCGATCCCGCTCTTGCTCCCATTGCCGACGGGCACGCTGGCGCATCACACGCTGCTCGTGGCGTTCCATGCGACTGAGTTTGGGCCGAGTGGGGGCCTGGTCCAGACTGTCACCGTCGTCGGTGTCGGCACCACTGTCATGTTGAGCAGCGTCTTCACCACCGCCCTCATATTCCTCATCGTCTTCGTCGTCCTCGCCATCGGAGTCGTTGAAAATTGTTTCGAAGGCAGGAATCTGCTCCTCCTGGCCGGGATCACCTAAAATGCATACCTGTCGATCACTGTAGACGTTGCATACATCCAGCGGTCGATGGCTGTCGCAAATATAGAAAATAACATCCTCAGCCGGCTGCAATAGCTCGACAATATCCACGCAGCCGCCGCAATTGACGAGCAATACGAACTTCACATCACTCGAGTGTTCATTGTAGGCACGCTGCAGTCCTGTTATGCCCATAATGGGCACTACCGTGTAGAGCATGTGATCATATTTGAAAAGTGCCTGGAGTATGCGACTGGCGCAGATGGCATCGATGTCATAATTCACAATTATTAAAATTCGCTTGCCAATCAATTGTCTGTAGAAATCATTTTTGAGGTCCTGTATGAACATTGTACGAGGACGCACAGGACGCACAGGAATTCTTTGAAAATGAAACGCACAAAAAAAAAACTATGGAACGAGAGGATAAAAATAAAACTTAAATGGCATAGAAAAAGTGAGGGCGCGTAAATGCCGTTGTTTGGGGTTGGCGCGATTTGTTGATTTTGTTGTTGCCGAATTTTAATTGGGGCGTTTTTGTTGCATTTTGCAAGATTTGTTGTGTCTGATTCGGTGCAGCTTTCTTTTTACACACTCTTTCGATCGGCCATAGACAGCTGCGCGAGCATATTTGTTTAAAAGCGCGGGAAAGCAGCAACAGCTGATACGGTTGCGTGCGCAAAAATAGAATGGCAAATTAGAAATACAGCTCAGCTGTTGCATTGCGAATGTCTTCGAAATTAATAACCGAAATAAGAAATTGAATTTGATTTTTTTCAGAATTATTTCAGATAGAAAACTCCACTTGATATATTGACCAAAATATTAAATAAACGTTAAGCACTTAAAAAATGTTTTCGAGCAAATTTTATTAAATTACAAACAAAAAAAATCAACCTTTTTACTCTTCATCCTCATCGCCGTCTTCCTCTTCGCTAGATTGATTTAACCATTCGACTAGCTTACTTAGACTCTGTCGCAAGTAACCATGCTCCTCGTCACTCAGTTCGTTATACCAGGCCAAGATGGCGTCTTCCGACACAAAATCCTTATCATAAAGATAATGCACCACCTGAGAGATTTTCTCCCGAACCAATTCGTTCTCCTCACAGACATCCTAAAAAATAAATCAAATTGCATTTCATTCGAAAAACCTCATCAACTTTGCTCTAACCTCCAAAGCCTTGAGACAATCCAGCATAGCATCCTCACTCTTTATATAGTTGGAAACCACAGAACCCAGTTGCTTGAATACAGCATTTATAGCCACCAGCACATTATTGTTAGCCGGTTCTCGTACGCTCTCCATGCTAAAGAGTGCCTTGACCACATTAAAGTTGACCTCCTTGAGAGACATGTTATAGGCATAACGTGAGGAATTGATTTCGAGTATAAGAAAATCGGGATTCGATTTCTCTCGAAAGCCGCGCGTCAATGAGTCCACAACCTCCGACAGGAAGACTAAAAAAAAAAAATGAATGTGTTAACAATTTTTTTTTTTAGAGATTTCACAAGATTTACTATGGGTATCATCAGGCAGAGGCGTGGGTGCACGTGATTCATCTTCATCGCTGCTGGAGACATAGTCGCTTTCTTCCGAGTCCGTAAGCGCATTACCCATTTTGGGTATGGACAGATTTTGCTGAGGCAGAAACTCCTCGTCATCAGAATCCTCAGGATCTCCAGTAGTCAAATCGCTGAAGATATAGGCCTGAGGTCCTATGGCTTCCAGTTCAATTGGTTCACCATCTTCCGTTTGCTGGCTGCTGGGCTTGGCTGTGACCAGAGTCTGTTTGAGAATCGTTTTGGCCGGTAGAACACAATTGCCACCCAAGACGGCTCCGCCAGTAACTTCGCAGCCTTCCCGGACTACGGAACCCGCACCCACCACACAATAACTCAGCCGACAGTTGTCCTCTATGGTGACATTTTCCATCAGGAATACATGGCTCAGGTCACACATCCTTCCAATCCGGCAATTGGCACCAATCACACTGTCACTGATTGTGGTGCCCGTTTCCACTAGGCTACCAGCCTGGACCACCACATTTTCACGCAGAGCCACCTTGGGTACATGAGCCTCGGAGCTTTTGTAAATGTTATCCTTGTGGAAGGCATACTCCTTTTGCAGGTTATAGACACTCATGTCCGGAACCAGAGGGTAGGCCCAACGATTGATTATGTCCCGGCTGACCAACTGGTAGGACAGCCAATTGTTGACCTTGTGGGCATATTGAGCAGCCGGCAGCATAGCCACATAGATGCGGCTGTCCAGCAATTCTTCATTGATGAGCAGGCCACGTACAAAATCATCACGAGTCTGGAAGTCAAAGTTATCGCTGAACAGGGACAACATCGAAGGCGAGCCAATGGCTATCTGGGGATCCAGCAAATTGTGATGCAGTTCCACGCAGGAATTGTTGAGAAACACCTCGAGGGGTATTTGATAGTGGGATTCTTTCTGGTTCATGCGCAGGCGTTGATGATAATGCAGACGGGAGTTGCGATTGTCCACGGCCACGAGGACTTCGTTGCCAGTGCGCACTTTGTTGCTGCACTTCTTAAAGACCAAGGTGGCCGCGGTGCCCTTGTCGAATTTGGCCATACGCTTGTGTTGCTCCAGCACGGGCCGCAGATCGGCATTGGTAACTGTGTCGGCACCCAAGAGAATAAAGTTACCACGTATCAGGGCTTTGGCATCCAAGTCTCGCATGGCATCACCAAAGCACCGACAGCCTTCGCCGCCAATCACATGGACAATCATCCGGAAAGACCAAGAAGCAAACTTTGATATTCCCTGTCTAAGGTGGAGGCAGGTTTAGTTCATAAAAGGGCATTCTTAAAATTTAATTTTACTAACTTGATATAATCCCGGATATTTTGCAAATAAAAACTTGAATAAACAAAGACCTCCTCGACCCCACTACGACTTAGGGCAATCAAGGCATAATCCAGCATGCTTAGATTCACCAATGGGAGGAGAGCCTAGCAATAACAGAATTTGTAGAACTGAAAGAATGCCGATCAAGTGTTTTTTACTCACTGTTGAATTTTCATCCGACAATGGTTTGAAATTCCACACATTGTTGTCAGCTATGAGGACAGCCTGTACGATTTCCTTTTCAAACTGTGACATTTTGATTTGCAAAGGAAAATTAAATATAATAAACACCAAGGGCCCGAAAACCAATGCGTTTAGCTAGGCCAGTTAAACTACGAACAGCTGATACCGCGAGCGTGGCAGACTTGAGGGATGGCAACTTGAAAATTTAAAACTAACAATATGTGGATTTCTTTGAAATTAAAATTTCTGCAAGTCATGTAAGTTTGGAGGAAATTGCCTTATAAAGTATTAAAGAATTTTCAACACCATCGAATATCATCTTCAGATAATTCACTTCTTCTAATTAGAAAATTTACTTATTTAGCTACGTTATACAGCACTGAAATGCTAAGCCGGCTTCTTCATTTAGTGTTGTACAACAGCAGATGCAATTTAAACCATGTGTATTTATTGGGAATGAATATAACAAGATATTTCGTGTAGCTGATAGAAAAATAAAATAACCATGGGAAAATCCAAGAAGCGAAACGGTTTAACACAACGTCAGGTTTGGTCACGCATGAATTTCTTATATCAGGCCTCCAATTTGATGGCTAACGATGGAGAAAATACATTGGCCTCCTATTATGGTCGAATGTGCCGGGATTTGGGCAAAAAGGCAGTTATGCGCATGTATTTCAACTAATATACAATTTCAAATAACCATACTCAACTAGAATTTCATTAACAGGGAACCGGCCATCAAACGCACACTCTGCAAGCGCTGCTCTCTGCCCCAGCTGCCGGGCGTGAACACAGAACTGCAGGTGGTGCAGAATATGCCCATGGAAGTGGACAACAAAGTTGAGAACAAGCCGAAAGCGGTCAACACAAAGAAACGTAAGCGCCGGAAGCGCGGGAAGCGAAATAAGCAAGCCACAAATGATAACTCCACGACCCCCAGCATTCCCTCAAACAGTACAGACGCAAGTACTCCATCTACTTCCAAAGTGGCTAGTTTTATGCAGCTGCAATGCTGCCTCTGCCAGACGCAAAGTCGTTTTCAAATCGACATCGATAAAGAGTACTGGATGAAAGAAACCCAATCAATTGCTCATACGATAAGACTTAACGACCAATCCAAGTGAATAGCAAAGGGCTAGGGGGGTCAGTCTTATCAGGAAGCGGCTGTAAAATACGGAGACGCTGCACTTGAATTTCGAGTGATAAGCGGACAACATAGTTAGTCTAATCTTATTACCATCAGCCCATTTAGTATGCCTATAGATGTTGACCTGGAGGAACGCAATTGGTCGCCTAGCGAAAGTGCCAAGCTGTCGCTGGGCCAGCTCAACGGTCAGGCTAGTGGATAAGAAATACGTGGAAATTGAAGAAAACGATGGACAGCTCTTGAAATATCCAAACATTTGGCTGCGGGATAATTGTCAGTGTTCGCAGTGCTTCCATGTACCCACCCGGGCCCGTAAGGCTCACTGGGAGCATGGACCTCAGCATGTTCAGGCGGAGAGTGTACAGTATAATGAGAAGACCCAGCAGCTCATAGTAAATTGGCAGGACAAACACAAGTCTAGTTTCGACTTGGATTGGCTGAGAGAGCGCGACTTTGGCCCAGCTGCGAGGAAGCGTTATTTGGACCAAGTCTATAAGCCACCAGCCCAACTGTGGGGCAAGGAACAGTTTAGCGAGGTGAGACGGGAATTCGCCTACGACGATGTTATGAAGCGTGACGAAGTATTGCTGGCCTGGCTAGAGGCCTTGGCTATCCAGGGATTTGCCTTACTGCATCAGGCACCGGCTGACGACCAGGTGGCTCGGCGTCTGGCTGAACGCATAGGCTATATTAAAAAGACCACTTATGGGTAAGTTGAGAAGCCACAAATTCAAGCAATTTAAATCCAAAACTGAATCCTTTTCAGCGATGTCTTTGAGGTCAAGTCCAAGCCGAATGCTGGAAATTATGCCTATCTGATGGTGCCCTTGCCCCTGCACACGGATATGCCGTATTATGAGTACAAGGCGGGCATTAATATTCTGCACACGTTGGTGCAGTCTTCCTCGCCCGGTGGTGCCAATCAAATGACCGATGGTTTTTATATAGCTGCCAAGATGCGAGATCTTTACCCCGAATACTACAAGCTGCTGTGCTCCGTGCCCGTCAACTGGTATGACATTGGCCGGGATACCGATTTGAATTTCCACAATCTTTGGCGAGCTCCACTTATTTGCCATGACATAGATGGGCAAATCACCCGTATTAATTTGAATGCCACTAAACGAGATAGCCGTTTCACGGTTCCCCTGGATCAAGTGATTCCTTGGTACGAAGCCTACGATAAGTTTCTGCAGTTGGCCTATGCCGAGAGTGTTCAGTTTAAGACTCAGTCCGGTGATGTTTTTGTTTTCAATAATTTACGCATGCTGCACGGACGGACTGCCTATGAGGACTCTGAGGAAAATAAACGCCATTTGGTGGGTGCCTACGTGGACTGGGATACAATTTATTCCAAATTGCGTACACTGAAATTCCCGCAAGCCAAAGATTAAATAAAAAATATTTGATTTTGCATAATAAATTAATTTTTTAATATTTAAAAGTTTTTTTTTTCAATTTTCTTTATTTAAAATTGTTTTTTATTTTCAAATGTAGATGGCGCAAAATCAATTTTTTTATCGATAAATACGACTGAATCAGCTGTTCGGGGAAAACAAAAAACGTGACTTCAAATTTAAATTTACGTTCCAAATGGCTAGGAGGAGGAAAATTCCAGCACGTAAACATCATGGTATACGTGATCCACTCAAACAAATTGAGGATAAGGAAAAGAAGTGAAGTGCTCCTGCAAATTTAGAAATCTGGTTTTATTGTAAAACGCACTTTATGCTTAAATTTACAGACTGCACGGGGTGACCAACAATCCGCCAACCCAAAATGAAGACGATCGACTATCCTACAGATTTAAGCAGTTCAAGCAAGTAGCCGATGCGGCCAAAACGGGTAAGAAACTCAAGCCCTCAAGTGTTGGCAAAGAGGACAAACCAAAGCTGGACAAAAAACAAAAGAATGCCAAGAATGGCACTGCCAGTGGAGGCACCAAACATCGCAATATCAAGCAGTTTGCCAACGAAACCGATGAGGATTATTTGAAGCGTATCAACCGCATAACCAATGCCTCATTGCGAGAGGCTCAATACGAGGCCAAATATGGCGTGAATGTCTTGAGAAATCCAAAGACTGGCGAGATAACAATACAGAAGCGACCAAAGAACGAAATTGACGAGCTGCTCAAGCAAAAGTTAAAAGAACGTCACATTGCCAATAGTGGTCGGCGTAAGAAACCGACTAACACCAAGCCCCTAATGGACGAAAAGACCCGCAAAGAGCTAATCAAACGTGCCTATGAAGATTCCGATTCCACAGATGATTCCGACTCTGATCATCCTGCTCCACCCAAGGAATATAAACGGGATGAAATCAAATTTGGCGAAATTGTACATGCCCCACCCTCACTTACCGCACTGCCGCGCAAGGCAACCAAAAACGAGACTGTCCCCCGACCTGGTCGCAAGTCAAATCTCTTGCTAAAATCCCTACTCGACAACACTCAGCCCAGCGAGACCAAGCCAATCAAACGAACCAACACTAAGACCACAACCAGCACTGGAGTGACCAAAGCCCAGCTAAAGGGCAAGAGGAAAGATCTGCCAGCAGCCACGAGAAACATGCTCGAGGGAGAGCGAAACAAACTGGTAGATCTTTACAGGAAACTCAAAGCCCGAACAACAACAAACACACTCACATGAATAAACGTTAATTTTAGGCTTTTTTTTTCTTCAATAGCGTTAACCTTTGAAAACAATACAATATAGTACATAATTTACATGATGTTTATGTTGTTTACTTTGGTGAGGTTGACTCTTGTCCAGCGTTGAAGTTTTTCGCAAGAATATATTCATGTAGCCACACCAACTGTCCCGGCTGGGTAATAAAAATGTGTAAACAGTTTGGTGTGCCACTGAAACAATTTTTGCAGTTTTTTTCTTTTTTCTTAGTTTTGTTATATTCTTGGCGCACAGTTAAACAAAACGAAAAAAAAATCTCTTACAGGATAATTTTAAAAATAGTTTTAACAGCATCACGGGCAGGCTGATACTGCCACGCAAATACGCCACTCTAGACGTAGGTGTGTATTTTAGGCTAGCGAGCTTTTAGATGCCTCCAGCTCCCTGCTTTTGCAGCATTTGGGCAAATCTTTGCGTTATCAGCAAAGATGTGTCAATGAAGCGATCCACGCAATTGCTCAGGCAAGTCTCTGTGGCATGGTCCAGTTTTGTACTTGGCTTGCCGATACATTTCTCCCAGCAGATTTCATTGAACTCGTGTATCTGTTTTGACAAAATGAAAACAACAAAACCGGCTATATATAGTATACTCTATCTATGTTGGTTCAGGCTAATAGAGCTCACCTGTGCATTGACCTGTGCCTTTTGCTTCTCAATCATAAGAAACTCCTGCAACTCCTTATCGTTGCCCGAAAGATTCTCGAAGTCTGACATGGCAGCTATAAATGGCTAGGACTGCTTTTCAAGTGTTCAGTTAGAAATTGTAGAAAAAATTTAATTGTATTCACTGATACAACTCAAATTTTTATGCTTTGGATTTGAGGTTATATAAAGACTTTGACAATTGGTTGCCAAACTGACAGCAAAGACAGGGCTGCCAACCTGCTTGAGGCCGTGCAGCAAAAGAAACAGAGTTGTATATTAATTATTTATGATTCTGCTCTTTCAGTGGCTACAATGTCCGCATAAAAAACGCAAAAAGAAAATCAAATTTCCGTGTCGGAAAAGAAAAACGAAGAAAAATTGTGAAAATTTTATTATACAGTTTAGTGCGCGTCCATAAAGAAAGCAACGGTGGCGGCGACTTGGTGGCCGCGGTTGTTGCGACGTATCTCCAAATGGAGGGACGATCTCGAAGCCAACAACCCGGACACAAACACAGCAACAGGCAGGAGTGTAAGCGACGACCATTCCCTGGCCGATAGCACCAGTTTGGCAGCCACCTCACTTCGCAGTCACAGCGACACCTCCAGCGTCCAGCACATAGTCCACGATGGCGACATCAACGTCTTCAACTATGTCACTCAGAAATTTGAAAAATATTCCACAGCCGAACCGAACTGCGAAAAAATCTGCACAAAGATATGCCAAGAGTTGGGCATTTCGCCACCGGCGATGCTCATATTCGGCATACGCGAGCACACGGCCACCTCGGACCTCGAATCTGTCCACACCAAATGGATACTTCCCAGTGAAAGGCTGCACTGCAATGTACAGTACTGTTTTCGGATGCGCTTCAAAGTGCCAGACCTCACCAACCAATTGGCCTCAATCGATCTGAACAGTCACAAATATCTGTATTACCAAATGCGCTTTGACATGGTCCACGAGCACATAACCGAAATCAAATTCCCCCACCACAAAGACAAAGTGATTGGCCTCGCCGTCCTCGACATGATTATCGACATCAAGGAGGGCATTCAAAACCAGCAAAACATCGAAAAAGTTTGCAGAAAATACCTACCCAAACCACTGTTCCGGGCCCATCACTTCTTCGTCAAATCCAAAATAACCACTTTCTTCAACGACGTCAAGACCATGCCCAATGTGGAAGAACTGCGTTGGCACTACATCCATCAGGTCTACCACCTGGCGCCCACCTATCTAACCGAACAGTTCAAGGCCGGAGTCGAAAGAATGCCCAACGAAGAGGCGCCCGGCAGCAGCGCCCTCAGCCTATCCACCAGCGCCAGCACCATCAACACCATCCGCACCTCCACCACCAACCTGCTAACCAGCTCCAATAGCACCCTCTCCAATGGCTTTCATCGTCAGCGCCACGACAGCACCGGCACCGCCAGCACCACCGGCTCCACCCACACCCAACGCAGCCGCTTCGGTCTGCGACGCCGTCACAATCACCAGTACAGTCACCAGGACAATATGATACCAGTCTATGTGAAACTCGCCTTTCACGACACCCCCGAACCCGGCCTTGCCGTCGCCCGTGCCACATCCGAGTCCACACTTACGGTCAGTTTAAAAATATAATTTCTTTTTATTCCCCCCTCCTCCTACTCCTCATAGCATCGAGCAGTACCTACATGAATCACACTATAATCTTGTGGGCGCCAGAGCTCGGTCAAATCTTGGCAAAACTTTAGCAATCCTTAGCATTTTCAAATCCAAAGAGTCTTCGGTGTGTAATTTGATCAATTGTTTTCATTTCGAATGCAAAATTTCCGTTCGACGCCAAACTTTTCCAAAGACAAATAAATTTTTGCAAATTCCCCTTTAAAGGAAAATACAAATTTTGCAAAGTTTGAAAAAAGAAGAAATATATAAATAAATAATAATTTCTGATAACCGTCTCATTGCAAAATTTAAATGCTACAAATATACAAACAATCACACACACACACACACACATGTGTGTGTGTATAAATAACTGATTAGGCTTTGGGGTCCTCTCAGCACTTTTTGAAATGGTCACGTCTGTCCGTTTTGGAATGCCAAATGTGTGCATTTATTTGTATATCAATAAACACACACACACACACACAGACACACACAGACAGAGGCATATGCAAAGTGGAAACTACAGTCTGATAATGGTTTGAGCAAAAGTTTTTCAGGTCATACGGATTGTATGGACCAAGCCAGATCGCTATGCAGGCATGACTCAATTTTTAATCAATTCAATAAGTGTTTCCTGGAAAATCTTTGCAAATTTTTATTAAAAACAAAACAATTTTAATGAGCTTTATTCCTAAATCGGTATATAGGTATATAGGGGCAAGAAGAGTAAAGGCCTGATCTTGATCAAAAATGCTCATAAATTTTATTTGATAGCCTAGACCGCCATCTAGCGGTCGAAACTATTAAATCAGAATTCCCAGAAGTCGAGTCAGTCGACAAGTTTCAGCCAACAGGGTATACCAATTCCCATTTGGTTGGCTCTAAAATTGAGGTTGACCTTCACTAGATCGAGTTCCCTCTTACCGTAATTTTTTCTCTGTCCATGATCCAGATATATCCTTAAGATATAGCCAGGAGTCCGCAAAAGTCGAGAGATAAAAGACCTGGAACAGGGTATACCTTAGCTCTAAAATTGAGGTACCGATTTGAGCTTGACTCTATCTCCATAATCATATTTCGATAGCAAAGGATCTCTAAGATATAGCCAGGAATTCCAAGAAGTTGAAAGATGAAAGACCTGGTACCGGGTATACCGAGTCCCATTTGGTTAGCTCTAAAATTGAGATACCGATTTGAGCTTAGCTCTGTCCATAATAATATTTCGATAGCAAAAGAAAGGTCTTCAAGATAGATCTCTAAGATATAACCAGGAATTCCCACAAGCCGAGAGATAAAAGACCTGGAACAGGGTAAACTTAGCTCTAAAATAGAGGTACCGATTTGAGCTTGGCTCTGTCCATAATCATCTCTAAGATATAGCCAGGAATTCCAAGAAGTTGAAAGATGAAAGACCTGGTACAGGGTATACCTTAGCTGATTTGAGCTTGACTCTATCCATTAAAATATTTCAATAGCAAAGGCTCTCTAAGATATAGCCAGGAATTCCCAGAAGCCGAGAGATAAAAGACCTGGTAAAGAGTATACCAAGTCCCATTTGGTTGGCACTAAAAATTGAGGTACTAATTTGAGCTTGGCTAGATCAAGTTCTCTCGAATTGAACAGGTTATTTTAAGTGTCTTAAAAAAATAAAAAAATCAATCAACTCGTAAATCAAAGCGAGTACCCAATTTTTCCGTAAAAAGATAAAGCCAAGCTTACGAAACGGTCAGCTTTGATTATCACATTGCTCTCGACCATAACGAAAACCTGATTCGGTCACCTCAAAGGCAAAAGCCAGCCTATAAGAATTCCATGATATTTGCGTTTGTTTGTTTTTTTTTTTTGTTTCTGATCACTGATAGGCCTGGAAATGTTATGGTTTCTGGTTAGCTAGAAACGGGAAACTGACATAATACAATTTGATAATTCAGTTATGGATTATATTTACATTAAGGCAAAGAGTATAAACAAAAGGCAAGATATTTATATTTTATATATTGACACCTCCATAATAATTTGTAGACTTCTCGGTTTTCGAAACCTGATTAGACCCAATTAGTGTGAAATTAAATTTGTTGTTTTTTTTTTTTGTACTTTCAGTGGATTATTGTTTCGGATTATGAGAGCATATTCGATATAACCAACGATCAGGATAATGTGGTGAGCCTGGAAATTCAGGGTTTCCCCCGGGGCTATCGAATGGCCTTCGAGTCAAGGCATGAGATGAAATCCTTCATCTCCTATCTGGGCATTTACATCAGGTAAATACTCTCATTCGAAACATTTTGGAAATATTTTGCGAGAAATCGAAAATTTCCAGATTGACTGTAAAATGGATGCTGGACTTGTGTGCTTCATTTCCGCCCACTCCCTCGCTGGATGAGCTGTGCAAATTGAATTGCCATGGACCAATTGGTGGTGGCGCCTCGTTCCTCAAGCTCTACGAGAACGGCGATCACTGCGGCAGTTATATAGTGCGTCAATGCGATCGGGAATATAATGTCTACTATATTGACATCAATACAAAAGTGTAAGTCTCGATTATATCAGAGTTTCCCTAGAAGATCCTCGTCTTTGATTGAGCTTGTTTGGGTTTCATTTTGCAGAGGCTCTAAGGGTGCTGAGAAGCAGCGCTGTCACACTGAATCCTATAGAATAACACGCAAGGAGGACAAGTGGTGTCTGGAGATGAACGATGAGTTTCACACATTCGATGATCTGTGCGATCTGGCCCATTCAATACCTGCGGGCACTAACACACGCTTTCGTGTACGCCCCTCCATATATGATAAGGCTCCGTTGTTGCTGCTTCTATTGCCGAAAAATCTAAAGACCAAAAAGAACACCGTCAGCGAGCCCGAATTGCAGCGCAAAAATCCTCAAATATTAAGCCATAAGACCGACCTGCAGTGGTACGAAGGTGAGCAACTAATATATCCTCTGAATCATTAGCGAAAAATATAATATTGTTAATTTTAATTGAATCAGACTTTCGTAAGAAGAAAAAGGGTGGTGCCATGTGCACAATGCGCGGTGATTGGATACAGAAGGGAGCCTTCAAGGATGTACCGGTCATGATGAAAATGTTAGATGAGAATGCAAATTTCATCGAGTTTATGAAATTGGCCGAAACGTGGTCCATTGTCCAATCGCCGCAATGCATTAAACTCTATGGACTTACCATATCCGCGCCATATACCATGGTCATGGAATATGCCGAATATGGCAGACTGAATAAATTTTTAAGGAAACATGATAAGATCAGCATGTATTGTCTATTGGATATGTTGCATGGTCTGGTGCGTGGCATGCACTATTTGAAGAATAACAAAATTCTGCATAGCTTTATACGTTGTTCGAATATATTTGTGACAAGATACGATGAGAATAACCTAATGGATGCCAAAATCAGTGATCCCGGCTACCCGAGACCCTATCAAATGAAGGAGTAAGTTTTTCGAATATCTTCACAAAAATAATTGAATAATTGAATTTTATCTGATTTAGTTCGCCATGGATACCCGTCAACTATTATAAGAATTTGGAGGAGGCCAAGAAAGATCCGACTACCCAGTTTTGGGCCTTTGCCACCACCATGTGGGAGATATTCTCTTTGGGCAAATATGATCTGGAGAAATTGAAACAATCGGATCTGCTGAGTCATCGCAAAATTGATGGCGGCATACTGAAACGTCTCTCACTGAAGCGCTGTCCAGACGACCTCTACGAGATCATCATGGATGGCTGGAGCAATGAACCCAACGAACGCTTCAATCATCACAAAATATTCTCCAGACTGAATACCATTAAATCGAGTCTCGAGAATAATTACGTTGATCCCGAAAGCTCAGGTTTGTTCAAAAACGAAATCTCGTTTTTATCTTCTTGACTCTCGCATTATTTGAATTGCAAAATTTTCTAGTTGAGGAAGTGAGAAATGATGAGGACAGCGACAGCAACGAGACAGTCATCAGTGACGAGGATAGTGCAGAGCCCAATCATACCAATGGCCAGGAGGCCAAGGAGAGTTGGCCCTTTCTACGCCAGATGGCCATCAAGTTGCCCGATGGTAAGATTCATTATCGCGAAAAGGATAGAATCGGTGGCGGCCATTATGGTGTTGTCTATCGTGGCGAAATGCGGCATTATAGTTCGGGACGCTGTGAAACGGTGGCCATCAAGAAACTTAAAAATATTTGCACCGACGACTTGTCACGAGAAATTAATATCATGCGCGAATTGGATCATATCAATGTGGTAAAGATCAAACATTGGTGTTATAATTCCTACATCATAATGGAGCTCTTCGAAGAGGGCTCATTTCATATTTATTTGCGAGCACGCAAATCGACTCTACACAATTCTCAGTTGCTCGATTTCTCACTCCAAATTGCCCAGGTGAGTCTTATACCTTTCATCAATCAATTTTATATAATCATATTTATGTTATTTTGTTTCTACCAGGGCATGGAATATCTATCTAAGAAGGGTATCATACATCGAGATCTCGCTGCCCGCAACATTCTGGTCGATCATGACTGTGTGAAAATCTCCGACTTTGGCCTGGCTCAGTTTGCCAATGCCGATGGCTTCTATCAGGCCCACAGCCATCGTGAATTGCCCTTTAAATGGTAAAAGCTCGGAATAATTTCAAGGCAGAATTTGGATTTATAAATTGTCTCGTTTTTAGGCATCCACCCGAGGCTATACGAACGGGCATATTCTCTCTGCAATCAGATGTTTGGAGCTATGGCGTCACACTCTATGAGACTTTTTCGCGTGGCAATCAGCCTGATTTACCAAATAAGCCACACAATCAGCATGTCACTGAATTTGTGACCTGCCTGGTCAAGGGCGAAAGGTGAGTTCTTTGTTTAATTGCAACTTTTCAATGTGAATTGAATTCTATTCGTTTTTTTTTTTTTTAGATTGCCCAAGCCCTTGAATTGTCCAGATTTTGTGTACGATGAAATTATGCTGAGGTGTTGGCATGCCGAGCCCAAATCGCGTCCGAAATTTAATCAAATCATTGAATCACTCAATCGGAATATGATGCAAAAAGTGACTACTCAATCGACGACACCCGCAGCTGTAATGACAATGGAAGAGGCGCCCAATATTAGCCCATCCACACCAACACCACAACATCAGCAGCAGCAGCAGCAGCAGCAACAACAACAACAGCAAATTCCCAACGAAAAATGACAAAGCGGAAAGGACTCTGGTTTTGAGTCGGAAAATAAAAGCGAAGTGGTTGCTGTCATTGAAATTGAAACAACGACAACTCCGGTTCAGTTCTGAATCTGCCTTTTTGGCAAATCGGAAGCATAAATGTTCTCAGTTTAGTTTTTTAAGTCACCACAAGTTGCAATTTTAAAGTGTTAATGTCTCTACATATATATGTATATATATATCTATGATTTCCGCATTCTGACAGGCGGCAAACGATAGAAATATATATATATATATATTTTTTTTTTTTTTGGAAATGAAAACGTTTGTCCGCTCATTTCATGTTGTAAATTATTTTTCCTAAACTATTTTAGTTCAAATTCATAAAATTAAACAAAAAACAACAACAACAACAAAACAAATGAGAAAAATTTAATCAAATAATTAATTCGCTCATTCTGATTTTGTTCCAAAAAAAAAAAAAAAGCACGCATCTATGTTAATAATATTTTTAATTCACATTGTTAAATATTGCTAAAAAGAAAAAAAACAAAAGTTTTCATTAATTTTTCTTGTAAAATGTAAATAGCACAATTATCGGACTAAAAGAGAAAGAAAGAAAGAAAGAGAGAGAGAGAGAGAGAGCGAAGAGAAAGAGAGAGAGAGAGAAATGCTCGTGAGACACACTCACGTGCCTGAAAATTGTGTTTTTCAATTTATAATAATTAATAGTTAACTATCGTCTGACACGAGCTGCTCACTCACGACTTAAGCACGAAAGTAAAAGAAAACAAAAAAAAAAAAATTCATCACACAAAAATAAAAATAAATAAACCATTGCAAACACTTACGAAAAAGAAAAAACATTTGTGATCAAATGAAAAGGAAAAGAAAACTTAAAAAAAAAAAAACAAAACAAAAATACAAAAAACTAAAATTAAAATTTTTTATAATTAAATGTATATGTATGTAAGCTTTTGTGCGTGTCCTTAATTTTAACCACAAAGTGTAATTTTTTAATCAAGCTGAAAACTTTTCCCCTTTTGTTTTTTTTTTTCCTCAGAGGCACCAAAAGCATACACCTCCAATTTTTGACTGAGTGTTAAACTTAATTTGTTTATTTTATTTTATTTTTTTTTTAATTTTAAATTGCACCAAGGTTTTTCTGGTGTAAACAAAAAACAAAAAAAATTAAAAAGAAATAAAATATATCTATATACATATTGGTAAAGTTTTGTATTTGTAGATAGCTTCTATGTTATAATGTCATAGTATAAATGGCTTGTGCTAGTCCTAGTCCCCCATTCAAAGCAACAATAACAACAACTATATACATTTTTATATGCAAATATAAGAAAAAGATGAGAAAACAGAAAAAAAAACGAGGGGCTCGCCTGGGCCAGACAAATCCAACGAAAAAAAATTGTTCTTAACGGAACTCTAGGCATTTACTTATAATTCAGATTATCTATATACATATACAAGTACATATATATATATATATATATATTTATATATATAATGATAATGTTTAAAACAAAATAAAATGATTACTTAAATGGTGAAAAAAAATATTAAAACTTCAATTTTTTTCGAATTTTATTTTTTTTTTTTGCAATTTTATCAACAGTCAATTAAAAGATTTATACAAATTTACAGTTGCTGTCAAATTGCTTTCATTAAAAAAAAAAAAAAAGAAAACATTAAAACTTAGCAAATTAAGAAGAAAAACAAAAATATCAAAATATTTTGACCATAAAACTTTACTTTTTGGTCGCACTTAAGCTTCAAGTTTTTCGGACACATTCTCACGTGAACACATCGACTCAAGCACGTTTATTCAGACAGCTTATTATATAATTAGGTGCAAACACACATACATATATATATATATATATGCGTGTGTAAATGAAATTCTTTTAAATGAGAAATAGAAAAATTTATCAGAGCAAAACGCATTAACTGTATGTAAAATATATATATTTTTATGTGCGTAAAGATGGAAATTGTTTTCGAATAATTTGTGGATGACACAGCGAAATATATTCTATATTAAAATGAGAAAAAACGAAAATACTAGAGTTTTTTATTTTTATGGAAAATTACAGAAAAAACGAATTTTAAATGGCTTGTTGGGCTGCTCTTGCAAGTACCGTTACCTCCACGGTATTACGGCAGTAGGACAGGTCCCACTGGAATGAAAGGGATGGCCTGTTGGTTTCATGCTCCACTCAAAATGTGAATGGAGAAATTTAGTTTAAATACAACAAAAATTATTATTTTAATTTAGAGCAAAAGCAAAATTTATTCTAAAAAACAAAACCAGTTGATCGAAAAGTTTTGAATTTGACAAAGGGTTTCATATAAACAGAATTACACAAAGACAGTATAGCCAGACAAAAAAAATATCTTCATAGTTCTAAAAATCTAGAACATGATAATTATATGCAATTTTATATCACATCAAAAGTGGCGAGCATAAAAAATTACTTATAATACTTAAACTAGACATAACATAAGCTAAAATAGTTTTACAATTATGAGTTTTCGGCATTTTTCTTTTTTAATGTTTTCATTACACCCGCAAAGTCGGCAGTTTTCTTTTTGGCCGATTTTGGTGTGGAAGTCTGACTGCGAACTCTCATTTGGGCGGGTGCAACATCGTCACTAAAATCAAAGTCATTCGACTTCTGTGGTCTGTGGAAGGCAAAGTTGAAATGTAAAAATCGTGTAATTACACATATTGGTTTGATTTACTCTGGTTCTATGGCATCGGCGGCAGCTTCCTGATCTTTGTTTGCGGCATTGGCATCTGGGGAAGGCGGCCGTCTGCCGGGAAATTGCCACTGTAATTCTGGTATATTGCCGGCTTCAAGCATTAAATAATAAGTCTCCAGCTCTTCGGCATTGGCGGCAAATTTGTCCGCCGTATTTACTGCTTCCACATCGGTAGCCATCAGTTGACTTTAACAGATATAAAAACAAAAACAATTCGTATAAACAAAAAAATGGAGCAAAGGTAAGCTGAGGCCTGCCAACTGCCTTTAAAAAAAATGTACTACAATATACCTTTATTTCAGACTGCTTTATAAACAGCAACATGGATTAAAGGGTAATGGCCTGATATTTATCAAAGCAAAATTCTCATTCAACCAGGTCAAATATATAAGGTTTACAATTTAAGGACCTTCTGCTAATACATCAATTGACCATTTTCGGCTCGCTTTCTTGTGCAACAGGTTGGCAGGTCCGGTCAAAACAGCTGTGCCGTGAACTTTGCTGCTTGCCTTAAAATATAAGGTCATAACAATATATGTTTTTAATATTAACATTTTGGACGATGAGCTTAAGAAGGGTGGGGCAATTTAATAAAATATTTCTGTACATAATGCATTCTCTAAAGCCGACTGCCTAGCTTTGTCCCAACCAAATGACTCGTTTATTTATTTGAATTTTCCATAATATATCTTAGGATCTACCTCTTCATGCCGATCTCTTCTAATCTATGTGCTGTAACACCATTATTTTCGGAGCATAAAAAAAAAATAAAACAAGTTAATATTTTTAAATTTTATTTATTTATTTTGTGATTACTAAATTCTTAGAACTTTATGCAAAATCATTATCATTATGATCCATTCAACCTTCCAACTTTTTTTGTTTTTGTATAGCTTGCCATCTCACTCTCTCAAATGGAGTCGTGTGCGCAGTCGCCCTCCACCGAATCCCATATCCGTTGCATATCCGCTATTCTTTGTTTATTTTTATTAATGTTTTTGTTTTGTTTACCGCTTTGCGCTCTCGGCAACGACTGGGCACAGACGCATTTGGAGTTCTTCAACACGCACACACACCCACACACACATGCACACAGCTATGCAGGCAAGGGCATTAAAATATGTATATGTGGGTGGGTGGGTGTGTGTGTGTGCGTGCGTGTGTTTCTTTCTTCTCTATTGTTTTTGTTTTTCTCCTTTTTTAAGCTGACACTTTCAATCTTACAGAAATATTATGTTTTTTGTTTTTGTTGTTTTTGTTGTATACTCGTATATAAAAAGAATAATTATAATTAGATTAATTAATTAATAATAATAATAATCCATAATAATAAACACAATTTCATTGCAAAAAAAAAAATTTCTACAATACGTAATTAAATACGGATACGTCCTGATCGTTGGTGTTGTTGCCACCACCACCGCCGCCGCCGCCACCACCTCCACCACGATTCGATGAGCCGGAAGATTTATTGGAGCCATGGGCAGCAATTGTCAGCTGATTGGTCTGATGTATGACCGAGGTGATATCGCTCTGCGAGGCCGATATATCCTTGCTGGTGAGAACATCCGAACTACTCGATCCAGAGGAAATGTGACGCTCGGTGATACCGTACTGGATCGGCTGATAGCCGTGACTGGGATTGTACGTGGCCGAGTATGGCATATAAATGGGGGGATTCGGTAGCGGACCAATATCGCTGGTGATGCTCTCGGTGTCGGCATGGCTGAGGGCATGCGGATGGGCGCCACGCAAATTGGGATTGCGCTCCTCATTGACCACATAATAGCACTGCTCCGAGAAGGTCAACTTGTTGACCGTATGCTTAATGTAATTGTTGCGCAGCATGGCGGAGACAATGCGACGGGCCTCGCGTCTATCCTGGACATCCTCGACATTCTCCAAAACCCAGTTGACGGCATCGGCGCCAATGAAGGCATTCGGTATGGTTATTTTGAGCCACATGCGATCCCGTATTTCGAGGCCGCTGTCCGGCTTGATCATGGCCTTGACAATCTCCTCGAGATTGTTTTGATCGAGTCGCTCTTTGATGGGCTCGGGTATGTCGGCAATAATACTGTCATGCGAGGTGAGCGCCTGTGTGTGGGCCACCCAGGCGCCCGGATCGATGGGTCGCACTGGCTCGGTACGTGGTATGGTGAAATAGCCCTTGGGATTGGGATCCCAGCACTTGGCCACCACTAGCTTGATCGGACCCGGCTTCTGTACCACTTCTCGCAAGACCCGCACTGCCTCGTCATTGGTCATGTTCTCAAAGTTGACGTCGTTCACCTGGAGTATCATGTCGCCGGGCTCGATGCGCCCATCGAGGGCGACGGCACCGCCCTTCATAATACTGCCCACATAAATGCCGCCGTCACCACCACGATTCGACTGGCCAACAATGGAGATGCCCAGAAAATTGACTGCCTCCATGTTAATGGAGACGGTGATGATGTTTAGCGACATGGTCGAATCGGTGATGGAGCTGTACGAGGAGGTGCGCGACATGCTCGGGGCTCGCTTTTTGCGTCTTTGTGGCTTTTTTCGCACCTGCAGCCGCTGTACGCTGCTGTAGTCAGTCATGTCCCGGTCGAGAGTCAGCTCGGATTCGGTACCAAAGAGGCTGGTCGAGTCGAGATCGCTCGACAGCACCGAGGCCGATTGATATGTGAGCGGTGGCGGTTGGAGCATTTGGTTGGTTAGCAGGCCGCCGGAGTTGATGACGACGCCGCCACCGCCGACACCGCCACCGATTCCACCGGCCAGTTTCTGCTGTTGTTGTTGCTGCTGCTGTTGTTGTTGCTGCAGATGTTGCTGCTGCTGGAGATGTTGCTGCTGTTGTTGCTGTTGCAAGGTCAATTGGCCACGGACATTGGCACGCCCCACGCCCATTTCGCACTCGCTGGCCGGAAGCTCAGAGCAATTGTCAGATTGGTTAGTGCCATCGGCCGAGACCAGCCAGGAGACAACGCGACCATTGAAACAGGGCAAGATTGTGGCGTCGTCGGCAATCTCCTCCTTGACCACACCAAAGTCGGCATCCATCGACTTGAAGAAGTATTTGTAGTTGTTGTTCTGTTTATTGAGCACCATTTTGAAGTCCTTGAGGGTTACCTGGGCCGATGGTATGGGTATTTTAACCAGATAGGGGGTGGTCTCATCGTCAATATGATAAATGACTTTCGTCTCTAGGCCGTTTGTTCGCTCCGTATCCATTTCGTAGGATTTCTGCTTCTGCTTCTTCTTCTTCTTCTTTTGAGTGCTCGATTAATTGCAAGATTTATTATTATTATAAAATTTTTCACGTTTTTTCTTAATTATTAATTTTATTATTACGATTTAATTTCTGTTATTAATTTTGTAAATTTCGCTTGCGCTTTCAAATGCATACGTCCTTTTCTTTTATCATTTGTATTTATAGTTTACACTTTTCATTTGGCTTTGGCGGCGGCGGCTCCGCAGCTACACAAAATTTTCATGCGTTGTCGCTGCTCTGCTCTGCACTCCTCTCCTCTCTGCACTACTCGACTCTTCACTTCTCTGCCACTTCCACTGCTTTTGGGTTGGGTTTGGGTTGTCAATGGATTTCCATTTTAATAAAGAGCTCGAACTGCTGCTGTTGCTTGGGCGCTTTTACAGCTGCAGTTCTCTCCAAAGCTCAATAAACACTTGCACCTGATATTTGTACACTTTTCAATGCGATTATTAAAAAAAAATTCAACCAATAATAACAAAAAAAACAGCTTCAATCTTTTTCTGCGTTTGTGAACAGAGTACGTAGGGTTGGCAGCCGTACCGTATTTAGCCAGAGTTGCCACAGTGTTAGCTGCAAGTCCGCTATCAGGGCAGTTCAAAAAGCGCCACCTATGCTACTGACAGACGCCCCCAGCAGGCGACTGAAGATATTCTGAATGCAACCATGCCCGCTTGGTGCACTTGATTACTTTCCCTACAATATTTGGAATATTTTCACTGCTTTGCCTGTGCTTAATTCCACGATTAACTATATATATGTACTAGCAACAGAATTATTACTTCTTAAGTAGGGAAAAGTTTAGTTTATAATTGAAGCATTATTCGAGGCGATACAGTTTCATAAATCAGGTTTTGAGGCTCTTATCTTATTGAAAAATAGCCGATTAGTCTTTAAAAAGAATTTTTAGAAATTTCCAGAGTTCAAATTAAAAAAAAAAATCACTATTTTTATTTTTATAACCGTTTTATTAAATTTTTCTTATCGTTTTTTGAGTTTAAGTTAATTTTACAAAGTCTACGCCTTAAAATTACCGACTTAACTATTTCACTCCAAATCTAAATTAATATATCTGCTTACACTCTTAAAAAAAAAAAGAAGAGTATATACACTTGTTTTGAATTATTTTTTAAGATTTGTCCTTATTTTTTTTTTGTTTTTGTTTTTTTTTTTGCGAATTAAAAAGTGTACATAGATAAATATTAATAATTTTATAAATCCAATTTTTAATATATATACGAATCAACCGAGTTATACACATAAAAAAAAAACGTTCTTATTTTAACAATTATATATATATATATGAATATAAATATATATATTGTTTTTATAAATAATTAAAATTGCCTTTTGTGCATTGCATTCCATAAAAAAAAAAATAAAATAAAAAACCTAAAACCACTTGGCCTGATATGAAAGTTCATAAAACCATTTTACAGATATTCTCTTGGTCTTTCTTTTTCATATAGATGTATATATGGCAAATAAGTGGATTTTTTTGATTTGATTTCATTAATTGGCAATACGTCAAACATGTGTGTGTGTGTGTGTGTTTTGTTTTTCTTCTTCTTCTTCTATATTGATACTTAATTTATATAGATATATAAATTTCTAAGCCTAAGTAAGGTTCTGAACAAACACAGATTGAAATTTGTAAAAAACGAATTGCATGTTTTGGCTTACAGTTGTGAGAAAAATTAAACAAAAATAGTTCAATGAGTTTGTTTGTTTTGGGGAAAAAGATAGATTTAGTTTTTCATGGATTTTGGATGTTTGTTTTTTCTTTCCTTTTTTTTATATACTATTTATATATATAGATATATCTATTTATACAATTGTGAGGGTTGTTATATTAGGTTGTCAAATATCTCCCTTCCGCCTTTTTGTCTTTTGAATTTCGCGGCTATGTACAAAGCGCTACAGAGCTCGTATCTGGCAACACTATACATAATTTGAAAGGTCTTGACATAACCTACAAAACGTCGCTACGCATGGTTAGTTTGAATATTTCGTTCAACAGTTATAGACGTGTAAACATGGAGTTCACTAACGCCGAAATTCGCGCTATTTTAAAGTTTTCCTTCGTTAAAGGCAAATCCGCTAGAGAAACGTTCCGTGAGATTAATGGTGTTTTGGGGGATGGTACTCTATCACTTCGAACCGCGGAGGAATGGTTTCGACGATTCAGAGCCGGTGAAAACGACACCATGGATAAGCCAGCCGGCGGAAGACCTGTGACGACAAATACCGATCAAATCATGGAATACATCGAGTTAAACCGGCATGTGGCATCTCGTGACATCGCCCAGGAGATGGGAGTTAGTCACCAAACCATTTTAAACCATCTGCAGAAGGCTGGATACCAAAAAAAGTTTGATGTTTGGGTGCCGCATGATTTGACGCAAAAAAACCTTCTGGACCGAATCAACGCCTGCGATATGCTGCTGAAACGGAACGAACTCGACCCATTCTTGAAGCGGATGGTGACTGGCGACGAAAAATGGATCACATACGACAATATCAAGCGAAAACGGTCGTGGTCGAAGGCCGGTGAATCGTCCCAAACAGTGGCCAAGCCGGGATTGACCGCCAGGAAGGTTTTGCTGTGTGTTTGGTGGGATTGGAAGGGAATCATCCACTATGAGCTGCTCCCATATGGCCAGACGCTTAATTCTACCATCTACTGCGAACAACTGGACCGCTTGAAGCAGGCGATCGACCAGAAGCGTCCAGAATTGGCCAACAGGAAGGGTGTAGTGTTCCACCAGGACAACGCCAGACCACACACTTCGTTGATGACTCGTCAGAAGCTACGGGAGCTCGGATGGGAGGTTTTATCGCATCCACCATATAGCCCGGACATAGCGCCAAGTGATTACCACCTGTTCCTGTCCATGGCGAATGCCCTTGGTGGTGTAAAGTTGAACTCAAAAGAGGCATGTGAAAAGTGGCTGTCCGAGTTCTTCGCAAATAAGGAGGGGGGCTTCTTCGAGGGAGGTATTATGAAGTTGCCGTCTAGATGGAAACAGATTATCGAACAAAACGGCGCATATTTGAACTAAATCCGATCACTGTATCACTTTTTATAAAGCATTGAATAAAGAGCAAAAAAGCGGAAGGGAGATATTTGACAACCTAATATTAAAATAACTATTAAAATCAATTAAACTAGTTATAAAAAAAAAAAAAAGATTTTCCTTATGTTTTTTGTTTTTGTTTTTTTTTTCCTACAGATAAAACAACAAATTACAAATAGGTTGATGGGTGTGTGTGTGTGTGTGTGTGAGGGTGTAAAATTAAAGAATTTTCCTGTCTGCAACTCTTGTTTTGTTTTATACATAATCGGGTTGGATCTACTCAGATGTCATGACCTCAACCAGCGAACTGGATAGCGAGAGACCATCGATAATTTCCAGCAATATTTCGACATCCTTCATTGTGGCTATCGTCTCGGGTGCACCCACCAAGCTAACATGCTTGCCATCAATATTCGCATAGAAGCTCTCATTTTTGAAGATAATTGCCCGATCGTAGGGCACACGACATTTGCTTTGGTCCACAACGGAACGGCGGAAAAGCACGCAGGAAGGCTGAAATTTGTGACGATCCTCTTCGAGTATGTTGTAGGCTTTCAGATCACCGGTGAAGGGCGGCAACGTCTGGCGCTGCATCGGGCTCTGGGGTAACTTGTAGAGGGTTACTTTGCTGGTCCATTTGAGGGAGGGCAGTTTGATGCGGGTAGCTTGATTGGCCAGCTTGACGAGGGGAAATTCGAGGCAGGTGCGTTCCAGACGTATTTTGGCCTTCGATAATTTTGGGGCGCTTATCACATGCCAGGTCTCGTAGCATGTGATCTTCTTCACCACACGACCATCCTCCTCGCAGATGGTGGTGGTCTGCGGTGGAAAGGTCTTAGAGCCACGATTCGTCGGGGCCTCCGCATTGGGCTGGCTCTGGCTCTGGGCGTTCTCCTTCGAGCGTCTCGCCTGCTGGGTAGCAGGGCTGGCCGGCTTCTTAAATATTTCTTCGCCAAAGAGACTGGACAGCTTGCGGGTTGAATCCCTCCCGATGACGGGATGTTGTGGTGTCTGGGTATTCATAGGAATGGACGAAGACAAAACCATGCGGCGGGGCACCCATTTCTGTAGCTGTTGCAGCCGCCCACTGGCGGGCTTGAATGTTGAGCGATTGTCGTTTGCCTTGTCATCTTCTACCAGATCGCTTTCATCTTCCTCGGTCTCACCGTCGGTTGACATGGGGCACAGCTCTTTGCTCATGCTCATCAGGGGTTTCATGGTTTGCGTTTTTCTGCCTATCTCACTGTTCAGAATGCGCGGCTGTGGCTTTTGCGGACCGCTGGTGGTCAGCTTCGGCCTGCCTGCCGCTCTGGCCGGACTCGGTTTAACGGAGCTCGCGTTGGCGGATGACGAATTGCTGGCGTTGGGCGTTGTGAATAGTGCCGATTTAGTGGTCGCATTACTCATGTTCGCGGCGGAGGTCGAGGTCAATGGACTTGCTGAGTTATTAAGCTTGTTATCGGCCAGGCCACGGGTTCTGGGTCGACCTGCCAGATTCGGAGTTGCGGTGGTCTTTCTGGCATTATTCGTACGTGTGATTAAGACATCATCCTGGTTGATAATGTCATCGATATTCACTATGGTAAACGTGGGCACGTCGTCATTGGTCTTCGTCAGCGGTACGGTCTTCACTTTGGAGACGGCGGTATTGGAGCGTATGGGAGTCCGCGTGGCACTCAACGATCCGGAGGCAGAACCTTGCCCCACCGGTGTGGTAAATTTGAAGGTGGATGTGCCTGGCATTTTCTGTCTGGCCTGAGCTATGGCTGAGCCCAGTCTCGGTTTGCTGACCACTTTGCTACTGGCGCCGTTGATCACTGGAGTTGTGGTGTTTCTGGTGGAGCTGGTGCTGCTAAGTAATATTGTGGGCTTGTTGGCTTCGGTGGCCAGACGCTTGGGTTGGTACGGCAGCTCATTGCTGTCGTAGACAAGTTTGCGCTTGTTAGCCACATTGGGTGTGTTGGGAAACGGTGATGCTGATGAGGTTAGGCTATTACGTGACATATTATTGCGACGGAGGTTTTGGAGCTGATTGGACTGATTGTTGCGACCGGAAAGGATTGAAGTATGTCCGGGCTGGTGGGCCGGTGTGGATGTTGAGGCGGCGTTTTTGGGCGGGCGTCCACGTCCTCGCTTTATTTGGGCCTTCTCACGTCGCAGCTCCATTTCGAATTCTCTCTCGCTGAGGTCATCGTCATCATCGGATTTGTGCATCTGAGGATTGAAGGGCATATCGATCAACTCATCATCGCTGTCTTCGATCATGTCGTGAACATCATCGTCGGCAAAGAGCTGATGTTTGCCTCGTTTTGTTTGATTGTCGCTGCTCAGAGAGTTGGACACATATTTGGGTGTGACCATATCCTCGCTGGCATATTTTGGATTCGGTTTGATTGAGCGTCGGGATCGACTCGCTGCAATCGTGGGCGGCGGCGAAGCTGTGCTCTTGACTTTGAACATTTTGCTTTTTGATTTGTCTTCGACGTGGGATGCCCGTCTGTTTAGTTTAGCCGCTGGCTTGGTATTGTGTGAAATGGTTGCCGATTTAATAGGCAATGTAACAGCCACAGTGGTATGGCGTCGCTTGGATAGCTGGGCTGGCTGTTCCTGTTTGGTATTGGTAGTTGGCTGTTCCTGTTTGGTTGTGGGTATCGGCTGGTCCTTATTGTTACTGCGCAGAGACCGCTGATTTCGAGTTTGCCTTTTGTCTTCCGCGCTTGGAGTCTGTATGGGTTTATGCCCTCCTCGTGGCAATGAGCTTTGAGTTACTGTAGCAGAAGCAGAAGCAGCAACAGCAGCAGCTGTCCGCTTAGGCAAAACTTTAAGAGGCTTCGGTGGAGGTTCTGTCTTAATCTCGATGGTTTTGCTCCGCAGCGTCTTCTTTGTGGCGGGCAACTTATCGGATTGACCAGACTCCCTTAGGTTTCTTACGTATACAATGCACGGACGAGTCGTTCCTGTCTTGGCTTCCAATTTTTTTCCAGCTCGCATTTTTCATAAGTCACTGCAATTAAAACAGGAGAAGAAAGCAAAAAAAATAACATTAAAAAATAAAATCAAAACCGAGTCGATTAAAAGTTGCAGTAACAGTGGCGGCAACGGCAATAGCAACGGCGACGGCTCTCTAAATTCGGATATTCATTATTGAGGCGACAACCCTGCCGCGGAATTTTCGTCATTTTTGGTGCTCCCATTTTAGCAATTACGCTTTTCGCGCGCCAGGCAAGTGTGATGTTCCGCGCGTGTGTGTGTTTGTGTGTATTTGTGTATATACATAATAACTATTTACGATTAAAATTGCCTTATTTCTGATTTTGTTGGTACTTATTGTTATTTCTATGCCTGCACTTACATTCCAGTGGCTTTTACATGGTTCGTGTTTTTTATTATTATTATTATTTTTTTTATTTGTTTTTGGATTTTCGACACTTTCACTGCACTTCGATTTCGTTTAGGAAGACGTCCCTGTGCAAATCTATCAAATTGGCAACACCGTCGCAATTTTATTTTGTTTTCACTTTTTTTAAATCCTATTTAAAGTAAATAGGAATTGCTTTAGCAACGGTAAGGGCATTAATTTTTATTGAAAATCATTTGATATATTCAATTTGCATTAACTTTTCCTATTTCTGGGACTGTGTATGGTTTAGTGAGCGCAATAGCAACAACCATTAGTTTGTGTGCGTGTGCATGTGTGTGTGTGTGCACTACAGTGCTGCCAGCCAGTGATGTTTTTTCTACCCAACTGTACCACACACAATCAAACACATTCACACAGGCACAAACGTACAATGCAGGGGGGACCGAATTTGTTTCGCAAGTTAATTTCACGAGTCAAGGCACAAGTTTTTAAAACATATATTAATAATTATTTTTATATTTTTACATTGATTTGAATAATTATGTTGATAATATTTTTTTTTGTTGTGAAAATATCACTTCCCGCGCTCAAGATTTTCGATGTCGATAGCAGAACGAACACAGAACTGCCACTTGCAAGAAAATACTGAATAAACGCATAAAGAGGAGACGACAATTACAACACAAAATAAAATATATAATTAATTTGGGGCTGCCAACTTAATTTTGTCTACCAGGGCTACAGTGTACTGTCTTCCCTGGCACAATCGGCATTCACATGCTTGTGCGTATTTCCGATAAATACGAAACGGATCGATATTTTAGAGTGCACAGCAACAGTCTTTTCATTGCTAACTCAAATGGCACAGAGTGAAATACTGTTGCTCTAGACTTAGAATTTTAAATAGTTCTCCGAATTCTGTGAATTAGTGCGTAGTCAAAGCCATCTTAAGAAGTGAGTAGCAGAAGGGGTTAGTTGGGTGATTCGTTCTTAGGAAGCCACCAATATAAAGGTAAATATCCTGGAGGTTCTGGTTTTAAACTCAATCAAATAAGGAATCTTGTTGTTTCCTTAGTCGAAATGGCTGATACAGAGAATGACCAGTCAATAGAAATTAACTATTCAGCTGGAAGTTCTGGACAACCGCCCAAAGCTCCGGAGAAACCGGCTCCTGTTCTGTCCAAGCATTTGCGAACACGTTACTACACATCTTCCGAAGAAGTAAGCCTCCTTGAACTATGGCGGAAGCATTTCAACGAAATAACTGCTTACACAGAAAACATGCCAATCTTTCGAGTCATTGCAAATGGCATGCAAGAGCGAAATTTCAAATTTAACAAGAAGGAGGTGAGCCGTCGCATCAACAAATACAGGAACAAATATTTGTAAGTCGGTAGCCTAACCAGTTTTTGAATCTACTAACTGTTCCCTAACATACTTGTGCAGCGCCGAACAACGTCGTATTGAAAAGGATAAAGATTACGTGCCGGAGTGGCGCCTATTTTCAATGGTGGACACCATCTTCAAGACCTGCGGTCAAGGTAAAGAGATACAGTTTGAGCATCCAGTCATAGAGGAGCTGGAGCGCGAGGTTTTGAAAAATGCGCCCTTTCCGGACGACTTTGAAGATGAGCCACCTATGGATCCGAAAAACATGGATCACGATCCGGATGGTTGTCCATTTATAGAGCCGATGGAGTCTTCCATAAATGTTGATAAAACCTATAAAGTCGAGCCCATAGAGGAGGAAAACAAGCCTCTACCGACTGAGTCATTGCCACAGACCTCTTCGACTGAGAAACGCTCGCCTTTGGTTCCAGCCAATCGTTCCATGGACCAGGGTCTCCCACGACGCAGTGCTCGTATTAGCGTTCTTCCATATACCTCTCGCATTACGATGACTGAAATTGATCGCTTGCGTCACGAAAATAGAATTTTGGAGAAGCAGCGTGATGCAGATCTGGAACGCCTACGAGCAAAAGAGGAGGAATTCAAGGAACTCAAAAAGGCACTGGGCATCTGGATTCAACATCAGACATCGCTTCTAGGACAGCTTAAAGATATACAAAAGGAAAGCCAGCCAGAGTAGAGGAGGGGATGTTTTCGTTTCATTGGAATTGTTCCTCTAACCTTTTTTCTTTGAATTATTTTTTTTCTACGAATGTGAATTATTTCTTCTTAAATTCTGCTCTTCGAGTTAAATTGAATTATTTCTTTTCTACGAATGTGCATAATTTCTTCTTAAATTCTGCTCTTCGAGTTAAATTTGTGAATTTTTGTATTTTCTTTTTAATTTGTGATTTTTAATTTGAATGCAAGTTTTTAATTTATTTATTCTTTGAATTCTATTTGTGAATTTTGTCTTAAATTCTGATTCTCGAATTCAGTTGGTTAATTGAAGTAATTTAATTTTTTCAACAATTTTGTTTTGAACATATTTTATTTTTAGGCTGGATTTATTAAGTTCCTTATAAAAAAAAAAAACTGAAATGTTTATATTATTTATAAAATGAAGTTGAATATAAGTATATTTTTAAATACACAATTGAATGTGCCAAAATATATTTATAGCGTTCTTTTTATTATAAGATTAAACAACAAGAATTCATTTTCTTAAAGCGGATGGTTGTGGGCAGCGATATTTGGCCATCTCTACCTCGGCTTCGGCATAGCTAAAACGATTAAAACAGAAATATTCCGGCACCTTATAGTCGCCACTTGCGCTAGCGCCAGGTCCAACTGGTCCCGCTGTAGATTTCACGCAAGAACTGCTCAGGCCCGTGACATTGCTGGCTGGAGACGAGGAGCCCCCACTGGCCGCTGGTGATTTCGGTCTGGCTCCACCTGTACCCTTTTGGGCTTGACTGTATCCACGACGTATGAGTGGGGTAACAGCGCGTGCACGTCCCAACATTTTTCGACTATAGGGAATATAAATATTTTCCTTATTTCTGGGTGTTAAAATTCACGTAACCGCACGTCTAAGCAACTGCGAAAAAACAAATCACAGCTGTTTTTCAAACAGTTGGCAGCACCGACAAATATCGATAGGAAAAAAAACGATTGGGCGCATTTGCTTTAAAATATTTTTTATTATTAAGACTAAGTCATACGAATACTAAGGAATCTATTTTTTTTTCTTGAATTTCGGTTCTACTTTGCCATAGTGCTGGTTCAAATTGGCCACCGACGCACGCTTCTTTTTTAGCTGCTGCTCTTTGGTCTTGCTACGGCACTTGACACTGGCAATACCGACTTGATTTTTACCCAATTGATTGAATTTTTTGCGTTCTTCACGTATGTTTTTGAGACGCTTGCGTTCATCCTGCAGCTCTTTGTAATTCTTGCAGGCTTTTTTGGGTGGCTTGGCGCCAAGCTTGATGAGCTGGAAAATTTCCATTTTCCGTTTGTTCTTGATTACGCGTTGATTGGCCATGGCAAAGTTAAGGACTTCATGGCGGGCCTTTTTGATGTCGAACTCCATGCTGGTATCACCTTGCTTTGTCTTCGTCTTTTCATCTGTCTTTTGCTCAACATTTGACTGCTTTGAGGGAAAAGATTCTGGCTCCTCGAAGACTAGTGCCTTAAAGCTATTGTCCACTCCGTGCTTCTTCTGAAGAGCCAGGGCAGCACGTGTTGGCACGGGTTTGAAATCAGTGCTAACGTTCATTATTGCTCAGACCAATTTTCTTTTCTTGTTTATTTACAAAAGCGGTAGAAATAAAAACACATGTCCCCACAGCTATCTATCGATTACCAATAACCTTTTATCGAACCGAGTAGTTATCGGTTTGCGCACATGTTGAAATTTTTGTTTTGTATAGGAATACAATTTTATTTTTGTTTGACTGGTGTATTCATCTAAGCGTTAAACCATGTCCGAAGAACCAAAGGAGCCTGCCACGAAGCGTTATAATGTGCCATCTTCTATGCGAGAAAAGGCTAACAAATTTTTGAATTCCGACAAAGTTAATCTCAAGGAACTCGAGAAATTTGTTAATATGCTAGTAAGCTATAAATATTTTCCCCAAAAAAATCCATTAAGTAACGTTTTTTTTTTTGTAGAAAAATGACGATGAACCATATGGTGTGATGCAAGTACTCGAAGTTATATTTACGAATCTATTTAAGCGCAAAACTCTACACCAGAATAACGATAAAGCCAGCAAATGTATTGCTCTTTATGAGAATACATGGTCGCTGTTATTAGAGCGTTTTGATTGCACCACCAAAGATTGGAGTGCTTCAGCAATGCAGGTGTGCTTCAAACTAATGGAAGCGGAGTCAAAAAATCCCCTACCCCCATGTGCTGTTTGGCCTATCCATCGTCTGCGGAGCATACTGGAAACATTGGTTAACTCGAAAAACACACCATCGCCGGCCTTAAAACATTTTTCTGAATATGCCAACCGCTTAGACGTGCTTCAGAATACTTACAAACTAATGCCCGCCTTGGCGCCAACCAGTTATACAGACACACCTAATCTAGCCTTGAATTATTTAGCTGTGATTAACTTACTCGATTTGGGTAAGAGTGTCGTAAACGCCAACAAATACTTTATTGAGGCGGAAGACTCGGAATCGAAATTCAATTACAAACGCACTAGGAATTGTTTGAACCAAGTCTGGAAAGCTATTATGTCTGCTTGCAATGGCATAAATGAGAGCGTTCATCGTCAGGTCTTAATAGTACTATTGGAACGTATATTACCACATCTAAAGAGTCCCTTGGAGGTGACAGATTTCCTTATGGATTCATTGCATCAGTATGGTAAGCCTTTAAATTACATTCGGGTGCCTTATGTTGTTTGTTATTTAATAAATTTATTTTTAGATGGCGCCATTGCTTTGCTGGCACTTCAAGGCATATTTGTTTTGATGCAGCAACAAAACATCACCTATCCGGATGTGTATGTGAGGCTTTATAATTTGTTTACAGCGGGAATATTTGCTAGCAAATATAAAGCACGTCTATTTTATTTGGCCGATATCTTTTTGACTTCCACACATTTGCCGGAGAATCTGGTGGCCGCTTTTGTGAAGCGTTTGGCCCGTCTCTCATTGCAGGCATCCACTCCAGATGCAATTATTATGATACGGTTTATTTGCAATCTTTTACAGCGTCATACGGGTCTCCAGAAGCTTATACGAGCCAGTCCAGCAGATAGTGGTATGTGGTCTTTGTTAAGTGATGTGGTTTCCTTATTATGTTTTATTTCTTAAAAGCTCTAGAGATCTCGGATCCCTACAATGAAAACGAAAATGATCCTGTCAAGTCTGAGGCCATTAACAGTTCCCTTTGGGAATTGTCTTTGTTGCAGAAAAGCGCTATTCCCGAAGTGGCCAATGCTGCTCGGTTTTTCAACAGTGCGTTGCCCACACAAGAATTTGACCTGGGACCACTGTTAGAAGTGAAGGAGTGCGATGTGAGTGTCTCAAAAAAATTTCTGGAAATTGTAATAATTTATTAATTTTTTTTTTATGTAGATATTTTCCGATGAAGTTAAAAAGCAAGTCAAGCAATTTGCCCTCGGCTACGAGCGACCCACAAATTTCGCATTGCCAAAAGACGATATAGTGACCAAGTTCTTTCATTTAATTTAGTTTTAATATATACTTAAATATGAAAAAAAAATTATTAAAGGTTTTTTTTTTATTAAATATAGAGTATTAGATATTAAGGAATCATTTAAATGGTTTGAAAGAGTTAAATAAATGAAATAATGCAAAACTTAAAAAATTTAAAATTCGATAACAAAGTTGCCGCTTATCGGAACAAAGTTCATGGGCTGTGTTCACTCTAATAATTTGTTCGAGAACCTAACAAGCTCAAGGCGAATAATTTACACACACAAATTTAGAAAAAGTAAGCTACAAGGGAATTTGTCATAATATATTTCAAATAAAACACAAATATATAGAGCACACATACCAACCACTTCCCCACACAAAAATGGCTGGGATCAACAATTATTCAACATTAGTGTGAGTATTATTTGGTAAATAATTTTGGCAAAAAAAAAAAAATGAATATAAATATCTGTGCAATCCTTTTGATTATTTCAACAGCAATGCGGCCAATCGTGGACAATATGGAGATCAGGCGGATGAGAGTCAGAGCACACTTAATATATCCAGAATGAATTTGGGGCGTAGGTAAGTTCTGGCACACCGGGCGGTGACACTGGCATTCATCGCATCTAAAGCAATCCTAGACTAAAATTATGTAAACAAAATCTGCTTCCCTAGCATTGATGAAAGGGAAAAGGCAATTTTAGAGATCATAAATGCTGATCAGGATGCCACAGCAAAACTCTACGTCAACTCAGATCGTGATCTATCGCTGCCATTGGAAAAGCAAAAAGTCTTGGACAAGTATTTCGATAGCCAGGAAGATGGTAATTATTCTGCTCTCATATGGCAAATATATTCCTAATTACTTGTCTTTTTTTTTAGACATATCACTGCGCAAATATCTGGTCTTTGGCGTGCAGTGGGTCTCCTTAGTGACAGAGAATTTATTGAGTCATCCGTTTATTGTGTTAAGACGTCAGTGTCAGGTTTACAATGCCGCCCAGCGATATCATTTGCAACCTTTCACACTGCTTCCTAGCATAGTACATCTGCACAGGCGTCAAGGCGTAACCACTCTTTGGAAGGGTCTTGGAAGCTGTTTGCTGGTACGCGGCATGACTTTGGCTGTGGACGATGTAATCTCGAAATTTACTTCCTGGCCCAAGGAAGTTGACAGTCGTACCTCCTTGAAACGCTTTGGTCAGCACATTTTGCTTAAGTGGTAAATAGAAGCACATATTTACATATGCACAGATTCATACAATTTTGTTTTTTTTTTTTTAACAACAGCATAAGCATTGGTGTGGTGGTGCCCTTTTATGCTGCTTCTTTAGTGGAAACTGTGCAAAGTGACATAGCCAGCGAAAAGCCCGGCTTGTTTGATGTATTTCGCGAGGGCACATTACGTTTTCTATACTGGAGTTCACCACAAAAGGGACGCATGCTGCCAGCCTGGGCTTTAATTGGTCCCAGCATTTCGCTGGGCATCACAAAGTATATGTTCAATCTTGTTTTGCGTGGCATCTCCTCGCGCATAATGCGTCGACGGCTAAGCCATTCCCAGGAAAAACGGGGTGCCAAATACCGGGATGTCACTCTGGAGCATCAGAATGCTGAGACCTATGCCAATTTAATAGCCATGCTGACCACTGAGGTGATCTTCTATCCATTTGAGACTATTCTACATCGAATTCAACTGCAGGGTACGCGTACAATAATTGATAACCTCGATAATGGTTACGCCGTGGTACCCATTCTGACAAATTACCAGGGAGCTGTGGATTGTTATCGCACTACGATTGCAACGGAGGGCTTCTCAGGACTCTATAAGGGTTTTGGTGCCATGATTTTGCAGTTTGCAGCCCATGTGGCTGTGATAAAACTAACCAAATGGATTGTGGGGCAAATTGCGGAAGTCATATCGAATCGACCGCCCCAGCGTCTACTTAAATATTATAATTTAGATCAGGGCACTAACGGTAATTCAAATTCAACAACCATATCGCCGAGTATTTCGAGCACGGAGGAACTAAACGTCAACAGCGTGGGACAGAATTCTCTCGATTAGTTGATTGGTTGGGTGAAAACAAAATTTGTTGTGTAGCAAGTGCATATATATATATATATTTACATTTTATTTTGTGAGGCAAAGCAGTTGGGCGAGCTCGACAAAAAAAAAGATAATTTTCTGTTTCATTTTGCTGTGATAAATTCCGCGCTCATCAGAGAGCCCAACTGTTTCAGATAATTGTTTGTTTATTTATGCTCCCTCCCAAACAACAGCCAGAATAAATGGTTACCTGATGTGTTATTTATTAAAACAAAAAAAGAAATGTGTATAATTTATTTTTGCTACATACAAATTAAATAAACCGCTGAACATAAGGTATCGATAGTTTTTTTTCTGAGCAACTCTGAAACCGGCTGATGCGCGCGTTTTAGGCAAAAAATTAAATTTTGTTACATGATGACTGCCAAACTTAATCAAAAAGGCATTATTAAGCTAGCTTCTAATGTCTGTGACTTGCAGAGAACTCTACTCGGTGGCCAGAGCTTTCGGTAGGTCCAATAATAAAGCTCATAAAGAATTTATAATTTATATTGTGCACATTTAAAGCTGGCGTAAATTGTCTGACTCCGATTCAACATATTGTGGAGTGGCTTTAAATATATATTGGGTTTTAACAGCTCATGCAGATCATATAGCGTATAAGGCTTATTCAGACTCCGAAGGCAAACCTGATTACAGTGCTTTACTCCATGGTTACTTGCATGCTGACTTTGATTTGGAAAAGCATCAGAAGCTATGGATGCAGGCGGATGAGCATTTTGTCAAATTTATGGGACACCATCCAGTGCGCATATTGGCACAGGAGCCTTTGGAAAACATCATTAGTTTCATATGTAGCCAAAATAATCAAATCAAACGGTATGTAGAACAAATGCAAATAATTACATGGTAAAAAAAACCATTTTTTTATTATGCAGCATATCCAGCATGATTGAATGGTTCTGTTCAGCATATGGCCATAAGCTGGGAAATTTCGATGGCCAAGATGTTTTCAGTTTCCCCACACTGGAAGCGTTTAGGGATATGCCCACCACCAAGCTGGAAACAGAGCTGCGCGAGGCTAAATTTGGCTACCGTGCCAAGTTTATAGCCCGTGCTTTAAAGGAGATCCAAGTCCAAGGTGGATATGACTGGTTCCAGCTTTTACGCGACTTACCTTACGCTGAGGCTCGTAATGAATTAGTCAAGCTGCCTGGCATAGGCTATAAAGTGGCCGATTGTATTTGCCTCATGTCATTGGGACATCTGGAGTCGGTGCCCATTGACACTCACATCTACAAGATAGCACAACAGCATTACCTCAAGCATTTAGCTGGTCAAAAGACTGTGTCGACCAAGATTTATGCTGAGGTGGCACAGCACTTTCAAAAATTACATGGCCAATATGCCGGCTGGGCCCAGGCAGTAAGTCCTATAAATTAAATCCTCGAATCGATCTAGCTAAATATGTTTATTTCTAGATACTATTCTGCGCAGATTTGCCACAGTTTCAGTTGGAAAAGCAGAAGATAACGTCCACACAAAAGAAGCGTAAAAAGGTGTCAAAATAATCCCAGAAAAATTCATTAAGTTTTAAAATATTTATATATATATTATGTATATTATCATATGATTCGGTTAGGACAAAAAATATACTATTAAATTGATCGTTTACATTGAACTTAAACACATCCGCTGAGACGTTTCGAACTCTACATGCGCACCTGGAATTTGCCTGCCTTGGTTATGTATTTCACACCCTTGAAGGGCTTATATTTTTCACCGTACATGTCCAATCGGTTCACCTTGAGACCAGACACTGCCAGTTGTGAGATTTGGAATTGCATGCTTATCGAAGGATTGGCATCGATATTGGTGCTGCCCGGTGCTATGGAGACCTGTAAGATAATGTCAAGGCAATATTTAATTTCAGTTTGCTCAGGGAGTATGATGAACTTACCGAACCGCGTATGTTTGGCAATTTGGATACATCGATACGACCTACATCCCAGGAGAGGGTTTTTGAGACAGAGTCAAATGTGTATTTACCCTGATTGGGAGTGAGGAGGCAATTTAGCACGCATTTGGGCATAGTCAACTCAAGCTTGACTTTGTCCACAGTTCGTCCCAGGGTGTTACGTGGTCCTATTGTCAAGTCCAAACGACCCTGTTCACCAGTCTTGATGGAGAAATTATGTCTTATATAAATGGGTATGGCCACCACAGATTGGGAGGCTATGTGATAGGACATGAGTCGGAAATTGCCATCGGGTGGTATAAAGGAGAGCAAACGTTCCGCCTCCCAACGCTTGAAACGCACGCATGGATGGAATGAAACATCATCAAAGAGTCGTGGATTCATAAAGGACAGCGTCAGATCTGGCATGCCCGTGAGTTTAATGCAGCAGTCAATCTAATTTCAATAAATCAAAATATCTGATTAATTTTTGATGTTTTAATGGTGTCTGGATTGACTTACATGTCCCTGTATTTCTGCAAATACTGTTGATCCTGATTTGTCTATAATAGCATCCACTTCTTCGATTACATCGAAATAAGCTTCGTTGTTGGTGTAACGCACACCACTGCGTCGCCAGGGTATGGCGGACAATTGACCAGACGGCAAAGTGGTGCTAACACTGAAAATATGTACATAAAGATTTGAGGACTTGAAGTAAAACCAAAGCAACTTACTTGCTCTTGCCCGTTACAGTGTTTGCTATGGTACGTAAAATATTTGGTGGCTTGATAAGCTCCTTTAAAATGTTACTTTCGGTGGCCAGAGGGAAACCGTTGTCAAGCATCTCATCAAGTAGTTCATAAACTACTACATAGTTATCTTTTATCACAGTTTCAGAGCAATCGTTAAAGTAATCTTGGAATGTATCAACGACACGGTGCAGGAATTCGATCACAAAGAGTGGAGGGACCTCTTGTTTGCAGGCAGCAACTAAGGAAATACCCTCTCGCTGGACAGTAATTAGGTAGTAATGTGGTGTGGCAATTACCGGAGGCACATCCTACACAAATAACGACTTAGTCTTGTAAATAAAATCAACTCGAGTAACCTACTTACATAGGGAGCAGTCCGTTGGGCATCTAGAAAGTATTCACATACGGAACGGGAAACCACGGAGCGCCAATGCTTCTCCAAGAACACTTCCCTGGTTTGGAGTAGATCAGGTTAGAATCCTACGTTTTATATATTTTAATTATACTACATACCCACTACTGTTCACTATAAAAAGGCTGTGTATCATTTTTTGTCGAAACAAGTGTTTCTTTTTGTTTTTTTTTTTTGCAAAAACGAAGGTCAGTGTGACCAGATCTTCGAAAACTATTTTATCGAACTAATAAATCTGGCAAGTTCAATGTTGAATGAGTGCACTGCAATATATTAAGTAAAAATTAAATTTTGTATATTCATTTTTTAAAAATCTATTAAAAAAAAATGAACTTATTTTTGCACTGAAAAAATTCTGCATTAAATTTTCAGAATTCTTGTTTCTTAGAAAATTCTGGCAGCGGAACAAATAGAGCCTGTTCGTTCTTTGATTCGGCAAACTCTTTATTTTTTTGACTGCTCCGTTTGGAAAAAGCTAAGCTATCCCAAACAATAAGCAAACAATTTAAAAACAAAAATGGTATTTTATTTTAAAAGTACTGTGGTACAACCCGCCGCTATGCTATATATGGGACGTGATAAACATGAAAACGAGGAACTTATACGTTGGGGCTGGCCGGAGGATGTGTGGTTCCATGTGCACGATTTATCTTCGGCACACGTTTATTTACGTTTAACTAAGGGACAGACCATTGATGATATACCCACCGATGTACTTATCGATGCTGCCCAGCTCTGTAAGGCGAACAGCATACAGGGCAACAAGGTCAATAATTTGGAAATCGTTTACACCATGTGGGAAAATCTCAAAAAGACGCCGGACATGGAAGCCGGTCAGGTGGGCTACCATGACGAGAAAGCAGTGCGAAAGATACGCCTAGAAAAGCGCGTCAATGAGATTATAAATCGTTTAAATAAAACCAAAACTGAAGAAGAGCACCCAGATTTTCGTGCTCTGCGAGAAGCTCGTGATGCCGCCGAGCGCCAGAATCAGAAGCGCTTGCAGCGTGAACTCCGTGAAAAGGAAAAGGAGGCGACCAAGCAGCGTGAACTGGAAGCCGAGCTTCGCAGTTATGCATCCCTACAAAAACCCGAAAATATGCGTACCAATTATGATGCCGGCAATGAATCGGATGACTTTATGTAGTAGGACTACAAATTGGTGGATCATTGCATTTCTATATAAAAATACTTCATTTTTTTTTATTAATTTATATGTAGTACCAATGCTATTATTGGAACTTGTGTAAATATACAATTCTTTTTGGAATTTGTCAAGGAGCGACATTGTTAATTTATGATTCTTGTTCTGAGAAAAATAAAATTATTTTCTGGATGATGAAAGAATTTAAATAGAAATAATTGCGGAGGCATACATAGAGTCATTTTGCTGGAAATGCCAAATAACAGCGAAATTAGACTTGCTGGAATTAACGCAAACTTCTTTCAACCAACTTCATGAGAAAAGCAATAAATTTGTTTCAATTCCATACGTTCCAGCAACAGTTCAGCAGAAATGTCTGGCAGCACTGTATTTTTATTTGTGGCGTTTAAAAAAGCAATCAACTTGGCGTGGTATTACAAATCAAAAGTCATTTTTCTAATTAAATAACAATTTTGGCTCACTTTCGTCTGGAACGTTGCATCGTTAACATCTAAAGGAAGTGCCTTAAAATCAAACAATAAAATATTTGTGTAAAAGTGAATTCCTAACAATCTACAATTAAAATAAAGATATATTTAAAAAGTATTAAACGTACTGAGAGCCCAACGAAGTCTTTGGTAAAGATCCAGAAGAAAAGGAGCCACTTAGGCTTTGCAGGTTAGTTAAGTAAATTTATTCTTATATTTATTTTCTACGCATCTAAATTAATTTGGTAACCAAATTTACCAAATTTTTCAATCTTTAATAACTTTGAGGATTTTAGGTTAACATGACTTGGATTTTTTTCAGGCAAAAAAAAATTATCTTTGTTTTTTTTTTGAACAGCCTACTGTTTAATTGGAATTAATTTAGACAGCTGAATTCATAATTGAGAAAATAAAACTAATAAAGAAAAGGTAAAAAAAACTTGTTAATTCTGGTTATTTCCACAGCTTTCTCAAATAATTTGGTTTGCAAGTAATCGGTTTTTTTGGTTTCTGTTCAGTTCGAGAAGGTAAAAAATAATCATCAATTCTTTACATCATTTTTGACTTTCAGCTTTGTCAAACAATCGTTTCAACTTGAATTTACTTCGTTTTGCTTTTTCTGAAGGTAAGCTGAAAAATGTTCGAGAAAAAATAAAATTTTTTAATTCAGTTTATAAATATTTTTCCAGCTCCTTGCAAACAGCCTTTTTGCTTTATTAAATTGCATTACTTTGATTTCTGATATATTTGGAATCTCTTCTAACTGAACTTGTAAGTAAATCAAATTTCTTATTTATTAATTTGTACGATGAGAATATATAAAAATAGTTGCTGTGAGAGATTTTGGGTATATTTGAATATTAGTGTATAGGCCCATTCCAATCCAAAAAAGAATATTCAATAATGGCAAAAATTCAGATATATATTTCGTTTTATAACTTTGGGCCAGCCATTTATATTTTTCATATATTTGGATAAATGTCGAATTTTTGGGTACTTGTTATGCCGATACAGCCAAAAATCGAAGCAACACAAACGTATTATTTTGTGGCTTCCTCTTATCTTTTGTGCTCATTGGGGATTTATGTTTTGGTTATGGAATAATTCGATTCTCTCTTTGTTTTTGTTTTTGTTTACCCTATAGCCAACCAGGGTATACTGGAAGTTGCCGAAAGTCAAATCAGGTCGGTTGACTAATTTGATGGGTCTCCCAAACTAACCAAATTTATTTCGAATATTATTCTTTTCAGCTCAAGGAATAATTTGTCTTGTATATTTGTTAGCTTTGCTCTAGGAATTTAAAGTCATCAGAATCTTATAGCTTAGAGTAACGAAAGGTCGTCTAAGCTGATTTCATCAGAAGATGGCTTATTCATTCAGATTTTCTTTGTTGACCGCTCAGCAGCTGAGGAGAACTCCTGCCCACATTGTGATGGTCATGGCCAGGGCCGTTGGCTTTGTTATCAATGTGGGTTTCGGTGTCGGTCTGGTCATAGGTCACACTTGGTTTTGGGGGCGAGAGTGGGCGGGTCCCGCTTTGCTGTTTTTGATTGTTTAATGTGTCAGCAACGGATCGCAACATAATAAACAGCTGTGCCATTTTGTAAATAGTCAAATGCTTTTTATGCGCAATGTTGTCATTATGTGAGCTCGTAAACATTGATGACACTATTGGTGAGGCATACGGATGTGTACATAGCCATTGGTAGTGCAACGCTTCAGCTCCCAAAGGGGATACACCCATACACACACAAGCACACCAAGCTTGATGCCATTTTTTTTCTGTTGGCAGGGCAAAAGGCAGAGCATTGATTGATTTCGCTGTGATCCTGCACGAAGTGCTTTGGTTAAGTCCATTTCGTTTCTTGCCGGTATTCTTCTTCTTCTTCTTTTGAGCATGTGTATGTGTGTGTTTGTGTTGTTCTTTTAAATGGCTTTTGGCCATAAAAAGTAAATCGAGCAGCAGCAACGGCAACTTAGTTTTCGACTGTGTCTTCACTATAATAAAGTGGCTTTATCTTTGTACCAGTGTGTGTGTGTGTGTGACTGTGTGTGTTTGAGTGTCCATGAATATGGCCATGCCCAGCCCAGGGCCCTACTGTCAAAGCCGCTCATCACTCAGCGCCGCAATGTCTGTCATTAATCAAACCTTTGCACCTTGGTGCAAAAACCATTGTAAAACATTTGAAAATTTTCTTTTGCTTTGGAACAGGCGAATTTATGTTCTTGACACTTTTAATATTTTAAAGAGTCAAAGTGCTCCGGGTTAAAAAGCTGAGAAGCCATTTCGAGCTTTATGACACCTCAAGGATTTGATTGTTTGCTTCAAAACAGGCAATAAAATTGCAAAAGTTTTGTAAACAAAATATGAGTGGGGCGTGGAGGGGGAGACATTTTGTTTAATTAAGTCAAATTTGAAAGAATCAATTGATTTGCAACCAGTGTGGTCATCAACAAAAGCAGCCCGCGGCGGTCCACACACAATGAAAATGAAACGTCTTTTTGGTTTTTATTGCATTTGTCACTTCAATGGGGCTCGGCTGGGCGGGAGGAATGCCAAAAGAAAGGATCCATTCACTGGTTATGAGAAGCAAAACACATTGCCCGTTCACAACTGTCTATGGGGACAGTGGGGCAAAAAAATAGAAAATATATATATATGTATATATTTATATATATCGCAAGGTCAAGCGTCCCGCCTTTTGTCTGTGAGTTTCTTCAGAGACTTCGTCTTTATTTTTTTTTGTTTCCTTTCTTTGGGACCAAATAATTATAGACATTGTCGCCGAAACAAAAAAAAATTCCAAGTGAAAATGAAAGAGCAAAAAAAAAAATGGCGACGAGATTGATGTGTTAGCTGTCCAGCTGTGGAGTTATTAGTGGCCAGCTGATTTATGCACTCGAGCAAATTGACTTCTGCTGGTTCGTTAGCGCTGGCAAAGCTTCACACCTCCCACAATTCAGCTAAATTTGTAATTTTTATTATTATTTCTTTTTCATACTCTTTTCCAAAAAGCGAGTACATTCACTTTGCCCAACAACTTAACTGGGAAGATCGTTGTAATTAGTCAGTCTGTTTTAGGGCTGTCTCCATTTCCTCTGAGATCTTTTAAATTTATATAGAAATATACATATGTGGTAAATTGTATTAGGATCGTATCTATATAGTTGTTATACGATGTTAAATCGGCTTTAAAAATAACTTTTATATCTATTGATTGCTCTCTTTTCAATTCACATATAGAGAGATATATAGAGAGTGTGGCAAATTTCCTTAGGATCGTACTAATATATTATATACTTGTCATACGAACTTAAATCGGTGTTAGGAATACGTCTCACATCTATTGACTGATCCCTTTGATGGAATACATATTTCTTCGATAAAGATGTATATAGGATCGGACTACTATATCGGACTACTCTATCGGGAATACTATATCGGGACTACTATATCGGACTACTATATCGGGAATACTATATCGGACTACTATATCGGACTACTATATTGGACTACTATATCGGACTACTATATCGGACTACTATATCGGGAATACTATATCGGACTACTATATCGGACTATTATATAAGACGACTATATCGGACTACTATATCGGGACTACTATATCGGACTACTATATCGGACTATTATATAAGACGACTATATCGGACTATTATATAAGACTACTATATCGGGAATACTATATCGGACTACTATATCGGACTATTATATAAGACGACTATATCGGACTACTATATCGGATTACTATATCGGACTACTATATCGGACTACTATATCGGACTATTATATAAGACGACTATATCGGACTATTATATAAGACTACTATATCGGACTACTATATCGGGAATACTATATCGGACTACTATATCGGACTATTATATAAGACGACTATATCGGACTACTATATCGGACTACTATATCGGGAATACTATATCGGACTACTATATCGGACTATTATATAAGACGACTATATCGGACTACTATATCGGGACTACTATATCGGACTACTATCTCGAACTACTATATCGGACTATTATATAAGACGACTATATCGGACTATTATATAAGACTACTATATCGGACTACTATATCGTGACTACTATATCGGACTACTATATCGGACTACTATATCGAACTACTATATCGGACTATTATATAAGACGACTATATCGGACTACTATATCGGATTACTATATCGGACTACTTATCACTTAGGAAGCTGAATCGGTCTTACGACTATATTCCGCATTTATTGACTGATCTTTATCAACTTTTGGTATTTAGAAGTTAACATGATCTAGTCGGATCAAATCATATATTCTAGGAAACCCAAACTTATCAAACCCCAGAAAAGCGTCTTTAATCGTCGGCATATTTTTCACTCAGTCCAAGAATTTTTGTTGGAAGCTTTCAAGGGAAGCAAACAAGTTGCAATATATTTTTAGTTGCATTCGTGGTTTAATTTTGTCGGTTCGGACAGAACTTTGGTTTTTTGCTGCTGATTAATTACTCATTCAACTAGGATAACCCAGCCGGGGGGCCAATTGGTTTCGTGAACTTTAAATTTCACAACATTTTTAGCCAACTAATTTGGGGTCATTTCTCAGGCAAATCGAATGAATGAAATTTTGCTTAAATTTGCTCTTCTTAGTGTTCCTTTTTGGGGGGGTTTATTTTTTGGTTTCTCAAAAGTCAAAAGGGAGGGAAGGGTTCGGCACACACGTGCTTAGAAATATTTCTTTGTTATGGCTTTCTGTCGCTCCTGGCGCCTCTGTGGTTTTGTAATCGAATTTCTCATTTTGTTTACACTAAAAAAAATTCACATTAAATTTATGTTTGTTATATTGTTCTTCATATAAATGAATATATATATATATATATATAGTTTTTGGCTTAACATTTATTTATGGTATGCGGGCAACAGGCAGGCTGGAACTCTCAGACAGGCAATCAATCAGTTATACAAACTATGAAACAGTTTGCTTCCCTCACTCCCTGGAGCTGGACCAACTGTACTTTTGCATAGACCCAGGCCATTCGAGGGACTTGAGATACTCTTTACTTCAATTTCTGAAAAAGAGAAACTAAAGTGTTTTAGTTTTGGTTTCCATTTCTTGATTACCTTGTGGTATTCTATTTCAAAGTAACCAGTCAACAGGGAGTATTACTCACACACTCACACACACTCACACACACAGACACACACATATGTTTGTATAAGAAAAAGAGAAAATGGTTAATGTGTTTGGGTTGTCATTTTCATATGATTTTGATATATTATCTTGTCACTTGATCTTTTATATCTCTAAAGATTTTTTTTTCTCTGGCAAAATCTTGGGCTTATGGCATATATATTTAATTGTGAAAAAAGGTATTATAAGCTTTGGCCAACAATTTATGTGGCTTTGTGAAATTGTTGTTTTTATCTTTTGGAATTTATTTGCCACACACACACACACAACACACATCAATTGCCAGCAGCAGATGATGGGATTTATCTGTAATAACTGAAAATAGCCCATAAATTGAATTCATTTAAAATTCCGATTTACCGTTATGACCCAGGCAGATATAAAAAGAAAAAAGAAATTCTTTTGCAATTAATGGGATCACTTGAATGACAGGCGGCGGAATACAGGGCCAACAGGGCCAAAAGTCTTGCCGGATTCGTGTTCACCCACACACACAGGCAGACATATCAACTGCAAAATGCGCAAATTCGCTTTGTTGTCCTTGCTGAGTTCTGGTGCACAATTGACAATGCTGACGATATGAACAAAGTGAAAATGTTGGTTGGACATTCCGAGTGCTTCCGCCCTCTTGACAGCCTCAAAAGCACAACAGAAACTGCTTCCGTTATTTGCAGTGTCATGTGTGTGTGTATGTGTGTGTGTTAGTGTGAAATTCCATTTGAATGTCTCTCAGCGGACAAATCAAAGATAACGAAGCTCGACAAAAAGAGCACAGTGCGCCAACCAAAAAAAAAAAATTGAAAAAAAAAAAAAAAACCAATCTAAACAATATCAAAAATTGTACTGAGGGGAGCAACGCATAGATGATGCAAGAGGGCTCGCGGCAATGTCATTGTCATGCCACAAAGTGTTGCCAGTTAATAAGAAAGCAACGCAACAAACTTGCTCTCAGTCTACCCACTCTCTCTCTACATACTTTTATGAACAGAAATTAAGTTTAAGCACATAAATTTCGACTTTGTCAGGTTGGCAATTTACGCGCCTGAGCAAAAAAATAAAACAGTGACTGGCATATTTTTTGGTCCTGGTAAAAATGGAGACAGTGTCTTTGAACCTACTCAAAAGGCAGTAAGGAAAATTATCTCAATAATAAAATCGGAGGAATATTTACGACCCTATAAAGTCACTGAACTCTACGATCTGGGATAGTTCTTTAAGCTTGAAAAGACGGAGGCTTACATTGTTATTCATGGACAAAAGAAGCCATCTTAGATATTCCGAATTTAGCTGCGGAAGAACTTCAGCTTTGGTGGGCTATAGGGTCCTTCGGCATTACCTAGGAAATATAGTGAATAGAAATACTGGAGATATTGGTCAAGGTCGGGTCAAGGTTTTCAGGGTATAACTAAGGAGATATACTGTTGTCTAAGAATTACTGGAGATATTGTATCCTTACGCCTCTCACATATTCCGATTTGAGCTTGAACAGGTCTGATATAGACTTAGGTCCCTAGAAAATATGGTGATTTCATTATACATAATAGTTCTATCTTTTGGCTACTTAGATCTTCCGACTTAAGCTATAGAAGTACTTAAGTTTACCAGGATTATTTTAGATCAATTGTTTAAGGAATTACTAAGGAAATCTACTGTTATCTCTAGACGAAATAATTGTAAATAAATACTGATCTTATGATCATGTAGATATTCCGGTTTTATTCAACCAAAGGCTATAGCTTATCACGGTTATTATAAGTCAAAGACGTTGATTTTTTTGTGGGCTTAAAAAAGTGTTAAATCCAGGAATTTTTTTTGTTATCGAACAATTTGAACTAAAAAGTAACGATTTGGCTAACAGAAATCTCAAACTTGAATAGCTTTTTCTTAGGTCTTAAGACACTGTGCCCCGGCCCAGTCTGGTCCAGCCCAGCCCCCTGAACCTTGCATGAGTTGGCAAAATTACTGCTCATTAGGCTGCCAAGTCCTGAGTTAACAATAGGCCCCTCTCATTAGCCAACCTATGTGTGTGTGTGGTGTGAGAAAATTCTTGAAGCTGAAACCAAAAGTTTTCCCTGCATTTTAATGCAAATTGGCCAACCCAAAAAAAATAGAAAAAATCGAGGAGCGAGCGAGCGAGCGAGGAAAGAATTTCGGTTGGCTGGTCAATCAATTTTCGTGATATGATTTAGTGCCACAATTCAGACATCAAATCGCAGGCCATACACAAACATTTTGTATGCATTTGCATATTTATGCTACACGATTGCGACGCGACGCGACGTGATGCGGTGCGATGCGATGGGATGCCACAAGTTGGGGGCAAGCAGGGAGCGAGGCAGGGAGCAGGCTGGAGCCAAAATGAATAAATTAATTTGCATAGTAGTGGTGTAAAATTTACATGAACATTTTTTTCTCTTACGTTTTCCTTCATTTTAGTATAATTTGTGATACGTTTTTTGTTAGACTTCCAAAAGGGAATTTCAAGGCATTTCGGCAAGGCGAGCAGGAAGGCGCTGCTTGGCTCCTTTGTCTTTATCTTGATATCTTTAGGAATCTTGTGAATGATGTGGTTGTAGGCTAAAGCTGGTACCCAAGTCAGACTTGAAAAAATCGATTCAATCCTGTAGATTATCAAGAGTACAAAGAGTAGCTTTCAGGGCATTTGAAGGTCGACTTTGGGTGTATTTGTTTCGTGTGATATTTACGAGCCTGCATGGCAGATTGTTTAAATTTTCTGTTTTATGGCGAGCATTAAATTTTCATAATTTTGCTGTTCTTTTCCCTTCCAGGCCGTAATACGAAAATGTCCTCGAAGGCTGGTGAAGATGACCCTAATGTATCGCCAGGGGCGATGCAGCAAGGGGATGAACTGGTTGGGATCCAGGGTGTGGAGCCTGCGGTGATGGTTGAAAAGGTCGAGAAGAAACCTTTAAAGAAAGACTCGAGCATTGACAAGTTATTGAGCGAAGATAATAACAGTTGCCCAATTGAAGACGATGCTAAAAATGAAAAGCAGGATGCTGAGTTGCTGCCCGAGAAAATGGAGGTACCAATGGAGGAGAAGAAGGAGGAGGCGGAGGAGGGGGAGAAGGAGGAGAATCAGATGGTAGAACAGAAAGGAGAAGAGCCGATGCAAGTGGATAAGTGCCTGACGGACTTTGAGGAGTCAGCCTTGCGTAAAGAGCTTCTAAAGGGTCTGATGAGGAACAAATATATTAATCTGATAATGCCCACTCCCATGTCCAGTGAGGTGGAACAGGAGTTGCGTCTGGATTCAGAAATTGATTTGGCCCTGGTATTCGATAATCTTCCTGTGGCACTAAATAAATTGGAAGAAATGGTCACCAATATTCATAGCAACAAGCACAAGAATAAGTCAGGTCTCACCGATGCTGAGACCCTCAAATATATCAATGAAATCAAAATGATTAAAAAGGAAATAGAAGATACACCAAAGAGAAATGTTCAAATTGATTGTGCTCCGGAAGTGCCCAAAGTATCCGAACCAACCAAGAGAGTTTGCAAAAGTCCCATTCGGGCCCCAGCCGTCAGTCCCGATCGTCGGGTCAGTGTGAAGGACCGCCTCGGTGGACCCCGACGATTCTTCAGGCCCAACAAAGCAAATAATCAGCGGTTCAACAACTATCAAAATAACCATAATAATAATTATGGACAAGATCGTCAGGATATTCAGTTTCGTCGCCATCAACGCATCGCCAAAAAACCCTATAGCGCTATAGCTGATAGCCACCATCACGACCACAAGATGGACAATTGCTGCATGCTTGCACCCTACCAGCACTGCGATCACTCCAATTGGATGTGCCCTTCACTGCGCTATGATCCGGCCCTTGCTATGCCGATAATGTGTGGAGATTATATGGGTAATGGACCACCCCTCCCGATAAGAGGACCACCCCCTTCGGCCACTATGCTGGCAGCCATAATGGAGGCCAGCATGGAAAACAGTAGTCCCCTGGGCAATAGCATGTCCCAACCGATACCAACACCACTACCACCACTACCACCACTATCACCACCACCACCACCACCACCACCAGGAACCATTATCCAAGCAGACAAAGCTAACCCATCCTCAACCGATTTTGAGGCTGGTATTGCTGAAGTCCACAAGTTGCGCAAAGAGGCGCGCCGCGAAAACCTATTCAGTATGCTCGAGACCCAGAGCCTTCGCTATGTGACCAATCTGACACGCCTCAAATTTCTAAAACCCAACCCTAATTGCTCCGCAAAGTCCTACGATAGCGATTGTTGTAGCCATCGCCATACTTGCTGCCTTGAACACAATAACTGCAATCCAGCCTTCGGGGATCTTCCCTCTCAATCACTAAACGCCCCGACTTCCAAAATAAAGGAGCTAAAGGACTCTCACACCGAAGAGGAAGCCTCAGAGTCACGGTCTAACTCAGTTAAAAGAGAGCGCAGCTCCTCCCAACTGAGCCGTCGTAGCGGAAGTGACGAACCCTCAACTTATGAAAGCGACGCATATTCCGATGACTCTGGCAGTATTTCTGGCGTGGTTCAAGCACGCAAAACTCCTTGCTATTCATCAAATCAAAACTATAATGAACGGTGAGTATCAAATACATACGAGTATATCCATCCATATAAATCGAATATATTTTTCTTTTTTTTCAGTGAAAATAATTCCACAGTTGGACGCAACGAGCATAATCGTTTCTATAATTCTGGAAACAATCGCTATCGTCAGAATCGTGGCTGGAATAATAAATTTAACCAGCACAATCGTCAAGGCTATAACAATAATTCTATGCGCTATCGAGGTAATTAAACTAAAACCCAAATAATTCCCCGAAATTGGAATCGTCTCAAATATTTTATTTTATTTATTTTTTTTTTTTGCTTTCCTTCTCAGATAATTCTGGTTATAATAATGGCAGTGAGCTTCCAAACAACAAAGACAGGAAGACACGGGACAATCAAGCCAATCGAAATGGCAAGAACCAAGCCAGGAACCACAATTACAACAACCACAAGAATCACAACAATCAGAGGTTCTTCAATTACAACAACAAAAACAACAACAACAACAAGAACAACCGGAACAACGAGAACAACCAAAATTATCACAATAACCGGAATAACGAGAACAACCAGAACAATCGCAACCACCGCTACAACTACAACAACCGCAACAACCACAACAACAACAACAATCAAGGCAAGAACAACAACCAGAGATATAATAATTATCAAAACAAGCCATTTAACCATTATCAAGGCAATCAACGTAACTGGAATAACAACAATAATTATGACAACGACAACAACAACGACAACAACAACAACAATAACAACAACAACGGCTATCAACATCCAAAAGTCGCGCATCTGAGCCAATACGATGGCTGCAAGAACAATCGTTCACGCTTTTAAATAACCCAAGAATATCAGCAGATATATACCAACCAGCCAGATTGGATAATAAAAATAAATATAGTTCCTATATAAACACACACACACACACACACACACACACACACACATACATATGGTCAAAATCAAAAACAAATCGAACCAATTGAGAGGAGTCGGTAGAAGGTTTCCAAATTTATGTATACGAATTTGGTAAAACAAAAATAAATGCATTTATCTACACAGAAAATGGGGGAGAAAAAATCTGTTTATTTTGTATTTGATTTGCTATAAAGTCTTCGGGTTGCTGTTGAAAGGAAATGAAGTTGTTCCTCTTGGTTGGATGGTCAGAGTGCTTCCTCTGTCCGGAACACTTTTGATCTGAACATTCTGGTCATCCATACAGGGTTATGTATCTCAAAGCTCTTACTGACAAGGTAACTCGGCCTGTGTCTGCCCACACAAAGTATCTCAAGATTTGTTCTACGGATACAGAGTATCTCATGGGGGGATAAATAGATTTCCTATGCTTCTCCTTATTAGAATGGAACCTGCCCTGATGCGTTGAGGTTAGAGCAAAGGCTAGACCACGCCTCATTACCGCCCTAAGCATGTAATATAGCTATTCAGCTCGGCTACTCGGCTGTTACTCAATGAGTAGGTCGAAAATGTTGGCCATTAGTTTGCCACACGCACGCTCACACACGCCCAAAATGTGTGAGGCAAGGACCTGGGTCCTGTCACTATTTCAAGGAATATATACAAGAATTTTCACTCATCCAGAGAGAGAGAGAGAGAGGATGAGAGTGGATGGCAGGCAAAGCTAAAGGTAATCTTGCAATTTCCATGCACTTCGTCACGTCAACTGCCTTGTTAGATAATCTCTTCACTTTGTAGAGCCTTCGGGCTCTTGGGAATTATGGCAAGAATTTTTGGTCGTTTAAAGGGGAAAGTTCAAGACGCGACTCATTGTCGCTGCCCTCTGTCTTTGGCTGCATTTTTGTCTGTATTTTCTTGGTTTGAGTGAGGAAAGAAGTAGTTCGCTAAAGTGCTTAAGTGCCAAGTGCTGAAAATGTTACTGCAACCCCATAAATATTATGCACTTTGCCAACAACAACAACAAAAACAACAATAACTATGAAAAAGATTCTAGAATGGAATACATCAACCGCTGTATACTTTTTGAAAGCTAAGCCAAATTAGTTTAGAAACTTTTTGAGATACTTCAAGTCTTTCGATTCATTTTGACTTATTTCAAAATTCATATAATTTTTCCCAGTGTTCAGCATACTATTTTGCGGTGTAAAGAGTAGAACTGAGTTGGTAACAAAAATTTAATTTCATTCTCGCCACTTGGACTACAGTTTTATGAGCAGCCCCGACACTTCGATACATTTTGGCTTGGAGGTCACCGAACGAATTGGCCTGCTCAGCAGTTTTGCCCCACTCTTTTGGACATACTCCGAAAATTGTTTATTGCCCATCAGCGGCAATACAAAACAGGGCTCAACACATTCTTTACCCGATGAAAATTTTTTTCAAAAATCACAAAAAAATAAGGTCGGCCATAATGTATCTCTGGGATAATTAATTTTGAGAAGATAGAAAATGGTATATTGATTCGGTTTGACCAAAATAACCGTTGAGATATTTTTTTTTACTTACTTTTTTGTTTATCGTATCTCATAGAATGTGTGTGAGCATTCCGAGTATTCTTTATTGTATCAAATTTAATGTCTGTTGCAAGTGACGAAGCCGCAGCCACAGCCACAGCCGCAGCCACAGCTACAGATGCTTGGACAGCGGCTCCTGTCTGGCTATTCGAATTTTTTATGAAACTCATAAATGTTTTACTTTATATTTCACATTGCATCAGTAGCGCAGTTTCACTTAATTTTCTTCTCATTTTGCATTTCGCGCCACCCAAAAAAACAAAGAGGGCAAATGGTCACAAATATTTACAGACAATTCAAAATTCAAAAAGGAATGAGAGAAAATTAAAAGTGCCAAGGTTGATGACTCCTAAAACCAGCAAACCTGCGCGGACTTAAAGGCTTTAATTCTTCCCGCAATTTGGTAGTGTTTCGAATCATTTCCTGGACTGGAAATACTTTTGGGTGGACTGATAGAGATATGTAATGCCTAAGACCGATTTAGCTTGGTCTTTGGCTCCATTCAGTGGTATTTTAAATATCAAAATTTGTATAAGATTGGCCAATAAACTCCTTGGATATACAGAAGACCCATCAGGCTGGTATGACAGTTATAGTCTACCGATTCTCCACCCATGACTATATAAATACCAATTTAAAAAGAGAGATGAGTTCAGCCAATAAATGCCGGACTGACCCATCAGGCTGGTATGACAGTTATAGTATTCCGATTCTCCACCCATGACTATATAAATACCAATTTTAAAAGAGAGTTGAGTTCAGCCAATAAATGTCGGACTCATAATCGTGGATATACAGAAGACCCATCAGGCTGGTATGACAGTTATAGTATTTCAAATCGAGGGAGATGAGTTCAGCCAATATATGTCGGACTTATACATGATTTTTGTTCGTATCTGAGCTATATGTTATAGTGGTTCGATTCAGCTGGTTCCGACAATTCTACAGCCTAACAAGCCTTAAAGCTAAGGACTTAGTTTCAAGGCTTCTTACCAATCTGGGGGTGGACTCCGTAGCATCCGAAAATAAGGTTAGGTTAGATCGGTTGACAGAGTCATAGACCAAAGTGAGGATCGAATACGATAATAAAAAAGACTTTTCGATTTGTTTTTTTCCCAACTATATTTTTATTCAATTTCGAATGTATATAATTGATTTTCTTTGACGTGTTTTTTTTGGTTTGGTTTCCAAATTTTATTTATTTACATATAGAACATTATCTCTAGTAATCATTTATAGATATACATATGGTATAATTTTGTTTTGTAAATTGTAAATATGTGTAATTTCAATAGATTTTCAAAATTGTTTGAAAAGAAAATTTGAAATAAACTAATAAATATAAATATATATTGTATGTATATTTGAGTTAGCACTCGAGTATAGTAAATATCGAATATACGGCACAAATTAGAATTAACAATTTTAGCTTAACAATTTTATTGTAAATTATTTTTTATTTTTTTGTTCAAAGTTAAATTTTAATTTTGGTTTAAAATGCTACAAAAAGTTTTGGTTGTTTTTTTTTTTAATTTAAATATGCAAATTTCGTTTTTTTTTTGCATTAGAATTTTTTTTTTTTTTGTTTAAAATTTTAAAAATATGTTTTTGTTTTTCTTAGTTGGATGGGTTTTCCCTTTTGTTTGTCAACAATTATTTAGAGTTAAGGAATTTTAAAGCTTTTCGTTAGTTGGTTTCTTTTTTGGTCAAAAGTCAAAAGCACAAAATACTTGAGAGTGCTTTGATTTTAAGTTGTTAGTTTTTTTGAGAGAAAAAGTAATTTGAAGAGTAATTAAGACGGTAAGACGGTATTAAGAAATATTGGAAAGTATTTTTTTTTTGTAGATATTTATAGTTATTAATATAGAGAACTAATTTCTGGCAGAAGATCAAATACTATTTGTTATTTTTCTGGCCAATTTCATTTTGAAAAAAAAAAATATCGAAATCACAATAAATTCTTTAATTAATACTGAAGTTAGACCAGAAATTGTTGTCACATAAATTTGCACATTTAACTGATAAAATATGTATTTTTGTGGATTTCGTGTGGCCCGATTAAAATACCAGTAAAACAGAGAATTAATTATGAAATTGGCCAGAGAGTTTTGGTCGAGAGATTTCATTTGTTTGTACACTTTTCGTTTTGTTGGCTTACAAAATATTTCTCATATATAGAATAGAAATTTTCTAACAAAATATGTTTAACATTATAATTAAAATAACAATAAATATATATAGTTAGATGTATATAGTTATGTATATATAATATACTGTGTTTACTTCTCTTGTATATCAATTTTTGGTTTAAGCTTAATTTTTATTTTTATTTTTTTTTTAGATTTTTCTTCTATTCGTTTCACAAGTTTGTTTGGTGCTTGAGCTTTATTTTTAGTTAACACCTAAATATAATTTTTAAAACAATTTCTTTATTTATTGAGTGGTCAATATTTTCCGTTTTGTTTAATTTAAATACAAACTACATTTTTATACAAGAGTTTAGGTTTTATCAACTGAGCACTTTGGTTAAAAATATTTTTGTTCTTTGCTGATTAAAACTCTACAAATACTACAGAAAGGGGTAGAAGCTAAAAAAAATAACTAAATAAATTGACTTGAGCCGAGTTGTTGGCTTTCGTTATGTCAACAAAGTTTGGCCTTCACTGGGCTCATTGAGCATAATTGAATCATTTATTTTGTGACTCCAATTAAATAGACAATTGTAGGTTTCGTAACGAGTAAAACTTTGTAAATATTTCAAATAGCTGCTTGTTACAATTGGACAGTTTAATTTTCAAATCGCCTCTAATTACTCTTTTAATTTTGTTAAAAAAAAAGAGAAACTATATCTACGCTTATTCATACCCCCGTCAAAAAAATCAAGAATATCAAAAAAAAAAATTTAACATAGAATTTGTTTCGAAGTGACTCTGTTTAAACCTGTTCGGCACACTCGTCCAATACCATCGAATGGAGATCCATAGCTGAGCGCGTTTTACGCGGCGGTTTTGGCATCATAAAGTGACTGGTGCTGGCTCCCACAAATACCGAATTCTGGCGGGGCCTTGAGACGTGCGGGTGTGGAATATGCGAAGCGTAACCTGAAAATGAACACAACTCAAGCATATATAAAATATACACAAACATACACACGCTCATGTGTGTCAAGTCTGCCCAAAATTTATACAAAAGAAAATATACCCTTTTTGGGTGAATTTTTGCTTGGCCCAAAAAAGTATGCTATGCAAATTTTTACACAAGCAGTGCGTTTGTTTGACTGTACCAAAAATATGTGGATTTAATAATATGGAATAAATCATATTTTTTTTAACTCTTTTGAACTAAGAAACCAAATTTCAAGTCATTCAAGTCAAATAGAAAATCATTAATAAACTATGAGTTTTGCTAAAGTCATTCAGTTCTTTGTGATATATATATTTTTTCGAGATAGCGAAACCCTTTTTGACATTCCACTTAACTCTGAATTATCTCTGCAAAAAGCGCGAAAGCTCTGTTAGCAGCGTGACTACAGCGATTTCTCTGAAATGACAAACTCATTGTGGCTCATTTAAAATGACAACAATAATCAAATAAGCATAAATGTCAATTCACACGCATAATATACCATCGTGTGTGTGCTTGATATGTATAATTGTTTGGCATAGACACGCACTTACTTAGGCAGAGGAAGTCAGTGCCTACGGCTAGAACAAGTTAATAGACTTCCCCGTTTGACTCAGCTCTGAATATCTTTATCATCATTATTTTCTTCTCTATGCTTATTTGCTTTTATGCTGCGGGTGATTTTTTTGCCTGATTCTAATGCTCTGAAGCGTGCTTTAAATATACGAATATATGTGTCTGTGTGTGTGTGTGTGTGTGTTTGCTTAACCATGCGGGTGCCCCGATGGCGTTGGTACTCCTAAGAAAATACTTATTCGAGCTTCCACCAGACTTAATTGCACAACAGACTATCTCACTCTCTCTCTCTCTCTATCTTGGCTCAAGCAGAGCCAACAAAATAGCGTTGAAATTGTATTGTTATTTGCTTCCTTCTTCTTTTTCTTCCTGTACTTCTTTTTTTTTTCTCCAGCTTGCTTTCATTTCGTTCCATTCGTTCTTGTCAGTCTTGCTGGCTGACTGCCGCCTGGTTGAGTATGTTTAATTGTCTGGCAACTCATTAAAACTAAAACTTGCAATTATATTAAGCAAATGTTTAAGCTAGCGTGGATAATATTCATAATGGGTTCTCAAATTTCTTTTTCCCCCTCCACTTTATACAGCGCTTTGTCAACACACTTTAGCCAATTGCATTTTTATCTCAAGTCTGCTGGCACACTTGGCAGTGGTTTACCAAATTTTTGCGGCTAGCATCAACTTAAGAGGTTATTTATAAGAACCTGCAGTCCTGAAAAAGGCTAAGAAGTCTTCTTGAAGCTTCTTTTTCTACAATTAATTGTTTAAGTCGTAGGTATTTCTAAGGCTTGATTACTTGATATGATATAGTAGTCCGAACCTAAAATTTGATAGATATGTGCAACTTTATATGAGGATACTATATGCCAAATTTGAAGGATATCCGTCAATAAATCTAGGAGCTATACCCAAAGTCGATTTGGGTTTGTATGATATAGTTGGGACGGTCCCGAACAGGAGAGATCAGTACCTGAAGCCTGCGAAAGCTATAGGATATAGTTCTCTGATTCTTTGAGTCTATAAAGAATTCTTCAGTTAAAATATTCAGTTGAGTTTTAAAAAGTTTGATTTTTCCTCTTATTCAAATTTGTTTGACCCTTTGAAAGTGGATTTCAGGACACTGTGCCAGAGCCAGCGGGACAAGAGCCCGCAATGAATGATAACTTAAGGTCTGCTATACAAAATGCAATGAGAATTTTACTCAACACCCACACACACACTGACACACCCAGAATGCCAAACATGATGAGTAGAGGGAGGGGGGGTGGTGTGCGCGTGAAGACCTCGAACAATGATTTTAATTGCATTTGCATTTTATTTATGCGTCACCAAACGAGATAAAAATACAACAAAAAAATTGCTGGCAATAAAAAAAAAAAAAAAATGTTGAAATTAAAACCTCAGGCAAGCATGTGAATGTAAATTAAAACATACCCTTGGCATATACACTAGGATTATAGGCCGCAAATTGACATGTTCCCATATTAATATTATTGACCATGCCCATGGACATACGCGAGACCGACGCACGCTTTGTGGTTGAACAAAAAAAGAAGAAGAAGAAGAGAATTAATTAAGTCACTTTGAATAAAATTCAATTGAGAAAAAATAGGATATTTAATAGTTTATTTAATATTTATTTGAAATTACCTGATGTGCCTGGACAGCCACCGCATCCATGTCGACGAGCGGGCAAGAGGATCGATGCTGCTGTTGAAACTTGGGCTGATACGGTTCCAGCATGCGTATTTTGCCCCAACGATTAAAGAACAACATAATCGCACCCACCCAAAGGACCAGGACCAGTCCCACAATTAACACTTCCTCGGTGCGTACAATTATCTTGGGACCTGTCAATAAAGCCGATAAGCCAAACAAAAAAACCCAAAAAGCACAATTTTAAACAACAATGAAAAATTTCAAACGATATGCGGCTTAGGTGAATATCTCCTCTTTGTTTAAGGTAAATCCAATTTGGTAATTTGTTTGTCAAGCTTCTCTGTCTGTGTGTGTGTGTGTGCTGGCTTTATGCATATGTAAGTGTGCGTTTCTCTTTTTCTCTGTTTGTTTGCTTGTTTGTCTTACATAAACGCGTTGCTTCTCTAGATTTATTTGTATTTCATGTGACTTTCATAAGCAAATAGACGATACGAAGGCAGCCCAACTTACAAGTATGTGTGTATCTGTGGGCATACAAGACCCTGAAAAATGCTTGTATCAAGAGCAACAACAGACAAGCTTTACTTCAAATACAATTTTCCTTAACGGCAATTTAAGAAATAAGCCGGATCATATAGATAATCTGATGGATACGGAAATTTCTGAAGGAATCAATTGATAGATTCCAAAGAGCTTGGAAATACTTTAGATTTCTTAAGGAATCCAAAAAGCTTGGCATTTGGCAAATATCTCAAAGACTTTAATGGTATTTTCTTTATAAACTATAAGCCATTTAAGACTTTTAAGGGATCAGATGATGATTATATTTTTTATAATTCCCATAAAGTTCGAAGAGCCTGTCATAGCTTCTATCATAAGGCAAGTCTTTCAGATACTTTAGTGCTGTTTCCCTTCCAAATCTATAAGTCATTTAAGACTTTTAAGGTATCAGATGAAGATTCTTTTTTTTTAAATTCCCATAAAATTTGAAGAGCTTGGAATAGCTTCTGTTAGATAGCAAATATCTCAGATACTTTAATGCTATTTCCTTTCTAAAACTGTATAACAATAACCGAGAAAATCCAAGCAAATAAGTTGACATTCCAAGTATTTCAACGGTGCGAGAGAGAGAGAGAGGGAGAGGGGTAAGACCGAGAGCACTAAGTGTACTTGCAAAAAAAAAGGAAACCAAAAATTTATACATACAAGTTGTGTGTCTGAGTATTTGCCAAATCCCAATACAGTTATAAACATTATGAATTTTTTTCTTTGGACTTTTAAAATCCCACACGCATTCCCCACACGTGACAAAAAAAAATAAATAAATAAAATAAGAGAAATAACATATAAATAACTCAAAACGGATTCAAATTCAATTATCCTTGCATAAATAAATCAGAAATATTTTTTATTTCCAAATCAGAAAAAAAAAGACTGTGTAACTCGATAATCCATAAATGGATTTTTAATGTTTGCTGACCATTTTGGAGGTTTAAAAGATACTGAGGAGATTTTAATTACCCGTGGAAACATTGGTTCCATTTATGGTGGAGGCGGTTGTTAAAATCTCATCTTCCTCCTGACTACTCAGGTAATCGTTAGAATTATTTTCGCCACCAGAGCCTGGTGACATGGCCGCAGTCTCTTCAATTTCCACAAGAAAATTCGTGCCCTTGAGGCCAGAGCCCCACTCTGTAAATAGCAAGAAATAAATGAAAAAAGAAAAGAAAATTTTACAAATGAAAATGGGGAAAAATTGTTGAAAAAGTTTTACCTTCTGAAATGCCCGTTGAAGTGCTAACTTCCTCGGCAAGTGCTGCCAGTTTGATAACTGCAAATAGACCAAACAAAAAAAAAAACAGAGAAAACGAGAGAATGACTTTAGTTGGGTGGTAAATCAAATAACCAGAAATTTGACTTGGCCAACAAAGAGAAACGTTAGCCAAACCAAAGCCAAACCATCTGACGCCCCCTGCAATTTGCACTGAATTCTCAGTAAATTCTCAGTGTCAGTCAGAATTTGAGAAAGTGCAAGGATGACAAAAAAAAAAAAAAAATGCATAGATAGACATAGAAGACAGACAGTTTGTTGGCCCAACGTTGCACAAAAGTTTCCGGTAACTTTGAAAATTCCCACACAACACATTCAAGTGGCATATGCAGATTTCGATGGGTCGGAGACTGTGTGTGTGTTGTGTGTGTAAATTGAATTGGAAGATTGTGTAGGATGCAAGTTGGGAAATGGCAATAGCAAGATATTCTTAGAAATATATGCAAAATGCAAGTTTCATTACCTCGAATTTGGTTAGACAATTGGCAAGGCGAATATCATTTTGTTTAGATTTCGCATAATGAATTAAGGCTTTCTATTTGTATGTTTTCGTAATTGAGGAAATCCCAATACTAAGTAGACTTAAAAGTACCTAATTCCTGAACAGTATTAAGGGGATTCTAAAGAGGAGCTTTGATTTCTTACCATATAAGATGTATATTCCATTGGGGGGATTATAAAAAGAAGCTTTGATTTTTTACTATCAATTTGTATAGTCCATATAATGTATATGTTCCTGGACAATTTCAAGTGATGGACAGATAATATCATGCTCTCTTTTCAGTGGTGAAATTGAGTTAGGACAAACAAAGTGCTAAATTCCTGGAAAATATTGCGGGAACTTTGACTTCGAAGAACCAATATAACTCTCTTTTTCAGAGAAGATGTAAAGGTCAGGTCAGATATCTCAATTCAGAGTAATCAATTTCTGCGGAATGTCCTTAAGAAGCTTTCATTTCTTACTACCAATTTGTACAGTCCATATAATGTATATGTTCCTGAACAATTTCAAGTGAAAGACCGATAATATCATGCTCTCTTTTCAGTGGTGAAATTGAGTTAGGACAAACAAAGTGCTAAATTCCTGGAAAATATTGCGGGAACTTTGACTTCGAAGAACCGATACAGCTCTCTTTTTCAGAGAAGATGTAAAGGTCAGGTCAGATATCTCAATTCAGAGAAAGTCCCTTTGTCTTAGTTGAAATACTCAAATACTGGTTAATTTCTTTCCAATTCCGATAAATGAATTGTCTGTGTTCTTGTTAAGTTTTCAAGTGAAGTGAAATATGAGACTCCGGGTGGCAATGGCCTCAGCAAAAGCTACAAAAGACTTGCAGGCCCACACACCACACACTCACACAGATTGTGAGTGACATCTTTACGGCTTAAACTTGTAAAGTGCTTGGGTAGCTGCCACAATTTTTGGCACAGTTCAGAAAACACATAAAACAGACAAACATAAATACCTCCACATATGAGTGTCTGAATATTTCTGAGAGTTTTTGGGTGTAAGTTGCGAATGCTTAGTAAGTGTGGGCCAAAGTGTGAACAAGTGTAAGTGTGAATTCATAAGTATCTGTGCACTCTGCTGCTAAGCTGTGAAAGTTACTTTTGCTGGTGGGTCTTAGTTTATGGCAAGTGTTATGTTCCGTTTCCATACCCTCTCTATGAAGTTATGCCGCATTTATTAAACTAGAAAAGTTCCATAAAAGACTAAAATGCAAACTTTTCGTGAGAAATTCCAAATTTTCGTTTTTCGCCTTTTGGAAATTTGATATATATCACAGAGCAGAGGGTATACAAATATCCGCTTTAGGCAGATGCTATTTGCCTGCTCTGGTGCATTGAAAGTTTATGTTGAAGATAGTTGATAGTCTTTCATGTTGTATCTCAAAGCTCGACTAGCTGGCTAATGAGGCAACTGTACTCAATTTATTTAATTGCAGGTAGAGAAATGCCAGTACAAAACTGTTCATTTGCCTTAATTGTTCTTTTCTCATTATCTTTTTTTTCTAGGAAAATCTTGAGAAAATCAAATTTCCCCCGAAAACCATGAATGAATAAAGCTAAGCTTGGAAAAAATAACAATAAAAAAAAAATTACGGCTAAAGAAAAAAAGGAGAAGAACGAAAAACGGTTAAAACGGAAGTGAGCAGGTAATTTAAATGTATCTGCAAGTGTGCGTGTGTATCTATGGGCGAGTGTTTTCATTTCATCTAATTGAAAATGGTTAAGCCGCTGAAGCCATTAAATGCTCATTAAAAAGAAAAAAGAGAGAGTAAACCGAATGCATAAAATTTCCTGCTTTGCCAAAAAAAAGAATATGGGAATGTGAGGTTAGTTTGGTTAGACCAATTTGATTCTATCGCTTTTTGTGGCTGACCACTAAAAATCTATGACAGTTGAAATAAAATAATAAATCATTGGCAGACTAACAAAATTGATTTATGATACAAACGAGTTTGCCATCTGTAAAATTTGTTGATTTCCTGAATCATACCAACCAATATATATATATATATTTTTTTTTTCGCCATTAATTCAATCAATTCAATGAACACACGAAACCAAATTATATTTACCAAATCACAGCTCAATAACATACAACATACTCTCTAGACCTTTTGTGCTTAATAATTCATAAATTAAGACAAAAATATTGCGAGAGTTGGGGCCAAAAGTCTTTCAGACAGACCCAGAGACATTTCGATTGAGTCAGAAGGTCTCGAGTTGGAGTGATTAAGCAAATAAAATTTGAGGCATGCTCAAAATTGGGGGAATATTATTGATTTTCTACCATGCGAGAGACACTCGTAGTTTGACTCGTCTTCTATTTAACAGGAAGTTTCGAAGTCCAACGGGAATTGCTTAACCTCTTGAGCATTTCGAGAGAGTCGTTGACTTTGTTGACTTGTTTTATTGTTATTTAAGATCGCAGAAAATGATTATGTAGGAAATCAAAAGGAAGACCAGTAAATACACACTTTCTCTGGAGACCTTTGAAGTGTCATAAAAAATCATTGCATACCTCTAGGCGCAATCTGAATTTTCTGCTCTGCCATGCAATTTCTTTGGAATAAAGAGTTATTACACAAACTAGGAAGCCCCACACATTCAGAGCAAAACTAATTGAGTTTAAAGCTGAGCATATCGAAAGGGAATAGATGAGAAGCATATTAAATTGGTCAAATGGACCCAGTGAAAGATGTGGCACGTAAACCAGCACTCGTTAAATGCCACAAAGGGGGAATGAAACTGTGGGTGAAAGCGTCAATAGAGAACATCATTAAAATGGCTAACTGACCTTGTGGCCGACTGAATACTCTCGGCCACTTTAGCGCCAACACTGCGCTGTGTCACTTGCGCTTTGTGGCCATTTCAACCTTTAATTAATGAGAGACTTGAGTGAGAGTGACTTGGACTTGCACTGGACTGAACTGGACTGGACTCTGCTCCTGGTGGCTGTGTTGGTTGTGACTGCTACTGAATCGATTGCCATTGAGTGGCGTTAATTGCGCGAGGAGAAAGCCACATATATATGGACACCTCCACATCAGCCACAAAACGGTAATTGGCGACGCTTTAACACTTATTGACACTTCAATAAAAACGTTGACAGCCACACTAATGACAATGTGCGCCAGTATGGGCAGCCATAATTCTCATTGTTGGAGTGGAGTTGATGGCCATTGCTGGGCTAGCTGGGCTGGCCGAAAATTATGCGCTTTGTCCTTAATGACCAACAGACGGATTTAATGAAACCAAAGAGAGGCAGTCAGCGCCAGACAAACTACTAGCTAACATTTCACCTAAATGGCAAAATCATTTAATCGTACAACTCAACGGCTCGCTAACATTTTGCCAACGCAACTGTACACGCCCAAAATTCAGGCACTGACACACTCTGAATCCTTGGGCAAATCCCAAGCAAACGGCAACGGCCACTTGTGCCTTACAAAATTGAAATCGGTTGATTATAATGGAGGTAAATTGTAATTTGCATTTTGACTAATTTGTCACAAAATGCATTCAAACATATTGAACATTAACAGTTAAGTAGTTTCGCCTTGACCATATGTCTCTTTGTCTATCTCAACGCTTGAGTGTCTGTCTCTGGCATTTCCAATATTCAACAATTTTTGATTTTTTTTTGGTTTTCCACAGTCGCCGTAACGGAAATACCTTTTGGGCATTTCCGTTTGCCAAGCCAAGCTAACATATGAGAGCCTGCTCTGAGGTCGCCAACTTGCCACAAGCCATCTGGAATATCCAAGACGGATCAACAAGTGAAAAACAAAGACAAAGAGAAAGAGAGAGAGAGAGTGCTCTGCTCTAGCGATCTTCAATTCTTTTAGAGTGACCAGATTTTCGAAATGTTTTTAGTATAATCTAACGCCTACCTGGCCAGAGCTCGGCCCACAAGGCGGCTACAATTGTTTTGGTTTTATGGCTTTACGGCCCAAAAACTGCTTGGCAAATACACGGAAAATTCATTTCGTAAACAAAAATTCTTGCCTAGCTTGTCCAATCTGATGTTAGGCAAAATAGTTCTGTCCTTTTTATTTGAAAAAAATACATTTTTTTTCTCACAAAAAAAAAATAAATATATTTATAGGAAAATGCCCCGTCATTGATTACCCTCATCGTGGTTTTTAACAGATGTGCAGTTTCACTATTGCTTTTTTTCCTTGTCCTTGTCAGGTCAACGTGTTTTTCTAAAACACAGAGAGAGAGAAAAAAAAGGACAAACACAAATTCGAACAATTGCTGGACATGCACTTGTGTCCAAGTTCCGTTTGGCTGGCCAGATGGACTCTGTCTCTGGACACGTCAATTCAGCTTCCGAGCACGATTTTTTTTTTTTTGTTACCTTTTTCGTTTTTGGTCCGGAAAGAGAGGACTCTTCCCAGAGCCACATTAGAGAGTCTGTTGTGAGTTTTAAATAACAAGGATGGATGGATTCTGACAGAGAGACTAAAAGGTGTTGAATTTAGTTTGGACTTGTCTTCCCCTCAAATTAAACTGTGTGTTGTCCTGTTCACATTGAGGTAAGTGGCACATTTAGTATGCCATTTCGTCAGATAACCTTCGACTTTATAATCATTCAAATTGAAATATTTCAATTGCACTCAAAGTGACCAGCAAAGTAATTGGTTCTATTCAATCCATTACCATTATGGGTAAATTCAAATCAAATCAAAAGAATGAAAAGGAAAATTGCTTATAAATATTTAATAAGACTGGTTAGCTTGGGATCAAATAAAACAGAAAAATTGGAACCTCTCCTCAAAGGTTTGAAGGAATATACAATTAGTTTTAAAATTAAAAAGGAATTTTCAACTTTTCAGGGTTCCGAATCGATCCACAAAATCAAATGGAACCTTTCCTCAAAGGTTTGAAGGAATATACAATTAGTTTTAAAATTAAAAAGGAATTTTCGACTTTTCAGGGTTCCGAATCGATCCACAAAATTCCAAACCAAACTTATGATTCCAGTGAAAAAAGTGAATTGCATTTTTGGGCCAACAATTTTGAGAATCTTAAAGGCTTTACCAAAACAGAAAAAAAATATATATATACCGATATGCAAAATATGCTGAGGCATTTGAAGGCAACTGGGAAATGTTTTCACACGGCAGGGAATTCCTTGCCGGAGACGGGGAAAAACTTCAACTTTCGAGATTGCGTGTGAAAATGCAACGGCAGCAACCAACCAGCCAGGCCAGGGCAGGCCAGGATAGCATAAGGAATGCCATAAGGAATGCGTATAGACCGCAAATGGAAAACTGGTAAATGGCGTGTGCAAGCGAAAGGGTAAATAGTCAAGGGCGCCTAGCACACAATTCAAAATAGTCCAGCTGTGTGATATCTTTGAATATTTGATGGGAGAGTCCAGCATATGTGCCAAAATATTTGATGTATTTTTTTGTTTGCCCGCAAAGTTTCAGCCCCCGTTATGCAAATATATGAAAGTCTGTGAAACGCCCATTATTTTCGATGTGGAAAATTTAACAATTTGAGTGTGAAAATTGGAAAATGCAGACGTAGGTGTGTTTGGGAAATTATCGATCTACTCGGATTATAATTGAGATTTTCGAGTGGATTTTCTTTGAAATATTCAGAGACTTGGGAATTTATATTTGAAGAGATTATAAATTCTGTAAATTTCCCAAATTGAATTCGAAATTTTGCAAGCCCAAAAATTTGAAGAATATATATATATTTTTTTTTATAAATTTGAATTAGATGACCTTTAAATTTTTCGTATCTGGCACATCTTCAGCTGACTTAGAGAACAGCAACGGCAGCGGGTGGGCAGGGCAACCATTCAGAAAATTGTGAATACTGAATTGCCAATTCAAGTGAATCAGAGTTGAGAAGAAGGAAGCAATGCTTTCTACTTGAGTTATAAATACGTTTAACATTATTTCAATATTTCGTTTTCGATTCAAAGTTGAATTTTTATGGTGGACAACAGCTGCGCACAGGTTTCTAGGTTACCAGAAATTTCACTTGTCTTCACTCGTCTTTGCTCGTTTCACTTGTCACTTGTCACTTGGTGTCCTCTTCTATCCAACTGTGTGGTATGTGGTATGTGTACGGCGTTAACGGCGTTTCCTTTCCTGCGCCATGGCGTTCAATAACAATGCCAAGACCAGAGACAATGCGACCATGGTTTTTCGGCTAGGGAAAGCGCCGTTTTGTTTTCGATGTTGCCGTTGTCATCCTTACTGGTGAACCTCAAGTTCTATGCAATAGGCCACAAGGACACATGGCAAACAGACCAATCAACCAACCAAGAAACCAAGAAACCGACTAAAACAACAACAACAAGAAGAACAACTGGCAAGTATGACAAATGTCTGAGTGGTCTTAGTTTTGGTTCTGGTTGTCACTGACTGCATTTTGGGTCATAAAGTATATTTTCAGTTTCCTTTTACATCTCTCCCTTTCTTTGGTTAAGTGGAAAATTATTGTTTCTGAACTACCATAATACCCGATAACTTGGTCATAAAATTCCATTGAGCTGGTAGATTCGCTGACCTTGACAAATTGATATCACGTATACGACACGTTGTTAGTGCTCATTTCATTTTTAGCCAATTTCTTTTGGACGACTTCAATTCTGGTTCAAATCAAGCCAACTGGTTAAATTCCAAGGACATGCAAATTCGGCTCAGGTAGTCTTTTTGCTTTGGTTAGACAAATTTTCTAAAGCTGACCTGCCTGACCACGACCCTCCTCTACACGTGTGCCAGAACGGGAGAGGGATTTTGTCAAATTACCATCATAAACTGTTGTCATGGAATTGCAGTAAAAACGCGCTTACCCGCTGGATTATAAATCCGTCCCTCTGGTCCCGCTAGTCCTCCTAGTCTCCTTGTCTCCAGGTAGCCCGGCCAGCGAAAGTGAAATAGACAAATGTCCAAATTCCTGGAAACTGTTACGCTTATCGCGACTACCTGCCGCGAGCATGGCTATATAAGGCCCAGGCAGTAGCTATTAATGTATTCAGTCTTTCACCGAACCTCATTGCCTCAACATATTTTATTTCCTAGCCAAAACTCGTTGAACTTCCTTCAGAATGGGCTGCTGTACGAGTAATCTGAAATTATCTGCCGCCGACTTGAATCTCACCATGGACAGTGCCTATACACGGAACTCGCCCTCGCCCAGCCAAAAGCGCAGCTTCACTGCACGTCGTCGCAGCAGCTGTGCCAGCTCGGATAGTGCCAGCAGCGGCATAGGCAGCGCCTGCACCACTCCCAGTCGACGCAGTATTTGGAGTCGACGAAGTGACACGGCTTCACCCAAGCCAAGACCCAACCAACAGCATATCAACCAACGCTCCATCTGCGATGACTTTGCCGAGCAGCAACAACAACAACAGTTACAACATCAAGCGAATCTAGAACGTTCCCATGGCTATTACACTTGCAGCAGTGCAGCCTCCACGCCCAGCAAGACGGTCTGCCTAAGGCGCACTCAAGACATGAGCCGCACCAACAGTGAGTGCGAAGTCGAGCAAGAAGAGAGTGTGGATTGTAGCAACCCACCCGTCAGCAATCTGGAGTGGGAGATGTTTATGATGGCCCAGGCCCAGAGCATAATGCCGAAGACTTCGTCGCCGATTTGTCAACGTCGTGATGCCACCTTTCAGATTGGCTGCACCGAGCTGCCCACCAAATCCTATCACAAATGGCTTAACTATCTGCAGAGCACACCGATTCACATGCTCCACAATGTCACCCACATACCCGAGGCCATTGCCGGCCACTTTTGCCCCATCGATTTTCCAGCCTTTAGCGATCTAGAGGACATGGAGAGTGCGGCCAAACGTTATAAGGTAGATACCTCACCTGATTTATATACCACCTCGCAGCTGCTGGCTGGTTATACGCACACCATAACCACAGATCTGTGAGGTATAACGGTATGTGACGTCACAACTCAAATTGTGCCACAGCCTCCGCCTGGTACGGAGCTGTCAATGGCACAGCACATACGAGTCTACTTGTACGGGCAACAGGTGTGCCAGTCAGTCAGGAATCTTTTGTAAATATTTCCGACACAACAAACAAACAAACAAACGAAGAGAAGACAAACCAAAAGTATCTCGAATATTGCCAAGCAATGGGCCAGCAAATAATCATATATGACCAATATAAGTTATATATATATTTTTTTTGTAAAATTTAAGTTTTTTTTTTTGTTAATTTAAGTGAACTCAGATTGTATGTATTAATGAATATTTATGAAATATATAAAAGACAATGAGAAGAACAATTTGAAAAAAGATTTTTCATTTCATGGCTCATTTGGGGAAAGGTCAATGGGTGAATACTCATTTCATTTTGATTTGAAATGAGAAAGCCTTGACAATAATCATTCAACAGGCTTGAAGCAATTTCAACTGTTTTATAAATAAAATTCAATAGCTCGAAAGAAAAGAATCTAAGCAACCCCAAAAGAAAAAAGAAAAATACTTAATTTAAGTGACACGCTTAAGGTCAAGTTCAGTGGTCCAACAATCGATTGACAATTGATTTTCTTTGTCCAAGAAATTCCTCAACAAAACAATCTCATATTTTGTTTATCTAAATCAGTGCAAATTACTTTTGGTTAGGCAGCCAGGCTAATCTTATCTTATTGTTTGTCGGCATTCACCCACACGTTCAGTCATGTTCAGTCTCGTGGAAATCTTTTACACGAAAAAAATTCTGTAATCTTTGCATATCAAATGACAAGGTATTCATAAGCAAAAAAATATGGTTAGGCATACCAAAAGCCATTTGCCTTAATAACCGAACGTGCCACGTATGTCACAATCTAGGCAATCAGACTTGCCATCGAATATGCCTTTGAAGCCTGCCCAGGCGGGGTAGCCGAGGCAGGGGCACACAGACACGCAGATACGCAGACAAGAAAATAAGCGCCTTGACTATTGAAAAGTGCCAGTCTGCCAAGTCAAAGTCAAAGGCGTAAAAGTTCAAAGTCAGCCCAAATGGGAAGAGTAGAAAAGGCCTTGACTGCCTTGGGCCTCTATTTTGTATTTTGCCTCTTGGGGCATAAACTTCTCGTTAGAGAATATTTCAACGCCTTGGCTTGTCTTGGCTTGGGCATAAATTAATTAACAAATCAACTCAACTACAAGTCTCAGGAAATGTTGATTTGATTAAAAGTACCACAGAAACTTTACCCTTCTCTCAATGGTTTGGGGGCTGACCAAGGCGGCGTATGCGTAATTTCAGTGAGTCTGTGCCAATGACTAAATTGTTGTGAATGAAATCAGTAAACAATTGTTATGAGCATAAAATGCAATAACAAATAACAAATTGCATAATCATTTGGCTGATTATGATGATTATTTTATAAGCAAGTCGGAAGCTTTTCCTTTGTATTCCCCAATGGTCTATTTTTGCAATTGCTTTGATTAGAAATATAATGTCAAAGCTAAGGAAACCCAATGACATGACCGACTTAAATAACAAAACAAAACACAGACAATTCTATGCTCTTTTCTCCTCTCTATATGATATAGTAATCTGATCCTAAAGTACCCAAAGAGTTTTCTTTCTCACAACAGACTTGGCTTTTCTTTGGAAAAAGCGTATACGAAATTGACCAAAGCCATTCACTCTTCATCATTTGAAATGTCTTGTATTGATTTTATGGGCTCCCTGCGACCCCACAAAACACAACGTCTGTCAGGCATTCAATGATCGTCCACTTCTCCCTTCACTTCCATTTCAAACTTCGACCTGGCTAAGTGTGGCACGTAAGCCATTTCCATTACCTGCAAATCATCGTTAAAATCATTATCGTTGCTGACAATGCCCCTGACATAACCCCCCCTTCCCTCCCTCCGTCCATTAAGCAGAGAACTGAAAAATCAGTACGCCTGTAGCTATTTGTCAGACCCGTCTCCTGCTGTGCTGTCAGTCCATTGTCTTAAGTAGTTTGCATTTTTAGTTGCATTGCCAACAATTTTAGCCATAATTGTATAGACCATTCAATGCTTCTATTCATCAATCAATGACCCCCCCCCCCACCCTTCCACAAGACAGGGCATTCGCCCCACCCCCATTTTCTCGTGACCAAGTCGACCAGTTATAATGACAGTTCGTTATATTGATGGTCAAGACAAGTCAACCTTTCAAAGGCGAGGACGAATGATGGAGGCAAACTATTTTAACCATGATCGAGGCCACTTATAAGGTGCTCATATGCTACACCGATTGGATGAATAAAATTTAAGCACTTTAAGTTTCTTGGGATTAGCTTTAGCTTATCCAAAGTTTAGTTCACTTTGGTTCCAATGATTTCGTTACAATTTAATGGCATTTTCAGACCAATAATAAAAAATGTTTTACAACATTTTTGATCCAGCATTGAATGTGATTTTGATCTCCAGAGATTAGCTAATAAATAGGCAATCATCAAATGCATAAAAAAAGGAAATTCACACAAAATCCTTGTTGTCCTTTCAGATTACTTTTGTTAGTTTAGAAGGCAACAAAAAGAAAAATCGTTGACAAAGATGGAAGATGTTTATCGGAAGTGCATACAAAATTGGCTGAAACGAATTCATGGGCTGTTAAAATGATTTCTCAAGGGAGGAGAGTGATGAACCGTCTACAAAAGAAAAGAAATAATAATGAAATTGAAAGCGAAGGAAGGAAGTTCAGAGCAATTACCCAAATGCTTTGCTAAATTGGGTCTCATTTGCACGCCAAATAATTGTCAAAAATTGTTCGCGGCCCGGTGAACTCGTCGCCTGAACTTTCACCACTGCACAGGTTATAATTTAATGGGAAAATGAGGTAAACACACACCTGAATGGAAAATGGAACGGTTGATGGGTTAATGGAAGAGCCTTAAACAGGTTGGCAACAGTTTAGGCGGAAAACTTTTTGCGCACGCATCAGGGCCAACCAACCCACCAACCAACCAACCCATCCACCCAGCCAGGATTAGAGAGGGCGTGTGTTAACGTGACAAGGAATATTAAACAATTTGAAGGTGTTCATTTTAACACAACTTAATGGCCAGATAATTTGTATGACCAGGCAAAAAGTTTTGAACCAAACCAAGCCAGCCTGTTTCTCTGTCTGTCTCATGGACTGGCTGGATGAATGGCTACCATAAAGTTGTTAGGAAATTGCCAATGGCCCCAAACACGAATTGAAATTGTAGAGCATAATAAAAATGATATAGAATTATTAACTTGTGGGCGGAAGGAAAACTGTGACCAAATAAAGAAGAAAAAATTAAGAAGAAGAAGAAGAAGCAATCGAAAGACGACAGAAAATGGAACCCACACAGCCCGAGGCCATTCCACTTGTCCTCTTTTGTAATAAATATAAAATCGAGCCATTTTATGGGCCACAGCGTGAGAAATTGATGGCAAAGGCCAATGAAGCAATCATAAGAAGAAGAAGAAAAAAAAACGGCCAATACAAAATGAAAAAGTTCCGAACGAGCTAGAAAGTAGAAGAAGAAGGCCGATATCGAAACGGAAAACCGTTAATGGCATTTTTAACGGAAATCTAGACAAACCAATTTCAAAGAGTTGGCAATTAAATTTGCCCCTAGCCAATTGGTAATTTCTGTAAGAAATTATGATCAAAATTGCTGATTCCTTGGCATGGGTAATAATTGGATACTTAGCATAAAACTCAGAAGAAGTGATTTATAGGAAATGAGGGAAGCTTTAAAGCTTTTATGATTCTCTATTCTGACGGAGCAATCCAGAGAATGGAAACTTAGACTCGAAGAGAGGAATGTCAAGTGATATATCCATTGATTCTCTGAGCTTAGGAACTAAGATACTTGGGTTAGATCTGGGTCAGATTTGATTCTTGAGGATTCGAACTAAGATACTTGGGTTAGATCTGGGTCAGATTGGAACTAAGATACTTGGGTTAGATCGGGGGCAGATTTGATTCTTTGGGATTGGAACTAAGATACTTGGGTTAGATCTGGGTCAGATCTGATTCTTAAGGATTCGAACTAAGATACTTGGGTTAGATCTAGGTCAAATCTGATTCTTTAGGATTGGAACTAAGATACTTGGGTTAGATCTGGGGCAGATCTGGTTCTTTAGGATTGGAACTAAGATACTTGGGTTAGATCGGGGGCAGATTTGATTCTTTGGGATTGGAACTAAGATACTTGGGTTAGATCTGGGTCAGATCTGATTCTTAAGGGTTCGAACTAAGATACTTGGGTAAGATCTGGGTCAGATTTGATTCTTTAGGATTGGAACTAGGATACTTGGGTTAGATCTGGGGCAGATCTGGTTCTTTAGGATTGGAACTAAGATACTTGGGTTAGATCGGGGGCAGATTTGATTCTTTGGGATTGGAACTAAGATACTTGGGTTAGATCTGGGTCAGATCTGATTCTTAAGGGTTCGAACTAAGATACTTGGGTAAGATCTGGGTCAGATTTGATTCTTTAGGATTGGAACTAGGATACTTGGGTTAGATTTGGGTCAGATTGGAACTAAGATACTTGGGTTAGATCTGGGTCAGATCTGATTCTTAAGGATTCGAACTAAGATACTTGGGTTAGATCTGGGTCAGATTGGAACTAAGATACTTGGGTTAGATCTGGGTCAGATCTGATTCTTTAGGATTGGAACTAAGATACTTGGGTTAGATCTGGGTCAGATCTGATTCTTAAGGATTCGAACTAAGATACTTGGGTTAGATCTAGGTCAAATCTGATTCTTTTGGATTGGAACTTGGATACTTGGGTTAGATTCAGGGTCAGATTTGGTTCTTTAGGATTGGAACTAAGATACTTGGGTTAGATCTGGTTCAGATCTGATTCTTTGGCATTGGAACTAAGATACTTGGGTTAGATCTGGGGCAGATCTGATTCTTTTGGATTGGAACTAAGATACTTGGGTTAGATCTGGTTCAGATCTGATTCTTTGGCATTGGAACTAAGATACTTGGGTTAGATTCAGGGTCAGATTGGAACTAAGATACTTGGGTTAGATTTGGGTCAGATTTGATTGTTTGGTATTGGAATTAAGATACTTGGGTTAGATCTGGGTCAGATCTGATTCTTTGGGATTGCTTAAAATACTGAAGAAACCTTTGAAGGTTTCATAGACTCTCCCGGCTTCTCAAGAAGTCAAAGCTTTGAGTCAGACCCCCAGGGTAAGCAGACTCAAAAGATACATTCATAAATTCCTAGTTAAGTCTGGAAAATAATTGGAAAAAGCTTTCAAGCTTGACCAGTAATTTTGTGAGTTATGTTTCACTTCATAACATTGTTACAATCTTTCTTAGTTTGTTTTGACTTCGGCAAGTATCTACATACTATTTTAGATGTCAGACCATGCATAACAGATATAATATATAATATACACTCTCACAATCTACACAATCTAATGTATTTTGGTTGGATAATTTGGAATAACAAGCGCGGACAAGTCGCAACAACACGCCAAGTCAATGAGCCTTCTTGCCACTTCTAGAATAAGTGTTACCGAGTGTTGAGTTCTATGTCCTTGTCCTTGTCCCAAACCCATAAGGTGTTGCCTTCGGGCTCTGACTGTGACACCAGCAACCAAGAGAGAAAAAAAAAATCAGAATGTGAGGCAGATATTCCATTTTGGATAGCAAAAGAAAGATAGACTTCGTGGGAGAGGATAAGCTGAATAGACAAGTTAGACAGACAAGCCATTCAAGCATTGTGGTGATTATGAAATTAAGTAGAGCTCGCGCGACACTTTCACACACACACACACACACATACACGCGGGCACACAGATACAGACATTCTTATACATTTAAGTTGCCAGCCTCTTGGGCATAAATATACAAAAGATACAAAGATATGTTTCAATGGGATGTGGAGTGAGGTAGGGTCTAAGCTGGTCGGGAGTTGTGGTAATTCTTATATCGAACTCGCCATTCTATTTAAGTCAATTTCGGACCAAAGACAAAAATCCACTTCAACTTTAAACAAAAGATATTTCGAAAATTTTTAGATGAAATTAGAACAAGAAGAGCAGCAAGTGGCTTAAAGTAAACGCTTGCCACACTCTAAAGAGCACCTCTGGCTAAGCTGCTCTAATTATAAAATTCAACACTATATGTGTGCGTGCGTGTGTGTGTGTGTATCTAGGAAAAAGACAGAAAAGGAATTAGCTTAATGCCCGCGCGCCCAAAATCCCCTACGATTTGCGGTATGAAATCTAACCGAGATTACGGTTTTGCTATTAAAACCGCAGCTGAGCTCATCTATAAGTCTGAAAGTATCTTTGTATTCCAAGGCATATCTAAAGCCACGAGATTAACAGCACCAAGGCAACAAAGTAGCATTGTGTTTGTGTTTGGGTCTTTCGGAATTTCCCAGTTGAGAAACCACTTGAAACTTGTTCAAAATTAAAAAAAAAAAAGAGAAAAGGAATCTCTTTCCTGGGCGTTACAAGCCACTCGACTAAACTAGTTAGGGTTGTTCAAATCCTTTCGCAACGAAAGGAAATTATAATCCATTTAACACCTGATGAATTTATCCTCTGAATTCTCCAAATTGTCTTCGTTTTATTAATAAGAATTTCTTTGTAAGATCTCAGAAATTTCTGTAAATACTTTAATATCTCAAAGACCACAAGCACAAAATTCAATTATGAAAAATAAACAAGACCCTGATTGAAGATACTTTAAGGAAATGAAGTGCCAGGAAAGGAATGTAGCGGAGGGAGGACCCAGCCCAGTCAGTGTGTCAAAATCACATTAGATGCTGTTGGCTTTTCTTTTCTATTTTATTTTATTTATTTTTTGTCAATTTGTTTGCCTCGTAGTTTGTGTACAAATTGATTGATGGTTATTGATGCGTGATTTGTCCTTAACCCTGTGATATAGCCCACACTATTCTAATGAAAAGGACATGCCCAGTAAATTAGTGAAGCTATCGTAGAAATGGGTGTCAATTTCAAAAGGGATTTTCCCTTGCCAAGTTTTTTCGGGGTTCTTTAACTTTGTTTACAGTAAATTGTGGCAAGTTTTGTAAAGTTTGTGATCAGCAGTTATTACAATAATAATAGGACAAATCGATAAGAATGACCCCAAGATTTGTGAGAGACGGGAGGGGGACTAAGGGAATAAATAATTTAGTTCTTAACTTTGATAGAGACTCATAGACTCTATGAAACTGGAATATATATATATTGGTGTACGTGAGAGAATTTGAAAAAGTTTTGCATAATTTACATTTGATATAAGCAATAAATTTATTATAACTAAGCTAAGCCAATCGATATGCACGGATAATAAATAAATGTTATGATTCTCGTTTTGTAGAGTGAAAGAAATAAATTTTATTTCAAAGCATTTGAGCTCAAAATCCTTAAGGTTAAATCAACAATGGTCTCCACGGGGCCTCAACTATCCATCTGTCTATTTTTGGACCTGCTGGAATTGTCCGTTTTTGCATGTGAAACTTTTGTGACTTCTCCTTCTTTTTTCACTTTATCTTTATTTAAAAACTTGCCAATAAGTTTCTTTGTCAACATTACAAACCAAAACCAAAACAAAAGGAAGAACTGGACAACACAAGATCTTCTTTTTTTCTTTTCTCTCTTCCAAACAAAAATTTTGTTTTGGCTTTTCCTTATTTTTTTGGTCAACATTCAGCTGAACTGAGGGGACAGGCTTAGGCTTCTAAATATTGATGACTCTGTCCCATGGGGCTGGGTGCGTGTGCAGGTGATAGGGTATAGGTGGGTATGTGTTTTTGGTATTTTTATTTGAGTGATTGTAACTCTGTTTTCAGAGTCAGCCAAGCGAATGGATAAAACACAAACTGTTTACTCACACCAACAGACTATACTATTTTTTAGAGTGTCTTAGTTGGTCTGACTCTAATCGCCTTGAAGCTTAAGTCTTTATACTTGGAGGCTTACCACTGAGTGAATTCGACAGAGCTACCTTAGTTCAATCCAGCTGAAACTTGACAGGTTTATTTGATTTTATATAAGCATACTCAATATCTAATTTGATTGGAATCGGTCAACAAATGTAGGAGTTATCCTTAAAACCGATTTGGCCTCTAACAAAAAGTGTATTTCGAAAAAATCTAGCTCAACTTGCTGAAAAAAATATACAAAACAAAACTGCAGCACGTCTATAAAATTTATTTGCATATAGATAGCACACACACATACACCCACACGCATGCAAGCGAGAGCTATATATATAGATACATACCGACCGACCGACACCCACAGATACGTGCCTTTTGTGTGGGCTTGGTTCTGTAAGCCCTTCTGATATTCCTGGAAAGCAAGCCCAGCCATACTGACAGGCGGCAGCCTTTCCACCTCGTTATTATACCCTGTACCTAAAAAGGTACAAGGGTATATTAAGTTTGTGCAAATGTATGTAACATAGAGAAGGAGACGTCGGAGACCCCCCAAAGTTACCCACAATATGATCAGGGTGACTAGAGAAATTGATATAGCCATGTCCGTCCGTCTGTCCGTCTGTCCGTCTGTCCGTCTGTCCGTCTGTCCGTCTGTCCGTCTGTCCGTCTGTCCGCGCGTACGCCTAGATCTTGGAGACTATAAGAGCTAGGATAACCAAACTTGGGATTCGGACTCCTTATGTGTGTACGCTGGTCAAGTTTATTTTTTTTTTCTCCCCCCGCCCCCCCTTCCACCACCTCATTTTTTCAAAGCCATATAATGTCTAAACCTTTCGGATTTAAGTATTAGTTGCTTCTGAAAAGTTGTTAGGAATCTAAAAATCTTTCGATTGATATCAAACATGACTAAAATTGGACCATATTTACTCGAGATATACAAAAAACAAATTTTGAGGGTCAAGATTTTAATTCCCCTTGCCTAACTGGTAAACTGCCGAATGAGCAGTCCGATAGATGGCGTGCTTGCAATATTGTGAACAATGTGTTTTTTGATTCAAAGGAATATTAAGACCAGAAGTTTTATGTGAATGCAGGCGACCAGGGTTACCACCCGACTAGGGTTGCCACCTTTTTTTTTTTAATTCCGTCTACTAGTTTTTTATTATGCATAGGCCAACCAACGTCAAAGGGTTAAAGACAACAACAACAGCAAGAATAGAAAAAAACGAATAGTTTTTTTTTTTTAATAAAATAAAAGAAAAATGATTTTCCTAGATAGTTTTGTATTTTTTTTTATTTTTAATGTGACCCAAAACATGTTGCACTTCGGAGTTCTAAAAGGTTGGTTATTTTTGTCTTTGTTTCAGGTAAAATGAATTGAATCGAAATTGAAAATTGAAAATTGAATTGAATTGAATTGCATTGCGTGTCCTGATGCGTTCTAGTCTGGGCTGGGCTGGGCCGGGTTCTCGGTTTGTAATTAAATTGTTTGCCACCACAAAAGGCGCAAAGGCAGGCACTTTGGTGGCGTAAAATTAAATTTACTACACAACAAGTTATAAAAGGTGTCCTTGACTAGAGGAAGGTGGGCTGGGGGGAGGCCAACCGAGAAGCCCGGCAAAGGTATACTACCTTTTGGCATAAATGAAAACTTTATCTTTAACTTTTTTTGTGAATTGTCGTTTGTTTGTGTAATGTTCTTTTGCTTTTAGTTTCGATTCCAACTGGGCTGTTGTCTTCTGTGTGGTTTCAGGGTTTAATTGGAAAACTTCTGACAAACCGACCGAACCCCTTTTCCAACCTAGAAGAAAACGCTTGAAATTTAAGCCGAGCAATGGAAACAAAAAATGAATTTGCCATTGACCAGGGCAGATGCTAAGGCTTTATTTGATCTATATAAAAACTCTTTAAATTTTTCATCAAAATTTAAAGTTAAATGAATTTTTCTTTTTGGGAAAAGTCAAGAGAAACTCCGTTTAACCAGATGTCAGACCACACAGATGTGCTTTTCCTTCTCCAAAAAAAAAAAAAAAATATACAGAATTTTTCTTCTTTTTTTTACACTTCCTTATTGGCCTGGCAACTTTGCGAAATAGTGAAAGAGTATTTCAAATCTAATTTGCAACTCATTTTGGTTTTGTGCAAAACTTTTGAACCTTCGACCAGAAAAAATGTTGCCAAATAATTTTCTGTTTCAGTTCTCTCCGGTTTTTAAATTTTTGCCGCAGTGACCACCGGATTCTCTCATGCAGCGCAGAGTTTACATCCTGTCCTGTGTCCCAGTGGCATAGCCAACCACTGCAGCATTGGTGCAACTGTTTTGGTCTGACTCTGTGAATTCTGCCTCCATTGTAAATCATCTGTGCGGGAAAGTTTTTGGTATTGGGGTTGGCTTAGTTTCGAGCTTTGCCGGATAGGACAATATATTAAGTTGGCCTTTTGGTACAAAAGACTGTAATAATAACGAAACTAATTAAGGTGAGAGTGTAGAGTGTATTGGAAACTAAGCTGGAGCATCGAAGAAGATGTTCAAGTCGACACGCAAGAGCCAAATAAGGGCAACTGACGGCAAGGATAACAAGAGAAGGAGAGAGCTGCCATGCCAGCAACAACATTTGACAAGGACAATAAGGACGATGGTAGCACAGAGATTGAATGGACTAGAAGGATAAGGAGCCCCAAACAGAAAGCCACTTCGTTTCCTCGACTGACACAACAAGCCAGACAACACGATTTTTTTTTTATCTTTCCTGCTCCCACTGAGTCCGCCACCTCTCTACTCGCTGGCTGGAGATCTGCTTTTAATAGTTTAGTGCAATTCATTAACATTCTTTCGACCCCGCCCCCCCCTTGAGCATCGTTTAAGTCGCTGAGTTGTTCAGGTCTGAGATACATTTAACCCAAACAAGGTTGATGAAGTTTTCCCTTTTAGTGACCATTAGTGATGCACATATCAAATTGCACAATAATTGGAAATGGAAAACTTGCTTGGAAATCCACCCCATCGAATGCTCTTGCCCTTTCAAGGATATCTCAAGGAAATTGCCAGACTGGCAATCTAATCTAGGAAAATTTTTAAAGGATAAAGACGAAATAGTTTTGACTTCATTATAAAGCATTTCTTTTCAAATTAACCTTATAATTTTCCAAGTCTTCCAGGAATAACCAATTGATCAATAAAAATCTCTCAACCCTTTCCCAAAAATTCTCGATCTTTTATAATTTGATTTTAATTTCAGAAGGCATAAAGGTAGATTTCCAAAAAAAAAAACATCAACTACCTACAAGTGAAAGGGTTAACCAACAAATCTTGCAATCCACAAATATATATATATATGTGCGAAAAGGACACAGACAGACAGTGTGAGAGAGAGAGAGAGAGAGAGAGAGAGAGAGGTAGAGATGTTGGAATCTTTTGCATCATCATAAAAACGCGCACGCCACATGGTTTGGTTTTGAAAAACCATCAAGAAAAATTCACAAAAGTCATAAAACTTTGCCAAAATAAATCTAAGCCTGGCCAACTGGCACCTAGAGCCTGGAGCCAGCCAGGCAAAATGTTGCGCTGCTAAGCCGAAGTCATAAAACTTGGCGACACCGCAAATGAGGCTGCTCTTGGCCCAATAAGCTGCACCAGGTAGCCAAACATGCAAATTAGGTAATGCCTATGCCCGCCCTACCTGAACACTAGATATATATATATATCCCAGTTTGGCTGGCTGACCAGAACAGTCAATCAACGACATCGAAAGCAAGCACATCATCAAAGTCTACATCACGTCTATAAAGGAGAAGTTCGTAGTAGAGAGGAGTCTATCCAAAGAGCAGCCAACTTGTGATTAATATGGGTAGCGCACACCCCAAGCCGGTTAACAACCACAACACTACGACAACCATCAGTATTGGCTGTCTGCCACGACTGCGACTACCGAATATGTGGCACAAGCTGCGTCGGAGTGTGGTGCGTCGCCTGCGTCCTCGACGTCGCCGGGCTCGACATGGTCAGCCGGTCAGCCAGGGTGGACAGCGTCAGGGCGCCCTCTTGCGTCCCATGCCGCGGTGTTCTTCATTTGGGTCGTGTGGCACTCTGCTGACGCCCACGAAACGCTCAACGCGCCAGAAACTGGATAGTCATTATGCCCAATGGAAGTGCATGTTTGAACATGCTGCGGCCCCAATCAGTCAGCCAGACCACTCTGAGAGGCCACACGACATCACTGAGGCCCTGTCCGGCCAAACAACTCCGCTTGGTTTCCCCTCCCACACAGACACCCGTCGCTGTACCCCCGTGTCCGTGGAAGAGAAGTCACCGCTCTATGACTATGTGGGTGATATTAAGGTGCGGCGGCGTCTCTCCTTCCGTCTGCCCAAGCTGAGTCCCTCGGGCAGTCTACGCAAGCCCACGGCTCGGGAGCGAGCTGCCCAGGCCCGTCTCGAGGTTCAGCTACAGCGTGATCTATGCGACCTAGAGGAATACTACGGCGGCTTCTATTATACACGACGCCCTGCCGAACGCCTGGTGGGTCTCTAAAGGCTACCGAGTGTCGGCAATTAGACAAGTAAAACACTGGATATGATATAGTTATAAACTTTGAATAAAATGAATAAAATTCAATTTTAAGTAAAGAATGCAAAGAATGTTTTCTAATTAAAATCAATTAAATTCTGCGAGTATTTCAATTGAATTTTCTTGGCCCAACTTCGAGACCCAATTTCAGCTCTTAACACAAATCAAATTATTTGCCAAGCTCTCTCTAGCCTCCAGTGGGTCAGTCGTCCAGTTCGGTCAGTTCTTATCGATGTTGGTGGTTGGTTGGTTGGTTTTGCCTAGAACGGTCATTCAACTGAGTGTGTCTGCCTTCAATGCCGGCGTCGCATTTTTATGAATGGTGGCGACAAACGGCGATGACAACAAAGCTGCTGATGATGGCAATCTCGGTGGCAATGCCTGACGATGCCTGATGGCGGCGGTGGTGGTGGTGGTGATGGTGGTGATGGTTCTTCGTAGTGCTTGGCAAGAGCCTCAGTGGGAATGACGATGGCAGATTTAAAATAAAAATAATAACATCAAATGCAAATGGTGGTTTTGGGTGGTTTTGTAAATTTTTGAATACTCTTTTTTGGAGAGACAAATTGATAAATTTCTCAAAATACTTAAGAGATCAATTTTGAGATATCAGCGGTACAGTCAGCCTGGCATTATTCTGGGTAAGGTTTGACCTATTAAAATCTGTGGCTAACATTAAAAAATATATATGGCTTTATTCCGGTCAAGATCTGATATATATAGATCTCTGGGACTTTTCCAGATAAGGTCTGACATATATATGGATATATGGGATTATTCCAATTAAGATCGGAGGTAAATATCGACCATATATATAGATGTCTGGGACTATTCCAGATAAGGTCTGACATATATATAGATATATGGGATTATTCCAATTAAGATCTGAAGTATATAACGACCATATATATAGATCTCTGGAACTATTCCAGATAAGGTCTGACATATATATAAATTATTCCAATTAAGATCTGAAGTATATAACGACCATATATATAGATCTCTGGGACTATTCCAGATGAGGTCTGACATATATATAGATATGTGGAATTATTCCGAGTAATATCCGACTATGATACATTTTGAAATGTTGTGGTGAATCTTATAAGTCTGTGGGATTATTCCGTAGAAGATCTGTCTATTTTGTGAGTCATATATAGATCTGTGTATTCCAAACATTCGATTGATAGTTTTGAGAGTCTCTCAAGTCGATTTGCCTCGAGAAGAGTATGAAAACAAATAGAGACTGCCAAACCACTTACAAGAAATAGAAATAAATATATATAGATATATATTTCATATGAGCAGTGAATTATTATGCATTATAAGCGCATTCCACTCTCATTCTTAGCATACGAAGAATATTGAGCATTTTTCTTGGCCACCACTCAGACGGGTGCTTCTGCCGTTTTGATGGATGAGCCGCATTTCTCATTGGCCTTGTCTTCGCTGCCTTCTTGCCATGCTCCGTTGCTTTGGACAATTTTTCAACTGTTTATATATATATATATATTTTTTTGCTAAATTAAACTATCGCCTCTTAGGCGGATCTCACAATTCATTTCGTTGTGGCAGTAAAATTAGCTGATTAAAAAATCGAGTACAAGGCTGAGGCATCTCAGGGCTCTTTGCATTCGGACTTTACGATTTATCTCAACAAATAGTTGAATATATATTTTTTGTTTGAAATTGTTTTCTTTTTTTTTTTTTTTTTGGTTTGTATTTTCCTAGTTGCTTGAATTCTTGACTCAAATGTTGGGCTGGTTATATTGGCATCGGTCCATTGCCATTCATTAATTAGGCTGACAATCTTGACATTATACGACTAATAACCAAAATAGCCAAAACAAAACAAAATAATAATAATGAATAATTTTTATTTTGTTGATTTTTCTTTCGATTTTTTCATTTTTTTATTTTCTTGAAATAAACAAAATTTATGAGACACTTAGACCTATTAGCCAGGTGATTATAGATTGTTATTTATGTGCATCTATAAGATACAATTTGGCTAAAAATTTTTTCAACAAATTTTTGAATTCTTTTAAGAAAAAAATTTGAAAATTTCGGTCATATTTTTAATCTTTGACAAATGAAAATATTTCTTGCTTAAAAAAAAATGAACGGTTCATATGGAAGATAACAAAATTGAATTGATTATGTTTTAATTTAATTTATATGAGAATAATTTTTATAATTATTAAATTTATAATCTCTAGATCTTATATACCAAATTTCATTAAGATCGGTTGATAAATAGCCGAGTTATGCATAGGTCAGCTGAACTACTCAAGAGATTCAGACAATAAGTCAATAGGGTCTGATAAGGTGAAGTTCCTGCTTACACATACATTTAAACATATTTATATATATATAATTTGGTATATATATTTAGTAGTTGGCTTCTGGCTTAACTTGGTCAAATTTAAATGTCGGGAAACAAAGATTCCTAGGATTATGAAATGTTTGTAAATTTTCCAAAGGATCCAATTAACTTTTACTTTTTCAATTAGAAAAATTTTCTCTATTTATTCAATAAATGCGAAATGAATTAATTTTTGATGAGATTGAATCCCTAATAGAAACTACAACTAACTAGGATCCCCCCCCCCCTCTCTCTCTCTCTCTCTCACTCTCTCTGTAATCATTAAATCGATTGTTCGAGCAATTAAACTCCTTTAACCTTTGACGATTACCTCTCTCTCTCTCTCTCTGTTTCATTCATTCTATTTATTATTTTTTTTTTTTTTTTGGTATCTCTTTCAATGTTTTCACTATCGAATCTTGGTGGGGAGAGAGAAAAGTCCGAGCAAAATCAACAAATCGGAACTAATAGGCAATTATAGACACACGGGGCAATAATAGTTTCGGACACACACACACACACACACACTTACACACACTTGACATGCAACATTTCTGTGGAAATAAAAAATGGTGGGAAAGGAGCGGGAGGGGGGGGGGGGGGAGTCAACGGATCTGTTCCAATCATGCGGCGCATGAGTTATGAGTTGCCATTCCATTTGGCCTCATGTTTTTGTCATTATTTATTATTGCTTTTGTTTTTGTCTTTGTCATCGTTGCTGTTGTTGTTCTTATTAAGATTGGCAGTGCTGCCAACACTAAGAAGGAGTCCAATCAGAGGAGGAAAGCCAGCAAACAAATTAAACCGAAAATTCATTTAGCCTAGTTGGTTTGACTAACTCCCCCTGCCCCTTGCCCCTTGCCCCTCGCCCCTCGCCTATGCCATAAAATTGAAGAGATTATGGTGTTGATTTGAGAGGGCTGCGGGGGAGGGGCGTGAAGGAGTTGCTGCATTTCATTTCCATATGTGTGCACCATTTGTGACTGCAAGTGGGGCCAGACAAAGCCGCTTGGATTTGTAAACAAAGCAAGCACACACACACACACACACACACACACACATACATGCAGAAGTCCAAGCTTCGTGGCCCCATTTTTCACTGGAAAAAGTCTCAAACTTTTCATATTCAGGACAGGAGGCATGCGAGAAGTGTGTGAGCTTTATGCCGCACATAAATCACTGCATCAAATTGGACCACTTGAGTTAGGCACACACATACACACAAACACACACATACACACGCTAAAAACATAAACAAGAAAAACATAGCTTTTGCAGGCTCTTCGCTTATCCCTGCAAACAATTTTTCACTTTCTTCCCTTTCTCTTTCGCTCGCATTTACTTCCCTTTATGCTTGATTCCGGCTAATGGCAATTTAGCGGCTTAAAAGAAGCAAGCAAAAAAAAAAAAAAGTTATAGCATACGTGTTCGGAGTCGTTGGCAGGCTCGTGCCACCTCGAAAAAAAATAAAATCTTCTTGCAAATCAGATAAATTTGTCACTTTATGCCATTTGCCACATTTCACGCATATTAAGTGGCTAACCTTCTCGACACAGCTGGCGGCGCCTCTGTCCCAGCCAAAAAAAAATTATGTGGCCTGGCCCATTGGACTAACTGTCTGACTGATTGAGTGACTCTCCGGCCCACTGACACACTAACTGTGGATAATGTCTCTCTGGCTAAACGAGGGACATGGCCTATAAATTTTCAATAATATAAATTATCTGAGAAAGATATTTATTTTTAGCCAGAAAAAAACTCACACCGAAACACCCAAAAACACACACACACACAAACACACTAAATGATACTTAATCATTACTCCATTAGAGTTTCTCGTCACACTTCATTGGCAGAGACAGTGGATGGGGGGCTGGATGCTAAATAGGCTTGAAGGGTGCTGCTGGGGCCAGCTGTCTATGTCTAAGGGAAATTAAATAACGGGTGTTTCGCAGGCAAATTATTTTTTCACTATAGCATTCTGGTCATTTTTAAAATTTCAACTATTAAAAATAGTTTCGGAAATTAAAATCAAATACAAAATTGTTGAGCCAAGTCACTCCATAAGCCTTGTGGAAAAAACAAGAAAATTATTTTTGCTTGCATAAATTTTTAAATGATTTGGGAATTCAGAAAAAATAAAAAATTAGCAAAGTAATTTCATAAGCTTTGAAATATTTGAATATAAGAAAATAAGCCCTTATTAATAAAACTAAAAACATAAAACGGATTATTTGATTCGATAATATTTTAAATTTATTTATTTTAATTTCAGCTTGATTTAGAAATTAGGAAAAAAAATAGCAAATCAGTAACATAAGCCTTGAAATTTTTGATTATATGAATATAACCCCTTATTAATAAAATAAAAATTAAAAAATGAATTTATTGACTCTATAATATTTAAAATTTATTTAATTTAATTTCAGTTTGATTTAGAAATTAAGAAATCAAAATTATATATATCAAAGTAATTCCATAAGCTTTAAGAATTTTACTATATGATTATATGATTATATAACTCTATTAATAAAATTGAAAATATAAAAAGAATTATTTGATTCTATAATATTTAAAATTTATTTAATTTATTTTCTGCTTGATTTAGAAACTAAAAAAAAAATATTTGAAATTTTTTTTACTTTAATAAAAAATTTAAAATGAATCAATTAATTCCATTTTATTTATTTATTTATTTATTTTTTTTTTTTTTGTTTGATTTCAAAAATCAGTGAGTTTGTGTAAGAAAGAAATTTGTTCACGCCAAGCTGGACACCCTGTAAATAAGCAAGTCGCTTAGATTGTCACGCCACTCGAGTTTCGAACACGTAACGGTAAGCTTGAAGAATAGACAAGAGAATAGAGAGTGGAGTGAGTGGGATGGAGAGGGAAGACTATTGGCAAACCGCTTGAGCATATTTTTTTTATGCGTAGGAAATTTGATTTTTTGCTATTTATTTAAATTTATTTTCACTTTATCTGTATTTTCACTCGGCTGTTTATTTTTATTTATTTATTTACTTCTTTTTTTTTATTCTTTGCTACATCAATGAAGAGCGAAAGGCCTGAACATTACCGAGAAGCAGCTGATGGAGTAAACAGCGAAATGATGTATGGAACAAAATAAAGAAGCAGAAGAAGACGACGAAAACGAAAACGGCTGGCAATATTGTCGAATGGTTTTATTTCCTTTTGACGCTTCCGCTCATCCGTTTTCGTTTTCATTTCATTCTTTTCGCAGTGTTTTCTGTTTTTCTGTTCATGTTCTTTGGAAATTGAGGCCTCCTCATGCATACATTACCACAGTGCCCACACACACACATACACACTCTCACTCTTCTACTGCCTACTCTGGCCACTTGATGCTGATTGTGTGCAAATGATAGCAATATGGCAACAATCTGTATAACCTTCTCTATGCCAACGCCCCCCAACCCCCTGCCCAACCCTGCCCAGTGATTCACCTCAGTGTTTACTTTTTCAGTTATTTCTTTTTCTTTTTGCGTCCGCTTTCCTGCTGCGCTTATTTGTTATGATTATTATCATATATTTGTTGTTGTTGTTGTTGCTGTCATTTTTATACATTTTTTTTGGTTGTTGTAGTGGCAGGCTTTATTATTTTTTATCCCCTTGGCACTTGATATGAAAATTTGCACATAAATAGTTGAGACGACTTGAGTTGCATGCGGAGAGCTGCCCACTCTCTTCGTATGTGTGTGTGTGTGTGTGTTTATTTTTGGTCAAAATAACTTTATAAATTATGACACAGGCTAAGTAAATTTTCCGTTATGTTATTTCCTTTTTTTCTTCTCATTTTGACTACCCCCTTAATTTTGATGGTTGACGCCACATGTGGCAACATCTTGACTGAGAATTGATCGGGACCAAGGAATGCCTATGTGAGTGCGAGTATAATTAAATTTGTTTTTTTTTTCGAACTACTAAATCAAATTGTAAATCTCTTAGGATTTTTTTTCGTTCGGCTTCAAAAAGCACACCAGCAATCGAGATAATAAAAAAAAACTTTAATCCACACACACACACACACACACAGATAGATACAAATATTTAGAGTGTAATTTATGGCAAAGCGGTCTTAATCTGGGATTCAAAGTGCTCAAGTTTTTGTTGCAATTAAATTCGCTTAAGATGACAAAATGAATCCCTAAAAAAATCTTAAAAGCCAAAGCGGCGTATGCGTTACGCAATTAGTGGGACTTTAATTTATGCTGCTGCCACAACGACAGGACAGGCAAGGACAGGCAGCAAGCCCAGAGAGGTATACCAAAGAAGATAACGGTACTCCCCAAAATGGTTAAAGAAGCCGCAATTTCAGAGGAATGAGCAGCTTAGTGGCCAAAATGACAAAAGGATAAAAAGGCAATGCCGAAAAATAAATTAGCCAGATTCCCCCTTCACCCTTCTTCTTCTTCTTCTTCTTGTTCCAACACAAATAGACTATAACGAAAGAAAATGAGAGAGAGAGAGAGAGAGAGTTGGGCCTTGGGCCCGAGAAGATAACAACAAAAGGAACTGAAAAGCCTAGCCAAGCATAAGTGCCAATTAAAAGCTACGAAAAAAGGCCATAAGCAAATGATCATAAAAAGACCAAATAAAAGTATGCTAAATAAGTAAAAATCAAACCAACACAGACCAATAGTGCAAAGCAGAAAGGTGGAGGTCTCCAAATAACAAGAAGAAGAAGAAAGCTTCAATTACACTGGCCAACATAAAATTCCTCCTTGGATTCGGTGGGCTTTGTTTTTTTTTATACTCTTTTCGAAGAAGCATATTGCTTGATTTCTAATAGTGCACAGCAGAAAGGTGGAGGTCTCCAAAGAACAAGAAGAAGAAAGCTTCAATTACACTGGCCAACATAAAATTCCTCCTTGCACTCGGTAGGCTTTGTTTTTTTTATACTCTTTTCGAAGAAGCATATAGCTTGATTTCTAATAGTACAGGGCAGAAAGGTGGCGGTCTCCAAAGAACAAGAAGAAAGCTTCAATTACACTGGCCAGCATAAAATTCCTCCTTGCATTCGGTAGGCTTTGTTTTTTTTTATATTCTTTTCGAAGAAGCACATTGATTTATCTCCTGATTGGTCAGCCTCCCCAAACAACTTGATTGAATATTTCGTAATTAAATTGGGATCCCGAATTCTTGAACTGAAGGGAACGAGCCAATATACCTCAAAGATTTTAGGAATAGTTTCAGCATTCATTGACTGATTTCTTTCAAAACTTATTCATGAACATTTCTTTGTCTTATCTATAAGCAAGTACCAAATTTCATTAGGATCAAAGCGCCATATCATATAGCTTTCATTCGAAATTAGCTTGGTCTATGGCATATCTCAATGACGAAATATATGTATAGTGAATCTTATTAAGATCGGATTACTATATCATATGGCTCTCAGCCTATATAGCTTCAACATTAAATGACTGTACTTATTCAAATTGGATACTGGTAATTCTTATCCCTATGTACACTTTCGTTTCAAATTTTATTAGGATTAGATATGCACACTATATAGAACTAAAGCGGTGGTGGTAATATCTTCATCAGTCCTACATCCATCATAATCGAAGCTCCATATCACTTGAGAAAAGTCTTTAAGCTTTGGCATACTTTATCTTTCAATGAGTCAAGCAATTTCTTTTCTTTGCTGGACAAAAATTTGTGCTGACCAGTGTATTTATAATTAGTTGGGATTCTGGTCAATTTTAATGGCTCTTGCAGTTGGCCAACAGCTTGCGAACTTTCTTAATTTAGATATTTTATGTACAGTCATAAACAAAGTATCGATAACTAATCGATTTATGTGACAAGAATTTATCACTTTCATTTAGTTTCATCTTCCTCTGCCCAGCACTTTGCACTTTGATAATAAAGTATTCAGAGATTCAGATTGAGAGGTCAAGAATTTCTGCTGATTGTTATGATAAAATAGACCCACAAAAAGTTTAATTTACTTTGTCTCTCCATTCATATTTCAGGATCATTATGATAAAGTGCACCACTTCAAAGTTTAAGAGGAAAAAAAAAAATCCTTCGAAAAAAAAGCCACCACAAAAAAGACAATGACCAGGCGAATGGCAACGGCAACATAATGCCTGATAAATGTTAAAGACAAAGGACACCCAAATTGAATAAAATGTGTGGCATACTTAGTCCAAAGACAAAAAAACAGAAAAGGAAAAACCAGAAAATGGGTAACCACACTAAGCCCCATCAGAGCCCCCTCCCCCAACTCCGGCCGAAAAGTGCCACTCAAATAATACTTTGCTTATAATAACAATCTAGTGGAAGATTTGGCAAGAGGCGGCCACCAAAAAAATAACAGAGAAATAAAGAAGCAAAGACAAAGAGCTAAAGGAGAGTAGGAGAGAATCTGCAAATGCCTTGTTGGAACGCATTTTTCGGGTTGAGCTTTCGCTTGGCCATTTCGTTTCAAGGCGAAGACGGACAAAAAAATGTAAATGACGCCATAATTGCAGTCATCAAATGAAGCAAAAAGGCAGCGCCAACCCCACCGACTAATATAGAAAGGATACAAGGCCCGAACATAAACATAAACATAAAATAAACGCTAACGCTTCGCCCAGCCAAGACAAGAAAACTTTCAATGAACGACATTTGCCGCGTTCAACAAAGCGTTGCAAATCGGGTCGAGTGATCTCAACAAAAAAAAATCAAACCCTTATCAACAAACCCTTGGCTAAAATAATAATAACAGCAACTACAACAAAAGCAAAGGTGCCAGCAGCAGCAGCCGCAGCCGAGCCAACAGAGCAAAAGTAAATCACAAGTCTGAAGCCACCAAAAAAAAAAGGCCTCGGGAGTTTGGCCAACATTCGAGGATTTAGTTAATTTTGTGACCGAGGTCTTTGCGGTTTTCTCCTTTTACTCTCTTTCTGAAAGCAGAGCATATAAGTTCTGGGAACCTCAGGCTCAAAACTTATTTGGTTTCATTCCAGAATTTTCTCAGAGTTTTTCAAGAATCTAACAGGCTTTTTATTAAGTCAAAACTTAGCCCCGATGGAGTCCCAGAAATTATCTGAAATTCCACGAAATCCTTTGAGGTTTTACCATCTATCAGTTCTATCAGAAAGTCTTGGTAATATGGGCAAAATATCGTCAGATTTTCAGAGTATATCTTACCGAATTCCTTTAGCCTTATGATCAAATCTCATCAGGTTTTACCACTTATTATTTCTATCAGAAAGACTTGGCAATATCCAAAATTGGAAAACTATATTTTGTGGGTAAAATATCGTCAGATTTTCAGAATATATCTTACCGAAATCCTTCAGACTTATGATACAATTTTATCAAATCTCATCAGGTTTTACCACCCATTATTTCTAGCAAAAAGTTTTGGCTATATTCAAAATTGGAAAACTATATTTAGTGGGTAAGACCTCGTCTTATTGGGTCCTAAATTTTCAGAATATATCTTATCTATTAGATATAGGATAATCATCACTCTTACAGGTTTCATTAGTCAAATTTCCATCAAGAAGTCAAGGTAAAATAAGGAATATAAAAAGGATATTTAAAGGTTAAAACTTCCACGACTTATCTGGTTTCATATCTAAATCTCTGGGATAAGGGAAATATGGCAAGGTAGATTCTTTTCTTATCGGGTTTGGTTTTCCAAATGTATGAAGAATATGATAAGGATCTTTCGAGAAGATAGCAGAGTTATTACGACCAATTTATTGAGGCAGGAATATTTTATTTATATAGCCCAGACTAGTCCATAACTCAATAAATTCTCAAGGAAAAAAAAAAAAAGTATTACAACTTTGACCCACACCGATTCGAGTGGACTTTGTTGGGGCTTGGCTTATTTGAATTAGGTTTTGCCTTACTCTTGGCCATTTAACTGTTTGTTTAGGCCAACAATTTTCTAGTTAAACTGTTCTTGTTTGCGTATTGAGTCAACAACATCAAGAAAATCGAAATACCTAAGCCGACTTAATAAAGAATATTTTCAGACTTCAAATAATAAAATGAAATTTGGCTTGATCTGAAAAGTTCCTGAGTTCTTTATGATTTCTATAATCTATTTTGAGATTTAAAGTACTCAAAAGAGTATTGACTGAAAATCCCCGGGCCCATTCGAATCGGACATTTGGTTTCGATTTATTGTTTTCGTTTTTTTTATGTTTGTCAAAGGAATTTAGATTGTTTGATTGTTTCACTTCTTTGTTTGTTCCTTTGTTGGTTTGCTCTGTTTGCTTTTATCTTTCAGCGAAAAATGTAAATAAATGGAGAGGCCAGGCTGGGTGGGGAGGTTTGCGTGTGTGTTTGCTGGCTAATAAAATCGTCTGATTTTATAATTATAGTGGCAATTTGGTTTTGTGTTCAAGCCTTAATTTGTACAGCTGTTGAAACGCCCTTAAAATGATTTCAACTATCGGAAAGAAACTCACGCACGCCGTCGACAAAGCCGTCACGATAAATATGCAAATTAGAGGGCAGAGAAATTGTCGGGGTCTTTGGGGGGCCTGGGCAGATTGTTTAGATACTATTTGACTGGGTAATTGATTGGCTGGCTTGTTGGTCTTTGTTTACGTTTTAATTTCATATGCATAAGTTAAATAAATAAACAAATTTTACCAACTCAAAAGGCCATAGAAAATTTACACTTTTCCGAATCTAAAATTCAACTTTGACGTTTCTTCTGGTCGAGAAGAAATTATTATTATTACTTTTTTTTTATCTTTATGGATTGACTCACCTGAAAGGAAAATAAATAAACTTGTTTAATGTGTTTATGAGCAATTTATTCGAGATTTATTTTGTTTGCTAAACTTTTTTGAAAAAGATTTATTTAGTTGAAAAACTATTCAATTCGATGGGGTTGGGAGAGGGGAGAGTGAAGGGGCGAAGAAGAAGAAATTTTTGCCAAAAGCTTTTGTTTGTTTATAAAATTTCAAAAATTTTTTTATTTATTCTTTTATGCCAACACGTGCCAAAGATATAAAATCTCAAGGAAGCCAACTGAATCTATTTTGACTTGGGAATAAACTAAATTTTTATTAAATATGAAAAGATTTTCGGTTTATATTTTTAGATCATTTTTGGTATAGTTTTCAGAAAATTTGTTTATCAACTCATTAAGTCTTAGGCAAAAAGAACTTGGTCTACCTTGAACCCCAAAAAAAACCAAGGGAATTTCCGGAGATCTAGAAAAATTTAGTCTTTCAAAAGTGTCCTTTGGGCTTAAAATTAAAATAGAGAATCATTTCAATATATAACTCGTATCCTTATCTTCATGAGGTCAAAAGAGTTCCGGGATATCCATTTCAATATATAACTCGGATCTTTATGAGGTCAAAAGAGTTTCGGGATATCCTAAAGGAAAAATAAGTTTCAATTTCAGGAAGAACCGTTCAACTTTAAAACCTTTCCAAGTCCTCTAAAATTCGCATCCCAAACAAGTCAAAGAAAGTTCAGGATGCTTTAAGAAATTTTATCTTTCCTTGAGGTCCCTCAAAGTTGGGAGATACCGTTAAACCTTAAACAGATCCCATAATTTCCGGATGCCTTAAGGACTAACAGTCTCTCAGGGGGACCTTGCTCGCTTTAGCTTTAAAGTTCTTCAGAAAGAATGTTTTAGTCTTATTTAAAATAAAAAGAATTGAACTTTTGTGTCATTTCCTAAAGCGTTTGCAAAGTTGAAAGTCTCGGGGCTGAGGGCAGAGAGAGAGAGAGAGAGAGAGTTGACAGTTTTGTCACGTGTTGAGTGATCCATTTTACACAGATTCAGATTTGTGCAAACATTGAAAGCACATGTGAGAACATCCATTAAGGCACGCTCGGGGCATCATCTGCCAGTCGACCCGATGAGCTGACAAAAATTGCAAGTGCAATTTCAGCTCACGACATTCAAAATACTCGAAACAAAGACAGGCAACCACCACCCACTTGAATTTCAAATCATTTCATATTCACCTCGAGTTGGCATGGGAACCGATGGGCTGGCTTGCTTGAAGTGTTGAAGGATTCAAAAAGTTGTTGTAATTGCATGGCTGGTTTTATGGGGCGGCGAGAGAGGGTGGAAGCAAATGGGACAAGTGCGTGCCTGCGTCGGGCTCTGCTAGGCTCTCTCAGCTCTCAGCTCTCAGCTTCGGTGAGCGTAACCTTTTTGGGTTTGGGAAAGGACATTTGTAGGGACTACCTGAGTCATTAGGCGCTGACCGACGCGACATTGTCAGCGTTGTCGTCGCCGGCTGATGTTGTTGTCGCCGTCTCTTAATGTTTGTTTAGCCGACAGAAGTGCGGGAGATCTCTCTGCCCGTGCCCGGGTGTGCTTCCTCATAAAACCAGCCCGTGCGTGGCCAATCAGTCTGGCAACCTAGTTGTCCGCAAAGATAAAGAGGAGGAAACAAAAAAAAAAAGAAAAAGAAAAGGTGAGAAGGAGGGCGGGCCCGGGGTGGTCTACTTTTGCTGGTGATTTTTCGCCAGAGCGCAGGCAGGTTGCGCCCAGCCAAGACGAGCTAAACAAATAAAACTCCTACAACTTTGCCGCCTACTCCGCCCTCGCCTCCTCCTACTTCAATATTTAAGCTACTTAAAACGGCACATTTCACATCCGATGCGTTTTTAATTAATTTCGACAGTTGACAAAAGCGACAAAAGAAGCAGAAACCCAAAGCAAATACAGCAAAAACAAAAGTATGGCCAGCTAGTTTTTTTTTAGCTTTTTCTGGGAACTCAAAGACGTTATAAGGAATTTCCAAGCTTTCAGCCCGCCTTTATGCCTGATAAGGAAAAATTATATCCCAGAATTTTTGGTAAAATTTTTCCTCTTATGTTTTTCCATATAAGATTATGATCTTTATTTTTCCATATAAGAATATGATCTATGTTTTTCCATATAAGATTATGATCTATTTATTTCCGATATAGAAGATTATTTTGGTATTTTTCAGACCCACAAACTCTTTTCCATATTTTGAGATCTGCATACTCATACTCATACTCATCCTGAAGATCATAGGTGTTACGAGGTTTAGGGGTACTTCTTCTATAAATAATTTTAAATTTCCAATATTGGATAAATACTTCTTACCTAAGCAATCCTGGGAACGTTGAAAATGACAAAGTATTTTAACTAATATGATCTATTTATTTTCGGGTTCTCTTAGTGTGAGGACTATCCTGGGATTATCCTGAAAATCACACTCCTTTTCTCCCTTACTGCTTTTCATCTGAACATTTGAAGAAATCCTTAAACTAATCTAAAAGTTATGTACGACCTATTCATTTCTGGGTTTTCTTTTTTGGATTAAGATTATCTTGAATTGCTGATGATCATAAGCTATTTGCCATATTCTTAGATCTGAAATTTTATGTATCCAAAAAAATAAAAAAGCCGAGTTCAAAAAGAAAATTCTAAAGTTTTGAATACAATTCGGTTTAATTTGAAATAAAAAATTCCAGAGAATTCCAAACTGTCGAAGATCTCAAAACGCACCTGTCTGGCAACACTAAAATCAGCCGTGAAGAACTTGTTCGCTTTAGAGTGAGGAGTAACGGTACAGGTGACTGTTGTTGGTGTTGGTGTTTGTGTTGTTGTTGGTGCTTTTCGCCTTTGGCAGCGCAAATGTTTCGCATTAATCTGTAAATTTTTTCGTCATCTCGTCGCCATTCTGCTTGGAAAGGAGGAGGCTTCTCTTTGATTAAATTAATTTTTGCATGTCACAGCATGTGAGCGAGTTTTATAAGTTTACCGATGCCAGTGTCCTTGCGCGTGTGTGTGTGTGTGTAGACTTTTGTTTTGTTTTTGTGAGGCTTGTCAAGTTTTCATGAAGGAATTTAATTTAGTTTAGTCAAAGACCAAGTCAACATAAACGCTAATGAAATTAAAGCCACTCAGATTGGTGACCCAATCAAAATGCACTTTAAATAATTAAGCACACTCCGAGACCGAGACCGAGAGAGAGAGAGAGAGAGAGAGAGAGACCGAGACCTAAAGTGCATCCAAAGAGTTGTAAACTCAAACAAAAGGGAAATGGGGAAAAAGAAAAACACACGCAATTCTCTTATTTCTTAAATCGAAAAGCAAATTGTGAAAAAAAAGAAGAAACTTTTCCACTTGGTTAATAGTTCTGAGTGGACAATTTTCCACTGACCAAGAGAGGAAGAAAATAAAAGTATGGAAACCAAGTAGATTTAATATTCAAAAGGGTCGAAATTTAAAAGTTCAAATTTGTTTCGACTTGGTCCATTGTTGACTTTGAAAAAGTTTCCAAAAATTACTTGACAAGGTTTTCTCTTCTTCTTCTTCTTCTTGGGAAAATAAATAAATTAATCTGGATTTCTCAATTTATTTTCACCTTGTTGCGGAATTTGCAAGACAAAAAAAAAAAAAAAATATATGTATGTAAATTTGATTTGATTTTTTTCTTTCTTTGGCTGTCAACGTATGTGGTTGATTATTTTGCGTATTTCATTTTGTGGCAAATGCAAATTGTAAAATTTACAACAAACCAAACGCAATGAACACCAGAGGCCTTGTTGAAGGCAGCATGGCGGGGCTAGGTGGCGACGAGGCAGCCCTCTTGCTGAGGAATTGCGAGACTGCCATGCCTGTGTGTGTGTGTGCCTGGCTGCCACGTGTGCCTTCAGCTTACAGGGTTGTATGTGTGTGTGTGTGTGTGTGAATGTATGAAAAAATGTTATTGTTGCCGACAGCATTAACAGCAACAACAACAAAAGCAACTACCAGATCTGAACAAAGAAGAAAAGAAAAAGGAAAAAAGCAAAACAAAAAAAAATGAGCATGCAGCTCTGATGACGCCAACAGCAGCTCAAAAATACACACACACACTCACACTCACATGGAAATAAACAAAAAAAAAAAAGAGGACAAGAAATTTCTTGACATTTCCCCTCCTGCTCACTCCGCGTCTCCCTTTTAGTCTCCTCTTCTGTGTTTACCGTTCAGTTTTGACAGCAAAGCGTCAATGCTGAGTTCTCGGTCTATCGGCTGCGCTCTTCTTCTTCTTCTTCTTCTTGGCTTGCCTGTCGTCTGGCACAACTTGTAATATTCAAAACGGAGGAAGTGATGGACTCAGCTGATTTTTACCGTTTTCTCTATGACTTTCTCACTTGACACACATACAGATGTACATACTACATACTACATACATATATGAAAATAATAGCAAAATGTTCTTCCAGCGAAAAAATTTTCTTTTTTCTTTTCATATGTGCTTTTCACTGTTCTTGTTGTTGTTGGCTGGTCTTCTTGGTGTTGCTTGCCGTTAGACCACAAAATAAAAAGCAAGATCAAGAGCCAAAGTCTGTGACATTGATGACTTGAAAAGGAAATGAAAGAAACCAAAGCAGACAGAAAAAAAAGTCGAAAAGGAAGTTCAACTTAAACAATCCAAAGCCAAAGTCTTTGCAAGTGGATAGAACGGAAAAAGAAAAGTTTATTAAAATAAAAAAGGAAATAATCAACTGAATAGAATAAATGTAATAAGATTGCGAAAATAATATACAACTCTCTTTTGTGTAGAGTGAGAATAAAAGTGTTCCTCCTGCCCTTTGCCGCTGTGTGCGATCTGCTGGACTGAACACACAGGGTTGTATTTCATTTACATACCAAATACCTATGTGTAAATAATTATTCCAAGTTGCTTAGCTAGTCTAGCTTATAAAATATATTCAAATCAATTTTAAAATTCATAATTCAATTTCGACAAAGCAAATCGCAGTGAATTGCTTATTTTTGCGATCAGAAAGCCCAGAGTTGCATTTAAAGTTATAAGCAGCAAGTGGTCATGCCGAATTAAATTAAGCAATGATAAAAATTTTTCGCCTTTATGAGTTTTTAGTTTTAGCTGCCTCATTAGCATTTTATGAAAACAAAATTACATTTAAATTAGTAAGCCAAATTGACTCGAATTCGATTTGCCAATGAAATAAAAAATAAATAAATATACTTTGTTCTCATTTTCGGTTATTTAAAATTTGTATAGTTTATTTTTAAAGCAAGAATCTGGCGAACTATCGAACCGCATTGACCATTTCTGACCGACAAAACGAAATGAAAAAGAAAAATAAAACGATGAACGTTTTCTGCAATGTTTATAAACAATGCCACCACCCAGGCATTTGAACCCCCACTCTTTCCTTCAACCTCGCAAAGCAGACCAGCAACCTCCTCACTTCTGTCATTCTTTTTTTTTCTGTTTTTTTTTTCGATTTTTGCCAATTTTTTGTTACGATTTTCCATATTCATTTTGTTTCTGTCTTGACTTTTCCTTGGGTTTCTGTTTTCAAAATTTTTGATTGATTTCTGTTCGCAGCCCCTCCTCCTCCTCCTCCTCACCCCGCCTTGAATATTTGCAAAATTCATTGTTTATTTGTTTGATTGTGGCAGTCTTTTTTTTTGCTTTCTTTTATTATCACTGGATATTTAATGCCCGTTTTATGCCATTGGCAATTTTTGTATTACTTTTTTTCGTCTGGACAACATGTCGTATGATTGATTTTAGTAGGTGAACCGAGAGAAAAGTGGAGAGCCTGTAACATGGAGAATGAAAATCCTATTCCAAAAATTTATTGAAAACAAATTGAAAAAGATTAAAAGATGAAAAAGCAAAGTCCGCTTTGAGTAATTTCAAATTAAAAATAAATCCTTAAAGTTATTTTTATTTATTTTGCTTGTTACCAAACAGGAAACTGATTCGTCTCGATGCCAATTAAAGCTGGGCCAATGTCAGCCATACCTGACTGCGTAACCAAAATCCCCCGGTTACGTACCCAACCGATATGCAACCATTTCAAAATTGTTCGCACCCACCAAGATATCCATGAAATCCCTGAAATCCAAGTCCGCAGAAATTACGCAGCTGCAATCGGTGAGAGACAGTCAAGGTTGGCACGCTCTCCCGCAGGCTAAGTGCGTGGACCGGTAGATTCTGCCTGTATGTCTGCCCGACTGTCCCGGTGTCTATGCTGTCGACCTGTCTCAACTGGCTTAGGGCAACTGTCATGAAACTGTTTGTGACCCAGCCAGCCTGAGATAATTGTGGCAGTCGACTAGGTAAACCAAATCGGAGAAGGGGGAAGGAAGTCTGATTTGCTTTTTCTTTTTTTTTTTTTGCAAGATGGCATCGCGTTGTTTGCGACACTAATCTGATTGCCTGGCATCTTCTTTGGCTCACCCAAGGGGGCTGTCAGTTGGATTTTGTGTGCGTTTCCAGGCTTGCGTAAATCGCTGCCCGCTCCAGTCAGGCAGTCGGTGAGTCCAGGGGTCCACAGATCCTGTAACATTTGAATGTCAATGGCAGGCACATGAGTGCAGGCATAATCATTATGTGAGCTGTTGTTCATTTCGGTCCATCTAACTTTTTCATTGCATAATTTGTTTGCCTCCGACAAAAAAAGCAGACCAAAAACTTTTCAGCGGTTTTAGTTTTTCTATTTTGGGTGAAAATTGGCAACAATGCCAATGAAAAGAATTTCACTCTTAAATCGACTAAGAAGAACATCAAACAAATTGAGCAATGCTCGGTTAAGAAATGAACAGGAAGTGAAAAGGATGGCAGAGAATCAGTAAATGTTTGTCAAGTCAAAAGGGAGACATAAAATATTTAATGCAGATTGCGCATTACTTTTTACTCTCAGTGATTTACTTCTTCTTCTTCTTCTTTTTCTTTTGGGGCTTTATTTTATGCTCACATGTAACGATCAAACATAAAGCGCGAGTCAACAAGGAAATGGTTAGAAAATGGAGCGAGAGGGAGGGGGAAATAAACAAGCTCAGGGTGTGTGGCATTTAAATTTGCAACTAACTTAAATGAGAAACTATTAAAGGCAACAACAAGAGTACATAAAAAACAAAATTGACAGAAGAATCTTCCTCGTTTTTAGGGTGACCAAATTGTTGCCTTGGGTGAATGAATGCAACGTTACATTTGCTCAAATATAAAAACAAGAAAATCAGGTCAAAGTATTCTCAACAAACTCTTGAATAAATTTAATAATTTAATTTTGGTGGAAAAAAAAAACTCTTTTCGATCAGGCGACGAGCTCTTCACTCTTCCTCGCCACACTTAATCTGGCAACGCTAATTTCGCTTGCTTTTTTCGATCAGGCGACGAGCTCTTCACTCTTCCTCGCCTCACTTAATCTGGCAACGCTAATTTCGCTTGCTTGTGTAATTTTTGCGGTTTTTATGCAAAAAAAATAACATGAAGAAGAAGAAGACGAAAATAAATTTTTCCGCACTTGAATGGATTATCTCCTCATTTTATTTTTTATGGTCTGTTGCTTTTTCCTCTTTTATTTTATTTTATTTTTTATTATTTTTTGTTTTCTTTGGTTGCACTTAACGCATGGCCCAAGGGGTTGGTCAGGGCTTAGTTGTTTTTGTAGAAAAACTTGCTGGGATCATATTTTTCTTTTCTTGTCTTTGCCCGCTTTTAATAATACTTTCTCTATATATATGTATATATATTTTTCACACATTAAGAGTGAAGTGAAATGATTGCAAAGCGCTTCTGGCCAAGGTGGTTTCCCGATATTAAAATCAGGCAGACTCGATGCGGTGGCATGTGTTGGCGGCAACAACGCAACCAGCAGACAAACAAAATGAATGCCACGCAAAGAGAATTCATTTTAATTACTTTAAGTACTTTTATGGCCAAAACAAATGTGGCCTACCAAAACTGCTGCACACTTTGCCTATACCATTTCCCAAATTCGAATAGTACCTCAAATATTCTGGAAAGGGGAAAGTCTCTCCAGGCCAAAAATAAATCACTTGGTGTTGGCCATTTATTTTTATTTGGTGCGAATGGCAGTGTCTTTTGGATTAAGCAATCATTGCGCTTTCGGCAAGATCGCAGCCCGATCAAAGAAAATTGAAAATTTACACTCGAATAAACCGAAAAAAATAAATAAATAAATTTGGAGAAGTTCAATTGAATTTTATTCACACTTACCTTTGGCTAACAAACAGAATTGTAGAAAACAATAACAGTCCAGCCAGTGGAGTCGGAGTCGGAGGCGAAGTGTTCTTCTGTCCCGTCGCTGTGCTATTTGAGCGGACGAAACTCTGGCGTTGCTTTGGGATTTGTTTTTGTTGCCGCACGCCATGGTTTTTGTTTTTGTTTTACCTTTTTTGTTTTATTACTTTTTATTTGTTGGTTTTGTTGTACACAATTACATGTCGCTGTTGTTGTTGCTTTTGTTATTTTTTTTTATATATATATTTTTACCAATGTTCAGACCTGGCCAATAACAGCAAAAGCAACAATAAGGACAACAACAAGTGTTTAATTATTTAAAACGCTTGTTGCCTGCTGCCCCGTTGATTAATGTCTCGTTTTTGGTTTCGGTTAATTTTTTTTTTTTTTATTGCTCTCGGATTTTTTTCCTTTTTCAATATTCAATTTATACCTTTGAAGCACTTGAACAGATAAAAAAAAGAAAAACTTTTTAAATGCGCGCCAAAAAAAAAAAAATATATTTTTATAATTATTTACGCCAAAGGCAGACAGTTCTTCGACACGTGCGTAACTGTCAATGCGGCGTGTGCTGTTGTTCGTGCCGTTGCTGTGGAGTGCCAGCAAACAACTGAGGCGCCAAATGCAGGCACAGCTGGCTTTATGTGTTTTGGATGACGAGGACGACGATGAGATGATGTGGGGGAAAAGCCGCGGCAGCCACAACAAATCATTTGTTAGTGCAGTAAAATAAAAGCAGAGCGCATGTCTGCTCTTTAGGGCGCCATTTAGATTTAAAAAGCAACGGTCCGTTAGTCAATCTAGTGGCAACTTCCTACACAATGCGCGGCATATTCAAAAACTCTGCAAAAACAGCAAGTGGCACCACTGCCAGGAACAGTTGGAAACGAAACACTAGCCTTCGTCAGGAAAATAATTTTGCTTAAGACTTATTTTTTTTTTCGTTTCCTCTACCATGGGCACACTGACCAAGGAGAATCTGCGGCAACATTGCCTGACCTGTCTTTACGAGCTAGACAGAAGAAAAAATGAAGCTGCTATGGAGCTCGAAAGCCTGGAACTAGACAAATTGTTGACCCGCTACTTAAGTTGTCCACAACTGGACCTGGCCCTGGCAGAGCAGCTCTGTCCTAGCTGCTGCCAACAGTTTCACAGCTTTGATAGATTCCGGCAAAAGGCCCAGGTCTGTTTAGAACAGTTCCTGGCTGTGTTGCGGTCGCCGACTCCAAAACCCACCACTTACGAATTAATAGACAACACGACCCCGACAGGTTCGGTTGAGCTGTACGAAGGACTCTTGAAAGAAACTGAATCTGTACTGCTTGAGCCGGCGGCTGAGGAGTCCACACCACCAGACAGCTCGGAACCACCTGATCCCTTTGAAGACTCCCAACAAACCGAATCCCAGCCCTCCACACTGGACCAAATAAACTCAGCCTGCCTAGAATCCTCAGCCACACGACGTTGCAAGGGTTTCAAATACAGCCATAAGTGCCCCCAGTGCCAGCACTGCTTTGCCCATAAGCTCACCCTCAGCGCCCACATACGCAAGGTGCACGAGAACAGCAAGCAGCCTTTTAAATGCGACCGCTGCGACAAAGCCTACAGCTTCATGGGCGGTCTCTACACCCACATTAAGGAAATCCATGAACCGGAGGTGCGTCACCATGCCTGCGACTATCCCAACTGCGACCGCGTCTACAAAAGCTTCATCTCCATGCAAAAGCATAAGCGACTCAAGCACACTCCCGTCGAGCCCACGCGCAAGTACGTCTGCGAGCAGTGCGGGGCCACCTTCAACCAGACGGCCAACCTGAAATACCATCGACGCACCAAGCATCCCACAGCGGACGAGGCTGCCGAAAAAGCCTTGGAGCAAGAGCGCCACTACTGCGAGCTCTGCCAGAAGCAATTTCACTCCCTCTACACTCTCAAGTATCACAACATGCAGCAGCATTCCGGAGAGCAGATGCAGCACGAATGCCAGGTCTGTGGGCGTCGGGTGGCCAAAAGATTTATGCTTGTCCAGCACATGCTGATCCATTCGACCGACAAAATGCCCTGCGAGCATTGCGGGAAACTCTTCGTACGCAAATTCGAACTAGAGGCCCACGTACGAGCTGTACACCTCAAGCTGAAACCCTTTGCCTGCCGGTATTGCCCCGAGTGCTTTGCCTCTCGGAAGACCCTGCGCCACCATGAGTACATACACACGGGTGAGAAGCCGTATGTTTGCGATGTTTGTGGCCAGGGGTACCGGCAGCAGATCTCATTGAAAAATCATCGCAAACACCATGAGAAAGCATACACAAAATTGTCAAACTCCAGATAATTTAGTCTGTAGAATAAAAGGTAACAAAATTAGCTTAACTAGGGGATTGCGTGTCTCTAGGTGTTGTGGGCTTGACGTGTTGACGTTCTTCCTCGATATAGACGGGTAAATCGTCCAGTGGCTTGAAGTAGAGATGCACGGCCTGGGAGCCGGCCATCATGGCCAGCATGGCACTCCCAAGGAATTTCATATATTGACCCCAGGAAACTCCCGCTGGCATATTTAGACTGCGCTATCTGCAAGCTTGTGGTCTTCAACAAAGTTCTTGGCCTGGCGCCGTTTGAATGTGCGATCTGCAACAGAATAAAAAAATTGGTTTAATTTTTTCTTTTGCCTTGGAGTTGTTGGGCACTTACAAAAGTTGGTCTCGCCCACTGTCCAATTGATCATGGAGAACTCGAGGGCTGCGCCCAAGACAAAGAAGAGTGGCAGGAATCTGTAGACACCAAAGCGTTGCTTACCCGGCCAACTGTCTAGCAGACGACGCAGAGAATTGCTATATAAACTCATTGGATTATGTAATGATAAGCAGGAACAGCCAACGCCGCCTGGCCAGCCCAGTAGGTGGTCAATAAGAGTATATAATTTCAATGGAAACGGTACACGAATAATTTATTTTCCATTAAATATTTAAAACCGACAAAAACAAGGCAAAACCGAATGGTGTGTTTTTGTTCGAAATTCCAAAAGTTCCGCTCGAAGAAAACAGATGTTTCCACAGAACATCGGAACCAGTCTAATGAACAAGTACATGTTCAGCGCAAGAGCTTGCAGCCTTTTTAAATTTAAAAGTTGCCATATAGCATTTCTGACTGCTCGCAGAAAGAATTTGTCTGTAATGTCGAAGCCGGACGTACCCAACGATGAACGCAATGTGGAGATCAAGGCCAGCATACCAGGTGGCGAGCAAGAATTTAAACGGCGCCTGGAAGTGGCCCGCCAACTTTCCATGAATGACGGGGAACTTATTAAACAGCGTGATGTGTTTTTCAAATCGCGGCAGGGTCGCCTCAAGTTGCGTTATTTGCAAAAGCCGGCACGCTCCCAACTAGTCTACTATGAGCGTCCCGACGAGATTGGACCCAAATTGTCCAAATTCAACAAAATCGAAGTAGACGAGCCGGAAGTCCTGGAGAAAATACTGGACAAGGCTAATGGCACTCTGGGAGTCTTGGCAAAAAATCGCCATTTGTTCATCTACGAGCAGACACGCATACACATGGACGAAGTCGAGGGCCTGGGTCTCTTCATGGAATTTGAAGTCTGCCTCCGGCCAGAGCAGACCCTAGAAGAGGGCCAGATCATAGCAAACAAACTATGCAAGATGTTCAATATCGAAGATGCTGACCACATGACCGGCTCCTACTTCGACGCCCTACTCAATAAACAACAAATTCTAGGCTGACGAACCATCTTATGTATTTGTTTATAAATTCTCTTGTTTATAAATCAAATCTCGTTTATATTTACAACAATACAAAGACATCCAGCACTTGGCCTGGCCTTATATACAAACACACATTCAATAGAAACTAAAAAAAATTAAAGCCTAAGACAATATGTAGAAATAAATGCAAATGGCTTTAAGAACACAAAGTGAAATATGAAAAATAATAAAAACACGAAAATATCCGAGTTACTTACAAAATATAAATCCGATTGAGTAAATCATTTCTTTCTTTCTTTTTAAAGCAAAAAACAATAAAATTATTAGTCAAGATTCTTTAGGCTCTAAAAAATATATCGCTTAGTCATGGCAAATGTTTTTCTTTTTTAGCTTAAAGAATCTCAAATAGAATTCAACTTACAACTAGTTTCGGTTATTTTGAATAACCAAAAATGTTTCGTGGGCCTAAAAAAAAAATTCGTTTCTTTGTTGCTTTTTTTTTTTGCAAAGTGCAATTTGGCTTGATAAAAATATAAATGATTGTTTTTTGTTTTTTTCTAAATGATTTTGGTGTTGATCTCAATCGAAAGGGTGCTTAAAGCTATCAAACAATACGACTATAACGAAAATTGGGCTGGCTGCCTAGCAATAGGAGCCGATCAGACTAATGGACAGAGTCTCGGAAATTGGATCGGGGGCAGAGATCGGTTTCCAATACAACCAATTGTAGCTGACTGCAAAGAGAATATATTAAAGACTTTGTGGAGCTGGTGGGGATGGGGGGGGGGGGGTGCCTGGGGAATACTTACGCACAAAGGACTGGGCGAGGCGCATGGAGAGAGTACGACAGCGCTGGCGGCACTCGGAGGTGGGCCGTAAGATGATGAAACGACTGCCCACGGCCTGGTGTATGTAGACATTGGGACATTCGGTCTCTGGCAGGGTGTAAGCTGGGGCCTGGGCAGTGTCAATGGCCATGTAACGCTCCAGGGCAATGCCCATGCTGGGCAGACGTGAGGGACGGGCGAATATGGGTCGCAGGAGGCGAGCGGGCACCATGCGATTGCAGCGCCAGAGATTGTGTGCCTGCTGGGTCCAGGTGGGGGTTTTCAGCCCGCTGCCATTGAACTGGCCGAAGAGATCCTCCAGATTATGGACATTCTGGTTAGTGGAATGCACACGGTAGGCATCACGTTGAAAGATCTTATGATTTTTGTCGTAAATATTGTACAAATCATTCAGGTCAAAGGCATCTTGGTTGCTCTAAGGGGGAAAAATTCAGATTGGTTCGAGTGGTTTCTGGGAAGTTTTGTTAGCTCACCTTGAAGGCATAGGGCACATCTTCCTGGAGTTTCTGGCAGTGCTGATGCAATACCAGTTGCTTGTGGTCGGCCAGGTTGGCCTGGGTCTTGTTGCTGGTAGCATTGAACTGGGAGCATTCTTCGCTTTCGAGCCACACGCTCTCGACATTGGCACAAGGGCCACAGCTGAGATCTTCGAGCTGAAAGAAGGGATTGCCCATGAGGCAGGATTCGTCGTAGAGTTCGGTGAGCCGTGGGAACCGCTGAATCAGGGGCATGGTCATGCGACGCCACATACGCATGCCCGGATAGACCATGGACTGGACGACGCGTTCGTTGTTGTTGCTCGTAGTCTCGTAGCGGTAGGCAGCCACGCATAGCGAAATCACGATCAGGTAGAAGAGCCAGCATAAAATTTGCCGTCGTCGATCGAGGAGATTATGGAATACCTCGAGCTTGAGATAGCCCATCAAGGGTGTGGTGATGTTGTAGAACGTTGGAGTGGTGGTGTTTGATTGGCGCCAGCTGCGCTGCTGAAAATACTGGAACAACACGTAGTTGTCGAAGCTGAGCGGACCCACGCCATGGTTGACCTCGGCCACACGGCGTAACTGCCGCATGACGGTGGTGTAGCGTTGGAGGATTTGCTGTTGGCTGAGCTGCACGAAATTAAAGTCATAATCGTAGTCATCCATGGTTGGGCAGTTGGCTGGCTTCTTAGCAATGGCGTAAATGGGTGGTCCTTCCTTTGTTTGACTGGCGATAACTCATCAGGCGTTGGCCCTGAGTTACTGGTGTTTGGGAACACCGGTGCGTAATTTTGAGACACTTGACAATCGCTTTTGAATGATTTTCGTTTGTGAATAAATTTTTTTCAATTTCGTAAATTATCGATGATGACTTAACTGTAGCTTTTGTTAAAAAAAAATGTATGGCCTGTTTTTATTTACATCTACTTTGTGGTAAGGCCAACGCGTTGTGAAGTTCTTGAGCGAATGCACTGTTAGCGCTGCCAACCTATTTTTATAGTATGCTTGTAAGAAAGCGGTCAGTTTCGCGGTAAGAAGGGATATTTTTTGAAAATTGATTTATTTGTAAAGATTTACTTTTCCACCACAATATGGCTTAGAGTTGATGTGAGCTTTACTGGATAATGTAGTTAATATATAAATATAGCTAATATAAAATATATATTAATTAAGTTCACTCTTACTGCAGCCTATCTCTTTATAAATTTAGTTATTTTATTGATTTGTTGTAAGAAGATATTTTATGCCAAAATACAAATAAATATAACATAAGAATCAAATATATTGTTTTTTATTTATTTATTTATTTATTTTTTTTTTTTGATTTGTTGAATTTTTGACAGCCAAAGTTCATATAAATATGTTGTAAATAGTTGGATTTGTCTATATTCTGTTGTTGTTGAAACTATTCAAATATTAAGATTTCCAATTCAGCTATGAAAATTAAGAATATGGAGTAACAAACGATACCATAGTTCAAATAAGACTCGAAATTGTCTTGCTTCCTAAGCGCTCCATTTAGCTTGAAATTGGCTAGATCTAGCCAAAAAATGGCAAACGACTGAATTATTTGGTATCGGTCTCAAGCCTATCGACCTTTCTGCAGAGCTCTGAAAATTCGATACCATCGATAGGTTTCCAGCTCTATCTTTTCAGTTATCGATTTACAATTGTTCAGCGCTGGTCGTTCAGAGTTCGTGCGCATCCGACGAAGTAATTATTTGAATATTTATTTTATTTTTTAGTGCTAAAAACATTATATATAAAACATTTTTTTTTATTTGCGGTCTGCTAAAACGTGTCACAAAGCCCAAAATAGGCTAAATAAGAAAACAAGAAATTAGTCTTCAATAATGTTGTTCTGCTTTGAACTCCACAAGTGTGCGTGTTGTGTGTGCGAGTGAATGCGAAAGAAAATCAAAATAAAAAGCATAATCGGACGGCACACCCGCCCTGATGGCAATACTTTATTTAAATTCTAATTGAAAACGCATAAATATGCCAAATTGGTCGCAAACGAACGTTAGTGTATGTGTGAAATAATCAATTTAATATTGAATTATGTAATAAAATGCACGTTGATTTACTGGATTTTGAAAAGGAAGTCGAAGAAATACAAAATGAAATTCTATGATGATTTCATTCGCAATGACGACGACAACGGCCAACACCGACACAAACACACATACACACACGCACTCAGAAATATAAATATATGTGTGCATATGTACACATAAAAGATCTGCCAGAAAATATAGGTTTCCATGCATGTATTTCTGTATCCATGTGTGTGTGTGTGTATGTGTGTTGTTTTATTTGCTGAGCGCTCAGTGCGGTAAAAGAAATGAAAAGAGATCACTGAAATTATGAAGTTTACCATGGAATGAATAATAAGTAAAAAGAAAGATTGCCTTGGAACACAAAGTCACACATACACTTGAACCAAAAAAAAAAAAAAGAAGAAATAAATGGCTCAGCGGCTAAAGTTGAAGATCGCTGTTGTTGTAGTTATTGGGGCTCGCCGTCGACCGCCTTGGTCACTGATTACAAAAGCAGCGCGAAAAGTTTATCAAATTGATTTCAATTGAAAAGTGTTTACTCAATACTCTGCTCTGATTGCAGCCTCAAAGGAGCCATGGATTGCTGGCTCCCCCACGCATGCACACACACACACACACACACAGGCACACACATGCATAGATAATCTCGCCTGTGAGGAACAAGTACGCCCACATTATCTGTGGTGCTATTGGCGCAGATGTTGTTTGTTGGTGGGCGACTGGTGTGTTGGTGTGAGTGTCTGCGTCGAGGCCAAGAAAGACAGGGCATAGTTGTCCATATGATCTTCATATGTATGTTGACTTTTTGGCGAGTGATTTGAAATTTTTTATGCCAGCGAAGCCAACGGCTGCAGTTGGCGCCCAAAAGCAAGGCAGGCAGCGGCAGCGTCTTATTGCCCTGTGCAGCTGTGCTGCCTAGTCCATGTGGGCTGTTATATTTAGACATCAAACACACACACACACATACATACAAATGTACACACATTATTTATGTATATGTGAAATATTCCAAATGGAAATTCAGAAGACAACCGGAACACCTTTTGGGCGTTCTCTCTCGCCTCACAGAAGACTCATTTTGCATGATTCAAAAAATCGAACAGCTCCCTCTCCCCCCCTCTCCTTCCAATTGTATCCAATCAGCATTCCGCAAATCAAATGTCATATATCAAGTAATTTTTGGATGACTAAACTACTCCAATCGAATGAATTGGAATTGGAATTGAAAGTGGTTTCTTCTTCTTCCTTTTGCAATTCAATTCATTTCGTTCTTTTTGGGGTGGCAAATCATCATCAACAAAGAAGTTCTTTGTAGGTGTGCCTGTGTCTGTGCCCCCTGTGTGTGTGTGTGTTTGTTTGAGTGGGTTTGTCCTTTGTTTATGTTTTGAATTTTATTTGCTGACAGCAAAAAAAGAACACAAAAAAAAAAAAAAAAAAAAACTCCGACCATTTCCTTTTGTGTGCAATTTTCGGCTCAGCCAGTCCGGCACAACACACCTTCAAATTGCATGTGTGGCTCAGCCAACAACATTTTCATAAAAACGAAAATGTGATTCTTGAAAAAAAAAATTCTTAATCAAATCCAAAGAAGATTGCTTATCATTTTCGTACTAAAACACTCACTTTCTTTATTTTTCATTTATGATTAATTTTTAACCATATCAAATAAAATACTTTTGTCGCCTGTCAACTTGATTATCGCATACGAAACACACACACGCACACACACTCACACATATGCCAATCAATCTGCCGATTACGCGAAACTCTCAGCCCACGCATACACGAAAAAATCACCTTTCGACACACCAACGAGACAGCGTCCAAGACAGAGAGAGAGAGAGGGAGAGAATGTGTGCGAGAGTGCAAAAGTAACGGCGTTTAACTCTAAGTGTGGGTAGGTGGTGAGTGCAAACGTGGAATAATTGAAATTTGCCGATTTCATTTTGCTCAGTCCTTCGCTCTCAACCGAATCAGTGCCTACAATTCCTTTATGCACTTTCCATCTCTCTCACTCTCCCATTACAATTTTTCTTAATGAAATGCCTGGGTCAATCATTAGGGGGGCTTGTGTGTGAGCTATGTGTGTGTGTGTGTGCGTGTGTGATGGTGACTGTTTGTTTGCTGACGCTTTTTTTTTTTTTTACACAACTTAAGCACAAAGTCAACAACAGAGAAATGAGTCATCCTCATGTTGATTTTCATTTCATACGAATCGACGCTGATTGTATTGGCCCAAAGCATCAACAAAAATATACGAAAAAAAAAACAACAAAATTTTTTTTTTTTTTTTTTTTTACGGTCAGAAAAATAAAATTAAACATGAGCAAAACGCCAACTAACAACCTGTTCGTTGTTGTTGTTGTTATATTTTCGACATTGCCTGACCAGTTCCACACATGTGCTTTTTGTTGTTATTACTTTTTTTGTTTTATACACTTTTGATTTTATCAAAAAATTCCGGGGAGCAGGGAAATTTGATAACAAAAAATTTTCAGTCTTCAAAAATTCGCAAAAAAAAAAAATCCTAGATTAATTTTACAAAAAAGTGTATTAAGCTGTCGTCGTATTACAAAGTATTTAGCATTGCCAATTTCCAAGTTTATCGCTCATTCGACGCTGAGCTTGCCTTGTGTTAAGACGTGAAATTTTAATCGCCACACACACACACACATGCGTACACCCGAGAGATGCATTAAAGTGCGAACTAATTTTAAGCTTAAAACGAAAAGTGAATCAATTAATTTCAAACGGCCCCATCCATCTAACGTCTTCTCTCGCAGCTTTGGCATAATAACTGTAAACCACCAGGCACACTCACATAACAATTAGTGTGCAAACACACCGAGAGAGAAGAAAGAGCGAGAGAGAGAGAGAGGGAGCAGCACAATTGATCAGCCAGCCATGAGGTCGCCACAGGACGCCCATAACACACCACCCGCCCACCGTAAATCCCAACCAGCAACGACAAAAACAAAAGCTATGCTGCCTTTTAGGATGCCAGTAATCCTGCAGATTGGCATGCTGGCTATACTTCTGGTGCTTTGGACACACGAGACCAACGCCGAATTGGCCGCCAAGCTACTGCAGAATCCTTGTGTGAATAAACGCAACTGCCACGAATGCATACAGACCCAGAGCTGCTCGTGGTGCATGCAGGCCGACTATAAGGATCGGCCGCGCTGCTTCCAGCACAGCTCGGCCCAGACCTGCCCCGAGGAGTTTGTCTGGAATCCCGATACCATACAGAATATACTCATCAACAAGAACCTGACATTGGCCAGCTCCGCCGAGGGCCGTGCCGGTGGTCAGTACCTATCCGGTGCCTCGTACGAGAGCAGCTTCCGGCAGCAAAGCTCCGCTTCCAGTTCGTATGCTGCCTCCTCGGGTGGTCGTTACTCAGCTTCCGGGGCCGCCGCAGCAGCCGGCGAGATTGTACAAATCCAACCCCAGCATGTCAACTTGAAATTGCGCATAAGTGAGTCTTTCAAAAAAAAATCTTGGAATTTTTGTTTCCCTTCATGCTGAAGCTTTTGCTTGATATTTCCCAGATCAAGTCCATAACCTACAAGTGAGCTACTCCCAGGCCGGAGATTATCCCGTTGATCTCTACTACTTGATGGACTTGTCCAAATCCATGGAGGACGACAAGGCCAAGCTATCTCTACTCGGCGAGCAGCTCTCCAATACGATGAAACGTATCACCTCCAATTTCCGTCTGGGCTTCGGTTCCTTTGTCGACAAGGTGCTAATGCCCTATGTCTCAACCATACCCAAAAAGTGAGTAGTCCCTAGTCTCCAACTTTTTGACTTTAGCTATGTTATGGTAGTCTCTAAGTTAGGTTCTATATATATATCGATAACCCTAGATCTTTAGCTCTATAAGGAACTTTTCCAAAAGGTAATATAAGACCGGATTCCTATGAATATATAAGGATCTCGTTCTACCTTCTTCTCTCTTTGAGCACTCTTTCATCTGATCTGATATATAGACTTACTCGTAAACCTAGCTTAAGCATCTAAGTTATTCATAGGTTCCCTGAAGATCTCAGCTTAGTCAAGCAGTAAATAATCTTAGCTTTATCTCTGTTTCATGAAACCATAAATTCTGGCAGTACCGTTAGAACTCTTTAGTTTCCAAGTAACAAAATTTAATAAAAAAAAAAAAAAAAAATGCTTTTCCATTGGCTTCACAAGATTTATTTTTTTTGATAATGAAAGCAGCTTTCCAGCTTGAAAAATTAACTTGATTAGTTTTAAATAATTAAATTAAATTTAAAAATAAACCAATTTTTTTTTTTTTGATTAATATTTTAATAATGTTTTTTTTAATAATTAATTTTACTTTTACCAAAAAAAAAAAAAAAAAAAAAATGCCAACGCCACTTCAACTAATGCCAAATAATGTTATAACAACAACAACAAAAAAATCCACACCCAACAACTACAACCAACATCACTGCGATCAACCAACACGTTCCAACACCTTCCCAAAAAAAAAAATAAAATAATAAAAAAATAAAAATATCGATAGACTCGAGCATCCATGCGAATCGTGCAAGGCTCCCTACGGTTACAGCAATCACATGCCACTGAGCAATAATACCGAAATCTTCTCTGTAAGAGCCCTTCCCAATTAATATATATCTATATCTATATATATATATATATTTTTTTTTGTGCTACTAAAAAATAACCACTCTCGACATATATATATTTTTTTTGCTCTATGTTTTCTTTTGGCTTTATGGCAACTCTCACTCTCTCACTATCTCGCTCTTCTTCGAATATATATATGTATATGTATCCTTGTCTATCATAACCTCAATTTCCATATAGTGTATGTAGTGCAATCTCATATTCATTTAGAATTCTTTTGTGCCTTGCTAACTCGATACTCTCGCCACGCCTCACTCTGAACACAAATCTATGACTTGATCTACCTTAAACCTAAGCTACTATATTCGATGTATTCCTTAATTATTTATAATTTTATCTATAAATTCTCTCTCTCTCTCTCTCTCTGCACTCTGCACTTTTTAGCATAATCAAAAAAAAAAAATATATTTTTTCCAAATTCGAAAAACCTGGGAAAAATGAAAAAGTTGCTCAAAAAATTTCCAGGTTTTTCCTCTTAAGTTTATTTTCTAAATATTTTATATGAGTGTAAATGTATGTGTGTGTGTGTGTCTTTGATATTGTGTTGAAAATCTTAAGCTCTCTTTTCTGCTCAAAAAAAAAAAAAAAAATTTTTTTTTTTTAATTCAGAAAAAAGGGTTGAAGATTTTTTTTGATGTGTAAAAAAACTGGCATAATTTTTAGTATAACGGTTAATTTAAAAAAAAATATGGCAACATTTATTTACATACAAATTTTATTTTTAATTTAAAATTATTTTTTTTTATGCGTTTCTCATTTCGATGTTTTTTTTTTGTTTTCTTATCAAAACGAATTCTTTTTCGCTCTTTTTTTTTCTTTCTCTTTCTTTCTTTTGGCTATCTCATATGCACATTTTATTTATGTCTCTCTTTCTCTGTCTCCATCTATCCTGAAAATCTGGCAAAATTGGTAAACCAAAAAAAAAAAAAAAAAAAAAAAATCTCAAAAAAAAAAATCCTGAAAAAAAATACCGTTATACAAAATTAGCTTGCAGGAGCCATGTCCAAAATGTGATGCTCCCTACGGCTATCGTAACGTCATGGCTTTGAGCACGGACACATATAGATTCTCTGTAAGTTGTCGTTGTCATCGTTCTTGCTCACTCCCATAACCAAACACCAGACCGACCCGAAAAATACAAAATAAAAAAAAAAAAAATACCAACAATTTTTATTATTATTTTGTTTTTAATTTATTTAACTAATTTTAAGGTTTTTTGTTTTTGCTTGTTTGCCTGCTTTTTATTTTTTTTGGTGTGTGTTTTTTTTTTTTAATTTTGCATTTTTTTGTTTTTGACTTGTTTTTGTTTTTATGGTGAAAGATTTTTGCATGAGAAATTCTTACCACTAACCAACTTCGACTAACTGGCTTATTTGATTAATTCTAATGACTTATTTTTTTTGGTTCACTCTTGAGTCTTGAATGATTTTTTCCATTCTTATTAATCATAAAGTATATATACTTTTTTAATTTGTGACATAAAGAGAATACCTTGAAATCATAGGGCAAATATTTTCATAATCTTATCTATCGAGTGAGTGAGTTGCAGTCGCAAACATTTACAAATAAAAAGGGGCTTCGATAGATTATTTACTTGGTTTCTAGGAAAAATATCTAAGACTCAAATTCGGTGTGGAAGGAAAGGGAACCAGAAATATTTATCTAGAACCTGCCCTTGGAATATCTTCAATTTGTATTGACTGATCCCAATCAAGTTTGATATCTCGTATGCTTGTGCAGAGGTGCAATTGTGTGCCGAGTTTCACCTTGATCGTACTACTATTTCATTCGGTCTTGTGGTTATCTCCCAGATTCATTGAGCGATCTCAGTCATATTTTATATTTGGAATTCTTCTGTAGAGGCGAACATGTGTACCAAGTCTTGGCTAGATCGAACTATGGAATCATCCAGATCCCAATGGGTCTTGGGGATATCTCCGAGATTTATTGAACGATTTCAATCAAATTTAATATTTGTAATTCCTATATAAAGGCACACATGTGTACCAAGTTTAAGCTAGATCGAACTATGGAATCATCCAGATCCCAATGGGTCTTGGGGATATCTCCGAGATTTATTGAACGATTTCAATCAAATTTAATATTTGTAATTCCTATATAAAGGCACACAAGTGTACCGAGTTTTAGCTAGATCGAACTATGGAATCATACAGATCCGAATCGGTCCTGGGGATATCTCCGAGATTTATTGAACGATTTCAATCAAATTTGATAGTTAGAATTCCAATGTAGAAACACACATGTATGCCAAGTCTCAGCTAGATTGAACTACTATTTAATCCAGGTGCAACACAGATTTCGGGTATTTTTTTTCACTCTTAATAGATTATTTTTGTCAAGGTCTTGTCAAGGTATTGGCTGCTGAATTTTTGTCACATTTTCTGGAACTTTTTGTATGGAACTTTTTGAAAACAATAACAATTTTACAAGAATTTTCCTAGCATTTGCCAAGAGTGAACCAATTCAAACTAAACCAATAAAAACCTTATAGACTATTTAAGTTTTACTAATTAATTTGCTTTATTCCGTTCCCATAAAAACCGTCAATTAAAACAGAGCAAGGTGACCAATGCTGAGGTCTCTGGTAACTTGGATGCCCCCGAAGGTGGCTTCGATGCCATCATGCAGGCCATTGCCTGTCGTCAGCAAGTGGGTTGGCGTGAACAGGCCCGTCGTGTCTTGGTCTTCTCCACAGATGCCGGCTTCCATTATGCTGGTGACGGTAAACTGGGCGGCGTGATAGCCCCCAATGATGGCGAATGCCATTTGAATGGCGAAGGCATGTACACTCATTCTCAAATCCAGGACTATCCGAGCATTTCACAAATCAACCAGAAGGTCAAGCAGAATGCCATCAATATTATCTTTGCCGTTACCCAGAGTCAGTATTCCGTATATCAAAAGTTATCTCAGCACATTGAGGGCTCCTCCAGTGCCGTCTTGTCCGAGGATTCCTCCAACGTGGTCGACCTGGTGCGCGAGGAATATGGAGTAAGATATTATTTTTTTATGAAAGTAAACATTTTCATTTTATTAAAATTCTTTTCCCATTTTAGAAAATCTCTTCTTCTGTGGAAATGAAGGACAATGCCACGGGGGATGTGAAAATCACCTATTTCTCGTCTTGCTTGAATGGCGGACCCGAGGTGAAGACCTCCAAGTGCAGCGGTCTCAAGGTCGGCGACAAGGTCAGCTTCACGGCCCAAATCCAAGTGACCAAATGCCCACAGAATCCACGCGACTGGAATCAGGTCATCCAAATCTATCCCGTCGGCATTAACGAGTCCATGATCATTGACCTGGAAATGCTCTGCTCCTGCCCTTGCGAACGTCCCGGCTCCATAGGCTATGAAATCAACTCACCCCACTGCCACAATTTCGGCACCTACATGTGCGGCATCTGCGAATGCGACGACCAACACTTTGGCACCACCTGCGAATGCTCCAATGCCGATGTCCATCTTGGCACCAACAAGGATGCCGGCTGCCGGGCCGACAACACCACCACTGTGGACTGCAACGGCCGTGGTATCTGCCTCTGCGGAGCCTGTGAATGCGAGCGCCGCACCGACAGCGAGGAGGTCATTTCCGGCAAATACTGCGAATGCGACAACTTCAGCTGCGAACGCAATAAGAATGTCCTCTGCTCGGGTCCCGATCATGGCACTTGCGAGTGCGGTCGCTGTGTCTGCAAACCCGGCTGGACGGGCAGCTCCTGTGACTGCCTGGCCTCCAATGACACCTGCATGCCGCCCAATGGCGGTGAGATCTGCTCCGGCCATGGCACCTGCGAGTGCGGCGTCTGCAAGTGCAAGTCCACCGATGAGGGTCGCTTCTCGGGCAAATACTGCGACAAGTGCCCCACCTGTTCGGGTCGCTGTCTGGACCTCAAGGACTGCGTCCAGTGCCAGATGTATCACACGGGTGTGCTGAAGAATGAAAACGATTGTGCCACCAATTGCACCACCTTTGTGCCAGTGGGCGTGGAGAAGGTCAAGATCGACGAGGACAAGGACGAGCAGCTTTGCGTCTATTTCGATAGTGACGACTGCAAATTCACCTTTAAATACTCGGAAGTGGGTGACAAGCTGGTCGTCCATGCCCAGGAGCAGAAGGAGTGCCCGCCCAAGGTCTTCATGCTGGGCATTGTCCTGGGTGTCATAGCAGCCATTGTCCTTGTTGGTCTGGCCATACTCTTGCTGTGGAAACTGCTCACCACCATACACGATCGTCGTGAGTTTGCTCGCTTCGAAAAGGAGAGCATGAATGCCAAATGGAATGCGGTGAGTTTTGTGAATTTCTCCAAACCAAAACAGCTAAGCTAAATTCTTTTTTTTTGATTTGATATTTTCCAGGGCGGTAATCCGATTTATAAACAGGCCACCTCCACTTTCAAGAATCCCATGTATGCGGGCCAATAAAGTGAACCCGATGGACTCGGCCCATTCAACTCTTTTTTTTTTTTAAGTAATTTTTTTCGTTTAGTAAAAGATGCCATCAATTTTCGTGCTTGTAAAAAAAGAAATCCCACAACTTCCTAGAAACCAACGATCCCAACCCAAATCAAAGCAGCTTGTTCTCCGGTGCGCGCGTTCGAATTATCTAAAGAGAGCAGAAAAAATTAAAGTATATATGAAAAAAAACTGCCATTTGCAAAACAAGTAAAAGAAATCAAATATGCCTTCTATGAACTAAGTCAAGTTTTTTATATATATAATATTTTATATATATATTTATACATAGTATACAAAATGGACTAAAATTTGTGCCTTTTTAAAAAAAAAAAAATTTAATCACAAAAACTAAGCAACGCACAACTGACAAAGCCGAATGGAAGAAACGAGCAAAAAAAAAAAAAAATAAAATAAAACAAAATTCACAAAGGGAAAAAAAACATTTAATCAGTTTTTTTTTTAAATAAACTGTGCCTGTTACTTATAAATTAAAAATTAAATCGAACGAATTGTCAAAGAATTTAGACTAAAAAAAAAAAAAAAAAACTATTTAATTTTTTTTGTGTGTAATTTTCCTTTTTGTTCAGCTTTGAAAATTTTTGTTATCATTTTTTATTCGCAGTTTTTTTTTTTTAATTTTTTTGTATTATTTAACTTTATTGTTTTAAGTGTGTGTTTAAGCTTCTTTCAATCCGATCCCCCTCACCATCTAAAACCACCCTCCTTTTCGTCCCTAAAACAAAAAAAAAAACAATTGCCAAATTTGTATGATTTTTAATTGTGTATTTAATTGAATAAATAAAATCTAACTTTATAATTAATATTTAAGCAGATATTAACATTTAAGCTTATATTTGTTAATTCAAAAAACAAAAAAAAAAAAGAAAAATTGACCCAACATGAAAATGGTATCTTGCCAGTTTTCTCTTTATTCGTTTAAGCAATGAAACAAATTTCATTAATCATATATATATTTTTTTTTTTCGTCAATTTTGAATTAATAGTAATTAATTAATACTATATAAAAAAAATAATGAAATATTTTTACTTTTTGCAATTTGTACTGATTACATATTAATAACAACAACAACATTTTATGTGTTTAAATATTATTATTTTTTTTTTATTTAGTTTATTATTTTTTTTTTGTAATTTTATTAATTTTTTTTGAATGTGTAAAAAATATGTATTTCAACGAAGGAAAACAAAATTAGCAGCAATAATAAAACTAAATATACCATAGAAAAACAATTTTTTGTAAAAAAAAAACAAAACCGCTTTTTTTATTTACAAATTTTGCAAGAAAATTTATAAAAAAAATTTATAGTTTTAAACTAATTTTAGTGAATAAAAAGAAAAATAATATTTGATTTTTTTTTTTTGGGAATTTCCTAATCAAAATCAAATCCATGTCGGAGACATCCTTATTTGATCGGCTTTATATAAGCATTCCTCATACGAAATTTAAATGAGCTTTGCATCTAGATGATTTAATAGTCCGATTAAGCTGAAACTCGGTAGACTTAGGTGCCTTTATATGGGCATTATTCATACCAATTTGGAATGAGATCGATCTTGGACATCATCCCAGAAACGATTTGGTACTAGATGACTTCATAGTTCGATTAAGCTGAAACTCGGTAGAATTAGGTGCCTCTATATAGGCATTCTTCATACCCAATTTGAATGAAATCGGTCAATGAATCTTGGATATAGCCTCTGTAATGATTTTGATCTGGATGAGTTAGTAGACTTATATGCCTCTATATAGGCATTATTCATAGCGATTTGGAATGAGATCGATCAATAAATCTTGGATATAGCCTCTGAGTTCGATTAAGCTGAAACTCGGTAGACTTAGGTGCCTCTATATGGGCATTATTCATACCGATTTGGAATGAGATGGATCTTAGACATCATCCCAGAAACGATTTGGTTCTAGATGACTTCATAGTTCGATTAAGCTGAAACTCGGTAGACTTAGGTGCCTCTATATAAGCATTCTTCATACCCAATTTGAATGAGATGGGTCAATGAATCTTGGATATAGCCTCTGTAATGATTTCGAACTGGTTGATTTAATAGTTAGATTTAGCTTAAAATCGGTATATACAAGCTTATTTATAAAGAAATTTCTTCCACCAAATATAAGTGAGATCGCTGAGAAAGTATCGGAGTTAGTCCCAAGATCTAAATGATTTAGTAGTTCGATTAAGTTCAAGTTCAAGTTTACCAAGTAAATTAAATCGTTCAATTAATATTGGAAATATAGCCCAGACAGATTTCTTTAATAGATTTCAGAGACGGATCAAATCTATTTATGTGAGTGATATTATAGAGTTCCGACCCAGGTAAAGGTAAAGGTCAGGTAAATTCCCTTTTCACCAACTATCATATTTTCTAGGAAATGAATAAATATCTCCTTCTCTTTCTAATTGAGGTAATCTTTTTAGAGAGAGAAACAAAGACACGGTTTTATTTTCAACAATTCTTGGTATTTATTTTTTTTGTTTTTTTAAGATTTTACAATTCGTTTCGCTTCCTTTGTACACGTTTTCTTGCAAAACAAAAGAATCCAATCCAACCAATCGGAAATGTGTTTTTTCTTTTTTTTTTTAAGGAAGTTTTCACCACAATATCGTATATAATTTCTAAAAATATTTACATATATATTCTTTAACATGCTTTCTTTTTTTTTTATTTAATATACATTTTGTATAATTAGTGGACATAGAATTTTTATTAGCATATTTAAATTCTTGACATTTCGATTTTGTTGAGCAGAAAAAAAAGAAAAAAAAAATGTGAAAGAATTTGAATTCGTTGGTTGATTGATTTGAATTTGTTTGATTGATTTTGTTTGTTTGTTTGTTTCGAATGGGTGGGTAATATCATTTTTGTGTCATTTACATAAGTACATTATAAAAAAATATATGCCTTTCGGTTTGGCTTTCGTTACCAAAAACTAAACGACCTATTTTCCTTTCTTCTTGGCAAAAATAGAAGGGATCATCAAATTTATGCTCTTTGAGCAGTTCATTTATATATTTTTTCTTGCTTTAATTCTTTTTTTTTTTTTTTTGTAATTTTTTGTTTTTTGTTTTTATTTCACGCTTGTAGCACAAGGCCCAATCAATTTGGAACCCAGGATTGAGTTCTTTTGATGAAGGGGGTAGTGAGAGAGTGTGATGCCTGCCGAGAGAGAGAGAGAATCACTCTTGCCTTTTGCGGGCAGAAAGAGGCCACGTTGGCTTATTGATTTGAACCAGTTTGTTTCCAATCAAGCTGGATTGCATGGATGTATGTCTAACCAGGGGCCTAGTGGAAAATTAAGTCGGCGTCGGGAGCACCCTTCTGGTGTTTGAATTTGTGTTTGTTGCTCTTCTGATAGTAGTTGGGGGTGAAGTTGCGCTGCTGGGGAGCCAGCAGAGACTCTTGGTAGTCTTCCTCCTCGATGCGCTCGGTGATGTCGAGGGTGAGTCGTTTGACCTTCTCCTTTTCCTCGCGTATCTTTTGCTCTTGCAGTTTTAGATTGATGGCCAGATGAGAGTCGGAGGGGGCCACGAAGGACTTGAATTGCTGTTTGCCGCCCTTGTTGCCGCGCACCATTAAGACGAAGGGCACCGGCTTCGCTTCGCTACCGCCTACGGCTCCAGCCAATTCGGAATTGCCGGCAGCCCCGGACGCGATGCTGGCATTTGTTGTGGAATTGGCCATTTTGGAGATCAGTGATATGGCAGTGTTGGTGGTGAAGTTGCCGGCTGAGCCGGTGTGGTTCATTTGGTCAAATGATTTTTTCTGCACACGCGAGACCATCATGGGTACGGGTATGTCCTTGGGGGTGGCCTTGAAGGGCTCCTTCAGACGCTCTTGGTAGGAGTCGGCTGTCATTTTCTCGTAGAGCTTCTCGAACTCCAAGTCCTCTTTTGACTTGACCGGCGGTGGAGAGGGCATCGGCGGTTCGGTCTCATTTTCCGTCCAATCATTGATGGGCTCCAAGTCGGCCGAATGGCGCTCGCGCGGCTCATTCCCCGATTCGGATTCCTCCTCGCTAGCCTGTTTTTTTTTTTTTGAAAAACACAGAATGTGGATTAGTGAAAATTCTGGCATGAAGACAGGTTTACTCACAGCCTCGTCTACTTCACTGGTCTCGCAGATGGTGGTCAAGGTGGCATTATCATCGGTGGCGGAGCTGGCTTTGAGCTGAGGATAAAGCTGTTCTTTCAGCTGATCAATGGCTGCTGTGGCCTGTTCCAGGCTTTTGTACAACTGAAAGAGACGAGGATTATTTCACTAAATCAAAATTAGATATGCTTTTTTAGGTCACCTTGAGTTTGGGACGGACGGCCGCCAGGCAATCACGATAGGTGTGATCCACTAGAATCGGGAACAAATCGGCAGTGTTGCCTTCGGTCTTGCTAAACACAGGATGCGATTTTTTATACCAGTAATATTGTTGAAAGAACACCAAAAAGTAGTCCAACCTGAAAGAGAGACAAAAAAATTATAGATATAGCACTCTGATCACTAGTAAACTTGGTCTATATATAACTCTGCCTAAAAAATATTGATAATAATCAATTTGATTGAGTTGGATTATAGAGCTCCTGAGTTTTGGTCAGATTGTATAGGATAACAGAGCTAGAAGTACCTATGCCTTTTCCCAGGAAATAACGATTGAGTTCTGGTTTTAGGTTTCATTTTAAGACTTACTTTTTACGTGTGGCCTGGCTGGTGAAATAGGGTCCACAGGTGTCCAGTAGCATGCAGGCCAACTTCAAGCGAAAGAGACTCTCGGGCGGATCCAGCGGTGAGATCACATTCGGTTCAAAGGTAATGCCCAGCGATATTATGGAATACAGCGTATTGAGTATATGAGTGGATTCCACCAGCTTGTAGTTATACATTTCGCCCAAATACTTGGCCATGGCTATGCGACGCTGGGCCATTTTGGGTGAGTGAATTTCCAGGCCAGCACGTATATCCTCGAAGACATTGTCAATGACCACAGTAACGGCCCGGGGCTGATATGAGCTCAGCCCTGATACAAGGTCGGCCAGGCAGCGTATTAGGGGGAAGCGCAGCAGATAAGCCTTGCTCAGACATTTGATGGCATAGCTGCTGATCTCCGGATCATCCCAGTTGATGCGACGCAGCATTTTGATGCAGCGTTCCACATTCTGCTTGCAGAGCTCCTCGAAGATCAAATGACGTATGTACTCATGCATGGGTGGACGAAGGGTGACCTCACGTTTGGCCGATTCGGGTGGCTTGACCAGATAAAAGACGCTCTCGATTTGAGAGGCATGACGAGAGTCCATGGCCGTGGCCGTCTTCAGGCGCAGCATCTGGTCGAGAAAGACGTTCATCAGGAGACGTGAGTCCCGGGAATTGTACAAATAGACACCGCTGACCTCCACAAAGGCACAGGCCATTTCGATCTGGTGATGCTGAAAGTCGCGCAACAGCATTTTCAGGCAGCCCAGGGCATCGAATTTCTTGAAGAGACCGAACTTGACCAGCTCCCCGATGAAGCGGACTATTTTTAGCTTTGACTCGATGTTCAATTGATTCTTCTTGCGAATGTGCCACTTGAATTCCTTGCGAAGCAGCTCGCACAGATCGGTGGCCACATCCGTGTTGCACATGTGAATGATGGCCACGAACCGGGACAGGTAGGGCAAAATGTCGAGGCGTGTGCGCTGGACACCGAAAATGGTACGGGTGAGTTTCTTGCGATTGTTTTTGGTATTGAAGTTGAGTAGGAATTCAATGGCTGCCGAGTCGATGAGCTCCTTGTTGACACAGTTGAAGAGATTGACCAGAAAGCCGTCGAATTGCTGACGCAATTGGGCTGAATTGCCAGTGCCGGTGCCAGGAGTCTGGGCGGAGGATTGCTGTTGCTGCTGGCGACCGGCCTCCATGAGAGCACTGCCCATTTTCTTGTCATTGGGTGGCAGTGGAGTGGACGATAGTGCTATGGCCGGGTCATTCTCATTCTCTTTATCGAGGGCCGAGTCGGAGGCGTTTGAGGGTGGATCATCCATATCGAGTTCGGCGTCGATGTTGGCATCGATGGCTTCTTCAGTCAATTCGGTTGGCTCTTCTAGGTTTTCGAGGTCAACTTTGGGCGCGGAGAAGTTTGGTAGAAATTGCCTCAGGTCCGGGAGGTCGGTATAGAACATGCGGGACTCTTCATCGCCCCAGGGATCAAGGGTGCCAAAGGCGGCGCTATCTAGCATATTGTCGATTACTGTGCCGGGATTGCAGCACTCGGATTCCTTGGCTAGCTCGGGAAGGGGTTCGCAAAGCAGCTCTGAAAGGGATTGAGCCGAGGCCAGGAGCTTGTCAAAGTTAGCCTGCATGTGTTCGCATTTTTCACGTTTGTCCTGGGAAATTTCGCCCTTGGACTCCATGGTATGGCGTATGTTTTTGGTCATTTTCATAAGCTCGGCCTGCTCGGAGAGGACATGTTTGCAGAGGGCCTTGAAGTAGCCCTTGAGCATAGTGCGTAGATTCAATTGCTTTTCGGCTGTTAGGAAATTCGATTTGGGCACTTCTTGTTCATATTTGGTAGCGAGTTGTTGTATCTTTTGGGGCACCAGACCGGCGTACTCCTCACCGCAGTGGCGACAAAAGGAAAGTATGATGGAGAAATTGCTGTGATCGTTGTCTTGGGCAATCAGTTGGGTAAGCACCATGCCTAGCTGGGCCAGGCCAGGCTTCATTTGTATCACACCCGAGCTGACGAGCTCGGCAAAAAGACGCAAGTCCACGCGTAGCTTGCTGGGATTGCTGATTTTCTCAGAGGCCTTGATGTTGAGGGTTCTCTGCCAGGCCTCCAGGAACTGGGTATCGAAATCGGCATAGGTGATGTGCAGTTTGGAGGCGAGCGTCACCACAGCTGGCACATCGGTCATTTTAATTTTGGCCTCGGAGAGAGCAGTACAAATTTCGGAAATATATTTACTTAAATTCAAGGCGGACAACTCACGGAGCAGGCCCTCTAGTTGTGAGCCTGTAAACATTTTTAGTTTCTTGACAAAGGTCGTGTTCTTTTTAAGATTGGAATCCAGACGTGCAAAATACTCTTCGCCGGGCAACTCAAAATTTGAATTTTGCTTCCGCAATTGACACTTCATTTCAATTTTTTCTTGTAGTTCAGTGATGAACTGCTGCAATTCGGCGCGTTCTTTGGCCTCTTGGGCGATAATATCTTCACCAGGAGTCGGCGCGAGCTCCGCGTTGGCGTTTTGTGCATCGGCATCCGCCTCATTATTTAGGTCTACTCCTGGCCCTTCTGATTCGCTGGATTTCTCAGCGCTCATTTTAGTAGAATTGCGTGTGCCTGTCGCTTTTGCTTTGTATTGTATATATCGGGCACGTTATTTCAATTGTTTTATTGTGCACTGCTATGCTTCGTTTCGCAAGTGCTTGATTTTGCTTATGCCGTGCCACTTTTTTGGTATTCACAGCGATACGGTCGCACTGAGCAGTGTGTGCATATGAGGTATTGAAGTTAATACGTCCACAGAGCTGCCACAATTTTTTTTTTAAATACCAAAATAAAAAAATAAATACATAAAATTAAAAACTAAGGTATAAAAAATATATAGTCATTTAAATTTAAGATTTTATTTTTTTTAAAGCCGTATGCCTTAATTCGGCTTTTTGGTACTTGTATTTCGTTTTAGGAGGAATTTGCCAAGGCCTTGTTGTTTCTTGATCTTCAAATTACAAGCGTCCTAAATTTTTGGGTCCTCGAAGTGGGTCAATAACCCATCGACAATGCTATTGATTGAAATGTCTAGACAAACAGAAACAACAACACCTATACCAAAAAGACCCAAGTAACCAAGTCATTTTCAAGTTTAATCAATATGCAAGCTATTAGGAAATGGCGTTATGCCAACCGTTAAACAATGGAGAGGGTTCCCCTTTGTTCAGTTGTGGAATTTCAGTGCTTTGTAAAGGGTCAGTTAAACCAATTCCGGAGCACAAAAATAAAAAAGAAAGGGAAAAATATAAATATATTTGGCAAATGCTCACCTGGGCCAATGAGGATCATTTTCTTAGTCAAAAATATCCAAATCCTCAACAGAAGGCGCCCGAAACCTTGAAAAATTTATTGCTGCGCTCCAGTGTACCCATTGTGAGTCAGCGAGGCAAAATAATAATCCGAAATTAAAAATCTACACACTTAGAAAATCTAAATTGGAAAAAAAAAACAAACAAACAGAAAAACAAAATGGCACCAATCAAAGGCCAAGAGGTCACCAAATTCCACAAGCACTCATATCTTGAAAATCGTATATTCGATCATCGTCTGGTCAAGGAAAACCTTTTGGATAAATGGCCAACGGCCGACATGAACGAGTATCAGGAACGGAGGGACCATCGCAATCTAATGGAATCATATGTATCGCCAACTCATTAAAATCATCCAAATGCACCACAACCCCCACAAGAGATAAGACTCTACACTGGCTAATATGTGTTAAGGAAAAAATAATGAATTCTTTCCATTATTCTATTCTAAACTCAATAACCACTGAAGAGTTTTCAAAATTCACAAAAAAAAAAAAAAAAAAAAAAAAAAATCATCCTAGTAGGCTCTGCCAAGTTTATTAAAAAAAGTTTTCATTTAATTTGATTTTCCTCAGTTTTTCCTTAGTCTCACAAAAGTTCGCACGTCGAGCATACATATTAAAATTCTAAGGAGCACATTTTTTCTCACATACTTTTTGTTTTTCATCATATGAAATAGTTTTTCATTTTTTTTTTTTCAAAATTTTCAAGTGCTCATAAATCTTCAGTAGTTTTCGTAACGCACATTTTCCAGTAAATTTGAAGTTCTTTTTATAAGCACAATAATCTGCAGTGCTTAGAGAAAAAATTATTAGTGATCAACATGAGTAAAAATCATGAAAATGATAATTCGGCTACGCCGATACCGACGCCAACGGTAATGTATTCCCAATTGCAGCCATGGAGCCATGCTGGTGCCCCACCGTGCATGGAGATGGTGAGTGGACCGAGTATACCACCGAGAGTGGGCAATGCTTACCAGACAACGACACGCCATCCCTGGCGACCGGCCATGGCCTACGAGCTGATTCAGGTGAAGCATCTGCCAGAGCAGCCGGTGACCAATCAGCTGACCAAGCAGTGCTTTCTGCCCAAGGGCATGAAGACTGATGGCATGATCTTTCCCAACTTGGTGACCGGATTCGATAGGAACCCGCAGCATGCGGCCAGGGCGGCTCTCTATACACGTTACACCAACAACGAGTGGTACAACAACAATATGACGAAATATGCCGAGTCCAATATGAATCGGTAGGCTGAGGAGAAGATTGTAGACTTTGTTTAATTTTACATTGATTTACTTTTAGGAACTTGTCTGAGCGCATGCGTAATGATGCAGTGCGTCTGATGCGCGAAAGCGATGAAAGGGCCACGGCTGGCCAGCGAGATGCCGGTCGGCGCCTGGGGGAACGCATCACTGACTTGACCTTCTGGCGTAATGAATTGAATGCCGAGCTAGAGAAATTAATTGCAGAGATGTCGGACATCAATGAGTTGCAGCGTCAGTGCGGCAAGGCCCTGTTGGACCTGGAAATTCCACTTCATATAGCTCAGGAGTGCTTGTTCCATCGTGAGTCCCGTCAGGGTAATGAGAAGGTCCATGACATTGTGGAGAAGGCCTTGCTCTTAGAAATCAATAATTTGCGATCAGCTCGTGATCGCTTGAGTGGCTTGCATGAGAAGATCTCCAAACAGGCCTTGGATTGTCGTGGAGCTCAGCATTTGCTAGAGGATGATGTCTCCCACAAGGAGTCCTCTTTGGGCATTGACTCTATGTGCCATCAATTGAACAATTATAGCCGTGGCATCACCTACTACGGAGGCATTGAGAAGTACGATCCATCAGTGAGCACTCAAGATTCCTGGGCTCAGGCCAGTAGTGAGCATGTCAGGCGGTAAGTTTCCCTGAAAACTTTGAAGTCGAACGACAAATAAATTATTGTTTCGTTTAGTTCCCAAGCGGAGCGGGCAAAGCTCTCCCAATTACGTAGTGACTCTCAGAATGTGGTGAATGCAGTGGCTGCCACTGTTTGGGACTTTTGGAGCAACACAAACAATGCTTTCGATCGTCGGGCCCAGGAAATGGCCGAGGCCAAGAACCGCGTGCAATTGCATTTGCAGAAAATCCAACAGGAGCTCTTTGATATGGAAAAGCATTTGTTCCTGTTGCAGAAGGCTATACAGGATAAGGCGGCACCACTTAAGGTGGCTCAGACTCGTCTTGAGGCTCGTTCGCATCGTGAGGGTGTGGAATTGTGCAAGGACCATGCACATGATCGCCTCGTTCAGGAGGTTTATGACATTCAGAAGGCAGTGGATGACCTTCATTATAAGTTGCAGGAGGCGGAAGCCACTCATCAGAATTTGTTGAAGACACGTTGTTCCCTGGAGGTGGATTTGCGCAACAAGGTTAATGCCTTGTTTATTGACCGAGAGAAGTGCATGAGTCTACGTCGTTCTTTCCCAGTCAGCAATTTGATACGCTATTAAATATTTTGATCTATATATAATTGTACGTTTTCCACGGATTATTGAAATTTTTTTGATTAGGATAATGAATTGTACTTATCTAAACCAATAATAAACTTGTAATGTGTGAAAATAACACGCATGCCTCTTAAATTTTTTCTTAGGCGCGCTTAGCATGTGCACAGCACTTGTGAATGGTTAAATATTTTTCCTGCGCACAGTGTGTACACACTGCTCTTTGCCGGTGAAAGTGCCATTATCTGTGCAGTGCCGAGTTAGAATTAGAATTAAAAAGCACGCAATTAGGTAAAACTCTTAAAGTTGTAAGCTCAAATTATTTGTAATAATTTGCTGATAGTTGTAGTTTGTTGCTTTAGCTGAAATTGTTTAAGAACAGAGTCAATTTGGTTGGCGGTTTCAGTGCAACTCTTCAGCATTCTTAATGCATGCCAAATTTGTTCCATAATAATAATAATAATTTCATTGTGTGTTTTGGTGACTTCTGAGTAATAACTAATTAATATACTGCCACTTCTTTTGGTGAAGTCTTCTATATCAGAGTTTTACATACTTAACGATAATGGCAATGACAAACATTACAGAGTGCTATAAATGACGTGTACAAAACTCAGATTACAACAACTGTAAAATCAAATATATATTCGAATGGAGAAAAATGTAGAAAATTTCATAAATTGACCTTGGAAAATCATTTTTAACAAGAAAGTTCATAATCAAACATTTCATTATTTCGTTGCAGAAAATTTTTTCAGAATATTCAATAAAATACCACGAAAATAGACATCAACACAAATCAATTGGTGGCCGGGCTGTAGACCGGCAAAGGGCAGCAGAACATAAAAGCAAATAAATATGCAGTCTATCTTAAGTATTTTAGTCATTATTGGCGCTCTGCTGAACTTGGCAGCTGGCGTGGATCCAAATAATTTCAAGACATGCGAACAGAGCAGTTTTTGCAGGTAATTAAAAACAGAACCTGTTAGGGTCGTTGCCCCTTTTAAAAGTCTTGTCTTTTTCTTTTATAGGCGCTCACGTAAGGTGCAGAGTTCAGGCAGCAAATATGCTCTATTGCCAGGCACTCTTAACACCTATTCGGATTCCCTGACCGCCGAACTAATCAACAAAGAAAACAAACACTCGTTTGCAATGAAGCTGGAGGCCCTGGCGGGCAATATGTTCCGTTTGCAGATTGATGAAAAGCAACCTCTGCGACCGCGTTACCGTGTGGAGCATGCCCTCAAGGGCCAGCCTGAGTTGGGTCGCATACGTGTGCAAAGTGAGACAAACGGGGAGATCATTATTACCTCAGGCAATACTAAAGCGATTCTATACGGCGATCCATTCCGCATTGATTTCTACGAAAACGACGTGCTCTCGGTGTCTGTGAACGCCAAAAACTGGCTATACTTTGAGCATTTGCGTCAGAGGACCGATCCAGCAGCTCAGTCAGCCGAGGGAGAAGAGAAGAACGAAGGCGGAGAGCAAGCAGCACATCAAGAAAACGACGATTCGGGTGCTTGGGAGGAGAATTTCAAGTCGCACCATGATGCCAAGCCTAATGGACCAGAGGCTGTGGCACTAGACTTTTCTTTCCCCGCTGCCGATGTACTCTTTGGCATTCCCGAACATGCTGACAGCTTTGTCCTCAAATCCACTACTGGCACAGATCCCTATCGTCTCTATAACCTGGATGTCTTTGAATATATTGTCGAGAGCAAAATGGCCCTTTATGGCTCTGTACCTGTGCTCTATGGTCATGGGTAAGGTGCACGAATTACTTTTAATTTCTTAATATCAACTTTTTACATTGCAGACCCCAACGCACAGCCGGTGTCTATTGGCAAAATGCAGCCGAGACCTGGGTGGACATCAACACGGGTGAGACAAATGTGGTATCTTCCCTGGTCAATTTCGTTTCGGGCTCTCGCAAATCTCCTCCACCCAGTGCCCACTTCATCTCGGAGTCGGGCATTGTGGATGCCTTCATCTTACTGGGACCCAAGCCAATGGACACCTTTAAGCAGTATGCCTCGCTGACAGGCACTCATGAGCTGCCACAACTTTTCGCTCTCGCCTACCATCAGTGTCGTTGGAACTACAATGACGAAAAAGATGTGACCACGGTGTCGGCCAAGTTTGATGAATACAATATGCCCATGGACACCATGTGGCTGGATATTGAGTATACCGATGGCAAAAAGTACTTCACCTGGGACAAATTCAAGTTCCCAGAACCCCTCGACATGGTCAAGAACCTCACCGAGTTGGGACGTCATCTAGTGGTCATTATCGATCCCCACATCAAGCGCGATAATGGTTATTTCTTTCACAATGATTGTACCGAAAAGGGCTACTATACAAAGACCCGGGAGGGCAGCGACTATGAAGGTTGGTGCTGGCCTGGAGCTGCCAGCTATCCGGACTTTTTCAATCCCGTGGTTAGAGACTATTATGCCAGCCAGTATCTGCTGAGCAACTTTAAGACAGTGACCAGCGATGTGATGATCTGGAACGATATGAACGAGCCCTCGGTTTTCAATGGACCCGAGGTGACGGCACCCAAGGATCTGATACACTATGGCAACTGGGAGCATCGTGATGTCCACAATCTCTACGGTCATATGCATATCATGGGCACATTTGAGGGTCTGCTGAAGCGGGATCCCAATCAACGTCCTTTCATCTTGACACGTGCCCATTTTGCTGGCTCGCAGCGTTATGCGGCAATCTGGACCGGTGACAATCTGGCTGACTGGCATCATCTACAACACTCCATCAAGATGTGTCTGAGCGAGGCGGTGGCTGGTTTCTCTTTCTGTGGTGCCGACGTTGGTGGCTTCTTTGGTAATCCTGAGACCGAACTATTGGAACGCTGGTATCAGACCGGCATCTTCTTGCCTTTCTTCCGCGCCCATGCCCATATTGATACCAAGCGCCGTGAGCCCTGGCTATTCCCGGAACGCACTCGTCAAATAATCCGTAATGCCCTGGCCAAGCGTTACAGCTATTTACCTCTCTGGTACACCGCCTTCTACGAACTGGAATTGGAGGGTTCGCCCGTGATACGCCCACTCCTGGCCCACTATCCTTTGGATAAGGACGCCTTTGCCATAGACAATACACTGCTGATCCAACATCGTCTGCTAGTACGTCCAGTGATGCAGCAGGGCGTCAGCAAGGTGGATGTTTACTTCCCAGCCAACGACGACAAAAAGTCTGGTGATTACTGGTACGATGTGGACACCTATCAGCGTTACGATCGTGTGGGCACTGAAAGCATACCCGTTAATGAGCACAAGGTAAGCTGAAATATTCCAGTATGCAATCCCTGTACTAATTTCTTAATTTTAGATTCCCGTATTCCAACGTGGCGGCAGCATTGTGCCGAAAAAGGAGCGTTTGCGTCGTGCCTCCACACTCATGATCAATGACCCCTACACTCTGATTATCTGCCTGGATCGCCTGGGCAAGGCTGCTGGCACTCTGTTTTTGGACGATGAGAAATCCTATGCCTATAAAAATCAGGAATTCATCTACACCAACTTTACATTTGAAAACAATCAATTGGAGAATCGTTTCGTTGGCAAACCCAACTATAAGTCTGAATCCTGGATCGAGCGTGTTGTGATTGCCGGCTTGGCCAATGTGCCCAAGAGTGCCACCATAACAGTCAATGGCGTCTCCCAGAATCTGGAGATTTCACAGCGCGAACAGGCCGTAGTCGTGCGTAAGCCTGGCATCAAAATGGATGTATATTTTGCCATCAAACTCAACTATTAAAACGATTCAAAGACATTGCGGTATTAACTGAAATTGGTCCCGAACCAGCAGTAAGAAGGAAAGGCAGAATTTGCAACATTTATTTTTTAGTAGTTTAAATCAAATCACCGAAGCTTCTCAACATTCGTCAATTTAATTATAATTTTTTTTTTATTATCATAAACTTTTCTTTTATCTCTGTGTATTTTTTTGATTTATGCCTTTTAACCTATGCGAAATACATAAAATAGGCGAGTGCAACTCAAGAACATGAGTAAAATTTTAATATTACGAAATAAGATATGATGTGTTTTATTTGACGAGGTCGAGAGGTCTTCGTCATCATCTTGGCTTGGATACTTATGCCCATATTTGTACAAATTTATGTAACATAAAGAAGGCGACATCGGAGACCCCCTCAAAGGTACCCACAATATGATAAGGGTGACTAGAGAAATCAATATAGTCTTGTCCCTCCGTCCATCTAGATCTTAGAGACTATAAAGGGCTTGGATAAGCAAACTTGGGATTCGGACTCCTTATGTGTGTACGCTGGTCAAGTTTATTTTTTGTTTTTCTCCCCCCACCCTTCCTTCTACCAGCTCACTTTTTCAAAGCCTTGTAATTTCTACAGCTTTAGGATTTTAGTTTTAGTTGCTTCCAAGAAGTTGTTAGAAAGTTCAAAATCTTTCGATTGATATCAAACACCACTAGAATCGGACAATATTTACAGAAAACAAATTTTCAGGATCCCCTTGCCTAACTGGCAAACGGTCGGATGAACAGTCCGAAAGATGGCATGCTTGCATTATTGTGAACAATGTGTTGTTTAATTCAAAGGAATATTAAGACGAGAGGATTTATATGAATGTAGACGACCAAGGTTACCACCCGACTAGGGTTACCATCTACTACGTGTTGAATGGCCTGTAGATCGTCCAGACCGTACAAGACCAGATGTCAGATGTGGCGGCTCTTTGAAGATGCAGTCCAAGTGATCGCAGGCTCTGACATTCCAGGGAAATCGTATTCGTCGTAGGGTCAATGGACAGTTTAGTGAGATTTCAATGCGACGACTATTAAAGGGCTCATCAGTATTGGATTCTGGAAAGCCCAATAGACGCTTGATCGATTCTACGGTCTCGGACATTTTCTCATCAAAGGAAAGACGCCGCATCATTTTCCCCAAACGTATGGATTTTCTTTTTGGTTGCTTTTCTAATAAAATGACTATAGTTTTTTCATTCTTCTGATGCTTCTTTATTTTTGGTTATGATATACAATGTGTTAAGACTTTTCTGACCCGAATAAAACAAGTTATTTCAATTAAAATGTGGCCACATATATGTAAGCCCGGAAACATTTTCCTTTTGGCCAGCCAGAGAAAGCTGAAAAGTCCCAGCAACGTTGCGCCATTTTCCATTTTCCAGCATTTGTGCGGCAAAATTTTCATAACATTTTTCATAAGTTTTCGTTTCGGTTACGCTTAAGAATGTTGTAAATATTTTCTCAGCTAGATATGTATGTGCTTGTAAGTGTATATGTGGTCATTTGTCTGCATCACACATATACACATAATTTTGCATAGATATATGTATGAATGTAAGAAAAACCAGAGAAAAGCTAAAAATTTTCCAGCAGCATAAGCATAATTATTTTTAATGTGGTGTGCACAAAATTTTATACCCCGACCTCTTTTCCAAAAAAAATAAAAAAAAATATATATATAAATATATATACATATGTATATATATATATATATGTATGTATATAAAACAATAATAAGATAAACAACAACAAGAACAAAGCAGCAGCAAGAGTAGCAAATAAGTAAAAGCTAAAATCTAAAAGAGCTTAGGCAACCCAACTGCCCTGGCATGCCAAGTGAACCTTGCACCAAAACCACCACAACTTCAATTCAACTCTTTATCCTCGCTTCCCTTTTCTTTTCGTCTTCCGCTTATACGTCACCTGACGCCGTCTGAAGCGCTGATGCGCAGCCAACTTAACTCTTTACTGAAATTAGGTGGCAGCATTGCATGCTCCGCTTACTTTACAATAAATCAGCTGTTTAAATTAGGCAATTTTTTTTTAAATTTCAAATTAATCCGATTTTGTTGTATTTTTTGGCACTTACAGGTTTTATTTAAGCTATTAATAATTTGTGCCAGACTTTTGTTTAATGCACTTTACTGGTTGATAGGACTGTCATGTGTGTGTTTGTGCTTGTGTTTGCCACTGTGTTTGTGTGTGGTAAGGAACATTGAACGGGCTGTCAGCAATAGAACAAATGTCAACAACAATGCCCGAGTCCCATTATTTCAGTGGAGGCCGCAATAGGACAATGCGCCGTCGTTGTCTGCTTGCCCTGGGCCAGAAGCGGCCTTGTGGGGAATGGGTAGGATGCTGTTGCCCTTGCTACGGAGTCTGTGGCATGGCTTAGGAATTATGTGCGTCAGGCCCAGTGTTGTGTCATTGGTAACGGGCTGTGACTCTTGTTCTGGCTTTCAGCTCTTTTCCTCCACCCTGAAACATGCTCTGGCTGCCGAGTTCATGGCTGCTATTACGGTTGATGCTGCCCAAATCTATATCCAAGCCCTGGGCCAAGCCATAGCCAAATGTCCTTGCCTAGACCTGACTGACTAACTGACGGCCTGACGAAAACACTTGCTGACTTGCTCGGCCTGTCAGCTAAAGTGCGGCATATCTAAACGTTCTACAACCTAGGAAAATCTATGCTCAGCTCCCTTTGTCCGATACTATTTTCGAGCCAAAGACTTTGGTGAGTATTTCTTTTCTCTGAAACTGAGATAAATCAAGCACAAAATTAATTATTTTTTTTTACTAAGAATTATCATATTTGATTTAAAGATTTGGGCTTTTATTTGGTTGAAGAAAATTTCTTGGAGAATCTTTGGAAAACTGTAGTCAAATCGATTTATATCCTAGGTGACCTGCTTGAGTTTTTTTTTGTTTTTTTCTTATTTTAATAGTTCATTTTTGGGCTAGGTTCAGTTGGGTGAACTTGGTTTGGCTGGTAGAATTTTTGTGGAAGCTGGGAGGAGCGGGTGTCGTAGTTTTTTGGTTTTAGTTTGCTATTGGGAAGCTGCCACAAAACAGTAAAACGCGCGCATATTTATAACGAAATGCTCAATTTAAATTCCCATCAATCTTGGTTGAATGCCACACACACACACACACACACACATATATAAACAGGCAAACGCAGACAAACACATACTGATACAGGCACGCACAGTTCGTTTTTATTTGCTGGCTTGCATGTGTGTGTGTGTCTGTGTGTGTGTGTGTGTGAAGTAGAATATAGCTTGGCCTGGAGCTGGGGTCGGCTTAGGAGTTATGTGGAGTCCTGTTTGTCAGTTGTTTTTGTTGTGGAGCGGCGCTCCTTGCTTCCTTTAGGCGAAATTCTGGCATTGCCATTGTCGGGGCTCAGCGTTGCATATTCAACTAAATGTAGTTGCAGAGGGCTCCGGGGAGGACCATGACAAGGATGTTGCTTGCTGTCTCAGTCTGCCACAAATAGAAAACGCGGAAACGGAAAAGCGGCTAAAGCTTATTGAGCGTTAAATTAAAAAATTCTTATAATAAAAAAAAAATAATAATAATAACAATAATAACAAAATCACACACACACATATACCAAGTAACAAGTAAAGGACATGAAAAAATTTGTTGAATATTTTCTTGTTCTGTTTTACATGGAAAAAAGTGCATAAGATTTTTAGGCTAAAACTCACTTTTTTTGGGGAATATTTTCCAAGCTTTAACGGTATCATTTGGGTCAGCTGTGAGCCCTTTTTCTGGAAGATCCATTTCAGTGGAGAACAAAATCTGATAGATATGAAATGGGAAAGTATAGTAAAGGACTTGGATATAACTTTTACTTAAAATTCAAAAATGTTCCTCCAAATGTTTTTCCAAATCTAATCGGAATTACTAAGGATAACAATCAGCTTGACTTTTCCCCATTTTATTTGAGGACAAAATACGATAGACATGAAATGGAAATGGATAGTAAAAGACTCTTAAAAATTTGTTGAATATTTTTTTTTTACCAAAACTCAAAGATTCTCTAAATTCTTCGTAACCACTAGGCAAAGGAATCGGTTAAGGTGTGAAGTAATCCTCTTTAATTTTTGAAAAAGAAAAGATCAAAACTTTAACCAATCGTTTTTTATCTTTAATTTTAGACAGAGCTTCAAGCGGAAAGACAAACAATGTTTCAAATCAGCTTTTCTCGGTTTACTATCACACTCAATACCAGTTTCAACTGTTCCATGAGCTTGTAAAAAAAAAAAAAAATTAAAATAAAATAGAAAAAAAGTAAATAAATAAATAAAAATAAAACTCGAACCAATTAAGAGAAACGGTCAAAGGCACGCGACGCTTCACTTCATTCGCTGTATTGTCACTGCAAACGTAAATATTATACGAGCTTCCATGTGGAGATATTTGCACGGTACAGTTGAGTATTCCGGAGCTAGCTAGATGGACTGGACTGGACTGGGTAGCTTAGTGGGCGGCTAACTTGGCAAGCCAGTTTTAGCAATTGAAATTGAAAATGAAATGAAAAAGGGCGTGCAATTCAAAAAGGTACTTGGCAAATACACACACACACACACACACGCACACACGGAGACACTTTATATATAGAAACTAGCAGAGTCACATTTTTCATGATACTCATTTTGGTATTTGAGAAAAGTGCACTTGGGCAAAGAGTAGGATGTCACTTTGATCTGGACAAACCGAGCAGGAGTATGAGGCTAAAGTTTATTGTTTCATTTTGTATTTTCTTTTATTTTATTTAATGCAATTGGTAGATTAACTTTATTGACTCTTGACAAATGTGTCTAAAGGTTGGCAAATAAAAATGTCAAACTCTCAAAGATTCTTGACTTTTCCACACAAAATTATTCCCATCTTGTTGGCTAACCTCAATTAAGGCTTCACTTTTATTTAATCAGCATTTCGGATTCTTTATTTTGCACTTTTGCCTTTTGCAAATTGTAGCATAATATTTATTTTAGATTCAAATAAATTTACTTCCAGAATTGACTTTTATTTCCTTCTTAAAACCAATTAAACATTTTGAGTCGTTGGGGGGGTCTGAGGACTAGAATGAGGGAAATTTCCATCTGTCAAATCAGTCCGAACTTTATTTAATTCTATAAAAAAATATATAAATATTGGCAAGCCCGTTTCGTACTATCATTTCCTTGATAGACCCTAAGACTCTAGGCTCGGGTATCTTGAGATTGGTTCGATTGAGTCATCTGTCTCAATGCAAATTAGTCTCTATTAGTCCAGATCGGATGACTATATAATATTTTTCATTTGGCTAAGAATTATTTCCTTCATTTACTTATCTATTTGGTTATTGGTATTGCTATGCACAATCATATATATGACAAACTTCAATCGGATCCAAATCGGTCCTGGGTATATCTCAAACATTCTTTAACCGATCTTCTTTATATATAAAAGTTAGAATGGTTATAATGTTATATATAGCTATTCCGAATTTCAATTGGATCCTGACCTCTATATCATCCGATCTTATAATATGTAGGACCACTTCGAGAGGTTTTACTTTTTGAATATTTTAATCCCTTTCAAAAAAAAGAATTAAAAGATATTGATCAGAGGAGAAGGAAATTTTGTTTAGCATTTTCTCTTTTATTTTTATAGGAAAAAATTAAAAGAGGAAAGAAACCTTTTTCAATTGAATTTAAGGAGATTTTTTAAATGTCTTAAAATTTATGCCATCATTTCAGGTTGTTTTTTTTTTATTATTTTTTTGTCCTTGTGCCGAGAAGGAGATATTTGAGTATGCGAATTGTTGTCGGCTATAAAACTAAAATAAAAATTGAAAGGCAAACAACGAGGCGACATGTAATAAACCGATTTCTTCTTCTTCTTCTTCTTCTTTCACTTCCTCTTCTTTTGCTTTTTTCGTGGCATTTTGTTGGTGTTTTTGTTGTTGTTGTTGTTGTCGCCGCCTGTGCGAAAAATGATAACTTGGTCGGCGAATCCTTAGACTCGAGCGTCGACTTTGACTGGATTCGTTGTCAGCGCCGCCGTCGTCTTATGCAAAAACAAACATGTCAGTAGGAGTACAGTCAACCACCCAACCACCCACCCACCCAGTCCTGCCAGTATATATATATATTTTTTTCCCCATAATGTTTATCCGGCGGGGAGAGGTTGGCTGCTCTAAGCCGGCAAAGATGTTTCGCGTGATTTGCCTGAGGAGGGCTAAGGGGCTGGGGTGGGGGGTGGGAGGGTCTTGAGTTCATTTCGGGTTAATGCTGGGCGCATCAGACGCGTGTATCCTTCCAGATTTAATGTGAGTTATGGTTTGCTGCTGGTGCTGGTGGTGGTGCTGCCAGGTCAGGATTGCCTCGGAGAAGGAAGTTGGGATTTCGCTTGTCGTCTGCTTTGTTTAACTTGTGCCGGCATTAAATCTTTTTGTTGTTGTTGTTGTTGTTGTGCGCCTTGCACCAAGCCAGCCAGCCACGCCCAAAGGGTGAAGTGCGGCACGCACCAAACTGGGGCGCAACAAAATTGACAGAAAATTGAATTTGCACATTTTACTGCACTTTGTCAAAGTGTGTACAGATGAGTGGCTTTAACAATGTGAGAACCAACAGAGAAGGGAGAGGGGTGTGTGTATGTTTTTTTTTTTTTGGTGGTCTGGGCTTTGCGGTGAAGGCGGCTTGCTGGCGTATGCGCGATATGCTCAGATAGGGCAAGCCAGCCAGGCGGCTGCTTCTACCAAAAATTTAAGCTGGCAGCCAACATGCCGTATGCGCAATATTATAATGTTTTTTTTCACCTCAGTCCTGTTGAAATTCTTTTTTTTTTGGGGGGAAATGGGAAAACTTGGTAATATTAAAGGCAAAATGCCGGGCGCCTGGCTTGTCCGATTTGTCTGCCATTTGGGTTGCATTATTCAGAAATTCAAAAATATCAATTTTGCCTAAAACCTAAAAGTAAAGAGAATAGAGGTTAGGTATTTAACCAAACAATTCGGATGCTCTTTTCAGTCCTTGATTTTTGACCCAACTTTCAGATTAAATTACCTAAACAATTGTTTCTATTCAACTCTATTCAATAGTCTATAAAAATGTTGCCTACCACATTTTCACCTCAACTCAAATCAAAAAAAAACAGAAAAAAAAAATTCAACTGAATTGTTTGCCAATTGTTTCTTTTCTGTAATTTTCGAATGACAGACATACTCTCATAACGATTGTAACAAGAACAATCAGCTTACACACAAACACACACACACACACATACATACATACATACATATATGCAGAGAGAATAGAGAGTTTTTAACTAATTTAATATGAAAAGCCGCTTGTGCAATTTCCAAGCTTTTGAATTTTCAATTGGCTTGAAGTTTTGATTATTACAATGGGATTTTCATACTTCGTTTCACATGGGATGGGCAGACTGAAGTCTGCCATATAACAGGATATTCGCGTATCATTTAATTGATTTATGTTGGAATAAAATACAAATTTGAAGCGCACTTAAAAGATTTACCTTTGACTGAAATCCATTCTTCAAATTATTTTGATGGATACAAAACTTTTTTCAGCTCTCTGACTTTCCCCATCAATATCAATTAAATATATATTCTCGTAGGAATAAGAGTATATTTATCTTTACCTTTAGATTGTTCTATATTACTAAGGCAATATATTTCTATATATTTCTATATAAACCAAGGCCTCAGGTTTGAAGCAATCGAAAAGAAACTGCTGGATCGGCCTACTATATCATATAGCTGTCATACCAAGCCAAGTTGGTCTTAGAAGTAATCCTTCTACCCATGTAAGGATACACATATAAATCGAATTATGTGAATTTCGGATCCATTTATCATATAGAATTCATTCAAACTAAAATCGGCTTAAGCTATAAATCCGTATTTGATTAATTCTGTACTTGAAAGAGGCATATACCTTAGAATCGAAATATCTCTATAAAATTTCTTATGATTTGGTCTGCTATATAGTCTAGAACTCAAAGGAATCTATTCTTAAGACTTTGCAAAGAGTCTATAATTTTCGGCACCCCCAGGAACCCATCGTCACTTTCTAATTGAAATGCTTTGTTATATTCTTTTTAGCTGAAGACAATTAAATGTCTAATTGGGAGCTTAATGGCTTGTTCTATCAGCAAAAGCCGTCTTCGAAGTCATAACCAATCTTCTCAAAACTAAGCCCAAGGATAACAAAATCCTTAAGTGTACACCTAGCTAGTTGCAGACCTCAAAGGACTTGTGTGGCAAGCAAACTACTAAAACCAAATAAAGTTGTAAATAAAACGAAGACAGAGACCAAGGTGGCAGATAAGATTAAGTGGTGGGGGAATGAAAGAAGGGGTGTTGAGGGGGGGGGGGAGTATCAGAAGGATGGAGTTGAAATTGGAGCCACCCAATTATTTGTTTGTTCTTTCTCACCTACATTTATTTTTAATTTTCTCATAAGCATTGAAAGAGAATGAACGTTGACTTGACTGGTTCTAACTTTATTCTAACACACACACACACACACACGTACGCAGGGAGGCACACAGATACCACAACAAAAGTTTGTAAGAAAGTCAGTTTGTTTATTTTAAGATTCAGCGGGAATCATTTTGTTGGAAAATGTTGCACATAATTCTTGTTTAAGTATCTTGTAAATTGCTTAATAACACCAAAGGGACTCGGCTCACACCTCATCACACACACACACACACACACACACACACACACAGGCAGGAACACACTACGCGCTTCTTGTAGTCAATTACCCCTTTAACTGGGAGCCACTCTTACCACACACACACACACACACACACACACACACACACACACACACACACACACACACACTCAGATAGAGACAGACACTCCCTGTTCAGGCATCAACTTTGTATTCAAGTGCGAAGGCATTGAAAAATTTAAGACAGAACTTGGCAGCTAGGCAACAGGGCTAACCAACTGAGCAACTGCAAATTAATATCACAATGTTTATGTGTGTTTGTGTGTGTGTGTGTGTGTTTGTATTTTGGGTGTTGAACTTGTTAAATTTAATAACAAAATAAATGTTCACGCGTACGTAAATTTATGAGTTCAAAATGTTTTCGAGAGTCTGAGAAAAACACACACACACACACACTCACTCACACACAGACAGACAGACAGACAGACAGAGTAAGAGAAAGGGCAAAATGAGTGGAATATTTATCCACACATATACACACACACACACGCACACATTAACACGTACGAAAAATGCCGCGAAGTAGATTCCCAAACAATATCCTTCGCCTCGCCCCCACCAAAACATTGTTCATTTGACTCTCAACCTTCCACAAAATTCTATACATTTTTGGGGCATAACTCTTTTTCAAACTTCTACTCTGACTCTGCCAAAAAGAGCAGGATTTTATATTCTTCTTTTTTTGAACTAGAATTGAAATGAAATCCTTTTGATTTTAGGGTTTCTCTTTTTTTTCAAATTTCCAAGTCCTGTTTGGTTGGTTTTACTTTAGTTTTTACTGTTGCCTACTTAGTCAAAGTTTTCATAATTTTGCACTTGGCTTAGCTGGGATTAAGCTTGCCTAACTTTAAGTCGAAAGGCTTCGATTCTTTTGGTCTAAAGCAAAACAAGCTGAAGTATCTTTAGCTTAGATACTAAAGGACCAATTATTCCTGTAGTGAATTCATCGAAGGATACTATAATTCTGAGAAAAGAAGACTTAGAAATGCCTTGGACATTTCTATACTGTTCAAGTTAGGTTGCCTTAGTTCCTTAGGTCTTTCAGATCTATTAAGGTCTTAGTTCAAGTCTCCCTGGCTAGATGCCTCATGGGATCAGAATAGATTTATAAAATGGCCCTTACGCAAGTCTTCTAGTTTCTTCATACCAAATTTCATAGCTCTAGCTTTTACAGTTCCCAAGAACCCTGGACTCATGCAGACTGACAAATCTAGTTTGTCTTTACTTGGGGTATCTCCGACATCTTTCGACAGCTTTCCAGTGAGCCGAAAAAAGCAAAAATTTAACTTCTGAAACCATAAAGATTTCCCCTACTTTCTTACTGATGACAGAAGGCAGAAAACAGAGCAGCAGTCTTTTTTTTTCAATGTCATAAAAAGTATCTACATTCATATAATTGTAAAGAGAATAAACTCTACATATATATTTGGCATATGCAAATGAAATGAAAATCTTGCCTGATTTAAGTCAGTTGTAAAAATGTTACATATTCAAATTAAAAGAGCCTGGATTAATTTCAATATTCCCATTATTTACACTTGGCCAGCAAGAGATTTAAACGTGGCAAAATAAAAAAAATACAATTAAAATAAAAAAACAGGGTAAAAATCGGAGTCAAAAATAAATAAACCTTTTTTTTTTAACTGATGGGACCAAATTCGAGAATGTCATTAATTGCAGTCGACGGGATTTGGTAATCAGAAAATGCAGAGACCGCCTTGGATTAGCCTGGAATGGGTTGGTGGGGTGTGTGCAGCTTTCGAGAAAACTACGCGTTCAAAATTAATAATCAGCAAACACGACACGTCGGCAAAATAATGGACGTAAGGGGTGACCTCCTGCTGCACAGAAAGGAAGAAGTGGAAGAGTCAGCTCTAACATTTTCCTCGGGCCTTGCCACCTTTATGCTATTTGGAAAGGGGACAGGATGGGCAAATTGAAGACTTGGCACGCACTTGTCGTCCTCGTCCTCGTCGTTGGTGTTGGCGTTGGTGTTGTCGTTGGGAAAACGGGGTTTTCTTGGCTTGGTTGGTGCGAAATTATGCAAAGTGTTTGACAAATTAGCAAAAGAAACTTGTTAAAAGCGGAAAAGCGCATGCATAGCAACGAAGCTGGCATAAAGTGAAAACTGTTTTAATAATTAGCATTTTAAATAGCTCACCCCCAACTGTCAGCCCTCACCTAGCCTCCAATCCAGCCAAAAAAAAAAAAAAGGAACAAGTCAGCGGCGCAGGAGGCAAGTCATTGCTTTGTGGATTCCTTGGATACTTGCATCCATTGAGAGAAGCTAAGCACATGTATTACCGTCTTCAAAAATTATTCATAAAAAGCTGTTCAAGTTTTTAATATCAAGACAAAATGTTTTATAGTCCGGCTTACTTTTGGTCGAGCTTTAATCAACGATTAAATCATTCGAGAGTCCTAGGACTATCCTAAACTATCCTGAACTACCTGAGTAAGTAAGAAGGAAGACTTATATCTTTGTATAATTTGTATATTTGCCATATAATTTCTTTCATAACCTGAGGACTTTGTTCTTATCTGGACCTTAGGGAATTATAATTCCGCTTGAGAATTATTTGATCTGTGAATTTTCTTTTAAGAACTTTGAGTCCGAGGACTTTTGGCCTTAAATTTAAATATGACTTATCTTGTCCTTCATAGCCTAAAAGCCTTGTACTCATTGGCTCTATGAGTTTTCCTATTATTAGATCTTTCATTGTACTCTCAAGACTTCTGGACTTTCCAATTTAAAAGAAATATATAAAAAATTTTTCTCAAGTTAATGGAGAACTCTTTTGTCTTATCATGATATTATCTGGATCCTACTTGGTTCTATAGATTCCATTAGAAAATTTTGATTTAATTTTAGAAATTTTATTCCTTAGACTTAAGGAATATACAAAATACTTCTCAACATTTCCTTTTTAACCTGAGAGCTCTGTTCTTATATGGAGAACTCTTTTGTCTTATGATATTATCTGGACCTTACTTGGTTCTATAGATTCCATTGAAAAATTCTCCGAAATTATTCTTTAGATTTTAAGAATTTTATTCTCAAAACTTCAGGAACATCCAAGTTATGTCTCAACGTTTCCTTCATTACCTGAGAGCTTTGTTCTTACTTTTGCCTTTGGTTCTATAACAATTCCGTCCAAAGGTTTCAAATTTCAATTTCAAATTTTTTGCTAAAATTTCATTTCGAAATTCTCAATCTCAAAGCCCAAGGACTTTCGTCTTTCAATTTCAAAATGAATACCCAAAACATCAATTATTGCTTGCCTGAACTGAAATTAGCTCGTATGTTCTTCCCTATTCGACTTTGGAGCCTATTCAAAATATTCAGAACTTTGTGAAAGTGTTTTTTTTTTTTTCTTTTCAAGATTACAAATTTTTGTGAAAAGAAACAGGCCGAATAGGTCCGAAGTTAATTAGCCAATGAATCTGGCAAGTCTTTCAATAACAAGAAATGATTCTTTCATAGAAACTTCCGAGACTAACGGAAACACCTCTTTGACTGCTTCAGTCAAAAGATTCCGACAAAGCGTATGCATATATGTATATGTGTGAGTGTGTGTGTGTGTGTTTTTCTTTTCCCCATTTTTTTTGTTTTTTTTTTGACTGAAACTCCCTAAGCGCTTATTTGAAACCCGTTTTATTTTTATTGCAATGTTTCCCAAGCGACGAGTGCTCAGTGTCAGTGAATGTCATTCTGCTCGGCCAGCCTGCGTCTCTCCCCCCCTCCCCCCAGCCGTCTCTGTTTGTGTCTTCCTGTGTGTTTGAGCTGAAAATTCCACCCCAGCCAAAAATTCATTCAGTCGTGTGGATGTCTGCTGGCGACAAGTGCTGCGCGGGGGAAGCAGGCCAAACTGGAAGACTGAGAGGCAGGCCGACTTTGGGAACCCCTTTTTTTTATGGCTCGGCATGCAAAATTTCCACTACAACATTTACACATGTCTTTCCCGGTGCGTATGTATTGGTGCGTTACCACCACCACAGTTTCACCAAATCAAATGCGAATCAACTTGGCCTTATGTATATATGTGTATTTCTCTGTGTGTGTGTGTGTGTGTGTGTGTGTGTGTGTATTTATGTGGAATTGAATTCCTCTTGCTGAAAATGTACAAAATGAAAATGAAAATGTTGAAGGTTAATACGATGCGATTTGCTTGAGCTGATTTTGTAGAGCTTTCGTTTTATTTTCTTTTTTCTGTATTTTTTTTTTGGGTGTGAGGGAAAGAGCAGATTGGGATACATGTCGAGCTTAAATGTGGAGCAAAAGTCATGACACCCAAGCTCACAATCACAACGACAAGTGACACCAAAGCCTGACGGCATTCAGCATTCCCAGTTCTTGCCATTGGTTGACTTGGTCTGAACAGACCTGGGGTTGGGCGATGCCGAAAGGACTTACAGATAAGTAACTTGCCGTAGGTGTAGAAGAAAATTGAGTCTAAGACAAAAGGCAAAAGCAAAACGGATTTGGATACAAATGCGTTTAAAGCTGTCGATATTTGGGATTTTGTTTTATTGATTCAACTTGACTATACCAACTTTCGGAGAACTTTTTATTTAGCTTATTTAAATCAATTTTCAGCAACAGATTTTTCTGTCTTTGTTTCTAAAAATTAAAACATGAAGTTCGGTTTTTTTTTTGTTTGTGAGATTTTTTTTTTTGTCCAGGATTGGCATTTTTAAATAGTCACTCAACTGTGAAATCCACTTAATTCCATTTACTTAAGCTAATTTCACGGCATATTCAATTTACCACACCAGCTCGGTCATTATTTATTCACAACGTGTAAAATCAAATGGACACCATCCGCCCTCCTCCTCCTACCAGTGGACGGCTGGCCAGCCGGTCAGTCGGTCATTCAGTCATCCAGCCAGTCACCGAGTCTGTCAGTCTTTATATAAACAAAACTGAATAAAAAAGAACGAAAAAAAAAAAATGAATTGTTCCGAACACAAAATAGAGAAATATACCAAATGTAATGTAGACTTTTTGGGCTTTTCTTTTTTTTGGGTAGTTTATAAGGTTTTGGCGGGGGGCTGACCAGAGGGGGGGCAAGTGAAGTGAGTAAATAGGCAGTCAAGGATTTCCGTGGCTCCCTCTCTCTCTCTCTCTATGTGTGTGTGTGTGTGGGTCGTGAGTTGGCAGCCATCAAAAGGCGATGACGTATGCTTAATTTGGAGCGCTGGAATAATTTATGGATGAGGTGACCAAGCGGGTGACCAGACCAGCTACGTTGGGTATTCCGACAGTCCAAAGTGAAAGAAATAAAAAGTCAAAAAAAAAAGAAAAAATAAAAATTGTAAAACGACTTCTTCACCCACACAAACACACACACACACGCACCATACCAGGACATAGCACACCCACAACAAAGCATACACGACTGACTGACCAACAGAGCGAGAAACGTGCTGAAAAACCACGCGCGCTGCATTTGCGGGCAGACCAGAGCAGTGTGAGCAAAGTCCCCCCAAAAAAATATGAAATAGGTAGGTGGGAATCAGAAAGATATGGCAGTGAAATAAAGGAGCCAAAGCTAGCACGGACCGACTGGTGCGAAATTTAAGGCCAGCCCAAAAATATTCGAACAATTTCAAAAATCGTAAATAGTTTGGAGTATATTGGATGCATCAAGAGCTTACCAATTGATACTGTTTTCCACAAAAAAAAGAAAAACTGAAAATGAAAATGAAAATTTGTGTTCGTTTGGTTTCATTTTTTGGACGCTTTGAGACAGTGCATAATTTCAGGGGGAGAATGGAAATAATTCGATTTACCATTAGATTATTTGGGTTGGAATATTTCAGGCTCTTTCTGATTCTCAGATAACTCGATACACCAGTCATCGATATCACTAGACAATGGGAATTGGTTCCTCAGTTTACAGAGAATTTCAGGGAAAATTGGTACACATTGAAGCCGGCCGGATCTGTCTACTATACAATTTACTGACTCATCTAATTGAAAGAGCTAGTATTTGGTCATGAAGCTGTTCTATATGTAAAACTCCTACAATAATTGGTCGATATCATTCCTATGATTTAAACAAGAAATCAACTCTGAAACAGTCCATAATCTTTGATATTTCGGTGAAATATTTTTAATCTTAAATTGGATTTATTAACACAATTGATCTCTTAGATTTTGAAGCCAAGATCTTGCCTTCAGGATAGAATCAGTTCTTAGAAATTTCTTTATCCAAAAACCTTTGAAGAGTCTTACAAGTTTTAAAATTATTTGTCTCAAAATTACCAAAGATTTATATTATGCTAAATTCGAAAAGTCGAAAGAAAGAAGTGTGAGTAAAAGTGACGAGTGGACTTGGTGAAATGCAGCAGACAAAGAGAATAAGTTTCATTTACTCTTTTAGATAGATTATATGACATCATAACAAAGTCAACCATTCAAGTGCGGTAAAAAAAAAAGGACACATCTATATAAAAAGTGGACAAGTTTAGTTGAGTGGGACACACACAAACACACACACAAGCACACAAATACAAAATGCTGGAAGAGCTTTTTGTGAAAAAATTGTGTTGCCAATGAAGCAAACTTGGTGGCTAAGCCAAGCTGTCGTTTTGTCCAGGCTGGACAGGCTGGACAGGCTGGCCAGGAGAAGACTGGAGCAAAGTGATCGGATGCCGGGATACCGTTGGCAGTTTGACAGCATATAAAGCGTGGGACATTGACAGAGAGGAACCGACACCGACAGAGGAAAAAACAAATATGACCATATAGGCGCCATTGTACCCATTTAGATGGCTTGGATGCTTCAATTCTTCCTCTTCGACTCCCCACCTCGACTCGGCTCTCTTTCATTCGTTTATAAATACAAGCTTACCTATGTATTCTATATTGGCATAGCACTGTCGTGTGTGTGTGTGTGTGTGTGTGTGTGTTTGTCACAGGTAACAGAAACAACAGGAAAGAACTGAAAGGTAGGACAGGACAGAACAGAACAGAACAGAATGGGGCAGGATAGGACTGGACTGGATAGTACAGGCAATAGCAGATGTTTGCTTGGCGCCTCACCATGGGAACTATGCCAATATTTGCGTAACGTGTCTGACAAAGAAATGAAAACTGAAAGCGCCAGCTTGGAAAATCAAATGAAATATGCGTAGTAAAAGGGAGAAAACAATACCAAAAAAAAAAAAAAAAAAACTGAACCAACGAAAAAAAAAAACAGTGAATAAATAATAATAAATAAATAGAGCCCTAAAATGTTGCTCTCTGTGGTTTCATCTGCGGCTCAAAAATTGCTGACAGCAGCATGGAAAATTTTATAATTTTCGTCAATGAATTATATAAAAAAATTCAACAAAAATATTCATATCAAAGCAAATCACTTTTAGAGATATCCAATTTGTTTTAAATAATATCAAACTTTTGATATTGATATCATTGAGGCTACACTTCAATTAGAATTTTCTATATTCATTATAATTTTCATAAATTTAAAAAACCACAAAAAAAAAAACAAAATCTAAACTAAAGTAAAATAAAATAATTTCCTTTTTTGGAATTCACACATGTTCATAATAATAATAATACGGAAAATACACTCTGATCAGAGATGTCGTAGCTGGAGATACAAAGAGGCGTTGAATAAAATAAACTAATAAAATGAAGAAGAGAAACCCAAAAAAAAAAAAATAATGTAGACCATAAAAGATGAAATCGATGAACTGATATGTCAAATGTACTAACCAAAAACTTAATCAAATCAATTGTATTGAATGCGAAGCACTCCTCTCTCTCTCTCTGTCTGTTTTTTTGTTGTACGAAGCTGTTTGCCTATTTTCAATTATGTTGTACGAACCCAACCAATCGACCACAAAACCCCATGCCCAGAAACCGCACATATTGAAGGACTCTGTCTGGTTTTCCGTGTCGTTCGTCGTAGACAAACGAGCAAGTAAGCAAGCCAAAAAAAGAAAGACGGAAAGAAAATAAAATGAAACAACCAACAGATTTCAATTTGATTGATAAACACAGCACAGCGTGTAAATGATGTTCCAATCGCAGCAAGGGACACCAAAAATTACACACACACACACAACCCAGCCAAAAGAAAAACTTTGAAAAAAAAAGAAAAACAAATTCCAGAAAAGGAAACAACAGCAAAGCAAGAAGAAGAAGAAGAGCGAGAAAAAAAAAATATATATATATATATATATATTTTAAAAGAGGGCAGGACTTGGCAGTGGGCGGGTCTCCATTGTGCCATCTGATATGCCCGCGAGAGCCGAGACACACTCCATACAATCACAATAAGTGGCTGTTACATTTCACACTAAGCATTGATGGACCGGCCCGGACTCCGGAGCCAAGCTCAACCGAAACGAAACGAAACGAACTGGACACTACCCAGACTGGACGGCCGGAGCAACAAAGCAAAGGCAGATGAAGATGAAGCTGCCCAGAACCGCACAACCGACCCGGCCACAAGACAGGGCGGGGTGATGGGGAGAAGTCCAGGCCTCAGTTTTTGGCTAGTATGTCAGAAGGAACAACGAATTCTGTCAGCTGTTGTCTCTGCCGCCCGCAACTGTCCACAGTCCAAAGGCATAAAGGAAAATCACAGAATTTCACAAAGATGTTTATCATTTTCACTTCGAAAAAGTTTCTTCTTTTTGCCGCCACCCAAAAGCCTGAAGACCCAAAAGAAGCTCCACGGATGGAGAATACTTTTCTGCATACAGATTTCGCAACTAGATAGAAAAGGAAAAAAATGAAAGCACCCTCAGACTCTTACACCTTCTTCCCAAAAAAAAAAAAAATTTATAATACAAAAAGAAAAAACAGTGAGTAAGTTTAATTTCGGGTTCCCAAAATTCACATACTCTTTTCGAAAATAAAGAAAATAAATCTCATATTCCCAGACTAGCTTCGGGCTCTCCAATCTCACCTACTCCTCTTGACAATATAGACACAAAGTTGGGTGATTTAGGGATAAAGAATATAGCAGTTCATTGGTCAAATTTTATCAGACTTGATTGAGAAATAATTTATATAGATTAGATATCCATTAATGTATTTATGTATGGCTAAGTATAATGGATGTAGGAGTTCGACTTGATGCTTAAGTTTCGGGATATAAAAGATGCTAAGGATATAAGATAAAGCAGCTCCATTCCAAGTACTTTATCTATGCACTTGTCTTGCTAAGTATAATGGATGTAGTAGTTCGATCTGATGTTTATATTGTCGAATAAGTTTCGGGTTCTTGAAGCTGCTAAGGATACAAGCTAAAGGAGCTCCATTCCATACTGAAGGTTTCTTATTTTCCTACTTCAATGGTCTCATTTGATAGATGGACATCCTTAACTGACTTTACCCCAGGGTTTATCCTGAACAGTCACAAGTTCTATATGACTAAGGATAAATAATATAGCTGTTCCATTCTTATATGATCAGTCCAAAACTAATATCATCCTGATCAATCTGAAGTTAAGAGGCAACGTGACAAACCTCAAAACGAAACGATTGTAGTCGGTTTGATTCGTGGAGAATATAAAAAAACTTAGGGACCAAGACAAGCATAAAGTTAAGTAAAAGCAAGTTTCGGTTTGCTCTTTCCCTTTTTTTTTTTATTTTTATTTTACCCAAAGGACATAATCGCCAATGAGCGAATCGAATCGAACCAACGGACGTTATAAAATAAAGGGAGGGCAAAAATATTACAGTGAACATTTTTTTTTCTTGTTTTGCCGCTCCGCCCGAAAACTTCAGCCAAAGTGGCAGTTGAAATTGTGCTGGGAATAGATCGATCATAACATATAATGCAATATTACTAACCATAATGCCATTGAACAATTTAAAGGATAACAGGCTAGCCGGGAATAGAAGTTGCTGTGGTTTATGGAAAATTCAGCTCAATGCTTTTCGGGTTAAATGAAGTCGATTATGTTGAGGCCACTGGGAATGCGTTTTGATTGACCGAATGATTGAATAACTGACGAAATAGAACTTCTAGAATGCCTCATATGGGACTCTGGGTGTGACTTGGTGTGAGAGCTAGGGAACTGTATTCATTAAATTTTATTGAATTCAAATTTTATTTATTTTGGCTTTTATTTGTCTTATAAAGATTTTTGCGGAATGCCCACAGACTGGGAACTCAAAGCTTGGTGTCTTCACATAACCTGGAGCGCAAGTGAATTAGGTTAGTCAAGCTTTAAGCAACACAGGTTCAAAGGTATAAAAGAGATAGACCGAGCTATAAAGAAAGAGTAAGAGAGAGAGAGAGAGAGAGGGAAGGCAATGAAAAAGTGTTTGTGTTTGTCAGAGTTCTCATAAATCTCATTGTCAGTGTTTAACTTTCTTGTTGGTTTAACTTAACTTGAAGCAAAAGCAAAAGTCATTTGTCATTTCAGTTGGCACACACACACACACACTCACACTGACATACACTCAGATAAAGGACTATGCTCTCTCTCTCTCTCTCTCTTTAAATATATGCATATGCTTGTTCTTCTTCTTGTTGCATTCACTGCTATTATTGTATTTTGTTTTGGCTTATGTTTCAAATATGCAGTCAACTGTAATAAATATTAAGTCAAAGGATGTGTAAAGACAGAGAGATAGAGATAGAGCGAGAGCGAGAGAGAAAATCCTATTCTTTCCTATTGTCGCCAGACAAACAAATTTTACATCTTATGTAAGTGAAAAGTTTTTCGAAACTCTACAACAAATTGCAAACTAAATTCCTATATTTGCACCCAGAGTAAGCATTTACTAAAAATAAAATCAAAAACAAAATATATCTCAAAGAAGTCATTTCTTTCTAAGCAGGAAAAATGTTATTTATTGGCTTGACAAACTTCTTCTTCTTCTTCTTCTTCTTAGCTTTTTAATATTTCTTTGTTGAAATAGTTCATTTAGGTCCCAAGTATTGTTAGGCTCTAACAAGATGGCTTGTCTTGAATTGATAAAGAATATTAAAAAATTTCTTGATTGATTTAGTAAAAATTAATATTTTTTTGAAAGTAAAAATTTTAAGATTCTTTAAGCTTGGACTAAAGTTTCTTGAATTGTTTTTAAGGAAACCAAATATCAGATCCAAGATTCTCCTTGGTTAAGAGTATAAAAAGCCGACTTGGACGTAAGACTCAGAGTCTTCTGTATAAGGTTCTGAGACTTATATGACCTCTAATCCCTTATCTCGCTCCATAGTCTATAGGGAGATCTGATGCAGATTCCTTTTGACAAATTGATTAAGACTGAGCTCTGAATTCTGGTTTATAATTACCAAATTGATAATGCTGTCAGATTGCTAATTGCTTTTTTATTTTTAAAGAAACCAAATATCAGATCCAAGATTCTCCTTGCTTAAGCCAAGTTGAACGTTAGACTCGTAGTCTTCTGTATAAGGTTCTGAGACTTATATGACCTAGATCTGATAAACCAACCGATAATCCCTTATCTCTCTCCATAGTCTATAGAGAGATCTGATGCAGATTCCTTTGTCAAATTTAAGGCTGAGCTCTGAGCTTTCTGAATTCTGGTTTATAATTACCAAATTGAAAATGCTGTCAGATAGCTAATTGCTTTTTTATTTTCAAAAAATATTAAAGTCAATTGCGGTTAAATTGTGAAAGGCTTTGTGGGTCTTTGCGGTTATAAAATTGTCCCATTCTCCTTGGCCTAATGCAATAATACTCAGTACAGCATTCCACCACAGTATAATTCCTATTAGCTTTAATCTTTATTTTTGAGACACCTCAAATGGAATTTGGATTCGGGCAGACTTTGTAGGTTTTCGAAAGGCTTGAAACTGGTTGGGCATATTAGTTAGATTATTATTGGCTTCAGCTTTTCAAATCCTTCTGTCTGGCCATAATTAGGTAGACTAGTTTATTTCTTTTTTAAACTTCAACAGATAAGACTGTCAGACTTAATGTTCATAAAAATTGCATATTAGCCAAATTTATCTAAGTAGACCCAAAAAGAAATTAAATAGAAAGCCCAGCCAGACCAACAATGCCAAATGTGACATTAGCAAAAGCCTTATGATTATTTCAAGATATCCTTTTGATAAGAGTGCACACTCACACACACACACACACACACACACACACACAGAGTTCTATAGACACACAGACTGTGGTTAATTACCTCAGACAATTGGTTGGGCCGACAAATGAACCGCACTATTTTAAATGGATATGTTTTGTATGCTATCTTTTTGCCAGCTTGCCTGTGTGCCTGTGTGCGTGTGTGTGTGTGTGTGTGAATGTCCTTTTTTGTTTTGGCTTAGTTTGTTTGAAACGTTTTGAACAAAGCCAAACCACAATGTAGATTACCCTCGAATGCATCCTTATAAATGGGACGAATGTGTGTGTGAGTTGTTTTTTTTTTTCTTTTCTTTTTGTGATTCTGGTCGATCTCGATGTCGCCGAGGATGTCAACACGCTGGGGCGTCAAGTGTGCGACCTTAAATAAACCAAAAAATGAAACGACAACAACAACAACAACACACACACACACACACACACTCACATACCTTCAACCAAAGAGAACGAAAAAAAAAGGACCAAACTTTTTCGATTATATGCTCGTAAAAGTTTCGGTGTTTGCCAATACGCCCAGCTCAGCCACGCAGAGAACCGGGTATCCGAATTCGAATGCTGATTGGAATGGGAAGGAGATCTGGAGATGCCAAGACTAAGGGTTGCAGGAGGAAGGGGGAAGGGAATTGTCTGGGAGAACGGCAAGTTTTGTGGACTTGGGCGAAACCGCAATTTAACCACACAGAAGCGGGAGCACCACCACCAGCAGCACGACTACTAACAAAAACAACTACAACTACAACAACTACGGCAACGACAGAAATTGTAGTTGTTGTTGTTGTTGTTGTTGTTGTTGGAATGATAAAGAGGCAAACGCTCAATGGCGAGTCAAGGCGAAGCCGTAAAGTAGCTCGTAAACAAGCAATAAAATTGTAAAAAGGACAACAACGAGGCCAAAAATATACACACCAACACACTCGCACACACACACACACACTCACACACACACGTGCATTGGCTTAAAAAAATATCGATAGTTTCGAGAGTCAACGAAGCCCTTGGCAATCGCTTCACATCAAAAAGGAAAGAATAGAATCGGTGTGCGTGTGTGTGTGTGTGTGGCTGGGGAGCGGGGGGCACAGGGAGGGGGTTGGGACAAATTTTGCTAGCTTGGTTGACCCCTCAATAGTTTTCGCTTTCGCATAGTTTTACTGGCAGCGTCAAATTTCTTGCCCACACTTATCACTTTGGCCTTTTTCCCCAAAAACCATTTCAAAAAATAAACCCAATGAGTGCTGCACAGTGACACAAAATAATTGGAAAACTAACTCAAATGAAATATTTATATATTTCTGAGTCTTTCAAGCCATAAAATTGACTGATCAAACTTGAATTGATTTTAATAAGATTTTAAGACCCTCAGGCCAAGGCAACATGGTGGCACAGTGGGGCAAAATTATTGGAAAATAGCTGAAAGAAATATTTATATATTTCTGAGTCTTTCCAGCCAGAAAATTGTCTGATAAAACTTGAATTGATTTTAATAAGATTTTGAGACCCTCAAGCCAAGGCAAAATGGTGGCACAGTGGCGCAAAATAATTGGAAAACTCCTCAAAAGAAATATTTATATATTTTTGAGTCTTTCAAGCCATAAAATTGACTGATAAAACTTGAATTGATTTTAATAAGACTTTGAGACCCTCAAAACTAGGCAACATTGTGTCACTGTGCCTTGGCTTAGAAGTTTTATTAAAACTGTTTCCTTTTCTTTTTTTTTTTTAGCTTGTCACTAACCAAACACACAAAGCTCACATATAGAGATCAGATATATATAGATATATATAATAATATTGCCAAAAAGATTTTCATGGTAATACATAACGTATACTTGATGTGTGCATGACACCCCCAAGAGAATGAAAACCTTTTGTCAGTCAATTGTTATTTACTTTGGCATTGGAAAATAATCAAATTCATAATTGTTTTTGGTAGAAGCTTGTTGTCCTTTTATTAGTTTGATGGAAAATTGCCGTGGCTGCTGCCGCTGGAGTGGTGGCAAATCAAAATGAAAGTCACTAGCCCAGCTTGGCCCTCGGCCCAAGATGGACAATTTCCATCCCTGGGGCAGTCACTCTAAGTGTGTCGTTAAAAAATTAAAAGCGGAAAAAATCAACGGCAAAGACCACAACAGACAAGCAAACAGGAAGTAAAAGAAAGAAAACACTGCCAAGCCAAGCAAAAGAGAGAAAGACAACAACAACAAAAACAACAAGAAGAAGAACAGCAATAGCATCGATATTAGTGGCAAGCAGCTTCAACATTGTTGTGGGCTTATGGTGACTAAGAAAATCATCTTGGCCAGCTTGGTTAATCAGCTTACGTATCTATAGCTTTTTCTCTCTTAGCTATTTTGTCTTTGTACGAGATTCTCAACAATGTTGTACAAATTCCAGCAAGAATCTGTTCTATTTGATTTTTGTTCAGCTCGGAGCTCAGCAGGTGGCAATTCATATATTTTTAAACATTTGTGTGGGATTTTTTTCATCTAGCAAAAAAAACCTTTGTGAAAAGTTAAAGCTTTTTGGCTGAAAACAATAGTTGGTTTATTAATTTTGAAGGATTTTGTTTGTCAATTGTCAAATAAAAATTCAATCAAAGAGAAAGCCCCCCCTGAGAACAGCAATATTTGGACCTCATAGAGTTTCGTAACTTTCATAAAGTTTTTTTTTTTTTTTTTTATCTTTTTCATTGTTCTTTATACGCGCCAGAATTCCTTTACGACAAAGGCACAAAGAATCCGCCTATATTAATTTCTCTATTGTTTCTGAACATTGGAATTCTTCAAAAAAAAAAATAATAATAAATCACAAAGAATCCAGCTATATCAATTTCTCTATTGTTCCTCAGCATTGGAATTCTTAAAAAGAAAAAAAACTCTTTTTGTTTTTAATAAAAAAATTAAATAAATTTGATGGAGCATTTGCTTTTCGTTCTGCTTAATCGAAAACGTTTTGGCTGTCGGTTTCAATGGTTTTCTGCTAATGTATTCAGTGTCAAGGGTGATCATAAAAATCACCTAACAAACTTACCAACCACATAAATGTCATTAAATTTCATATGGCAAAAATGAGTGCACCTAAAATCAAATTATCCTCCACCCACTCCTCTCCACTCGGCTCTTCTCTTTTCAACCTCAACGGACACACCCCCAACGGTTGGCGAGCTGACGCTAATTGCTTTTAACCCAGGCACCAAACCAGCCCACAACCTGACCGTATCTTCTCGCTGGGGGGGAAACAAAAAAATGCAGACCAAGTTAACTGCCTGGCCTGGCCTGGGCAGGCGTGGGCAGGCTTGGTCTGATCTGACCAGGCCACAATATTGCGGACAGTACGTAATCCGTACTCCACCGTATGATGTGAAGCTTGGTGGGCCTCGCAGGTTTTTTTTTATGATTTAAAAAATATTTCATTAATTGAATTAATTATGCATTTTGCGGTCAGATGAGGCATTGGTTTCGTTGTATAACATGAAAACATTATTAAGTTGCAAAAATGAAGCAAAAACCACAATAATGTTGCTACGAAATAAAATCTCTTTTGGCATTCCGAAATAAATATTTCCGTCTTAAAAAGAAAGTTTCATATTTTTATTTTTGATTTTTCTTCGAGGCTTAAAGACTTGGCCCACGTCTTTGCCGTATTCCGTATATTTATTCAATTCAATTAACGTTATTGCCAGATTCTAGCAACCAAAAAAAAAGGATATATATAATAATAATAAAATAAAAGACGAAATCACTGAAAGTGTCAAAAAGTGTCCTGAGTCAGCCGGCAAATGCCTTAGCCAAAAAGGAGTACGGCTGGCTGTGAGGTCTCCGCAACTTTTGCAGTTGACAAAGTGTCGCAGAAAGTTTCGATTTATAATTAGCATGACACACACTCCAACTAAAAAATAAAAAAAAATAAGACGGCAAAAATGTCTGACAGAGAAAAATGGTAAAGGCAAAAATAACAACAACAACAACAACAACAGCAATAATTTTCAAAGAAAATACAAATGCAAACTTGCTCAAGTCGAGACTGACTCAAAACTGTTGGCCGGGTAGTTACACACAGGGGAGGGGGGGGGGGGGGGAGTGATAGGAGAGGGTGTGTGGGGTTGAGCCTGATAGTGGTGGTGCGATAATCAATATTTCCTGAGGGCATTGCGCCAACCTCAACAGAGACGCAATCAATTTAGGGAATAATTCCAAAAAGTGCTGGAAAGTAGAAAGAAGGCAAAAAAAAAAAGAACGGGGGATCTGGGGGTGTGGGTGGGGGAGGCTGTGTGAATTCAAGAAGCAAGCTCTAGACGAGCCAGCCAAATTCAGCATAGACAAAGTTTGCAATTTTCGTACCTCAATTGGTTTTGTTGGCTTTACCAAAGAGCCAAAAGATGGAAGAATACCAAAGAAGGATGACGACGACTTCAGCAAGCAAAGCTTCACTCCTCTTTCAAATAGCCAAAGAATTCATACTCTTTTTTTTTAAAAACCAGAGCCGAACACAAGCCGAAGGGACCAAGTCATTAGAAGTTCTCCCCTTTGACATAGTCAAGACTTTCTGCTCTACGAAAAGTTGATGATAAAAAGACAAACCTAAATCGCTAAAAAAAAAGAAAAGAAAAGAAAGGAGAAAAGCAAGTCGCAATGACTGGCTGACTGGCTGACTGGCTTGTTGAATTTGGAGTACCCGGCCTTGTCTGGTGGCAGGCTCTCCTGGGCTATGCTGTCCTCTGTACTCTGTGTGTGACTTTGGCTTCAAGGTTTTAATTACAACTTTCAACGCGTTCTCGCCTTGAGACAGTTTTCAGCGTCAACGCGCTCCAGCCTCGCGCTCCCAGCACCGCCCCAGAAATCAATGAAAATCAAGTATACGCACACCTCTCGCCCTCCCTCGTTTTCTTTTTTTTTTTTTTTTTGTTTGGTTGGTATAACCCTAAAGCCCTCCTGCTTTCCAGGCACTGCCTTGGCTGGTGGAAAATCGAGCGTAAAGTTTATCTGCTCGAGGATGGAGAGGGTGGGGGAGGGCTGGGTGAGGGGCTGAGCGGAGTTACTCTTTCAGCCCTTTCCTTGGCAGACGAGTGCATCTTGTTCAAGTGTGCCAAGATTTTGGCTTTTTATGTTAGTTTTAAGTTCCATTTTTTTATTATATTTTGATTTCGCTCTTGTTTTTTTGTTTTTGTCTTATATAGGATATTGCCATCTCGCTCGCTCTAAAAGGCTTTGGCCGCCTGCTGTTTCTGCAGCGGCATTTAAAACTTTATCTTTTGCCAGTGACGACGTTGAGGCTTTATAGCTTTGTGGAATTTCCCTTAGCTTTGCTTTTGGTAAAAATAATTTTATTACTTCTTCTTCTTCGGCTTCGGCTTGGTCTGACTGCCTGAAGACTGACTCACCCACTCACACCACAATTTCTTTTTTTTTTGCATTCTACCTCCTGTTGCTGTTTTACTCCACTCAACTCTTTCTTGTTTTTTTTTTTTTTTTTTGCCTCTTTGTATACTTTTTAGTCTTCTTAATTTTTTGCCCTCTTCTTCTGTTTTGAGAAGTTTTCCCTCGACTTGGTGAAGCTCTGCCAAAATGCCAGCAGCTTCGATAAGTTTGCTTTCTTTCTTTCATTTTGGGCTTTGCCAAAGGAGCTTTTCTCTTCGACTTCTTCTTCTTCTTCTTTTTTCTGTAGATTTTTGTAATAATTAATAATTTGATTTTGGCTAATCGAACATTTAGAAACACAAGTTTTTAATGAAGTGATTTTCCTTTTTTTTTTTTTTTGGTCTGATTAATATTTTATTTTTATTCTTATCGAAGACCAAAATAAATAAATCTACCAAAAACAATCAATTGCCCCGTCTTCTCTGGATAAAAAAAAAAATAAAAAAATAATAAAAATAATCAGTAAATAAAATCAAGTACAGTCAACAAAATGAAAATAAAACATTAACTTGCGGCCCCATCCAAGTCAAGTCGGAAAAAATGCGTGAAAAATCTATTATGACATTTCGGGTCTTGACAAGTTGATGAAAAGTCATTAATGATTGGGCCAAAAGCATGCCGACCACTTGGTTCTTCGACCGCAATCGCCACCCATGGAATGTTTATAGAATAACAACAAATTGGTCGACCCCACCCCTCCCCTTTCCCCCCCCCCATCCAGATCCAATGCCTGGCAGAGGCGTGAAAGTCAACAAGACGACAGTCATCAAAATGCCAACACGACTACGAAAACAACAACAACAACGACAACGACAACAACAAACAAAAAAAAGAAGTTGACATATTTGGCCTGATTTCAGTGCTTTTTTGGAAATAGGAAAATGACGTGGCATGCCAACTATTTAGCCATTTGCTTAAGAGGCAAGGTCGCCCAGAGCTTTCTGCCCGCCCCCGCCCCCGCCCCTCTTATTTCGAGTGCCAACAAACAACTTTCAACTTTGCTGCACTTCAAAGGCGCTTTGATTTGTTGTTATTGTTGTTGTGTTTCTTCTTTTTTTTTTTATTGTTGAGAAAGCGGTGGGTGGAGGAAGAGTGGAATCCGTCTTGTGGCTGGAGTTGGCTTTGACTGCCCCGCGTATTTGTTTTACTTTTTGCTTCAAGTTTTTTCACTCAGAAAATTGAATCCTTTTGCTTTTACTCAAAGTAAATTGCCCGAAAGTGGCACCAAAAGTCCTCAAATCATCATTTTCGATTTAAAAGATACTCCAAAAATTAAGTCACTGTATATTTTCAAAATTATAAAAACTTTCCAGTCCCGAATTTTCAGAGAGCCTGTTCCGAATTCAAGAAACTTATAAATAAGTTTGAAAGAGTTTCGGGATTAAATTTCGGAATGAAATCCTCAAATAAAACCTTTGTAAAAGGATCTACGGAATCTTGGGGAAATGCAGAAAAATAATCTTTGGAGTCCTGAAAAAGGATCCACGGAATCTTGGGGAAATACAGAAAAAGAATCTATGGAATCCTGAGAAAATACGGAAGTATATCTAGGGAAATCTGATTCCTTCAAAAAATTTCCAGCTGCAAAAGTTTTGAAACCAACCTCGGTTATACACAAACCGTATTATTAGCTAAAAGTACTGACATCACCCCCAAAAACACAAAAAAAGAAAGGCGCAAGACCAAGTGATTCCCCCATAAGATTGAAAAATGCCCAACTTTTTGATCTTTACAAAAAAAAAAAAAAAAAAGTGATTTTTATTTTCACCACTCTACCTTTTGCTTGTTTTATTTTCAGATACATGTGGCACACACATACACATGTGAGTGTGTGTGGGTGAGTGTTAGAAGGGTTGTGTGGGTATTCTTTTTTAGAGAACCTGGGCGAGGGTTTTAGTGAAAAGCGCTGAAAACTTAATCGGATTTGGTGTGCTCACTTGTTTTCTGCCCCGACCTCAGGCCAACTCAAGCAAAAGCCAAGGCAAGAGGCCACGGCTCAAAAAGCAAAAAAAAAAAAAAAACGTAAAAAGTAAAACGAAAATTTTAAAATTCAACCGGCATAAATCAAACACTCAGACGACGGAGAAGACGACGACGACGACGGCGACGTCACCGGCAGGCAATTTTCGTGCGTTGCCTAAAAAGAAACAAACAGGAAAAAAAGGATAAACAGCAACAGCCAAATCCTACATATTTCTCTTCCACACCCACTCCGCCCCCTCTCTCTAAGCCAACTCAAAAAATATTTACGCCTCAAAAAACTTTTTCGAAACTCATATTTAAACTTTGCGTGTGGGTTTTCCTTAATGTTTTTCCTCCTTCTCCTCTCCTTCTTCTTCTTCTTCCAAATTTTTTTTTCTACCCCTTGAGTGTATGAGTGTGTGTGTGTGTGTGTTTGTCTTGTTGATTTTAGGAATCTAATTTGAACTTAAATTGATTTTGACTTGGGCATTTTTCAAAGCCAAAATCAAGCAAAAGAAAAGAGAATTTCAAAAATTCAAATAGTGCGGTAAATTCTAAAAGAGTTTTCAAGTTATTCCGCCCCCTTTCAAATCAAAACTCCATTTATCTGGCTTATTATTAATTCGTTAATATGCTGTGGCTTATATTTTCCACAAATCCTTTTCAATTTTTTCTTTGCTTTCATTAAGAAATTTCAGATTTTTCGAGTATTTTGTCGGTTTTCTTTGATTGCGCTCGAATGATTTTGTATGTGTCTGTCTGTCTGTGTGTGTGTGTGTGTGTGTGTGTGTTTGGGGCTGCTTTTGATTATGTGTGGACGGTGTCCATGTTAAGGTTGAAAGGTCAAATGTGAAGATTGACTAACTGAGTGTATAAATAGTTGACATAGGCTGCTCTGGCCTAGAGCCTAGGTTGGGGCTCTGCCTGATCGGGTAATGGCCTCCAGGACATTTCAAATAAATGTGCGTATGCACTTAATCAAATTAGGTGGTTTGTGTGGTTGATTTGAGTGTATGTGTGTGTGTGTGTGAAGGCGCATCACAAAAGCTTTGAAAATCGTTTAATTTTAGAGTCTTTCTGGCCAGGAAAATAATTAGGTTTTCCTCGATTTGCAAAAGGGACAGCGGGAAAAATCTATACCGCCTTTAATGTGGCTTTTCGGAATAATTATCAAAGTTGGCAAGTCGACGAGGCGTACGAGTAGTTCTGAAACAGGTAAAAGGTATTCTGTCAATTTTTCAATTTCTTTCGAAATTGGGTGACCCACATTAAAGTTAATTAACATTAAAAAGGTCAAGAAGGATATCACATTTTTCCCTATTTAGATCTACTTTCAAATTACCCAAAACAAAGAGGTGTAAATAATGGACTTCTCATAGAGAGAGAGAGGGAGAGGTTGAGTCAAAGGACTCGTGTCCTATTGAAACGTTTTGTGTTTTGAATAACAAACAAATAAAATGAAATGAATACACCGAAGTGGGTTGCCAATTTTACAGCCGACAAATAAACCAACCAAAACACAAGACACACACAAAAAAAAAAAAAATGAAAAGAGAAGGAAAAATTACTCAAAAATGAAGGAGGGGGGAGTAGTGTAGTGAGAAGAGTGTGTATCCCAATGTGACCACAGATAGGCGTGCGGTGGGTAGGGTGGGCGGAAGGACAAAACGTTCCAGTTTTAGCAGCCACAATTTGAAATATTTCCTCCAGCATATTTGAGAGACAGCTGAAGTTGTGATGGCCGAAACTGTACCTGGTCGAAGTATGGGGCACCGCATCACGACAACAGAGGCGGCTCAGAACATTGAAGACGGGATACAGACAATTACAGAAAGTGTGGTGGCCAGCCAACCAGCTAGACGATGACGTGCCTGAGTTTTCTCTCCCAGTTGGCATTCCTTTTGTTTATGCTTTGTTTTCCGTTTCGTTTCGTTTCGTTTTTTTGTCCAAAGTGTGAACAGAGAATGTGAAAGACAACAAATAAAACGTTCCGTTGGCAAAGCGCCGCATTTTGTTAGGTTAGGCTTTGGTGTGGTTTGCCATTGTACTGACCAACATCATTCTCGTCTCCAGATTCAGTTGCACCTTTTGCCGACCATCCACCCACAAGTACGTACACAATCGAGTGTAATAATGAAGTACGTTTCATTCCCAACCGTTTGCGGGCAGACAACTACAATGGCACTAACGAGCTGCGGGGACATTTTCACCTTTTCTCGGCTTATTTGATTTTCGAGTTAAAACAAAATTCTTCTAGAAATACCCGGGCCTCCGGCACAAGTCAGTCAGCCAAACGAATTCTCCCACATGGCCAAAACATCAACTCATTCCAGCTCGTTTTTGCTACGGTCACGCGGCGTTAGCTGGATATTTTTGGTTATTTGTTAGTCGTTTTGCTTTTTGCTTTTGTTTTCTTGTTTGTCTGTTTATTTGCTGGCTTATTTGCTTTATCACTCATGTGTTTGATTGTATGAGTAGGCGGATGGTTGTTGGTTGGGTTACCCTTAGGTCGAGTCTATTGTGTGAAATTCCAAACTTCCACTTCATTTGTACTCTGTACAAGCTATGGACTGACTCTCTGAAAATTTCTTACTTCTCGACCAACAATCAACATTTTTGGTTATTTACCCATTTCCAGCAAATACCTTTTCAACCATAAATATTATTTTCCCTTTTTTTTTTTAGGTATTTTGAATTTTACATTTATGTCATATTATATTTATTACAAACAAAACCTTGACAAGCTAACAATTTTCCCATTCTTCCGAATCAAGCATATTTTTTTTAAGATCGATTGGCAGCGCTGTTGCGCTCGAGCGACGGTACTAGTTCAATCGCTGATCGTTCTTGTTCATAAATTTGTGAACGGCTCGTAAGATTCGTATTTTTCGCTTGAAAAAAAAAGAAATTAATTTTTTTTTTTTTTTTTTTTTTTTTTTTTTTTTACATTTCTTTATTTACATTCTGTTTGTAGACAATGCGTAAATTAATAACTAAACTTAAGAAACTAACAGGTACAATAAATTCCCATTGAAATCCATTGTTGTAATGAATTATTTAAATTGCTTTTATTTATTCAGACTCTTAAAGGCAGGAATTTTGTATGAATGCTCGCTACGCTTTATAGTTTTTGCGACGTCTTTTACTTTTAACGGGAGAAGATGATCTGGGGCGAATTCTTTTACGCGAACGGCGGAAGTGTTCACAACCAAAATTCTTGATCAGATCCAAGGTGCATACCTTCATGGTTTTCACAGCTGGCAAATTTACATTTTCCGGAGAGAGATGTTCAAGGTTAATAGTTGTAATATTAACCGTACTGTTTCTACGTATTGTAATCATGTTAATCATGCAACCGGAGTTCAGATCATTTAATATACCAGCCTTAGTAGCATTGAAGACCCATTCCTGAGCCTTGCGTTCGGTCATTCTGCGTTTCCAGCCAAGTTCCAAAGTACCCATGGCCGCCATGTGGCCAGACCCCAAAGAGATGAATGGTCCGCTATCGGTGCAGCCGTCATGACGAGTACAGAAAATATTTGCGGTTGTCGAATCGATACCACCGACAATGAAGTTGGCACAGAATTTCCCCGCAAAACGGAAGAGGGCTTGCTTAATCAGCTTGTTGGCGGTAATCACTTTAATATGCCGATTTGTGTTCATAGAATGCAGTTCGAGTTGGGCTGTCATGAGATACGAAATCATATCCAAATCTGCCTGCATACCAGTGCCGGCGCAACTGGAAAATTTTTACTGTCAATCAATTACCAAATCGAAGGACTTCATTTTCTCGACTTACTAAATATTTGGATGGAGTCTGTATATCTTTTGTTTTTCCTGGGCATATATCGACTTATCCTGAACGCGACGAGTAGCGGCACCAATTATTATGCCGTTACTGAATCTGGCAGCCACAAGCGTAGTCCCTGTACAACGTGCCGGCGTTCCCTGATATCCCTGAGCGATTAAAACAGTGTTTCTGAATGATATTAGGTTGATAAAAGCATATCAAAAATTCGCAATATTTGCCTACCGCAGACAATTGTCAAAATTAAAGCCAGTGCTATTTGGACGGGTGGGAAATTGCGGCTCGTGCTTCTCGCTACTCATAAAATTTGAAAAGTGCGGCAACATTTCCTGCGGACTTTACTCCCGGCGAGGACTTTACCTAAACAGTAAATTGTATTAGTATTTTTATTTTTTTGTTTATTTTTGTGTTAATATAAAAAAATATGTATATTTTGGTATTCCACATATTTGAGGCATACTTCGATATAAAATATATGTATATATATTTTTTAAACTAATTTTCAATTCGATTTAAGCCAAAGAAAATATTGACCATTTTAAAATACGAAGCATATGATAATCAAGTAGCCATTTAAATAATCCATCAAGCAACATTTTTCAAGGGTCAAAACTCTTTCACAAAAGACGACGATGCTCTGCCAAATAAGTCTGTCGAGTATGTGTTGCAAAATGTGGCAGCTGTTGAAGGTCAAATAAGAGAATAACAGGCAAGGAGCAAAGCAAAAAAAAAAAAAAATTAATGCCGCCATCGCTGGCGTCGATAGACCCAGGATAGACCCGAGCAGACCAGGCCAGAATGCTCATGGAAAATTACAACTCTGGTTTGATAGAGCCGCGACTACCAGCTCCTTTTGCTGCCCAAGTGGGCGTGCCGCTGCCGGTGACTCCACCGTTGGGTCTGTGTATTTTTGAGCAAATGAATTTTTAATAAAAGCGCCACATGTTGCCAATAGAAGTGAAAACACAAAGGGCAGAGCACCAGAACTAGCCTGCTGGCATTTCCCCACTTTGTTTATATGAGGAGCGGGCCGGTCGGCTGTCTGACTAACTGACTCTTTGGCTACCTGAGTCTGTTGAGCTTCCCCGGTGTCTCGCCAATCGACCGGTGACGGGTCGAGCCCATTAGTGAATGAATTTTTATGCCCTCACCCATCCAGCCAGCAACACCACCAGCGTCACCGCCGTCAGCATCATCCACTTGCAATGCCTTTTAATGTTGGCTCAAAGCTTTTTGCCTGCTCTATTTATCTTATGCATATTTGTCGGTTGACTCACCGTACAACAAACTGGGCGTCCTGCCAATGGGCCAATGCCAGCCAAGCCGTTCGTAACTTTCCAGCAAACATGACAAATATAAAAATTGACTACTACCCAACAGCTCGCAGGCCCACAGGACGAGTTGGTAAAACCTGCGCAATGCTATGAACTATCCAAACAGAGAATACAAACATATAAAAATGCAAAACAGTTTCCTCCACTCCTCTCCTGCCAGCGCAGTCTGTCCGTGTCCCAGGAAGGCCAGACTCGGTTGATGATATACTTTTATTTTGCCCCCCATTCAAGTTGAAATTTATGTTTGAAGTTCATAATCGATAAAAGTGCAAGCCTTTATTTAAAGCTGCTGAGATAATCAGGCAAACAGCAAGCAACAATAAATATGCGATACCATAATGTCGGTAAAACTGAAATCCAAGTACTCGGTATCCATCAATTGAAATGCAACAATTAATTAAAATAACAGAATTAACAGACACTCAACTGAAAATGAAAAAAAAAAATAAATAAAAAAATGAACAAAAAGCCAGAAATGCAATCACGAATCATTTGATAAAAGCTTAAGCTCTTTTAAAATTAGTTCCATTTATTCCATATTGCTTAAACGGATTTGTGGTCCCTGGACAAAAACCCAATATTCACAAATTAAATAATTCATATATTTTTGTTGAAATTGGGCCAAGCATACCCAATGAACACAAATCGGTTTTAACTACAGCTCCGACATTGATTGCCGGATCTTATTCATATTTGATATTTGGAAAGCCTATATAAAGATATATATACGGATCAAATTTCGAACCTTAATCGATCTTAAGTAAAGCTCCAATCTTATTGGCCGATCTCATTAAGAATTTATATATATAATTATATTTTTGTCATTTGGTTAGGCCGACTAAATCCAATTCGGTAGGGAATGTGTTAGTCGGATAACTCGGACCACTCTATCTATATAGCTGTCATGCCAAACTATATCGGTCTTGGGAATATCTGGAAAAACTTTGCAAAAAGTTTGTATTCTTCGATACATTTGGTTAGGCCGACTAAGTCCAATTCGAATGGGAAGTATTGAAATATATTGAAGACCGATCTGATACGAATATGTTAGTCGGATAACTTGGACCACTCTATTTATATAGCTGTCATGCCAAACTATATCGGTCTTGGGAATATCTGGAAAAACTTTGCTAAAAGTTTGTATTCTTCGCTACATTTGGTTAGGCCGACTAAGTCCAATTCGAATTGGAAGTATTGAAATATATTGAAGACCGATCTGATACGAATGTGTTAGTCGGATAACTCGGACCACTCTATATATATAGCTGTCATGCCAAACTATAACGGTCTTGGGAATATCTGGAAAAAGTTTGTATTCTTCGATACATTTGGTTAGGCCGACTAAGTCCAATTCGATTTGGAAGTATTGAAATATATTGAAGACCGATCTGATACGAATGTGTTAGTCGGATAACTCGGACCACTCTATCTATATAGCTGTCATGCCTAATTATATCGGTCTTGGGAACATCTAGAAAGCTTGTATTCTTCGATACGCCAAAAACACAACCGTCATCTTCCTTTTCTAAAATTGGAACAATTCATGCGAAATGTCTACTTCGGCGGTTAACTCCATTTGAAGTTGCTGCTGCGTGAAATCAAATCGCTTGAGCATAAAAATTTTCCTTGCCTTATTTATTATTTTCTTCTTTTTTTCCAAATTCAATATAGTTCTTTATTTTTTTTTTTTTTGTTAAATTTGTGTTTGCACAATTTCCACTAAGTGGGTTTTTGCTGCCAACGACGGAAATATTTTGTTAGCTTTTTCGCTTTTTCTTTTTTTTGTATAAAAAATTTCCGAACGATTTGTATTCAGAATTGAGCAAAATAGTTATGTTTGCGTTGGTCTTATTAATTTTTGGTTTTTGTTTTTGATTTCAATCTAAAATATATTTGTGTGCGTGTGCGTGTGTGTGTGAATGAATGAAAGGCTTCGATCCGTAGATATTCTTCTGCTGGAAGCCGGAGTCCTATTTATAGCAATTAGTTTATGTTAATGATACGGCTAAACCATTGGAGAATACGTCCGAAAAAACTGGTTGTACGGCTTGATTCGTCCTTACTGACTTCGAGACTGGCTGTCGGTATATCGTCTTCCATACTTGGGCTATTATTGGAGAATTCGTCATCGACTGACATGCGTTCGTCGTCTGCTTCACGATCTTGCCATTCTGCTGGCTTCACAGAAATAACCAAATTTGGCATTTTCTTCACCACAACCCGACCTTCATTCATCACCACGTCGTAGGTGGGAGGGCGCAAGGTGAGGCTAACTTGAAAAGAAGCCTTATTGTCCATGGCGATGGGATGCATTGAGCTTTCGGCGATATAGATTGCTTCCAAGTCGAGGATCTTGCGGTTGAGGATATCGATTGCCTTCTCATTGCTGGACTTGACAATTTCATAAAGCATATTCCAATCAAGTATGGACTGGAGCAGGTCGGTACGTGCAACAGCAGCGGGAATATGGATGCGAAAGCTGCGTTGTTGCCAAAACAAATTAATGCTTTCAATGCTAACGAAGGCCTCCAACAGAGTGTCCGGTTCCAATGAGTTCAGATCTTCCAACTTATCAATATGAGTCACACATTTGCGGTTGCAACCCCACATTTTTCAACGGAAACTTGTAAGAAAATAAAATCAAGAAGAAAAAGAAGAAGAAGTTAAATATTTTCATATAAAAAATAAACAAGGAAATATGGCCAATTTTTTGTTGTTGTCTTTTTTAAATTGGTGCATTGCCTACTGTCAGGCCAGGCCAGGCCAGGCCAGAGCAGACTGGGCCGGGTCAGGCCAGGTCAGGCAACAATTGTGTTTATTGTATTTAAATGAACTTATTTATTGTTATGGCCGACAACGGAGACAGCAGATATAACCAGACGACCAAAAGAAACAAATTGACCAGTGGCTTAGTTATTTTTGGTTGGTGGATCCTTGGTTGTTGGAGGAGGTGGCTAGCCAGGGAATTCTTGTGGCAAGTAGAATAAAATACTGTTCACTTGTTGATACACCTCCCTGGTGGGTCACACTTTTCTCTTTCTAGGATTTTTATTTCTTGGTGTTTTTTTTTTTTTGTTTGTATCCACTCAAATTCCCCCTGCTGGACACGGCGCTTATGGCAAGGGAGTTGTGCAGGTTGACAACAACAAAAGTAATAAAAACTGAAATGTGTCGCAACTGCGGAGGAATGAAAAGCCAAGGGGAGAACACTGAAAAGAGAAAAAAGCAAAGCTGAAGGACAGAGGAGTCAGGATTCAGAATTCAGGATCATGACTGGGAGTGGCAACTGCCGACACAGAGAACGAGCCTGTGAATGAAATTGTTTAGAGGTGAAAGCGACAGTGCCACCGAGCATCGCAATACAATGTCGTGGCAAGCCTGGACTCCAGGCAGACTTCCCAGACTTTCCCCACTGGGCAAGCACAGAATCCGCAACGGATACGCATTATTTTTGCCAAGCGAACAAACAGTCAGACACAGAGGCAGGGATAGGAAGTTGCTGCTGCTTCTGCTGCTGCTGCCACAACAATAAGCCAAATGAGCAACTGCAATTGAGCAAAAAGAGTCTGATGAAGTGGCGGTGGCGGTGGCGGCGGCGGCGGCAGAGAGGAGAACCACCCAGCAAGCGACTCGCTTGGCATTACAAAACGTCTGGGAATTGCAGACGTTTGTGGTGGCGTCGACGTCGACGTCGACGAGTCATGGCGATTTAATCTTTGCAGACATTTTTATTCAAATTTATTTTAATATTTTTCTGCCGTTTGCTGGCCGACTCTGTCCTGGACGCCTGCGCTTTCCGGTCACACAAACACACACACACACACACACACACGCACATGCAATACATGAAATTATGACCTGAGCTGTATGCTCTGAATTCTTCTTTATGGCCACAATGTGTTTGCCGATTTGCTGCAAGTTGCAACAACTAACAAATCGTGCAACTTCTGCTTTTGTAAAACGGTCCCTTGTCATATTGCCTCTTATTTTGCCAAAGTATTTCTAAGAATAATTTCTTGATGTTTCGTTTTTTCTTGCGGAACTTAAAAAATTTACGGCTTCTTAAGATTTACTTACAGTCACAGTTTGGGTTAGCTTGTAACGATGATAAAATGGAATATTTAAATATTTTGCTTATATGCAGCTGCCTGATTAACTGTAGAAAATTTAACAGTTTTTGATTAATGCTGAGCAACTGTGTGTGACTTTTATATCACTGCTTACTTTTCTGGAAATTAAAAGACAAAGTTCCAAAAATGTTCTTTTGTAAGAATCAAAAGTTCACATTTGTTTTCACTTAAGAAAGTATGAAAAAAATTGTCTACATAAAAATATAAATTTTTTTTTAATAATTCTAGATAATAGCTAGACTTTACCATTTATAAAAAGAAAAAAAAAAAAACAATTTGTCGTAGAAAGAACAATTCCAAAGCTTCTCCAGCGTTTGCCGTTTTTCAACACTGAAAAAGTGTGACCCCAATGAGTTATTCAGTATTTCCGTCTCTCTGGCTCGCGCGTGCTTACAGTTTCAAATATTTTGGGAATTCTAGAAAGATGTGAGTAATTTTATATAGATTGTTGGCTCCCCTTGATTTCTCATACATATGTGTTTCAGGAGCTGCCTAATAACTATTGCCTCATTGGTTGTCCTAGTGACATTGTGCTTGATTTTCGCCTTCGATAAACTCATTACTTTCTTGGTATTTATGCGGCGGAGCCTTAAGAGTATTGAACACGTGGTCTACTATATAACGCCGATTTCACCCGTGTCTTCTGCTCGCCTGCGCATGGTTCCTCGCAAGGTGCTGGTCTTAAGCCTCGATGAGACCCTGGTACATTGCATTCGATTGCACCGAATGACTAGTGAGATTTTATTCTCCTCGCTGCCATATGACTATAGCTTCCTTTTGGGCTCGACGGAGAACAGCAATAGGTATCTGGTATACAAACGACCCCATCTCGATTTCTTCCTTCAAACGGTGGCCACCTGGTATGATGTAGTGGTTTACAGTGCATCCACCGAGGAATACAGTAATCCCATTTTGGACTTTTTGGAGGGCGGACGGAATTTCTTTCAAAGACGCTTTTTCCTTCGCGATTCCATTGTGGTCAGCGGTCGGCGTTGGAAATACATTAGCCGCGTTACCCAAGATACATCTCAACTCGTTATGATCGAAAACTCGATCATGGAATGTGAATTATACCCTGAAAACACGATACATATCAAAAGCTTCTTCGGCCATCCCGAGGACTCTGAGCTCCTGAATATGCTCATTTTGCTGGACTGCATCCGTTTCATGAAGGATGTTCGCCATCTTCTTCGCCGCAGCAACTACAACAACGCCTTGCAATGCACCTAGGCGCCTAACCGTTCACTTTTTTTTCTTATTTTTTAAATTCAGTAACTTCTTAACTATCACAAGGTGCCTGGTCAAGTTGGTGACAATTCGTTTTTTGTTAAAAGCCGACAGATGGGTTGCAGCCAACTCATATGACAGCTTAGCCAGACCAAGAACCTAGCAGGCAAAGTACAGTCGGGACCAGTTCGCCATAATATGCTTAAGTGTGCTACGATTCTCCAGCCGCCTGGATGTTTTCAGATATTTTTCAATTCTAGATTAACGAGGGTTCTTTGTAAACTACATCAAAATGAACTGAATCAATTGCCTGGATAGTCCTAATGCTACCCTTGGGAAATTTAACTTCTTGCTAAAAATTTGTGAAAACTTTCTAACATTAACTTTTCTTTTTTTTTCATAAAAATGTTGTCAATTGGAGAATCGGGGTAATGCACACAATTTGTAATTTTCCAAAATAAAAACAATAAAATTAATTTAATTAAGATTAAATAATGAAACTTTGACTTATTTCAGAGACTTCTTGTTGGTAATCCGAAACTTTGCATTTAGCCCACTCACACTGATACGTATAGAATATATTTAAAAGAGGACCAAGTGTGCAATGGCGAGAAGGAGTGAGCCGAGTTGAAAGGAACCAGGCTTTAAGTAGTTCTCCGGTCCTCTGCGAATGTCATCTCTTTTGCTTGGTCTTGTGGAGATAGGCAAACACCATGTGAGGGACAGAGCGGCCAGCGAGACAGACAAACAGACATGTTGTCAACTTTGCAAAAAACGGAAGTTGGAAATTTCTCGGTGCGCTGCTTTGGTCGGTTGGCCTGACTCTCTGACTGCCGGGCTGCCGGACTGCCGGGCTGACTGCCTGAACCGTAGAATTCATTACGGCGGAAAATGTAAAAGGCATAAACAGCATCGCACAACATCCGCACACAACTGTCCATCCAATTGTCCAACTGTCCACATATACATATCCGGGACTGGCCAAGCCTAAAAACGAGAGTGCACGTTGGCGAGACGGGAAACTGCTTGGACAGTTCTCCTGTTTGCCGTTTAATATGCTAAATGTTAAAATTTGTATACGAATTTAATGCAAGTCGAAACTGTGATGGCATGTTGGACCCTCCCCACCCCCCAAATTCCTAACCCACCGCAAAAAAAATTCCAGACCAGAGAAGAAGTGCCATGGCAACTTTACTGCACTTCGCTCGCCGCGTGTCTCCGCTAAGGTCAACGTAACAGGACAAGACTGGAGAAGAAAAACAGGTCAGGCGCCGTGTTTTAAATTGGATTTGCCAGTACCACACAAAAAAAAAAACACACACACATACACTCATGTAGAGAATTTGGTGTTACCGGGGTGTAATTGGCGGCAGATAGTGGAATGACTGGATCGTTAGTTGGCAACCACCAGGATGAAGTGGATAGGCGATTGGTAGCTGGTAGAAAAGTGTAAGCCGATTTGTTCAGTATTTTCTGGCCATGCATACTCTATACAGACTATTGGCATTGCATAATATCAACAAAGGTGAATACGGCTAATGAAAATCTTGGTATGTTCCACGGCTTTTGATCTCTCAACCTGCTCCGATGCTGGCGGCCAAAGTAGCTTTATTCTGAAAAAAAAAATATGGAATAACATCTAATCAACAGGGGAAAAAAACCTTGAAATTGGAAAGCTTAAGCTATTCTGGTGGTGATGCAAAATTCTTGGAAATTAAGAAAGTGGAATATATTTACTAAATTAAATATCACGGAGGCAAACCGAGTTTCCTTTCGACTCTTTTTTTTTAAGAATATTTTGAACTTGCTCTTTTTATTTGATTTTAGATTTTCGGAAGCTTCGAATTTATTTCAAATGTAATTTGCTCCTTTTCTCTTCATCTCCCTACTCAGTTCTTTATATGTATTGGCCTTGTAAGTTGTAGCTGATGTTATAAAAAGCTAACCATTTATCGATTTCATTCGAGTACACGTCGAGTGCAGACATTTTGGATTGCACGGCAGCCACTTTCTACCTATGCAAATGTGAATCCTCCGGCCCAGTCGACTGCTGAGCCGAGCTGAGTTCTCTGGGTGAGCTCTCGGTGAACACCAAGCTCACTGCAACTTGGGCAACAAGCTGACTGCATCTTTCTCCATGTTGTAAATACCGCCATTAAACGGATTGGGTGAGAGAAAACTGATAGGTATTCACGGTGATTGGAAGTCTATAAAAATCTGCGCATAAACTCAGTACCACTTCTGGTAAATCGAAATGAAAATCTACAACTTGTTGGCTTGGCTGGATTTCATGGGGAATGGGCTTGGACTTTCTCGGTTTTGTTGTGTGCCACCGTTTATGGAAAACTTGTTGAAGTTTCTGCCGTTCGGCGAGAGACGTACGAGAGTGGAGGCAGTTTTTTCTTCTTTTTTTTTTTTTGCCTGCCAGCTTTCACAATCGCTTCTCTGGCTCTCATTGCCTCTTTGTATATTCCCTCTGCGGCTGTTGTTGGGGGAATATCATGACGCTAATTCATGTGTCGAATACAGAGCAGAATCGATTAAATAGTCACTGGGAAAAAGAGTGCTTCTGCCTTTCGTATATGCAGATTTTTATACTCTCTTCGAAAAACGGAGACAATATTCATTTTGCTCTGATGTTTGTGACGCTAAGAACCCCTCATCGTAGATCCCCAAACGCCACTTGTAAAGTAGTCAGTTAAGATATATCCGACTGTCTGACCGTCTGTAGAAAGCTTGTCTTTCAACCTAAAAGCTATCTTATCAATCGGACCACTATATCATATAGCTGTCGGCTTTTGGAATATTCCTCAGATTTTAAGACTGATCTCTTTTAAAATTGATATTTCAGACTCTTTGATAAAGATACAAATATGTAGAAAATTTGATTCTATATCAGATCAACCTAAATCGAATAACTCCAAAATTTAATGATCGATCGCAGTCATATTTGATATTCAGGTTTTTTGCTATGTGTACTTTAATTAAGTCAGATTGGGCTTTGAAAAGAGTCTATAGTCTTCGGCAATCCGGGTATAATATTGGGGGCTTTATTTGGTCCTGGGACGCAGAATCTAAGCATTCAATAGACTTGGACTAGCGATTCTCTGAACCGAGTCCTTGGTTTATTCCAAATTTACTTTATTTTGTGTGTGTGTGTGTGTGTGTGTTTTTATTTTTTTCTGAATTAATAGTCTGGCCAATTGCAGCCACAAATGCTCTCACATAAATATAATTTAAAATAAATAAATGTGCCGTTGAAATAATTTTCAATTACAATAAACAAACCGCAACAGCTTAAATGACATCCACGCACACACACACACACACGCACACGCACACATACATATACACAGAGACAGACATTCGCGAACAGTTTTGTATGTTTCATTGATATTTTCAATACACAAAAATATAACTGTTTATTTAAAAAATATAAAATAATAATAACATATGTTGGCTCTGGGTGTGTGTGTGTGTGTGTGTGTGTGTTGCCTGTGTGTGTGTGTTTACAGGCAATTATTCTGCCTGAATGTCATAATCAAATTAAAAGGTTCATCTTTCCATATTGCCACTTAATAATCGTTGTAAATACACATGTATTTGTAAATGTCCACAAAATCATCATATTTATCATAGATGCATATATATATATATATATATATATATATTATTTTTTTGTTTCTTTTTTAATAAACGTGCACTTATCATAATGAATGCCATTTTATTTAATTGGCAACATTGAAAATCAAATTTACATACTTTCAACAACAGAAACAGGACCGATTGTTGAAATCGGATGCGGTCGCTATTGGGATACTCTCTGGAACCCTAGCAGACTGAACAAAACCCAATAGGATTATGTCATCCAATAGCCAAAGTAGCCAGTCTGGAAATCAACAGTCAATAAATGAAGTGATCACGGCAAAGCAAGCACGCCATCTGGCGGACTTGTCAAACGCTGAGAGGAATCGAAACCTTAATTCTGAAATCTTATATTCCGTATATCTGCTGTAGTTATAGTCCCTTTTTTTCTCATGTTTGGTATCAATCAAAAGGGTTTTTCGGAGAACTAACTTACATTAAAATTTGAAGGTAGAATGAGGGGGAAAAAATAGACTGACCTGTAGAGTCTTTAAGATTTTCAACCTGATTATATGGTGGTTACTGACTTGTAGAGTCTTCAAGATCTTAAAGATTTTTCCATACAACCTGATTATATGGTGGTTAGCTTTGGTAGTCATACACTTGCTCAGACTTAATATGCTCTTAACCTTTGAGTTCAGGGTATAATTTATTATATCCGAGTACAGTTATTAATGATTTCAACTCCGATTTTAGTTGTAGAATCTCTAGTAATTAAATCAACACAATTTGTCAATGCAATGGGCGTGTATTCATTTTTGATGGCTGCTGTCCTATTGGTTTTTTTTTTTTTTTTTGATGTAAAAAACTATGCAAAATTTAAAAATGCTTAGAAATTTGATCAAGTCTCGAGGTAAAGTTATTTAAGAGAACATCCTATCTTTCTTATTATTTTTCCCTTTTTTTTTTAATTTTTTTTTTTGCTAAAAATAGAATTCTAAAGTTATTTCCGGCTTAGTGAGTTTGTGTCACTTCCGCTGTGACAGGGCATACTTTTAGGGGCAAGAGCAAGCCAGACAGTTCTGCCTTTAGCCAAGTTGTGTAGTTTTTTCTCTCTCTTGTTGTTGTTGTTGTTTTTGTTGACATTTTACTTGCGGCTGTTTTTATTACCGGAAAAGCAGCAAAGAGTATTAAAATTACCAGCAAAACACATTTAATATGTAACGGCGTTTGTTGTTGCTGTTTTATTTATTCTTTGGCTTCTTCCTCTCTTGCTCTTTTGCTCACAGACAAACACATACATACATATAGTCAAGTCCAGGCCTATACAGTGGCTTACGTATATGAAGCAAGTCACATACTTAAAAAAGCGGCAAAGCTGTACAAATACTGCTGTCACCTTTGCCCCCCGCCTCGGCAGTTGGCCTGCCCATCTCTATGCCGGTCTCTTGGTCTATAGGAGCAGGAGGCAGCACTCGGTACGTACATATAAATCCCTGAGCTTTTGTGAGCGCCAACATTTTTAACATACTAATTAGTCTTTTGTAAGATTCATTATCATAACTGTAATTAACAACAAAAACGCGCACAAGAGAGAGGCCACTACCAAAGCAAGGCCCCGCCGCCTCCGCCTCCGCCTTCGCCTCCACCAGCGCCCACCCTCCAGTCTTTTTGCCAGTCTCGGTCTCTGCACTCTTGGCCCCTCTTTATCCATTCCACAAAGCTGATGTTACATAGGCCGCAGCAGGGGGCGAGTTCGGCAGGGTTGGAGGGGTAGTGGGAGTGGGAGTGGGAAGCTGGTTGGGGCCATGTCAACAAAAATGATTCCAAACAACAACGACAATGAAAACAAAAAGAAGAAACAACAGCAACAACAAAAAGAGAGCATTCAATGCCGCTTCGTCGCCGTTGCCGTTGCCTGTTGCTGTGGCGGGCCTAATCCTTGTTGTTCTTGTTATACCCTCCAACTTAAGCAGGCTTAGGGGTACTTTGAGCTTATGCCAAAGTATGTAACACGTCAATGGCGAAGCCGAAGAGCATAAGCCCTGCTATATCGTAAAGTCTTTGGCCAAAAATTGTTACTTTGATGGAGCCTCTGCTGATCTTTATTTGATGAGGTACGGACAAGATCGGTGATTCCGAAATGTTAGACTATAACCGGCAGGGTATTGGCTGAGGCAGACCTCTCCAATTTAGTGTTGTCAGTTTTTTCTCTGCCTCTCCAACATCGCCCTACTCCTTTTCACGCGGCTTTGGCAGCCTTCAGGACATGAAACGCTCAAAGCCAATGCGGGATGTTGATGGCTAAAAAAAGGTGGCTAGCATGGAACTTTTTCAGCCTGAGGGGGCGCCGAGGTTCAGGCTTTCGCTGTCATGTGTGTGTGTTTTGTTTGGTATCCTCCTCTTCGGTGCTGTCCTGTCGTATCCTGGGCTCGCTGTTTCCATGTTATGCCTATAGTAGGCAACTGGCTAGTGTGGATTTGTGTGGGTGTGCTTAGATTTACATAAGTACTTAACTGTTTTAATTTTTGTTGCGGTTTCAGCAGCTCGGCCGCCACATCATTTGGATTTTCTAGTTACATGCATCCACAAGCTGCTGACTTTCTAATGGTGCCCACAAATTTCCTCCAACCCCTCAGCCCCAGGCCCCCAGACTACCAGACTCCCTGACTCACTGACTCCCTGCTCTGTAGATTCACACACATACCAGCTAAATCCCTTTAAGCCTGAAACCTAAACCTCAACTCTCTCTCTCTCTCTCTCTCTCTGTCTCTGTCGCTCTGGCTTTCTTTCAGTCACTCTTTTGTCATTTGTCTCACTCGCTCTTATTGGGTGTTTAGGTACTTTGTGGGTTGACTGGTTCTGTGGTTGGACTTGTCGCCTGTGATTAGAGGGCTTTGTTTAGGCATTTCATTTTGATAGTTGGCCAATCTGGTTAGATAAATCTTTATAGTACGTCTAGGGCTTGCGAGATCTCTAAAAATACACAAGCTTAAATTCAGGACATAAAATAGCAAGTGTCGAAACTGTTGACTCCTGGGTCTTTGCCGGCTTCCCAGAATGTGTTGATATACAAAGGTATGAATTTGTCTCACACTCTGAAGTTTTTGCCGAAATTTAAATTCATTTACTCTTTCGATTGTTTATTTAAATAATAATTATAATCAAATTGCGCAAATAAGTTAAATACAATAGTTTAGTTTATCCTTGAATTACAATATGCAAAGCATTTTCCATATTTAATTGTGATATTTGAAAAACAATTAATATGAAAATAATTGCATACATTAAGCATTATTTTGATTATTATTTATTCTGTAATCACTTTAATCAACCCTAATTAAATTATCCTCTCGGCGTAGATTTCGATAATTCATAATTTATGCGTTTTGTATTTAAATTTGTTCTATTATTTGTGAGCTGCTTCTATGACTACTGTTTTGGCTTTGTCATTGTTTTTGTTTGAAATCCGAGTCTGTCTAATAGTAGGAGTCATCTGCCTGAACTATGGAAGCTGTCCTCTGACTTCTGTTGATGTGGTACAAATCGAATCAGTATGGCAACTCTTCTGTCTGTAATTTTACCGTTATATTAGTAGCATATTCTTTGATTATCTCCATTGTGTAGGACTATTGATTTCATGGCTTCGTTCCGGTATGGGACTTTAATTCGATCTAGTCCTCTTTAGTCGTAGCTCTGCCGATTATAGGGTGCTATATTTTATATAGGAACACAAAAGATCTCAGAGTGAACGTTTCTGGCCCTTTCTGTAGGAAACTAAAGCTAGGTATTCATTGGTATTTCGGTAGCTTCAAGAACCAACATATTCTAGAATTTATGTTGAGGTGGTCTGTCTATATATATGTAGATATAAGTTTATTCATATCCCTGAAGAAGGAGAAAGATATTCGACTGTGGAAAACATTGAGAGAAGAGATAAGAAAACACAAAAGCCATAAAATTTCAATTAGGCAAACCATTCAAGAAATTAATTGACAAACCCTCTCTTCTACGTGGAGTTCTTCACTTTATCCATTTAACCATCCACCCAGTCACACCCACACAAAAACACACACACACACACGCGAAAGAGAGAGAGAGAGAGAGAGAGAGAGAGAGAGTCAACAATAACAAGAAGAAGATGAAGAAAAACAACTGTTCTTCTTTTTCACTTGACTTTCCTCTTCACAGCACTCAACGCAATTTGCAGCTTTTCAACATGAAAATTAATTTTCGACAATTTACTGCGCAATCTTACGCAAAAGTTCAACAAAAGCTGCGCGCACTTTACTCCACACACACACACACACACTCACACACACAACCACAGCCGCACAACTCTGCCAACAATAACAAGAACAACAGTTAGAGGAATAAAAAGAAGAACAGTGAAAACAGATGAGTCATATGAGAAGGTGGCAGTCAAAGCAGAGACAAGCAAACGTACAAGCGAGACAACAAATGAACGAGTGAGTGAGACAGCAAATTTAAACGGCCTGGCATTAAAATACCTTTTGCACTTGAACTGACACACCGGGCAGGCTGAAGACAGTATAAAACTTCTTGAAAAATTATGCGCCCAACGCTTTTCGTAGCAAGCCCACACTCACTCACACACACACGCAAACACACACAGAAATGTATGTGAGCGGCAGAGAAGTTATCGCTGAGCCCACTTTCGCTTCCGTCACAGCCGTCAGGAGCGTACAATGAGCGCAACACCGCACCCGGCCGCTCGTGCTCGCGGCCCCTGCCCTAATCTTTATGAGCCTGGGAACAACGACAAAATCATCCACATCTATCTCCGGTTACAACAAACTTATGGGCAGGGGCCGTGGTGGGGGTGAGCGAATTTCAACTACATTGTCATTTAATTTTGGCAATAAATGTGCGCCCTCTAACCACGGAACCTGCAGCGCTCAACTCTCGGGTACCCCCTGCTTCACACACACACACATACACCCACACTTAGAGCGACGCATATGCGCCCCAGCGACATTGTGTGCAAACTGTCTGATAATCGTCTTCCGCCTATTTTAACGTGCCTTCATGGCCAGGACGAAGGACCCAGAGCCCGAGTTTTAGCTCGCTCCCCCCCCCCCCCCTCACTAGCGCCGACTTTCTTGCTTTGCTTCCTTCTTTCCTTATTCTCCTTTTTTTGCGTCTCTCTTTTCTTTTTGGGCCGTGCACATGTGTGCGCTTAAATTATTCAACGGAAAGTGCGCCGACTTCCCCAATGCGGCTCTAAATACCGTTAAAGGCGCCCAACGCCAAACAAACTCACACACACACACACACTCAGGTTCTACCCACTCTATGCAGGCTTCTGTCTAGGGCGATGTGTGCGTGTGTGTTTGTGTGTGAAATATGATATTATGGCGCTCAAATAAATTGCGCGGAAAATTATTATGGCCAGCAGACGATGCCTTGAACCTATCCTCTCGCCATTGTAGCCGCCATGCTTAGCCTAGCTCAGCCGGTGTACCGAGGCAACTCCGTCTAAGTCTCCCCAAATTCCAAGCCTCTTGCCTCTTGCCACTTTCCATGTGATAATAGTAATGTAAAATTAATGCAGAGCCCGAGCCAGTCGTAGATAGCCGGACTATTCCGGGCCTTCCCAACTTCACTCTTGCAGTTCCTTGGTACTTGTGCCTTTCCGTTTGTCTACTGAAACGCAATGAATTGTTAACTGAAATTAAGTGCGATTGGGCCTACTCAATGGCTGGAATTGATGGCCAGGATGTTACTTAGTGACTTACTGACTGCATTTAACCTGCAATTAGCCAGATGCTCTTGTCAATTGTTACAAAATTACGGTTTCTTAATCTTTCAACCAGAGAGAACAATTATGAAAGAGTATAGAAATACATATGAGAGGCTCAGGAATGGCTCATGACTCTCTTATCTTTTGGCGGAAGAATTTATTATTCCAGCGATCTCTATGAATGAGTTCTCAAAAAAATCATTAGAAATATTGAAGATGTGGTAACCAAATCAGAAATAAGTCGGATGACTATTAAAAGTTGGCAAGAACTTACTTCAGGAATTTTGGAACTAAAATTTCTTAACCATCTAAATCTGCTAATGATGGCAGTCGGTTGTTATATTATAAAGATTTTTGGAACCAATCCGACATGAGATCTGAGATATGAATGATGCTGACTAGGCTAGATTCACACAGGTCCCCTACCTGAAGAGTTGAGGTCACTATGAGGCCCTGATTCCGACTGGCATTGCTCATATTTAAAGCGGTAGATCACATTATTTCCCTCGAATATGTCTGGCCCAATCGCGAGGAAACTTGGAAGTCTTTCCAAGTAACTCCACCTTGAATTAATAGAGATATTTCCACTTATTAAAAATTGCTGCCAACTTCTCAGTGCTCTTTGATTTTGAGGAAATATTTTCGTTAGTCAAAAATAGCTTTCTCTTTTTTTTGTATTTTTTTTTTGTACGAAAATCATTATTCTTAAAGTCTCATTTGATTGAACTATTTCGTAAAAGCTTTCATAATTTGGAGGCTTATTTTCAATTTGTTGTTGTTTTTGTTTGTTGTTTTTTTTTTTTTGCATTTCTCTTTAGGCTAGAAATTGCTTCGTTCGCTTTGTGAAAGACTTGCTCAATGAAGAAATTCTTTTGTCTTAGATATTCGTTTTGTTTTGTTTTGGCCAGATATCGGTTGCAGTAGTGGTCCAAAGGTCTACATTCACCACTCAAATGGACCAAATATAAAACTTGCCACTCGAATATCTTCACCGACAAACCAAAAACAAACAAACAAAAACTGAAGTTGAAATTTTTTATACCCATACACCAGCAGTCAAATATTGACACAAGGGTTAGGGATGTGCTCAGGGGCTGAGTCTTTTGTGTGTTGTTTTGTGTTGTTGTTTGGGGTAGGACCAAAGGCAGAAGGGAGAAGGCAGTAAGCAGAGGGCAGCAGGCACAAGTGCGTTTGGCATGAAATGAGCTGAAAATCCTTTTTTGGCAGCATTTCATTTAAGAGGCCAGAAGGACTTCACCTCCACCCTGGCCTGCCAAAGGTCACTGAAGGCTTGGCCCCTCCCTTTCTTTCCAGACTCGACAGCAATGAAGTGAATCGGTATTGGGGAATATTGTTGTTCGAGTTGTTGTAAAGTTAAACTTGTTCTCAGTGTCTCTGAGTGGGTGTTGTGTCGGTGTGTCTGTGTAAGTATGTGTGTGTTTTGAATCCATTTGAAAATGTATTTTGCTGAGCTGCTGTAATCTCTCCGCTTACTTAGTTATACGACCACTTTCACTTTGCTCTCCGCTCTGTCATCGCCAATTGCCCATCTCCATTACTTTGCCCGTCATGCCTCTCACTCTCACACTGACTCTCTCTCTCTCTCTGTCTTGGTCTCAGCAACAATTTTCACAGAAACGCCGTCAGCAGTAAATATTTATGCTTGTGTTTTATTTATTTACATTGTCAAAACCAATTTTGCCCAAGGGTTCAATTGTTTTTCACTTTTATTTCGGCTGCCGCTGCTGCGCCTCTGGCTCAGGGTCAGGTCAGGGGCATGGGCATGGGCATGGGTATGGGTATGGGCACCGCCTGGTTGCCATTTCACTTTCATTGGCGAAAAGCTACTCCCACGCCAATGCCAATGTCAACGACACGCATGCAAACAAACAAAAAGTGTTAAGAGCTGAGGCAGCACCCGAAGCAGGAAACGGAACAGAGCCAACAGAGCCAAGAGAGCCAGTAGAACCGACTGAAACAACAGCAGCCATCTTGCTTGCCACTGACAATGGTTGGAGGATGGTAGTTATTGTCCAGGAGAGAGCTGTTCCCTGGGAAGGGGGTAACTGATTGCTGGGCCAAAGTTTCAGCCAAATGGCGTAAGTGTTGTTTGTTTTCAATTAAAAACCTTTGCCAGTATCGAGTTGCTAACCTCACGGCAACAACACCAACAACTACAACACACACACACACACACACACACACACACACATACACAAAGAAATACTTTCAGTTAACCGAGGGGTCAGAGGTCAGAGCAGGGAGGGGCTGAATGTATGTTTAAGCCACTGGTCCACGTGTAAACTAATTTCACTTTGCCATACTTTACGCTTTTTTTCATCCCTCGATTCGCCGACTGCTCTCTTGGTCCTTGAGAAAGAATTTCTATAGGACTTATTTCAAAATGAAAGCTGGATATCTAGTGGCCATCGAATGGAAAGCAAAATCATTATATTTTTATTTTATTTATTGAACATTAATCCCAAGTCGGCACTCAACTCTGATTGGCATCTGCGCTACGAAGGACGGCGATGTCATTGAAGACTGAATTATAAATATAAATTGGAAGTGTTTCATTTGTTTTTAGAAATCCTGCTTTTCTTTTATTTTATGACTTAATCTTCGACAAAGTAGATGGAGTAAAAAAATCTTTGTGGGAACTCAGGATCATATTATTACTTGGGACTCAAGATCATCGGAATTTCCATTAAAATATTCGAAACTATTTTTTCAATTTATTTAATCAATGAATCCATTTGGTCTTCCTTTTCTATTCTTTCATATTTTTGGTATATTTAGGGTACAAATGGTAGCAAATTCTAAGGGTCAATAAATTGAATGAAATCTCTAAGTTTCTTGTAGATTCTGAATAGCTTATCACATTAAAGACAATTTTCATTGAATAAGGGGAAAATTGTTTTGCCATTGAGTCACAATTGAACCAGGTTTGCCCTAGTCTCTGCCATATATCCTCGCCTTAAGTTTCCCTTTAGCACAAAGGAAAGAAATACATTGGCACTTAGGCCCCTATTGTGGGTTAAATGTTATCTTATGTATGCCCTTAGCCGAATCTAATTCTATTCATCAATGGCGAATGTCAACTGAAATTTTATTCAATTTACCAAATAATGACCCCAATCAATGACCCAAAAGAAGGCAGAAATTTCCAACGTTTTTTCTTCAACATTTTTCCTGAGAGTAAATGTTTTATTAATGACCCAGAGATAAGAAAAGAGAAAGACAGAGAGGGAACAAGCAGACTGATATAAAGTTTCGCCTAATCAAGAGAATTGTATTGAGAATTGTCATATCGGAAATATCTAAAAAGGATTTATTCCTAATGACTCCGAATTGCCACCGATCCAGGCTGGTTTGACGTTATAAAATAAAAAAAAAAAGAAAAATCAAATTGATGGAATATTTTTCACTTTTCTACTTTCGCGGGTTTTGGTCAGCTATTAACGAACTCCGTCTGGTATCGATGAGCTTAACCAAAATGCAATTAGTGGCCGCAGCATATGTACATATGTGGAGCTGGTAGGTGGAAAAGTTTTTACGTATTGTCAACCAATTTCATATATCGTACATGGTATGTAGTGTGCCATGGTAAATGCGAACCAAAAATGTAAATGGAAAATGAAAGATAGCGACCACAAGATTCAAAAATCACTAATGGATTTTTAATATAATAAATAATATGCACTCGCTTCTGGGTACAAACACAAGGGCGGGGGTGTGTGCGTATGCGTATACCAAAAGGCTAACGGTAAAAGTAAGCCTATAAAGTAATGTTCTTGTCATCCATTAGGTTGACACACACACACAGAGAGAGAAAGATATACTAGCTTAAAAAGAAACAGACACACGATTGATGAGCTAGAAGCCTATAACCAAAATGGTTTTTCTCTCTTGCACCGAAAAAGGGCGAATCGCAACAGTCAGAAGAAAAGCCTAAAGGGGCGCATAGAGACAGAAGGGCAGGGTCTTGAAATAATTTAATAGATGTGCCATTATTGCCATTAATGCGTTTTGTAGTAGTATAAAGGGCAAAATCAAAAGCAAATGTATCAGAAGAGCCGAGCAAGAACGGAGGAAATGCCAGACCAGTAAGCAAACGGTAAACGGCGGCCATTGTACAGACATGAAAGCCTCTCTATCAGTGTGAGTATGTGTGTGTGTTTGCGTGGCACAAAGTGCTATTACCAGCCAGCCACAAAAGCCACACTATAAGCAGCCAGGGAACCCTTGAACCCCAAGCCCGCCGAAACCAGGCGTAAAGCCGGTTAGGTGAGCCCATTGAAGGCAGAATACAACTCTTCGAAGTAGCCATCAAAGTCTGAGTTACAATAGATTGAATGTGAATTAAACATTATAAATAACCAAGCCACTATAAAAATGAAAAGATCATTTCTCATGCTTCTCTTTGCCGTTGTTTGAAAGGGCCCATCTCTCTCTCTCTCTCTCTCTCTCTCTTTGTGTCGGTGGTCTCTCTGCATATAATATTTTTCAGTAAATGTTTTTATTGTATATACCGACCTTTAACCATAGGCATTGAATACAAATCAATAATTCATTACAATAATGTATGCATAAAAGTGTTGGCGGACATGCTGGACGACAGACGGCAGACGGCAGATTTATGGTCCATTTGTGAACGATAACAAAAATCACACAATAAACCAGGCAAAAAATGTTTCACATGCACAAATGTCAACAACGTTTATACACACACACACACACACACAAACGGAGTTGTGGAGGAAAAATACCAACTGGACAATTTGGTGTTAAACTCTCTCTACGTAATACTTAACAATGATGTTAACACATTGCCCTGATACAGAGATATAGGGACTGGGATTTTGATGGTGGGGCGAGCAGCAATTTGCGTGGCATTAATTCGTCGACAATTCAGCAATTCAACAATTTAGATTGCTGTGAGGTAAAATTGTAAATGAGTTTCTCGCATGAGCACTCGCCAAACAGAAATGCTTCGAATTATATATATATATAAAAAAAACTATACAAATTAAATTAACTCAAAATTTTGAGTGGATAATTGCTCGTTTAATTTTTCTCAAATTGAACGCACTTGGCAGGGTTGTCAACAAGATGGCTTGTTGAGTTGCGCTAAACTCTTTTATTGAGAATATAAAAAACGTTAAGGTATATCAGTAGCTTTCATATAGTTTTAGTTGATTTTATGAGTACCCAAACAAATTATAAGAATTATGAATTAAACATAATGTGAATTATGCGACAACTTTTACTCAATTCCATTAAGTTGGCAGCACCGTATTTTCTAGACGCCATGATAATGACGCGTCAAAAGTCAAATGGAAACTTAAAAGTATATTATTTTTTTTTTGTTCATGTATTTAAAAATTCTGTATAGTGAACTGTTTAGTGGAAAGTGTTGTGCTTTAAATTCCAAGTACTTTTAACGGGAACTCGAGTCAGGAAGCTCACAGCTTGTCTGATTCTCGTATAAGCATAGTAAAAATGGATTCAGTTAGAGTGCAGACAGACCATTGATAATAATGCAAAACAACTACAAAAGTGGAAAATGCAACAGTCGAATCCCCAGACCCGGATTCGGAGCTGTAGCCATAGCCATAGCCAAGTGAGCGCAAAAGAGATGGCGTGCGTTGAGTTGGCTTGGGTTGCCTGGTGAAAGACAGCAGGCAAAACAATCAAGGAAGCACTTAACCGAATGAAACACAAGTAAACAAATGAAAGTACGCAAACAAGACAAGCTTGAGAGTAAATAACCCCGTCTCCTCGATTTGGCCTGCCCTTGCTTGGCCTGTCCTGTCCTGGCCTGGCCTGGGCTGGGCAGAGTTGAGTTGGGTCAAGTCGGTGCTCTACTCTTTGGTTTGATTTTGTTTTGGTCCACTTTGACTTGGCTTGACTGGGCTAGGACAAAGCTGGCCTGGCTGAAGGCGGCAGCCACTTGGCATTGGAATCGCCGGGACTATCTAGCTGGCCAAGAGCAACTCTTGGTTTGGTTGGGCGGAATTTGGGGGTCAAGACTGAAGTCATGCCAATGGAATGCCATAAAATGAAAATGCATTAAGTATGCAGATGCAGTACGAAATTGTAGTCTCAGCTCGGACAGCAATAGCAGCACAGTAACTGGCAAATAAAGTTGCTACTACTAACGGCCATAACGAAGCTGCCACCAGATGGCCAACGGAATGGCTGAAACGATGATGAAAAAGGAGCCCCACACTATGCGGACTGTCGATGGGCCAGCATTCACTGAGACAGGCGTTAAGTTGGATGGGTTCATCCTGGAAGCCTCCAGCAATAAATACATTTGAATGATTTTTTTTTTCTCAACTTGAAAAAAGATATTTAAAATATGTAAGTAGGAAACGATGCTTTAAAGCTCTCATCAAAAAGAGTGGCCCACATCAAACTTTTTCTATTAGGCCAAATTTCGATAAATCCTAATGTCTCTTTAATGTCAGCTAAACGCAACTGCTGCTGCCTTAACTTGTGAACAGAAGACGGGAAATGTCCGCTTTTCCGCTATTGTTTCGGGCTGGACAAGGAGTGCTCCTGATGATCAGAGGCCACACGCGGTGGTGGTGACAAACTTACTGTCATACAAATCAAAGAAATAAGTTTTCTAATGAGTTTCAGGGCATCGTTTTTAGTTTACAAATTGCCTGAAATATGAGAATTTCCAGTGTTGCCAACACAGCCATTTTTGCGGATAAACTTAGCTGTTTTTGAGAGCTTGATCAGAACTGAGTAGGCTGAGCTCTTGAAAATTTTATATAACCCGGCACAGAGGATATTTAATTTCAGTTCTCGTCTGTGCTTGGGAAGGAACGGATGTGTTTTTTATTTAAAAATTTATTTTTATTTAATATAAATTCGGTTTTTGTTTTCGTCCAAATCGTCTTTTTTTTCAATTGCTTTAGAACCAATTTCGGGTCATCATTATCCTTGTTTATTTATTTTTTTTTTCGCTTTTTCCGGAAGTGTTTTTATTTATCTGTTTTTTTTTTTTTTCGAGAAACCATCGCTATCCCGCTTCAGGCTCATCTTTCTTGGTATAATTTTTTTATTTCTATATTTTTTTTCGAGAAACCATTGCTCTCATGTTTAAGCATTTGAGCCTTCAACGTCTCTCTAGCGTATTTATTTTGTTCTAATGTTATATTTCAACAATTTTTAAGAAACTATCGATCGTAACTCTGGTGCCAACAATTTTGTATGCTAGTCTTTCTTTTTCTTTTCTTATTTCAGTATTTTTTTTTTTTCGAGAAACCATCGCTATCATGTTTCAGACTGATTTTTCTTTGTATAATTTTTTTATTTTTTATTTATTTTTCGAGAAACCATCGTTATCATGTTTAAGCATTTGAGTCTTCAGAATGATCTTCTTTCTTGATTTTTTTTTTTTTTATTTATGTGTTTTTTTTTTCGAGAAACCATCGCTATCCAGTTTTAGGCTCATCTTTCTTGGTATAATTTTTTTATTTCTGTATTTTTTTTCGAGAAACCATCGCTATCATGTTTGATTCCCATCTTTCTAGGTATAATTTTTTTATTTCTATATTTTTTTTCGAGAAACCATTGCTCTCATGTTTAAGCATTTGAGCCTTCAACGTCTCTCTAGCGTATTTATTTTGTTCTAATGTTATATTTCAACAATTTTTAAGAAACTATCGATCTTAACTCTGGTGCCAACAATTTTGTATGCTAGTCTTTCTTTTTCTTTTCTTATTTCAGTATTTTTTTTTTTTCGAGAAACCATCGCTATCATGTTTCAGACTGATTTTTCTTTGTATAATTTTTTTATTTTTTATTTATTTTTCGAGAAACCATCGTTATCATGTTTAAGCATTTGAGTCTTCAGAATGATCTTCTTTCTTGATTTTTTTTTTTTATTTATGTGTTTTTTTTTTTTCGAGAAACCATCGCTATCCAGTTTTAGGCTCATCTTTCTTGGTATAATTTTTTTATTTCTGTATTTTTTTTCGAGAAACCATCGCTCTCATGTTTGATTCCCATCTTTCTAGGTATAATTTTTTTATTTCTGTATTTTTTTTCGAGAAATCATTGCTCTCATGTTTAAGCATTTGAGCCTTCAACGTCTCTCTAGCGTATTTATTTTGTTCTAATGTTATATTTCAACAATTTTTAAGAAACTATCGATCTTAATTCTGGTGCCAACAATTTTGTATGCTAGTCTTTCTTTTTTTTTTTTCTTATTTCTGTATTTTTTTTCGAGAAACCATTGCTCTCATGTTTAAGCATTTGAGTCTTCAGAATGATCTTCTTTCTTGATATAATTTTTTTAATTATGTGTTTTTTTTTCGAGAAACCATCGCTATCCAGTTTCAGGCTCATCTTTCTTGGTATAATTTTTTTATTTCTGTATTTTTTTCGAGAAACCATCGCTCTCATGTTTGATTCCCATCTTTCTAGGTATAATTTTTTTATTTCTGTATTTTTTTTCGAGAAACCATTGCTCTCATGTTTAAGCATTTGAGTCTTCAGAATGATCTTCTTTCTTGATATAATTTTTTTATTTATGTGTTTTTTTTCGAGAAACCATCGCTATCCAGTTTCAGGCTCATCTTTCTTGGTATAATTTTTTTATTTCTGTATTTTTTTCGAGAAACCATCGCTCTCATGTTTGATTCCCATCTTTCTAGGTATAATTTTTTTATTTCTGTATTTTTTTTCGAGAAACCATCGCTCTCATGTTTAAGCATTTGAGCCTTCAACGTCTCTCTAGCGTATTTATTTTGTTCTAATGTTATATTTCAACAATTTTTAAGAAACTATCGATCTTAACTCTGGTGCCAACAATTTTGTATGCTAGTCTTTCTTTTTCTTTTCTTATTTCAGTATTTTTTTTTTTTCGAGAAACCATCGCTATCATGTTTCAGACTGATTTTTCTTTGTATAATTTTTTTATTTTTTATTTATTTTTCGAGAAACCATCGTTATCATGTTTAAGCATTTGAGTCTTCAGAATGATCTTCTTTCTTGATTTTTTTTTTTTTTTATTTATGTGTTTTTTTTTTCGAGAAACCATCGCTATCCAGTTTTAGGCTCATCTTTCTTGGTATAATTTTTTTATTTCTGTATTTTTTTTCGAGAAACCATCGCTATCATGTTTGATTCCCATCTTTCTAGGTATAATTTTTTTATTTCTGTATTTTTTTTCGAGAAATCATTGCTCTCATGTTTAAGCATTTGAGCCTTCAACGTCTCTCTAGCGTATTTATTTTGTTCTAATGTTATATTTCAACAATTTTTAAGAAACTATCGATCGTAACTCTGGTGCCAACAATTTTGTATGCTAGTCTTTCTTTTTCTTTTCTTATTTCAGTATTTTTTTTTTTCGAGAAACCATCGCTATCCAGTTTCAGGCTCATCTTTCTTGGTATAATTTTTTTATTTCTGTATTTTTTTTCGAGAAACCATCGCTCTCATGTTTAAGCATTTGAGCCTTCAACGTCTCTCTAGCGTATTTATTTTGTTCTAATGTTATATTTCAACAATTTTTAAGAAACTATCGATCTTAATTCTGGTGCCAACAATTTTGTATGCTAGTCTTTCTTTTTTTTTTATTTCTGTATTTATTTTTCGAGAAAACATCGCTTTCATGTTTAAGCATTTGAGTTTTCAATGTATTTCAATATTTTTATTCAAATGTTATATTTCAACAATTTTTAAGAAACTATCGATCTTAATTCTGGTGCCAACAATTTTGTATGCTAGTCTTTCTTTTTTTTCTTATTTCTGTATTTTTTTTTCGAGAAACCATCGCTCTCATGTTTAAGTATTTGAGACTTCAGTGCATTTCAAATGTCTTTGGGTTATTTTCTTTATAAAAATAAAATGTATATATATTTATTTTAATAATGGTTTCTTTATAATTTGATTTATTTCAACAATTTTCTAAAGTTCGGGGACTTAGGTCTTCAGGCTAGTCTTCTGTCTACAGCAGTTTTTTTTATATTTTTACAAGCACTTTATTTTGATTAACTATCACACCTAGTGAAAAATTCATATTAAAATGCCTTTCTTCAATTGTCTATTTTCATTTTTGTGTTTCGTCGAGACCTGAGAGTCCTAGTTCACTCCTACTCCGCTGGAAGCACTTTAGCCATTAAAAATATCCTTCCTACCTGATGATTAAATCGAGTGCGGTCGCCGGCGTTGATTGTGAATCAATGAACTCAATACTTGACTACTTCATCCCCAAGTCACTTAAAAACTAGAAGAATCATCATCAACATCCACTCCTCGCCGTCATCAGTGCCGCCTTTGAGCTTGCCACATCAGACCGAAACCAAAACCAGAACCAGACCAAACCGCAACACAAGCAGCTGAGCCGCTAATTTACTAACGTTAATTAATGGCAAAATCGAAAATGTTCGCTTTGAACTTTGCCGTGCCACAAGCCCAACAGCCAGAGAAAAATGGAAGGAGGAAGACCGAGAGGGCCTAAGCGGAAGTGGCAGTGCCAAGAACTCTCTGCGCGGCACAAAGGAAATGAACACTTTGCCTTTCGCCAAAATACCAAAAACTGAGGCTGCTGTTGGACCGGGGAATACGCTTCACACTTCCCCCCACATCTTCAACTGCGATTTTCCGCGCGCCGCCCTTTTTCCCTATGGCTTATTGTGGCTATCGCCAAAGTTGCAAATTGACTTGAGCCTTGCTTGAAGGCCAGAGGATGTGGGCGCGGGGAGCTTGGCTGGCCTAGCGTGGCCTGGCCTGCCCTGCCCTGCGTTGCTTTGGGCTGGCTGGTAACCTTTTAAGTGGGTAAGTGGAATTGTCGAAAAATATTGAACGCTGCCAAATCACGCTATTTTATTCATAGGCTAAAGAAACGGATGCGTCTGCAGGTAATTTATGTTTCCTGGGCATTAAAATCTTAGCAACAACAGTAGCAGCAGCAACAACAACAACAACAACAATGACAATTTCTTAATTTGCAACTATCAAAAGCAGACGAAAGAGTTTTGATACGCAACCTCAAATCCGCTCAGCGAAACCGAAAGACCAACAAACCCAGACGATTCAATAGATTTTTGGAAGGCCTTCGAAAATGAAAATAGTCGAAGATATTGAATCGAAGACATTGATATCGCACGCATTGAATTAAAAGCGATTTTGGCCAACAAAAATGGTAACGAAAGCCAACGAGCTGCAAACGGCAGACGGAAACGGACATAGCACACATACATACATAGAGAAGGGTGAGAGAAAGGCGTCTATGCACTCAAGGTCTCTAGATGCCAAACATTTGATTTGCCCTGGATGTGGCTACGTCTCCGGCTTTAGCTTCAGTCTAGCTAATTTTGCATGCAGCGCACAAAGAGGTAAAAACAACAACAACAACAACAACAAAAACAGAAACAAGGACAACCCACGACAAAATAAACCCGAAAGTGCCTTGCTAGCTTGCTTACCCCGGCCGACGTGGTGGGCGGTGTAGTCACGCAGACGATTGATTTGGAGTCGGGCCATTGTCACGCCGCATACTACGCTACGCAGTTGGGGCATGAGAACGGAAGGATGAAGGTGACTGGGTTAGAGGCATTGGCAATGGCAACGGGAACCTATGAGAATAGCATCCTAAAATGGATTTGCTTAAAGTCAAGTAAACAAACCCAGTTTATTTCTCTGATCCAGATCTGCTTTGGCCTGCTGTCGGCTGCCAGCTAGTCCAGTTGGCAGTTGCTGATGCTAGAGCCGGTGTCGCCGACACGTACGCATTCACATTCACACACATCCACACAGATGGAGAAGAGTCCACCGCCACTCATACACCTTGGCAAATAATCACAAAAAACGATTGATTCGACTCCACTGTAGACTGGTAATTGACGCCTAAATGCTCTGTAATCCTTTCTCGTAATTTTTCAAGTAACCAAGCCAGATAATTAGCAAGTATTTATCTCTATCTCTCTTGAATATTTCTGATGTACCAACTAGAGTACAAATTTCTCTTCGATGTAGACGACTTATTAGTCTTTCATTTAACTTTAAGATAATAAATTTATAATAGATCAACCCGAAGACCTTTAAAATTTTATTGAATATTATAAAACTTTTCAAAAGTTCTTAAAAAAAAAACTAATTCCCTAGTCGAGATATAGCCCAGACAATATCTGAAAAATTCAGTTCAATCAACTTTGGAATTCTGTTCACTTTAAATTTCATTCCCTTGCTGAGGGAGACTCTTTAAGGGATTTATCATTATTGATTTCGATTTACCCAAAAAGGTTACCCAATTGGTTAGGGTATACGGAGAGAAAGTGCTACCAAACTACTTCAGGTTTTTGTAGTTCGGACACGAAATATTTTATTATTATATATAATTTGCCATTATGATGATTATGCATTGGATTTGGCTTTTTGGAATCTAGTTATGTATTCGCTTCGATTCGCACCTACGGAAGGGGGAAAATGCATTGAGTGTCGTGTATACTTTATGCCGTAATCACTGTTTTCCAGCTACACTCACACAAACATAGACACACGTGACTGGAGTTTGCGGACTGCGCAAAATGTGTCCTCCAAAAGCTAGGGGAGTCAAATCAGCCGCCCACTCTCCCGTTTCGGCTCTCTCACGTAGTGCTCCCTTCAATTGAATAAACGTTGTCAGACATTCGCATAACTGTGGTGGAAAGCGTGGAGAACCAAAACACATGCTGGTCAGACATGGTGGTTATCTTCATGACAAGATTCAATTCACATACGCAAACAAGCTCGGCCTATACAGATACACACTCGGGCTTATAAAGATACTTCCACAGCTACACAGATATTCACCGAGATACAGACAGCCTGCACATACAATCAAAGATATTCTTTACAGATGTAAGTGTGTGCATTATACATATACATATACATGTATTTATGGATACAATATCTGTAGACTGGATAGGCTACATTTTATTCCAGCCAGCAAACAGCGTCGGCAGCCAAGCAGAAACTTAACGAAATGCATGCATGAATAATTCGAAAACCTCAGACCATTATGATGCCATTGATGCTTTCGACCGCGAATGTTGCAGCACAAAAAACAACTTGGTATTAATAACTGAAAGCTTCTTTAACCGAACCTCTTCCTATTTGCTTGCCAACAGAAGCAACAGCGCCTTCGGCCGAAGGCGAAGTTTCCAAGTTCCATTCGAATTGAAGAAAATGCACTTTATATTTATTTATTTTCAGCAGAGCCTTGAAATTAAAGATAATCCCTTAATTTCTCAAGAACGAATGATAATGAGAACTGGAAAAATAAACATCTCACATTTTTATTTATAATTTAATTAGTCGGCATCATTTATTTAGTTTCCCAAGTCATGTTTATGCTTAGTTTTAGATATTTAAATATTTTTATCATTAAATATGAGATTCTGTAAGAGTTCTTAATGAGAATAATTATTAATTTTTTTGGGGTGGCAGACAGATCAGCGGATCGATTCGCTGATCGTTGGTCATTGCCCTGCAAACCTTTGAGCGAGTTCTTGAACTTTGATACTGTTTCCCACGGTAGTGAAAGGGGTGAAGAGGAAGTAAAAAAATATTTTGGATGTTCTGAAGTTTTTGCGGTTACTTTACTTTTTAAGGAATTGAGGAGTTTTTAAGGATTTCCAAAATAATCTTGATACTGGCAATTATCTTCATTATGTCTAGTGTTTGTCTTAATTTAATGTTGTCATAAAACTTTTTTTTATATATGTATATGTATATTTTTCCTTGATCCAATCCAAAGAAAAAAAAGAAGAGAAATTTCTGTTGACATTGTCAATGTCTTAGCTTTGATATGCACATCAGCATAGCCGCTGGTCCTGGCATTCCAGCCAAGTTTGGTGGAAACGGATATAACAGAAAGTCACAGAAAGTCGAAGCGACTGAGGGGGAAGGAAAAGTCTGGGACAGTTTGTTACAGCTTGACGCATAAATTAAACAAATTGCAATGTCTTCTTGCTCGGTCTCTTTGTACTATTTATTTTTTCACTTCTTTTCATTTTTTTTGTTTTGTTGGTTCTTGCCCAGTGGGAAACTCAAGTTTCACTTAATTAACTGCAATAAGAAACTGAAATTAACCCCGAGCCCAGAGCACACACACACACACATACAGAGGGGAGGGATAACTTGCAAGACGTAGAGCATACACATCTTCAGACACTTTCACATCTTTAGACTCTTTGGCAGGCTGCTTGGTGCCGATGGTGCCAAACTCGAGCTTGACGAGTGTTGGCAATGATGGTGATGATGAGGATGATGGAAAATGGAAAACAAAGGCAGTAAGCAAATTATGCTGTTGACACTCTCAGACTGACTGAGTTGACGGTTGCATCCATTTCCTCTTCGCTCTTCTCCACTGCTAATTCTATTAGCTAATTTGCATCGTTATATTTTAATTTTAATGAACTGAACTGAAGTGCAGTCAAAAAATCTGAACGAAGGAAAATAAAAATGCCACACAATTGCGATCATTTGGCCTGGCCAGAAATTTTGTTGACACTGGGCCAGCAACATTTGCCAGCTGAGTTGGGAACATGTTGCCAAGGACATCGAATTGGCGGCAGGACTTCGGCTCTGGCTTGTGTGTGGTATGTCAGTGCTCGGGCGGCAACGAGGCGCATCGGTAATGCGAACCGCACCGGCCAGCAAGTCTCTGCCGTTGGCCAAATAATCACACAATAGGACGAAGCCGAATCGCGAAAACGCCAAGTTCCATCTCAGAATGCATTGTATGGGATTTTTGTTTGAGTGTATCTCTCTGTGTGGGTGTATGTGTGTTTGAGCTGCATTAAGGCCTCTGTTGATTTCCTTTTTCTTAGCTGACCATTTTTCAGACTCCGAGTGCAAGCAGTTGCCTTCAGTCAGTCTGGCCAATTTAAGCTAAAACTCATTTCAGCAATCTCAACCCACAAAGCACACAAACAAGAAATTGCAACAAGAAACACACTCGCGCTCACACACAGAAAATTCCAAGTATTTCCGGTAGTATTGCGTTTTTGCATTCCGCGCATTCTTGGCCATGCTCAACGCGAATGGCAATGGCAATGAGGCCATGAGACTTTGGCTATGAAATGAATTGGTTGACCAAGAAAAGGAAAACGTAAAAAGGGTGTAGCAAGGCAAAAGTGGTGGGGGGAGCAGTCCTAGATAATGTTTGAAAGCACGCGGAAACGCAACAAACTCAACAAAAACCAAGTCGGAAGGTTATCTCCATGGCTCCAAAGATCACACACTCTTTTTTTGCCGCAAAGTACAACGAAGGCGTATAGAAAATTTTTATAGCATACTTTTTTGGGCATTTTAGTTCTTAGTCAAATAAATGCTTTTCGTAACTCCATTGTTGGTTGAATAAGCATACTAGACCAGTTAAAAATATATTTTAAAAAGAAGTTGGCAAGTCTTAAGTATGGACAGGCACACATGCAGATACTTTTTTATCCTTCCGAAAGACTATAAAAAAAAAATAACAAAATAAAAAAGTAGAAAATTGTAAGCTCGAACAGAGCTTAACTTAACCTTTAACCAGCACATTACCGGGGCTTGGGCAGTGAACCTGGGCAATATCAGGAGCCACAAAGTACATGAGCACCTTTAGCATTGAATTTCAAACTTGCATAAAATGCCAGTCAGCATAACTTTGCCACAATGCTGAGTTCTCTCAGTTTCGTTGACCTTACAGATATCACACAGTGACAGGGACTCAAAAGTATAGAGAGTTTAAGACAAGTGGATATTTCAGTGTGTTTGCAAATATTAAATCAGCTTAAGATCTCAGAAATTGATTTAAGATATTTTTATAAAAATTATTGAGCTTAGAATTCAAGACAATTACAATTATCTTTGAGCTATCCGAGACAAGGAATAAATTCTCGAGAAATATTTTGACTTTCCTCAGTAGCTTAAATTTGTCTTCATATTCTTTCGAGAATCTTGATATTTCTTGATAATATTTTGGCTTATGGTTTCTTTTTTCTTCTGTAATTATAAGATTAACCATTTTGTTTTTTTAACTAGTTTTTTTTACTTAAAAAAAAAGATATATATTTTGTGTATGGACTCCATATAAATGATGTGAATCATGTCTTCGTTTTTCTATACAATTATGAATTTTCATGAAGAAAGCGAACCTTTTGACAGATCTAAGCCAGAAGTAGAGAGAAACCGCAACAGTTGCGCCAACACTTTTGTCACCTTCAAGCAGGGCACTTGTGTCAAGTGCCACAACAAAACAACGAAACAAGTGGTAGTAGAAGTTGATAGCTGAGCAAAAGAGGACGCAGCCAGGGCAACAGGCTTCAGACAGCAGCCGGCAAGCCGGCAGATTTTGGTCTAAAAGGTGAAAGGTATGCCAAGAGTGAGCCGAAGTCTTGGCCCGTTGTAATGTCAACATTGAAACATATTCATGGCACTGCTGATGTACATCCTTACTGTCGTCTTTCTCAATGCTTTAGTCATCCTGCTCATCCCTGGCCTCGGCGTGCTTAACCTTGTTGTCCCGGTTTTGGCTGGCTGGCTGGCTGGTTGGTTGGTGGCGTTGGTTTTGGTTTGGTGTTGGCATAACCCAAGTAAAAGTTAACTTAAGCAGCTGCCAAGTGACTTGAAAGTACTTGAGCGCATCCTTAAGCAGGATATCAACTGGCAAAAGCGTTGAAAAGGAGCAACAGCGTAACCAAAATGGTCCGTCTGCTTTCCTCTCGCTCCCTCTATTTGACTTAAAGTCAGTCTGTCAGACAATTTCACTATGTATTCGAATTCTGTCTACTATCTCATTCCCTCTCTTTCTCTCTGTCTCTCATATCCCCTCTGTGTGTGTGAGTGTTTCGAATGCATGAAATTGTTGTAAGGAAGCAGCTTAAACGTGCAACAGCGCGACATAAGGAAATCACAGCCAATACCAACACACACTTACACACTCACACTCGCACAGACAGAGCGAGTCATATAAGTGTGAAGAGAGTCACCAACACAACAGATTGGCCGCTACACCAGACCGGCCCATACAACGAAGGATATCTAGGACGTCGAGGACGTTTTTGGCAGCACGTTGTGGCGTTTTATTAGATACGTGCTGTATCTCTGTTTACCAACTTTGATGCTGTTAATGTTGTTGCAAGCTTTTGTTCCTTTATTTTTTGTTGTTGCTTTTCTGGCCGGCGCCTCCTCCCTCTCAACATATACCCATATGCCCACACATAAAAATGTATTTACTATATATAAAATAAATATATATAAATATAAAACAAACACATGAAAGGAATGTATAAAAATGCAGTTGCCGACCTTTTGAAGTCAAAGGAAAATGATATTATGGTAAAAAAAAAAAACGGGGTGAAATAGAGAAAGCTGAAACTGTTGATTCATAAATAGTCAACCAGATAAATTGAGCGCGAATTATGCACAAGTTTTATACAAAATTTAATTCAAACTGATGCAGCTATATATGAAAATATTCATATCTTTTTGGTATTATTAAAATTATTGTTGTAGCCAAACAGGCTGACTGTCCTGAAGGTCTCGACTGGGCAACCACCACAGCAACACTCAAACGCATTAAAAATGCAGCAGCAATTGTGTTTGGTCCAAATTGGAGGTCATGCGAGTGCGTCTCGTCTGTTCCGATCTCAAAGGACGTCGCCTGAAAGTTATACAAAAAAATGGGTACCGATTTTTTTCTTTTAAATCATTGATTAAAAATAAAACAATTTTGTAAAATATTACATGCATAAGAAATACTCAGAGGTTATTATTTCAGTCGACGAGAGTTTCAAGTGAAACTAAATGTCCAATTTTACAGCTTTGATATAACGGATAACTATCTATTAGCACTATCCAGTCTAGAGGTAAGTCTTAGGGCGCTTCCAGCAAAATTTGAATAAAATCGAACTGATCTTTCATATAGTTAGCATAGAATATAGCAATCAGTTCAGTGACTGTACTAAATTTGAAAGCTCTCTTAAGACTATTGGAAGTTTCTCTGGACACAGCACAGAATTTCATTAAGGTTAGTCGACTGTATAATATGGCCTCATGATCGAACGAAAATATCGGAATATTGTGTTCTTCTGAATGCCCGATCTAGATCACATGGAACTAGTTGATCATATCCTTTCAAGACATTCCAAGTTTACCATAGAATGAGTATTAAATTATCGAACAAAATCCCAGTTGGCCAAAACTTTCAATTTCGAAATAGCAAGCTATAGTTCCGGTCAGTCTGTTTTTATTTGCTTTGACATTCAGAACTATGTTTTTTTTTTCGAGTTCTCTCTATATTAAATGTATTTTTTTTTTTTTCTAAATTTTTACTTTAAATGCCCATTTTTCTCTTTAACGTTTTATTTAATTTTTAAGAAATATTTAAAAACTATGAAGTGTGTCGAAGATTGATTTAACCTAGAAAATTATATCTCAGTCCCCTGGTAGAAGTAGAAATGAAATGTCTACGCCTCTGAGCTAACACTTGGATCCAGTGTAAAGGGCTTCTGGCCGTTGGCAGAACATTTTCCTCATTGCTACATTTGTCTCTGGTGGTGATGGTGGTGGTGCTCAGCCAGCCCAGCCGTTGATTGCCGACTGCTGACGTCGCGTCGTTGGCGCTGGCGGCTTGCAATCGCATGAACCGGAAATGCGCAAACTAACGGATAATGGAAAATGGCGTTGGCAACCGAGTGTGGCCTTAAATGGCATTGGATTTTGGGCACTGAGCGAGAAAGAGACCGAAATGAGGAAGCACAGAGAAAGTCCGAAGCTGCGACCATTTTTGGGGCCACAAACGCCGCATCGAAAGTTGCAGTAGTTGCTGCCCAGCTACGGCAGAAAAATGGGCATGCGGGAATGAGGAAATACTGAACCACATAAACTCGAAATAACGCTAAATGTCATGGCTATGTTTACATGCGGTGAAATTAAGCGGAAGTGGCTGTTAAAGTTCAGAGCGCTGCAGCGCTGTTCTGCCGCTGTCCGGCTTGGCCGCAACGATTTTCTCTGCTCGGCAATTAAAATAAATGTATGCAAAATTAATTCATAGATGGCAACCCAGACAAACATACATAATTACACAGATTCATGTTCATGCTAAAAATGGGAGCAGTGCGAATAAAAATTTTGGCTTGCGAGAATTCAGAGCTTATGGATTCTTTTCCCCGTTTTGGATTCTGCATTCTGCCTTCTCAGAGTTAACGATTGCAATGCATCAGAAGAGGTGGCAAAAATGGTTGCAAAGCAGCTGTCAAAAGATACAAATGAAATGACGTGTTGACGATGACAATGACAACAACAATAATGATGGCGTTGTTTCTGATGATGATGCTGATTTAGCTTAAGTCCATTTCCATACAAAATACATTCCACATGCAGGATGCCAACGACTTTGACAAGAGGAACCAACAAAACCGAACAGAACGGAACCAAACACGGCAGAGAACAAAACAACAACAGAGGAGGCACAGCCATCTGTAGTTACGTGCAATCAGTACGGCTGTAAATTATCAAATGGATCATCATCATCACCGTCATCGTCATCTCTCTCGCTCCCTCTCTATCTCTCTCTCTAGTTCAGTCTTTCTCTGTTACACCAGCATTCAGGATTGTCAGTCAAGCCGAATGGGCCAGTTGAGGTAATGAAGCCCAATGCCGGATAGGCCAACAGATGGACAGCAACATCAGCAGCAAAAGCAACAAACATGAATCCAAACAGGAACATCAGCAAACTATAACCAACTGGCACAGAACAAACCAAACAAACTACCAAATGCTTATACATACGAAATGTGCCATAAGGGAGTGACAATGGAAATGAGCTGAGCATTCACAATCTATTAATATTGAAATTGTTGGTTCTTCATCCTTCATCCTCGGTCTTTTGTCTGCATTTCTGTCGTTGGCTCTTGTTTTCTTCGATGGTCCATCAGTTTGGTTTGGATGGCAACAATTGTCTTTTGATTTTGTCAGGTGTCATCATCGAGTAGGTGATAATCACATTAACTGATAATCTCACATATTCAAGGCTATCAAGAAATATTTTAATATGCCAGCCTAATTGAATTCACTTAAATTGAGAGAAGATATTCCTGCCACGAACTGAGTAGCTGGTAATTTAGAAATAACTTGAAATGCTTAAGTATTCGGCTGAAGTGTTTTGGCCTATGAAATCGTCTAAAAATGAGAGGAATTGAATTGCCTAAAAATAATACGAACCAAAGGATCAATATAAGTAGATAAATTTCTTAATGCGAAATAAAACATTAATCGGACAAAAATAGAAAAAAGACAAGATAGACATACATACGAGAGCCCACGTTTACCATATTTCTTGAAAGACCAAGTTTCAGGTTCTGGGCAGAGCAGCCTGGCAATTGGCACGTATGCGGCCACATTAAACGCATTTGAACGTTGTGGTGAAAAGTGGAAGTGTCAGACTCAACTAGCAAGTGAAGCTGAATGGAGCTTGAAGGCCTACCAACAACCTCTCAACACACTAGCCAGAGAGCCTGCCAGTCTGTCGGTTGTTAGGTCGGTCGGTGGAAGAGTCGACAGTTTGTTACTGGCTTTGCCGGATATGGCTCTCTGACTTTCTCAGTTCTGGCTATTGACTTAATTGCTATTCTAAACATGTTGCACTTTATTGTTGTCACATGAAGACACGAAGTTCGTCCGGCCTCCTCTGGCTCTGTTTTTGGCTCTGGCCCCACCACCACACCTGGCTCAACGAATACGCCTCTCACTTTGTATGTTGCGGTAATTAAATTATGTGCAGCAAATGGCTGCCCGTGTTGAGAGGGCATTTTTGGGCTTGGTAAACAGAAAGCGAAAACGGTTAAGAGGTGGAAGCTTAGGCACGTGAAATTTTGCTGGAACAGGCGGCTAATGTGGCCACATCAAGGCTGGGCAGGACAGGCATTGTTGGCATTGCAGGACATGTCGTGTGCTTGAGCTTTGAACGAAAGATATTGAGGTAAATTTAGTTAAAACATAAAAAATTAGTCATGAAAATGTTGTACTAAATTCAGTTTTAGTGGTTGCCAAATTGACACTACAAGGAAAATAATTTATTAAAAGCCTTTCAAATCCGTATATGTATTCTGATTTAGTTACCAGCAGATTCGATCACGCTAGTGACTTGATCATACTTTAAAGGCTTACCCAAGCCGTAACGGGTCCTGGCTTTCAGTTCATTGACCCAATTGGTCCAGCAGTGGCGTTTTACCTTTTTGGGATCCCAAATTATTTTTTTGATTTCTCACAAAGGCATTACCTTTATTCTTACTCACGATTTGCAATACTTCATTCATGGCCTTCGATATGCCTATACTAGCTTTGGACAATATCCTTCAGCAATTTGGCGCGAGATGGTTTCACAGTCAAATTCCTCCGTAATTTTACCTTTCCGCCTTGCATCTACGATTTTGTTGTCCATTGTTGTTTGATCTAGCAAATGGTCAGTTGAAAGTTTTCCTCGGATGATTAGTCTGTTGTCATTTACATTATTGGTTGGCTTTCATTATGCTTTCATCATCTTCATTAACTAGAAGTTCTTTTGTCAATGGTTGCGGAACTTTGGAACAGGTTCGGTTCATTCGCTGAAGACTGCCAGTGTTGATAAATCATTAGAATTACCAAAGACTAAAAATTTACATTCCATACAATTTTAAAACGAATAGAAAATCTACCTATGTAAATTCTGATACGAAATTGTATCTGTGGTTGCATTTTAAATATTGGAAATTTTTGGAGCCACAAAAAGAACCAGAACCAATGTCAGTGCAGCCCTGAGAGTGCCACCAGCCCCGTGGCTTTTATTTACTCTGAGTTGCATATAATAAATATTTGTTTCCATTCTTCGAGAAGAGAAAACCATCTTCATCTTGCTGTGCACTTCACCACTCATTGCCTCGTTTGCCTTGGGAACCCCGTCGGTTGTACTTTTTGCAATTTTGTCTGACATTTGCTTGGCTTTTGTTCACTCTCTATTTGACTATTGCCTTTTGCAATTTTACTTTACTACAATTGGCAAACACTTTATGTTTATTCATTTGTCATTGTGATGTCTGCATTCTCCTCATGCCTTCCAATTACCATCAAGCTTATTCCATCCTCCTTGTGGTATTTGCTCATGGTTTGCCTGAGTGCGGGCGTCTCTCTTTGCCCTCGAAAAAACCAACATACAAGCGACTTGTGAAATTGTTATTCAGTTTTAATTAGTTTGTGTAAAAGACACAATTACACAAATGCCTAAAACTAATACGACAAATCAACAAATGAATTTATTTATGCATTGATAATTATTTTATTTATGTGTACATTTATATTTTATTGCTCATTTTTGGTTTTAATCAAAAATTTACCATTACAGACAGCTGCCTATAGCTTTGAATTTTATGCTGATAATTGGAATAGCAAAAATGGAAACGGAGTGGAAAAGAGTGTGGAGTTTTATAAAACTAAGCCCCTTGCCCTTTTCGGAATATCTCTGGGATTTCCTGAGAATAACTTCTACCATTGATATCCGTAATTTTCTAAGTATGCCCAAGATAGTTGTTCAATCTGTTTTCGAAAAACCATCTTATGTCTAAAATCTGCCAATTATCAAACTCAATTTTGTAACTTCTTTTTTTCTTCATATTTTCACCAGAAATTTATGACAGTGACAAAAAAAAAGGAAAAGGAAAAGAAAAAAGAAGCAGACACGATAGCCTGCGGTGTTATATAAACTGTATCTGATTTTTATTACAAATCAGTAAATGTGACTGTGTGTGTGTGTGTGTGAAAGGAAAACAAGCGATAACCCAACACAAACTTGGTGAAAAGTACGATAGGATGCGATACAAAGCGATAGTATAGATGGACTTGATACCATTCCCATATATGGAGTGAGCAGATGCCTCGTTTTGTTGAAAGCTTCACAAATGAAAATGACAACAACAACTATAGAAAGAGTAACAAAAAAAAAAAAAAAAAATAGAAGAAGAATAAACAAGAAAACAACAAGCCAGAGAAATAAAGTAAGCAATGGAAAGTAGAAAATAGAAAGAAGCTAAAAGATGTGAAATGCCCTAGAGCACCATAAGGGATGATAGGAATTTTTCTAAGAATTTTTCATTTCCTTTAACGCAGCGCTAAACAAGCAAAACTTGTGCGTATGTGTGTGTGCCTGTGTGTGCCTGTGTGTGTGTGTGAGTGTGTCTGTCAGCCAACCCGAAAAGGAGGAGCATTTGAAGTGACTTTCTATAAGGCGTGCCAACAAAAAACATACACACTTTTCCACAAAACACACCAGAATAATACAAACCAAACAAAAAAAAAAAAAAAACCTCCTCAAAGAAGGAAGTAAAAAACTGCAAAAGAAAATAATAAAAAACCCAACCAACTATTCAATATTTCTCCAAACATATTGTCACTGAGACGTGCGCAAAACGGCAGACGAGGGAAACAAAAAACTGAGCATAGAAAAACAAGAAAAGAAACCAAATTCTATGGCCAATGGCCAATGGCCATAGAGATTCACATCTCCTTCTTCCTCAAGTTTTCCCTTTCATCATCATTTTGGAGCTGGCATTGACTGCGAGCCTAAGCTCTCTCTCTCTCTCTCTCTCTCTCTGTCACACACACTCTTTCTTTATCTGTGAAGGCTCGGAGTTGTCACAGTCAATTGAGCAAAAATATTTGAGCTTGCCTATAGTTAATTATGTGTGCCAGTTGATTATAAAGTTAACAAGGTGTCAGTGCGAAAGTTTCCACTTTTGAGTGGTAAAAAAGGAACGACTGAAAATCAAATCGATTTTAAGTTTTGCTGGTCACTTCAAATGCATTTCTTGCCCAGATAAAACTTGTCAAAGTTTTTGTTTATTTTCCTATTTGTTGTTTTTTTTTTTTTTGTTTTTGCAACGAGCAAACAATCTACTGATAATTACTATCGGGGGAGCACTAACTTATATACAACAAGGCTGGGAGGGAGGCTCACTTGAGCTCTTTAGAAATTTCAGAAGAACTTTATTTTGGTAAAAAAAAGAGTCTCTTGCAGACAAACGTGCGTTTGTGTCAACAGAATTACTCGGAAACATATATGCCGGGCATACGGGGCGTATGCGCAACGTGGCAGTGACAATTTCAAGTTTTGGTGCGTGCAATTATTTGACTTTTTATAACTAATAATGCAATCTTATGGCAAATATTTGTTGACAACATAACAGCAACATAAACAACGACTGACTCAAGCCAGTTGTATATTGGATGCCGCAGGCGGTGGTAAAGGGGCGTGGTCGAGATAGCATAGAGCATTTGACATGTCTTGGATAACATTCGGAGAGCCAACATTGTTGGCATCCTTGCCCTCAAAAGAATATTACTTTTTAACTAAGTCACACATACGGCCAACAAACTTTATTTAGAGATTCTAAACAACCCACTCAGGGTTACCAAAACCTACGAAAACTACAAGAAAATTTTGGAATTGTGAAAATTTCAATTGAAAAATTTGAAAAATTTTAAATGTAAAGAAAAAAACAATTTTTCTTATCTTTGGGCAATCTATTCAATGTGTAAGATCTTTGTCGCCTGGCTAGAAAGAATTAAGTTTTGAGCTCTCAGCTTACGACAGAGTTGTTGTGGAGTTAAGATTTTGTTGCACTCCTCGACACGCTAACTAACTAAATATGAGAAACTTTTCTGGCTTGTCACAGCGCATAAAATTGCAACATCCGCCTCAAATGGAAAATGGGAAATCTCCAGGATCCAATGGTCGTTACTCAAAACCACCAACCCCATGAGGTTCGCTCAAAAGTTACTTGAGCTTGGGGGCTTTCGAATTTCCCAAACAGAAATCTATACTTTTGCCGCTTGAGTTTCAATTTTGGTTAATTTGCCATAAATTTTTAATTGCTTTTGCCCGAAGCTTCAGCAAACAAAACACAAAAAAACAATTCTGGCAACGAGTCTAAAAACTCCGAGCTAATGAGTCCAAAGTCAAACAGCAAATATTTTGACCCACACCCATAAAAAAAAATCCAGAGCACACACTCGGCCACGTTCACTGGGACGGGGTGGAAATCTTAAATGAAACATGGCAAACAAAATGTGACCAACCTCTGTGACCTTTGTGTGTGTGTGTGTGCATGTGTGTTTTGTCTCAATTTCTGAGTCCTTCCCTGTGTCTGGGCTTGTGCCTGTCTCAGTCGGTTTGTCTCAGGCTGTCTAGGCATGACAAACGTGTGCATGCAACAATTAGTGAGCTGCTCAATCGTTGTGGGCCCACAAGCTGCACGACAATAGCCTTCTGCTGCCCAGCCGGCCCTCCTTCTGGTCTTGGCATAAAATTCGAAATCAAAAAGTCGCGCACACAATTAGCAAAGCGGCCCGGGAGTCTTCGTTCCCGCCGTTCGTCCCGATCGACTCGATTTTTGCCTTGCACGCGGCAATGTGACCATGTGATTTGGCTTTTGCCTTGGAGGCTACCACTTCACTCTCTCCACCACTTTCCTAACCCTGACTGTGCTGACTGTACGGACGGAATAGCATGAAACGGAATTAAACCGAATGTCCCGTTGTTTGTCTCTTGTCAGTCGCCGTCGAAATGGCAACAATGAAAAAGTTGTCACTCTTGCTGTGTTTCTTCACATTCACTTTCCATACTCTTTTTCAAAATGAAATGCAGAATTCTTTCTCATTATTAACAACAATGAAAACCCAACCAAAAATTGTAAGATAATCCTAACCATTCTTATATATGGATCTCCCAATTTTTCTGGTAGCTTCCATAACTCTCAAGAACCCCCGATTCTCTTTGGTCTTCCAAGAAGCTAGAAAACATATTTATATCCAACGATGGATTCCCAAACAAAAATTCTTAGATAATTCTAATCATTCTTATACATGGATCTCACACTTTTTCTGGTAACTTCCATAACTCTCAAAACCCTAGATTCTCTTTGATGTTCCAAGAAGCTAGAGAAGAATTTATTACCAACGATGGATTCCCAACCAAAAATTTTTAGATAATTCTAACCATGCTTAGATATAGATCTCATACTTTTTCTGGTAGCTTCCATAACTCTCAAGAACCCCCGATTCTCTTTGGTCTTCCAAGAAGCTAGAAAACATATTTATATCCAACTATGGATTCCCAAACAAAAATTGTTAGATAATTCTAATCATTCCTATATATGGATCTCATACTTTTTCTGGTAACTTCCATAACTGTCAAGGACCCACCAATTTTTATGATATTCCAATTAGCTATAAAACATATTTATTACCAAACGATCCTTGCCGGTCTTACAAGATATTGATTATTCTATATTCTCATTGGCCATATTATTTTCATATCTGATATATTTTTCTTACAATTTTTGCTTCAACTTTGTGTGAAATTTTGAAATATTGTTATTCATTTAATAGATGAAAACTTGAAATGGTTTTTAGACTTTTTTCATTATTGGCAATTTAATAAAGAGTATACAACGAGGCTGGGATAACTTTTCTCATCTGTGAGATCATTTTCTGTTTTATCCGCTTGTTGTTGTCATTGCTGTTTTTGTTGTGTTCAAAGCAGCTGTTTACGACACAATCTTTAGGCCTCATGCCGGGTAGCTGGCTGCTGGCTGCTTCAATTCAAACAACAACAACAACAACAACAACGTCAAGAGCAAACGACATTGACGCATTTTAAATGGGCGGCGGCCTGTGTATGGGAAGTTTTTCGATTATGCGCTCGTAAAAGTTGGCTCGTCTTTCTTTTTGCCGATTCTTGTTTGCCCTTACTGCTTGATACTTTTATGCTCGCTGTTCTTGCTGTTCTTTTTGTTGTAGTTTCCAAACGCACGCAAAGTATCCTTTGTCCAAAAACAAAAGGCGCACACCAACACTCGCACACTCACACACTCAAACACACTCACATGTGTGACAGCCTGTCGAGGCTGTGGGGCTGTGAGTTGATGTCGTCGCTTGCCGATGAGGAGGGGTATGGTGGCAGGGGGAGTGTGAGGGTGTGGGTTGGTTGGCTGTCACCAACGACAATGTCATAAACTGGCAATAAAAAAATATAAAAAGCATAGCGCAGTGATTACCAGGATCATCAGTGTCAGCCTCTGTCTTTGTGGGTAGACAACTGTGCTTGATTTCTCTCCTTTCTGTCGCTTCCACCAGTCCTGGCCGAATTCATTGCTTATTATTATTATTGTTGTTTTTGTTTTTTGTTTTTGTTTTTTTTGTATATGAAAAGGTGAAGGGGAAAGTGGAAATCAAGAAATCCTTTAGTCATGACAGTTGCAAAATCCCATGTCGCCTCGGAAAAAAAAGAGAGAACAGCTTCAATCAAATTCGAATGCACAAGTCATTCTGAAGGCAAAAGGATTTATTAGGATAAAACTATTTTTACGAGTTCTTTAATAATTTCCGTAAAATCCTAACCTAATCTTTGAAAGTTTCGAAAATCTTTTGGATTTTTATTCAATGAATAAAAGGAAAATCAATTTCGTATGTTCAAGTTGATTCCGAATTTATCAATGAATATTCAAATTATTGTGGATTTCTTGGGTTCTTTTGTCTTTAGGCTGTTAAAGTCATTTTCTGGTTACTCGTTGAGGAGGTCAATGTTTATTGTTGTGGGATATTTTCGGCACGTTTTTCTGTTTGGCTTGCACACACACAGAGAGACACACACACACATGCTGGTCGAAGGAAGATCTGGGAATTCTTGGGTCGCTTGAATTTTTGTTAGCTTGTTTTATTTTTATATTTTGTTGTTGGCTTTGCGTTGTTTTGGGAAACGCCTTCAGTTGACTTGCCACTCAATGTTCAGATTTATTATACTCCAGGGGGTTTGCTTTCGTTGCGCTTTTCAGCCGAATTAAATGAACGAATCTCTCACTCTATTCTCTCTGAATTTCTCACTCCTTTTGGATTTTGTTTTTCTTTTTTTTTTTTTTTTTTGGTGGCGGCGGCGGAGAGTGGTGTTAACTTATGCATGCTGACTTTAAAGTCGCCTTTGCAGACAGACAATCCGAGTTGTGTGAAGGTGTTTTGGATGTGCTTGCAGGTGTAGATGGAAATTTTCGGGACACCCGGCATGGTGTCTGCCTACACAAACAAGTCGTTTTAAATGCAAATATTATTCTTTATTTCTGAGCTTCTATCTCTCTCGCTCTCTCACTCTGAGGCTGGGGGGTGGGCGGGGGAAAGAAAAGGGAAAGCAAGCGGGGAGGGTGGTGCCAAAAAAGCCTGTGCAGGTGACGAACTGAGGCCGATCAAAGGTTAAAATAAACTGGAGCACGTCATGTAAATGTTTACACATCATCACCAGCATTCAGCTAAGCAAACATATCGACCTCATCTACCAGAAACTGAGGACCCAAGATGACTGAGCCACTTTGCCTTCCTCCCTCCAGCTAAGTCTTCGCAGCTCTTCCTTCCACTCATCATCATGTGAGCTTGTGTGTGTGTGTGTCTGTGTCTGTGTCTGCACCCTCCCCCCCATATGATGTAGTCGCATGTGTGCGGGTAAGTGGGAGGGTTGGAGGGATGGTTGGGGTTCGGTTTTGAAACATTATTGGCGCATATGTTGAACACAAATTCCACAGATTGATGTTGGAATTTTTTTATTAGCATTTCTATTTGCCGTCATTCCCACTGAAGCTGCCATTCTCAGGTCAACCACCCAGCCCCTGCTGCTGCTACTGCTGCTCCTGCTGCCCCGGATCATCGACAGCCGATTCTTTCAACTTCAACTCAACTCGACTCGACTCAAATCCTCATCAGTCCCCTTGGACTCGCCTTACTTCTTTGGGGCCCGCGGTCTGTTTTATAGATTGAAAGTATTTTTCTGCACAAATTTGTTGTTCTTGTTGTTGCTTTTGTTGTTATTTAAAATATTTTTTGTTTTTGTTGTCCTTTGTCTGCAAATTTTCAAGCACAAAGGCATTTTTAAATTGAGCTTCCCTTTTGCTCTCGTTCTTTCGGTTTTTGCTCGTTTCCTTGAGAATCAAAAAAAAAAAAAAGAAAAGGAAAACAACAGAATTATCGGAAAAATCCAAATAGAAAATCACCTTGAAGGGAAAATCAATTGATTGCATTCATGTTTATTAACTTGATTTGTGTGCCTCAGCTCGATTGTTTTACTTTTTTTTTTCTTCTTGTTGCTCCCCTGGTCAAATCAATTGAGGGCTGTGAACTCTGAACTCGAGAAACTCGTTTCAGATAATTTAAGACTCAAGCAAATTGAGGTTAATTTCAACTTAAAGGTTTCTAACTAATTAAATCGTGTGGTCGTTCAAGTGAAAAATGTCTCAGACCCCGCCAAACGATGAGTCACTTAAAATAACATTCGGAAAATTCCCATAGCCTGGATAATTGAATTATAAAATAAATTTAATAATTTAAATCTAAATAGACATTCACACTCCTGCAGAGTGGATTCGTTGAGTATTTGGGGCTTGTCAAGAGCATTCAAAGTGGCTGTGAATTGAATACTCGAATGCCCTGGCCCTTTCAATGATTTATAAAATGATAATACAATCGAATAGAAAAGGTTAAGGCTTTAAGAGTTCAGCTGCGTGACACGCGCCTCAAAAAAAAAAAAAAACGTAGAAAGAGTGAAATAGAAATTTCCAAAATCTGAGAATACAACAGTAAGAGAAAAAAAAAAAGAATCGGTAAGAAATTTTCTATTACGTATGCCAAACACGAATCGAAACTTAAAAACTTTGCACGATAAGCCAGCCAGTGAGTCCTGTCTGAGAGGACATTACCCAGGGAAGAAGTGGTAGGCAGTCTCCGGCCAATGAAGGCCTCGTTTTCAAGACTCGATTCTCTGTATATATATATATATATATGTGAGCGAGTGTGTGTGTAGAAGAACAAAAAATAGAAAAGAAAGAAGGGAAAATACAAAGTGAAATGAGCACCCGAAATAGAAAAGAAAGGCAAACGAGCGAAAGCACACACACCAAAATTGTCAGAGGTTGTCAACTAAAAAATGGCATTAGGGCAGAAAATCACGTACGCCGGATTTCTCTTGTATTTCTGTATGTCAACGATGGCAATGAAGATGATGATGCCGAGAATGAGGATGAGAATGACGATGAACCAGTCGATGATGCCGGTGACGATGCCGATGCCGAGGATGACATACTCAGCGGAGCTTACTGACGATGGCATTGGAGAGAGAGGCCAGACCACTCACATCAACTGAATGCTTATGATATAGTTATTCCAGTCCTCAGAGCTACTCATTCGATGCTCACGTCAATCACGACTTTCGGAAATTCTTAGTTCTCTAAGCTCACAGGTTGAGCAAATCTCAAGCGATAGTTCCAATTCAATTAGAATACAAGGCCTCATCTCTAGGAATAAAGTAAAGGCTTTTATTTATTTTCTAATATGACATGGGCTTGCCTGGATTTTCGAGAGGCGAGACGCAGGCGCTACCTCGTTCTAAAAAAAAAAAAATAAGAAGAAGAAGAAGAAGAGAATCGGCCCAACTGTTTTTGAATTGAAATGAAATTGAATATTACGCCTGTTTGTGGGTGTGCTTCCCTCTGTGTCTGTGGATTTTGATAGCCTAGACGTTGGCACTTGCGATGATGAAGTTGCTGATAAAGTTGTTAAGTGAGGAGCGCGATTCGGCTCAGGCATTGACAAGCCGATGACGGCTTCCACACGTACTCAGTTCGTTAGGCTTAGTTAGGCTCAAGTGATTGAGGCGACCTCAGCAGTAAGCAGGAAACATCTTCTCGAATCAGAGAAACTGGCTTTGGTGCTGCCTTTTTGTCTGGCTCTGGTGTCTTATCTGCTTATTGGCTGCCTTACATTCACAACTGCCAAGGCTGCAATGAAATATGACAGTCTCAGCCGAAGAACCCTTTGGTCCATCCTTGCTTTCAGCGCCTTCATTGCATTCTATTTTGGCGTTTGCTTATGCCCCCTAAAAATGCTTCTCGCCCATCAACGAAGCACAAATTTTGCGCATAAATGCGTTTTTATCTGCAGCTCATGCGATGAGCTCGGTTGTGAAAATCTTAGTTAGGACCCAAAAAAAAAATTTTAGTATGATGGAGAATCTTCAGCAATGCAGCATTGCCACCCGTTTTGCCTTTTGTTTTCCAGTGCAACACAAAATAAACACAATTTTAGCAACTGCTGCTCTTGCAGTCTCCCCACACCCGACCTCTCCCCCGGTCTTGGTAGCATTATCCACTTCCCTTGTGGTCGGTTGTTTCATAGTTTCCAATTGCCAAGTGGTTGGCGGTTTGTTTTCTGTTTGCCTTAACCCCCTCTTCGAGTCGTTCTTCTCGGAATAACCGAACCGATTTTTTCTACTCTTTTCGAATAAAAAAAGCTTATAAACTACTTCCAGACTAAACTGTTTGAATTACCATGTGAATAATATAATATCTCCGTTGACTGTCAAAAATGTTGTTTTAGATCGCCAGGAATTATTCACAGACTGGTTTATCTGTATATTTATGGCGTAGACTGTACCTTGCGTATTTTGTTTGGCATCATCTTGAGTCACACAAATCTTAACTAAATTTGTCTAGGTCGACAGCCGACTCTTTCAATTTGACTTCAATTTTCCAGTGTCCTTGGACTCGCCTTACTTCTTCTTCTTCTTATTTTGTTCTAAGCCTCAGAATGAGGTCAATCTAAATGCCCGAATTTATCCAAGTCACATCTGGCTGAAAACCTGATCTTCACGAAATCGTAGACAATATTGTTGAAATACTTAAGGCCTTCAGAAAGAGTATGTGATGTTTGGCAGTTCATGGATAATTTGTTGGTCGCTTTGTTTTCTCTTTTTTTTTCATCCTCCCTTTCCACAGCCGGGAAATGTTTGTCGTAGTTCCGTTATTCTTTTGCCACGGCTTCTTCTTCGTTTTCTTCTGCTCTGGTCGACTCTGTCAGTCATTGTTGTTGTTTTATATTCTTTTTTTTTTTGAATTTTTTTGTGCTGTTGCCCTTTTTGTGTGTTCTTCTTGTTTTTTTTTTTTTTGCCGCGTTCCGTTCGGTTTTGGCTAACGAAAATTTTATTACAAGTTTTCTATAATCGACTTGCGGTTTTGGCTTTTCGGAGATGCTGGCGGCGCTTATCGCTAATATCGTAAAATTGTTAGCGCCATTGCGTTTTTAGCTGAAAGAATTCCTGGCCTCCTCGTTGCCCTTGCTCTTATTCGGATTTTGTTTGCTTGCTTTCTTGTTTGTTTTAGGGATTTTTCCTTTTTACTTTTTACTTTTTTTTTCTTCTCGTTGGCCTCTTCAAGAGTTCATGTGTGGGAGTGTGTGGTAACGGTAATTTCCTTAACTCTAGAGAGCTCTCTTTGTGTGTGCGTGTGTGTGTGTGTGTTTGCATTTATTGGGCAGTGAGGCAATATTGCTTTATTGAAATCACTATCAAAGTTGGTAGAGAGTGAACCCTTTTGGTTTTCTGTTTTTTTTTTCTGCAATTTTATTTTTTATTTTTACGTAATTGAGGGCAAACAAATTTTTAAGCATGCTTCTAAGGAATTTATTAAATTGAACAATTCCAATCAAGATATGAAAAACAAAAAACGGGCACACACTGCGTATACATAATTATTCTCATATTCAAAATACTTTTCCTTTTAAGAATTTAAACAAAAAAAAAGAGAGGAGAGGAAAAGAAAAAATTGAAATTGTCAATTGGTAGAGCAGGTGTACTTGTTTTTTATGCCATACTCATTCAAATAATTAACGATATTCAGATAGTCAGAGAGCCTGTAATTGTTTGGTTTGTGTTGCTTTCATTGTTGTGCTCGCTTTTTGTTGCCGCTGCCAGTTTTGTTTGTATTTGTGTAGGCTTACATTTTGTGGGCCTAAACAACAAATTGCGGTGGTGTACTTGTCATTATTATCAGCCCGAGCACGAACACAGCCGCAGACACACACACACACACACACACACAAGCACAGATGGAAAGGCCAACTCGAAGGGAGAGCAGGGCTGAGGCACGCCAACACTTTGGCAAACTGGAGCGTGAAGCACTTGTCATTTGTAATTGAAAATGAAAATGCAAAAACAACTGGAACGGCAGACAGCAAAGGTGCAGAGAGAAAGACTGCGAGAGGGAACAGATGAACGAAGCAAGAGGCGGTGGAGTGAGGAAGGAAAGGAGGGGATGCAAAAAAACAAGTTTGCCACTTTGACATAATCGCCGAAAGGCGCGCAAACAGCCACCGGAAAGACTCCAGAAAAAAGTTGGTAAATATACACAGAGAGGGAGAGAGAGAGAGAGCGCGCGAGAAAAGAGACAAACAAAGACAGACACGTTGATAGTTGAAAGAGTATCAAACAACACTGCCAAATAGGTGAACAGTGCAGCACGCAGGATAACTGACAATTTATATGCCGTTAGCGTGCTGTCAATGAGCATGAATATGGGAGTGCCACAAAAGCCAGCCAAGGAAACCGAAAACACAACGGAAGAGAGCGATAGAAGAAGAGAAAAGGAAGAGAACGAGAACGAGTAAGTTTCTCGGCTGGGATGTTGGCTCATCGACAAAATGCGCTAAAAACTAAGGACACACTAATCAACAAACATTTACGCTGACATTGCGTGCATATTAAGCAACAAGCCTCACACACACACACACACACACACAGAGAGACAAGCACACACAAATACACACGTAAGCAGAGAAAGAGTTATTAACTATACGGCCAGCCCCATTCCTGGCAGTCAAGTCAAGGATCTCTTGCTCTCGGTCTCTGGCTCTCGGCGTCGCCCTGCCTTTTGGCCACTCATTTGGCACAGGCGTAAATTATATTCAGCAATTTATCATTTAAAAGTTTAATGTGCTTCTATAAATTTAAGTTGTATGACTCAAGTGCCGGCGGGGGGTAGCAGAGAGGGCTGCAACGGTATACTGAATAGCTTAGTACGTTTCCGTCCGTCCTTGGTTCACGTTTTGGCCACGTTGAGACGGCACGCACTCAGTTTGGCTGCTATTAGTTGTTAAATAAATTGCTTGGCTTCGGCATTTCCCCCTTTTTTTTTTTTTGCTGGCTTCCTCTTCCTCGGACGCCCCCCATGCCAATCTCACCCTTACTGGTTCGTGTGTATTTTGCGGCTGTTGAAGGTCAAATTGTGTTAAGGTGGAATTGATAAATGCTTTAAGTTGGCCGGGAGAGGTGTGCTGGGGCAGAGGACCCGCCCCCCTACCTCTCCATTTAATGGCCATTGGCTGTGTGAGCTTTTGCGGCCGGCTGAACTGGACTGAACTGGGGTGGGCTGTCTGCTTGGGCCAGACTGCTCTGGCCGGAGTGTTTGGCCGAATTAACATAGATATTTAATTTATTGCCACTTATTGTATTTATAGTTGTCTCAAATGAACTGCGGCTAATTGAGTTATAAATTGATTTGATAATCTACCAAAGGCATACCTGGCCCATATATTTGCTCTTTCGTCCAATAAGAATTTAAATCTTAAAACTATAGTGTAGAATTCCTAACCAAATAATTTACTATAAAACTGAACTGGCAACAATTTTAGGCTTTCACTGAGCACTCAAGAGGAAATGAATAGCGGTGTGGGTAAAACTGAAAGGGGGATAAAAAAGTTCATACGAAATAAGACGACATTTTCCGTTTCCACAGTTGGCATTGCAATTTGTTTAGTATGTGAAAATGAACATTTTTTGGCCGATTTTTCAGTTGTTTTTGCCTTATGTTTTTTTTTTTTTTTTTTTTGTTCGGTTAATTCCTGTCGTTGTGGGTGAGTGGTGGAGTGGTGGAGTGGTGGGGCAATGGAATCGGTTGAGGAATGGCTGAAGAAGAGAACACGGCAAATGATTGATGGTTTTTCTTAACGAAGAAAAGGACAAACAAATGAAACTTTTGTTTCTTGCATAATAATATAAGCCAAACACGAAGCGGAAGACAACAACAACAACAACAACAACGGCGACAGGGCCACACACATAAGAAGATGAAAGAAAGAAAGCAAAAGAAAGACGACGAAGAACAAGAGCAAAAACAAAAATAACAAGAGGACCCACAGCGACAGCCAAGACAAGCCAACGGAAAAGCAAAAAACCTAAAAGAATCAACTTACTTTTAATTTTATACAAAGGAATTTTTCAATTTTACGCCAAAATAAGTTTCTGCTGATGTCAGTAATTTTTCACTACCACCAACAATAACAACTAAGGCCAACTCCCCGGCATCTGGAATGGCAGCAATAAGGTGGCCAAAATGCTTGAGCCCTCAAAATAAACGAGTATATCTCTCCAGCAATTAATAATAGTAAAATGCTTAATAATTATTAAAAACCCAAACTAAGCAAAGCCATATAAGTTCGGCCTTTGGAAAACACTTAAAATTCAGCTACCAAATTGTTGAGGTAAAACCTTGCCCTCCCACTCGCAAACTATGAAAAGCTGATCTCGACTAAAATAGAAAGCACTTAAAGTTCTCAGCTTTTTAGTTTCGATTTTTCAAAACTATTCATTTAAAAGTAGTTTTTAATAAAAAGAACACATATTTTTTAAGTTAAAAGCCAAAAGAGCTTGATGGAGATTGTTGCATAGAATGAGAATTTTAAGCTCCTACGGAGGTCCATTGTGATTCTGTTTAAAATAAACTTCCCTGTATTGGGCGAACTAAAGAAGCTTTTGCTTGCTACTCGTTTCAGGCTACAGTCAAAATATTGAATCATGGAATCTTGCCGGATTCTCAAATGGAATAACTTCACCACAATCATTATCCACAAAGAAAGTCTTGGGAAGGAAGCCGTGAGCAGAGGCACTGCTGGACTCACAATTGCAACAGAAGGCGAAAAACTGCAATCATAGTGTCATAGACAAGACAATTCTTTTCTTTTTATTGGAGTCCGAGAAACTTCTTAGTCCGATTGGACAATGGGATTGTTGAAAGAAGAAACCAGACTTACAGATAAGGGTTCTTTTTAAGTGGAATCGGAGAAATTTCTTGATCAGATTGTACCATGGAATTCTTGAAATGAGACCTAAGAAACCGGACTCAAAGACAAGGGTTCTTTTTAAGTGAAATCCCAGGAACTTCTTGATCGGATTCGACCAGAGGATTCTTGAAATGAGAACTAAGAAACCGGACTCAAAGACAAAGGTTCTTTTTAATGGAGTCCCAGAAACTTCTTAGTCAGATTGGACCATAGGATTCTTAAAATGAGAACTTAGAAACTCAAAGACAACTGTTCTTTCTAAGTGGAATCGGAGAAACTTCTTAATCAGATTGGACCACAGGATTTTTGAAATGAGAACTAAGAGACCAGACTCAAAGACAAGGGTTCTTTTTAAGTGGAATCCCAGAAATTCCTTGACCAGTTTGGACCTGGGATTCTTGAAATGAGAACTAAGAAACCGGACTCAAGGACAAGGCTTCCTTTTTAATGGAATCCCAGAAACTTCCTGATCGAATTCGACCAGAGGATTCTTGAAATGAGAACTAAGAAACCGGATTCAAATAAAAAAATCCCAACGTTATCTTCGGGGTGCCGAAGATTACAGACTCTTTTCGAAGTTGTTTCTGCCGTAAATCACATGAACGGGGTTGGTCAGTTAATAGGGCCGATTTCGATTTGTATGACAGCTATATGATATAGTAGTCCGATTTTAGTAAAATTGAGTACAAACGCGTATATTTATGTAGAAAACGTGTTAGACGAGTTTTGAAAAGATCAGTCAATAAATGTGCGAGTTATTCCCTAAACCGATTTAGGTTCGTATGGCAGCTATATGATATAGTAGTCCGATCCTTACGAAATTTGGTATATATATTAATTGCTATAAAAAACATATGCGTGCTTAATTTGAACAGGATCGGATAATAAATGTGGGAGTTATTGCCTAAACCGATTTAGGTTCGTATGACAGCTATATGATATAGTGATCCGATCCAGGCAAAATTTGGCACAATTATCTATCGTTATATAAAAAACACGCATGCCAAATTTGAAAAGAATCGGATAATAAATGTGGAAGTTATTGCCTAAACCGATTTAGGTTCGTATGACAGCTATATGATATAGTGGTCCGATCCGACCGATTCAAACTAGTGTACTACCTAGGTAAAAAAGAAGGCTATATACCAAGTTTCAGCAAAATAGCTTTTAAACTGACGGAGTAAATCTGATATGTACAGACGGACAGACGGACAGACGGACAGACGGACAGACGGACATGGCTATATCGACTCCTCTAGTGATTCTAAGTATTCTAGATGTAACTTTTGTGGGTCTACGATGTTTGGTTCTGTGCGTTACAAACATCAGAGCAAAGTGAATAGACTCCTTTTTCTTCGAAAAGAGTCTAAATATGCTGGTACAGCGTGCAAATATGAGTATTCCTAGTTCTAAGTTTAAAAGCTTTTGACTTTATAATTTCCAATAAAACGGACAGACAGACATTATATAGTGAGTCTCCGATTTCTATTTCTCTTAACCTTTAGTTTGCCAGAATGTTATTTAATTTAGGAGCAAAGCTTCTGAGGTCCCTACCAAACTTTTGACTTAATAATTTTTTCTCTAGGCTATAGAAATTTTCAAATAGCTCAGGCCAAAAGGGAGTATACAAATACAAGATGTAAATATCTTAAAGCAAGCCCACAGCGGAGCACAAATCAAGAGAAGCCTTGAAAATTCAAGGAAATGAAAGAATGAATATTAAATATGTGGAAGTATCGGGTTGGGGGTGTGGCTGTGACTAGCTTCATGTCTGTGTGTGTTTGTGTGTGGGTATGTGTGAATTAGGCATGTTACCGAAAACCGAAAGTGTCAAAGCTTATAAACGTCAGTATAATTATGCCTGGAGGATAATTGTTTAGACACATGAGCATAATGAAAACATGACATGGCATCCTGTGAGGATCAAATGCGACCGTCACTTCCATATGCATGTGTGAGTGGCTTTGCGTGCCTGTGTGTGTGTGTGTTTTCGTCTATGTTTACGTTTGTGCCAGTGTGTTTGTGTGTGTGTGTGTATGATTATTTAACTGCAACACTTGGGCATTAATAAGCGCCAGAGGCTGGCAGCGGCATTTGCCAGGCCAACCAGGATAATGACTGCCAAGGATGCGAGTATGTTTGTGTGTGTGTTTGTGTGCCTGTGAGCTTCACCACGAGCCACAACTGGCTCACTGAAGCGGCTGTCAAAAGCACTGGCAACACAAAATAGCTCAAGAAAAAGCACGCCCAAACTCTAACTGAGAGTCCCGAGACTAAAACAGCCCAGACCAAGACCAAGACAAAGACCAAGACCAAGACCAAGACCGACGCCGACACTGGGAGCGAATCAAACTCAATGGCAATGGCGGTAAGTTTGACGCCTTTGAACACCACGCAGCCAAGCGGCGAGGCAGTGAGTCAGTGAGGTAGCCCCTCTCCTCAGGTTGTTGCCTCTTGCTGTTTCTCTTTGCCGGTGTTGCATGCTTCTTGGTTGTTGGTTGCCAGTTGCTGGCTTCTGTCGCCGTTGTTGTCACCGCTTTTAGTGCTCCGCTGGCTTTCACCACTGTTCCACTGTTCTCGAAGCACTCGTGTGTTAAAACAGACTCTCGCATCTGAGCATTTAATATACAGGGTGCTTGGCCCTTGAGACCACCTGAAATTCTTCAAACAAATTACAAATCTCATTTTCTAATCAATTCTCCCAAAGCTAAAAATCATCCAGTGTCTAGCTTGAAAGTCTTTCAATCTTAGCCAAGAGTTCCTCAAACTCACAGCAACATCCTGTATGTGTGTTTGTCTGGCTATGGGGAAGCAGTCTATAAGTCGAGCTGGAAATGCACAGAGGATGGGCCAAGGGGGAAAGATATAGTATGTGAAGAAAGCTGAGGTCGAGAGGGTTAGTTTTGAGAGTGGACCGGGGTATGGGACGCCTGCAGTGCATACCTACATGTTAATTACTGTTATCATTATGAATCGCATACAAGACTAATTAGTGTGTTACACTTTCATTTATTGTGTGGGGGATGCGTATGTGGCTGTGTGCGTGTGTGTGTGTGTGTGTGGTAGGTAGCTAAGGAGGTGGAGCTCAGTTGACTAAAGTTATGTGACGAGAAGAGCGAGCAAGAACGGAGAGGTGGGTGACTGGTGAAACACATAATAATAACAATAACAGCAAGCACCCCGCACACACACACACATGCTCACACATACAGACAGACTGCTATATATAGGGAAAGCGGGTAAACAAACAAAACCAAAACATTGGAAATGCCAAAGCTAGACACGTACACATGTTAAGTGTTTAACATAATGAACACGCGTATTACGAGGGAATTAACATGACAGTTAACACAAAACAAGCCAACAACACCAACGACAACAACAACAACAGCCCCAAAAAAGTGGAAGGGTTCTTTCCGTCTGAGATTAAAAAAAAAAAAAAAAAACATTTAAAAAACACCAACAAATCTTTTGAGCGTTGACTTTGATTGAAAAATATTTCAGTCGGTTTTCAGGGACCTCGAAAAAAAAAATAAATTTTCTCTAAGGTTCCTAAAACTTTAGCTTTCTCTTAACAGCAATCCAGCGGACTGAAGACTAAAGATATGTCCTGTTTAGAACTTCTCAAATTTGCCTAAAGAATCGGAAGAAGAAGATTTGGTTAGACCTTAGTTTGAGGGGAATAAAGACAATCATGTGATAACATTTACTTTGTCAATTTAAAGAAATTGTCATACTTAAAATATGAGAAAAAAAGCATTAAGGCCTGGCAGCCTGTGTGACCTTCTCTCTTGTCAATATTATCATGGGATCCTTGTGAGTTTTGACCAAGCGCATATTATCTTCATTGACTTTTATTGTTATGCTTATGTCCTCGTTAGTTGCTGGCAAAAGTTTCTCCTGGCCTTGCCAGGGAAAAAGCTACACTGTTGTAAAAAACTAAACCTAAAGTGGCTGCAATAGATTCAAACTACTTCCTGGTGACACAACAAAGCAGCATAGAATTGAATTGAATGGAAGGGAGTTGGCTTGAGCAAGGCTCCAAGAAGAAGAGCCCAACAATGGAATTTTCCCGTTATAATTTCCATAATTTTAAATTGACCAAGAAGCAGGCTTTAGATAACAGCCAAGTCTCAAGGACCTTTAGATATGAAAATAAGGAATTTTTTTTTTATATTTTTTTATCCAATCAACCGGGTGTATGAAGAGATTATGTTTTTCTGCAAACAATTAAATGATCCAATAGTCCGGAGTTTTGCTTAATTAAATGACTAATCGAATTGCCTATTTAATTGTGTGGAGAATAGCTGATAAGCTTAAAAATTATTTTTATTTTTACACAATTGATTCAATTGTTACTGTTTTTTTTTTTTTTTGGTTGGTCAATTTGTCAGCAAGCAATCAAAAATGCAAAATTTGTTGGTCTCTTTTGGTTGAGGTTTTGCCAGTTAATATATAAAACTAAATAAACTGGAGAATAGTTTTTACATACAAAAAAAAAAAAAAAAAAAAAGATGGAAAGATAAAGCAATAGAATCTAAAAATAAAAAACCCAAAGGGAGGAAGGAGTGAAGGAAGGAGGGGTGGAAGGGCGTGATGGCTTGATGAGCAGATGGATGATTTTTGGTTGTTTTTGTGTTGTTTTGATTTCGTTTCGAATTTTATTTAATTTTCTTTTTATTTGTTGTGCTTTATTGTGTGCAATTTTCAGTAGTTTTTTGTTGTTTCTGTAAACGCAAAAATATTCCAAAAATGTTTGCTTGCGCGCTCTTGTATGGGTGTGCATGTACATGTGTGTGTGTGTGTGTGTGTATTCGTTTGCGGGTGAGTATGTTTTGGCTATTATGTAAATTAATTTCTGGTAACACCAAACACCTAAACACAAACACAGAGAGCAGCTAGCAACACCCGCACATGCCTGCCATAATAGCGTTTAAGGACAATGCCAACAACAACAACAACAACAACAACAGCAACAACGCAACGTAAAACTCACCACAAGAATGACACACAAAATGATGACAAAAACTCAGTCAGCAACTTTGTGACTATGACCGTTCAACATTTTTGTCATTGTCATTGCTGCTATTGCCAATGTTGTTGTTGTTGTTTTTGTTGTTGTTGGTTTTGTAGTTGCCTCTTGGCATATGCAGTTCTGTATGAGGTGGAGCAGGAGCCGGGTGCCTCAAGAGCCTGGGAAATTTTCGTTGCTCTAGGGTGCATTTGCTATTTGCTGGCCTGGCCAATGGCCACAAAACGCAAAATGCCCAGCTAAAAAAAAAAGTAAAAAAAAAAAAATCATTCCAACGTTATCTTTGGGGTGCCGAAGACTACAAGCTCTTTTCCAAGTTTTTTTTCTGCCGTAAATCACATAAACGGGGTTGGTCAGCTAATAGGGCCGACTTAGGTTGGTATGAGAGCTATGTGATATAGTAGTACGATTAGAATAAAATTCACCACAAAGGCGAATTTTTATGTAAGAAACGTGTGTGCTGAGTTTGAAAGAGATCGGTCAATAAATATGCGAGTTATTCCTAAAACCGATTTAGATTCGTATGACAGATATATGAAATAGTCGCTTGATTCTTACAAAACTTTGTACATATATCTGTCTTTATATAGAAATTACGCTTAATTAATTAAAAAAAGTTCAGTTGATAAATGTGGGAGTTACTCCTAAAACCGATTTAGGTTCGTTTGGCAGCTATTTGATATAGTAGTCCGATCTTTATGAAATTGGACACTTCAGTGTATTTCTATATAAGAAATGTGGTTACTGAGCTTCAGATCAGTTAATAAATATGAGAGGTATTCCTTAAGTCGATTTAGGTTCTTACGACAGCTATATGATATAGTGGTCCGATCCGGCTGGTTCCAAAAAATGTGCAGCTTATGTACAAAAGAAGGCTATACACCAAGTTTCATCAAAATGGGTTTAAAACTGAGAGACTAGTTTTCATAGAAACAGAAGGACAGCCAGACCGACGGACATGGCTATATCGACTCCTCTAGTGATTTCAAATATTCTAGAGGTAACTTTTGAGGGTCTACGAGGAGTGGTTCTGTGCGCTACAAATATCCGAGCAAAATGAATATACACTGTTTCACTTCGAAAAGAGTATAAAAAGAAAAAAACAACGCAAAAATGTTAGCACTCAAAGGGACACTGGGAACAGAGGGCACGGGCTGTTGAGATAAGCAGACGGAATGAGGGAAATTCTTGAACATACAAATATGGCAAAATAAACTAATTTAGCCAGGCACTATTCGATTTTGAATGCCCTGTCCCAAATCTGGGGAACATTGAGTAAGACCTGAGAAAATTCATACGAAAATGGTCTGCCTCTTTTGTTCAATAAATTTTGAAAAGTTAAGAATGATTTATCAGAGTCTCAACTGATTTTTTTAAAGTAAATTTCGGAGTCTTACGTTCCCAGTTCACCAGATCCTAGTCACATTTCATGGCTCCATCGAATGAGTTTAGAATTTAGAAAGAACTATTCGAATTTTCAATGTTGGAATAAGTTCAGAATACTCTTTAGGTTCCCTAAGTCTACTTGAAAAAATCCTTTTCAGGAGTCATAGCGAATTACGAGGGTCTCGCTTAGAATTTCGAGTCCACTCAAACTTTTTTTTACCCAAAATATTCCAGCTTGCAAAGCATTTCACATAAGTGTATACAAATGAAGACTTGCGAAATTATTGGACAACAATAACATGCATAGGAATGACCAGCATTGTCATTGGAGTCCACCCCCAACTCTCCGGCTTGCTTAGAACCCGCAATCCGCAATACATGAATAAAGTTTACATACTTTGCATGCCTTAATGCCACACCAATACAAATGCCAAAGTTACTTGCATGTGTGCGTGTGTGGCAACGTTTATCTCTGGAGTTGGTCATGCAAAAAACGCTTACCCACACACACACACACACACACACACACATAGACTGACTGCCCAAAAATCCCTACTCTCTATCGAAAAAGCAAAACGCATTTCACTCTCTTCATGCCGGTGTGGAGTTTGGTGGGAGTTGAATGTTTGTTGCATATTGTTTCTCTTGCTTTTGTTGTTGTTGTTGTTATGTGGTCGCCATCAAAATTGACAAAAATGTAAATTTATTTACGACTGCAGTGAACGTTCATTCGTTGGTTTTGAAACGAATGACATGATGAAGGATCGGAACAGGGCAGGGCAGAACAGAACAGAACAGGACAGGACAGAACAGGACAGGACCGGGCACGTGAATGAATGTCAGCATCCTTTCGAATAGTTTGGCAAAAATCAACACGCAATATGCAGTTACCAATGGAGTAACCCACACACCCAACACACACACACACACACACACACGGACACGCACACAAAGAAATATACATAGACACCAACAATAATCTGACAGCAGTCGAGCTGTCAAATGCGGCAAAGTGCATTTCAAAAACGTGGCTTACAAAAATGCGCTCAAAAAACGCTAAAACCCAAAACAAGTTTGATGCTGACACTTTCCAATGAGCACAACATTTTCGAATTTTATCTTCTATGTTTAATTCGGTTCATGATATCATTTCGGAAATTATTGGGGGGATTGCGCCCCCCTTCGAACTTGATTGGAGCGGCCGGACCTTAGGAGGTTAATTCATTTTGATTAAAATCCAAATTACAAGACACAAAAACAATCAAATGAATTTTTATACATATTTTTCAATGCGCAATTTGTAAAGTGAAATATTCTTTTCAAACTGAAAGCACCTTTTGTGTTTCTCGTTGTGAGGACAACCAGTTGAATACGTAGAGAAAATTCTTTGCTGGCCAGGAGGGAGTCCATTCCAGGTATCATGTTGAGTTTTAAACATTTTGGGAATTTTCAAATATTTTGTTGGTCATTTTTGTTCATTTTATTCATTTGCACTTTTCGCCAAAGTGGAAAAAGTTTTTTCGGTATTTTTTCTTTGGCAGATAAAGTCAAATTAGCTCGGTGGGTTTGTTTTCTTTTTGAATGCAGTAGAAGCGATTAAGAGAGAAAACTTTCCATCCTTCCTTCCTTCCTTTCTTTTTAACTTTTTCAAAGTCTCTAGCTTTCATTTTATTTGGCAAGCGCCCCCCTCGGAGCTTGTGTATTTGCAATTTTATTTGATATCACTTTTGTTGTACTTACTTTCTCAATGCGAAAATTTGTTCCGGCCAAATGTTTTCTACTCGATTTGCCAAAACTAAAAACAAATAAAACCAAAAAAAAAAAAGAGATGTATTTTGCATTCGGTCGTGCTAAGCGAAAATGGCCAGGAAAAAGTTTACAGTTGTTTTTCTGAGCATTTGCAAGGTCGTCCTCACAGTCGCAGGCGTCGGGTGCCACCAGACTTGTCAAGAGGGTGAGGGGTGGTGGGAAAAACAAAAGATTAAAGTCAAGTATTTAAGCATCTACTTAAATTGAATTATTAGGTCGACGCACAGGCCCACTCGCAGGGTGCTGAGATAAAGAGGCAGCTACATCCACAGCCACAGTAATAGCCATAGCCCCCGCCCTCTTCGCATTTCTCAGCTTTCAACATCTTTGGCTTGCCTACCCCCGGCCGGATGTGGCGATAGCGCTAAAGCGGAAATGAGCACTTTTTTGGGCAATGGCGTGAAGTTACTATAAATACAGTTACATAATGTTTGCCTATATACGCAGAGAAAACGTGGGGAGCTGTCGGCCTATCGGTGCGGTGACCTTCTGCTTTGGCCAAAGCTGGCCTGCTGGTCTATTCGCCTATTTGGCGCGGCATTTTGCGTAGCTGCTGTGTAAATTTTATTGAGGTTGAATCGAAAATGAGACCAACTAGACAAGCCAAGCTAGACGGCTGCCACCCCAGTGGATCGGGACAGGGAATGATGCCAATAGCAACAACAACCATAACGACAAATGTACAAAAATTAAAAGCATTTTATGCTCAAATGGCGCGCATTTGAAACGCAAAATATGGTAAAACGCGATTTGGCCGACGTCAACACCGCACACGGCCTTCACGCCCGCGCCTTCGCCCGGACTGCTGTTTTGGCCGCAGCCTCAGCGGCAGGGTAGGGCGGGTGGAGGGAGAGATAGAACCCTCCAGACCCGGCGTATAATTTATGTGGCATTTAATGAAAGCGGAATTGAAATTTAGTGAGAATTTATTAAATGATTTTAAATTGATACTGGTTTGGTTTTGTAGGCGAAAAGCACCCAACCACGCACTTCCATCCACCTTTCACCATCCACCATCCGCCATCCACACAACCGCAGTAACCAGTCCAACCAACTCAACATTTTCCAGCCCTTCCTTCCGATATTTTTGACACCCTCTTATCAATGCAAAGTTAGACTGGAAATTACACATACGTTTAATTGAGTCTTGTGTGTTTGACCAAATTTAATTTGAAATAGCTTTTAATTTTGCCATCTGTACGAGTTGTTGTTGTTGTTGTTGTTGTTGTTATTGTTGCTGTCATTAATCCGTATCAAAGCTACTTCGTTGTGCTTGTTGGTGTTTATTAAGCGGTCATTCAAATGAAATGAAATCAGCAAATCTGAATTTGCCAATCCTCTCATCTTTGTCAATAAATTCGATTTGCTTGTTGTTGGTATTTCAATGTTGAGTGTGGGCTTAGTGTTATTCGAAAGTTTCCAACCGATACTGTCCTTAAATCTTGAAGCCTTGAAACACTTTCGCGAATCGTATGGCCAGAACAAAAATCACCCAACTCTTAACTCCTGACCAGCAAAAGCGATTATGATAAATGAAACGCACCAGTTGAATCGATTCATTTATAGCGCCACCCATCTTGCCTTAGGACTGCAAAAGTTCTTTGTATTGCAATTTATAACGAAATAAAACTTTGTATTACCTCTTTTCACAAATGTTTTCGGATCTTCTTAATTAAATCGCTTGATTTTCGTTGAATATCTTTAAGCTTCCCATAGAACTCGAAATGTTTAAGAATGTAAACAAATTCAAACGTTAAGTTCGTCGCCTACCGGAACAAATAATTCGGAAGATCAGTTCAGCTGAGTTTCATTGGAATACAGCGTCAGACATGCCAACTTGCTTCGAGCGATGTATCATTTGAACTGTTCCTGGTATTTTGGAACAGGTTCCAGCGAACGCAAAAGCCATGAATATTGAATAGGTGTGAGATATTTTGAGCCTGAAACAAAACTAAAAACTATTCCTGACCAGCTAATTAATCGCAATTCACAAAATGAAGTTTTGAGCTCATACGAATTTGCTGGCCAGGCTGTTTGGGTTAAATTGACTTCGCAGCGCTACATATGGCAAAGGGCAACTGCAAGCGAGAAAGCAGCATTAATTTAATTCGAAACGAATGCTGAATACCGTACGCGTCATTAGTATCGCACAATCAATGTGAATATTGTTGGCTTTGCGAAAAACAACAAGAAACACAATTTGTTTACAACCGGCACTCTGGATATGAAACCTGACCAATATTGCGCTTTTTGTTGGCAACAGCAAAATAAAATTGTTGGAACTTTAAACTTTATCTCTAGCTGGAGTGTGTATGCAAATTAATTTAACTTTTGTGTTCGAAACCCAACAAATCCACAACGATTGAGTTTGTTAAACCCCACCAATTTAATGGTGTAAATTTATAGAATTAAGCGGCAAGCAGTGTAATATAAGTAATATGGGAAAACCATTAATAACAATCACAAATTATAAATTTGTTAAAACTGATTTTTCAAAAATTGTTTTTGAGTAATTGTTTTTTGGTTTTGTGAAGATTTGTCCCTTCCCATCTTAATACTAAAAACTCTTGTAAATAGATAAATAAAGATAATGCTCCGGAGTGTATGTCATCGTTCCTTTTATTATAATTTGGACTCTTCTATTCATGTTTAGTGATAAATAAAAAGAGAGAATTTGGGAAAAACAGATCACACCGAATGAAAACTATGTATGGCTATGGCTGGTGTGTTCGTTAGAATAAAATAAATAAGGTTTGAAATAGAATAGATTTCGCTTGCCCAAAGCCCAGGTAGGAAATGAGAATATAATGAAATGAAATGAGAATGCAAGGAACTGCTAGAACTATTCGGTTTATGTCAACTTGGAATTTTATTGTTATTTATTCTCTTAAATTAGTTGATGAATGCGCAATTAATTGGGACAGTCCTTCTATTCGTAGACCCTGATCTTGCTGACCCCATCAGGAGTCTGACCAAAAAATGCAATGCTCAAATTACAATAGCTTGGCGAGGTCTGCCCACCTGGTATATTTTTTTATGTTGGCAACAATTTTTAAGTAGCGCACAAAATGAAGCAAGACAAGCAGACAATGATGACGACAGCGACGGCAAAGGCAACAGCAAAAGCTGAAATCCAGAACTTTAACAATGTTCCCTTCTATTTCCAACTTCAGTGGATGCCTAAGCATAAGTACTTCCGACCTTAAAAGGATGTCACATCCGGTTTCGCTTCTCAAGCGTGAAGCGCAAGCTTGCGACGTGATAAGAGTCGCCACAGACGAGAACTTGTTTCGGCCTCCCCCCCATTCACTCTTCTCTGCTTGGTCGTCGTCATCGGGATTCTTGACTTTACCAATATTGTGGTCGAAACTTGGCAGAAGCATTGAGTTAGCTAGCTGCCTCAAATAAAGGTGCAACAGTTAGGCACATCTAGTCTTTATGCAAAAGATTAAATAGCTAAGTAAGACTGTAATTAAAATTAACATGGAATTTCCTTATATTGCTTACTTATATTTTATTTGAATACGGTCACATTGTTTCGACCGGGGCCATCAAATGTTGCTTTTGACACACCAAAATTACAGCTCTCGTGACAAGGCATTAATGTTGAGTAAAAAAAAAAAGAAAGAAAGAAAGAAAGAAAAGTCACGTGGAAGAAAAGAAGATGAAGAAGACGACAGCAGCCGGAAAGAATGAAAGCCGAAACTTAAAATAAAACAAAGCCTGCCAGGGCAGACAATAGCCGAGGCTGACATCTATGTAAACATGGCAGCAACAACAATGAATGAGGCAAGCGGTGGCTGGTGCAGTTGCGCCTCGACAGGCTGTGGTTGCACCGTCGGCCCATTTCCCGCTTACAGAAGCCCAAGATTGATGAAAAAGCGCCAGCAAAAACAATAAAATGTATCTAAGCCATAAACACACACACACACACCCTCCTAGAGTTATAGAGAGAAAGAGTGAGGAGAGAGAGACACCACCATCACCACTTTGACAATAAGTGAAAAATACAGCAGCGGTAGCAAGAAGACAGCAAACAGAGAGAAAAAAAAAATGAAAATAGAAATGGAAATAGAAATAGAAAAGGAAAAATGGGAAAAAAGAAAACGCAAAACCACCAAAAGGATGGGTGCGGGCAGTGTGAAAGGGCAATGCAGCGGGTGCTGCGGCAACGGGAAGCCTGAAACAATACGATTGACAAAAGTGGAGTCAACTGTTACAATAACAACAGAAATGGAAGCTGCAACAGAGCTCAGCTCCTCAGTTTAGCAAAATCCTGGCACAAAGTGGTTAAGGGGAGCTGCACTTGCCGACAGCCAAGGGATATGCCGCAAAGATGCAGGGACAGAAGAGCCAGAGAAGCACTGGTGCATAATATGTGCAAAGCCAAAAGGATTTGTTATTCGAAACCGAGCGAAAAGATAAATAAACAAAAGCAGCTTCTTGCCTGCATCTCGCCCGCCTCTCTCCCTCCCTGTCTTTCCCTCTCTCTTTCTGTTTCTCCGCTCTCGGGTTCAGAGAAAGCTCAACCGACCAGGGGACGGACGCAGGAAAGTCGGACTTTGGGATAGTGAGACGATTCGTTGCAGGTCTGAGTCCCAGAATTCAGCTGCAGAAAGGAGGAAACCTACAAAAAAAAAAAAAAAGCTATGGCTGCAAGGAAGCCAGAAACAGGCAAAAACCAGAAAAATTTTAATAAGTGCCACAATGGTTTGGTGCAACTTCTGCCACACCAAGCAAGCTGGGTCTGCGATGGCAGCGGCAGCGGCAGCGCCAGTACCCAGCAAGCAATAATGAATGCCAGATAGTCAGACATGTGTTCGTGTGTGTGTGTGTGTGTAAGTGTATGTGTACGAGTATTTTGCCATTAGAATCCAAAAGAAACTAAGCCAAACCAAACGCTTTAAGCCAAGCTACCCTAAAGAGATCGCCTCTCCCTTCCACGTCAGCCCAAAACCGTTTGAATGACAAAAAATAAGAGAAATAAAAATGACAGAAAATAAAAATTGTTGCATCAAAATGTTGCACAATAACAGCGGTAGGCAAAAACGAGAACCACACGACCCAACTGCACCATACCAAGAATTTCAATTCGAAAAAGTATATAAAACATATTTAGGCTCTTGCCAAAGTGTCCTACCAAAGACAGCAACTGGGTCGGGTCGTTTTCCTCGGCATCAGAGCATAACAAAAGACGCCACCCCCAGGACCACGCCTACTGCAAATAACAATAAAACTATATACAGAAATTCATATATGAAGCTGAATTTTAAATTGAAAAAAAATATATGCCAAAGAGAATTGCGGACAACGGAATTGAAAAATAAAACCAAATTGAAACTAATTTCTTAAAATTCATTTTTTTTTTTCTGGACAAGCCAGCTTTCACTTCATCTCTTCTATATTCTCTTATCTACCCAATAAGCTAATCGTCTCAAAAATATATAGATCTATATCCTATTAATTTCATCTCTTCTATATTCTCTTATCTACCCAATAAACTAATCGTCTCAAAAATGTATAGATCTATATCCTATTATAAGGCCTGTCTTTATATTGAATATGACAGGCATCAAGTCGAAAGTAATTTTGATTTCTCTCTGATTGAGCTAAAAAATTAATAGCACAGACATAAATTTGATTATCCTTTCTTGAATTTAGATTTTTTTTTTTTGAAATCTTTTAAAAGCTTGAGCAATTTTTTTGGCCTTGGGGGAAGACAGCTAATAAATAGTTCAGACATTTTATTGATTTCCAAAGTTCTGCAATTTTCAGTTGTGCCGATTAAATTGAAGCTACTTCAAGCCGATGTTGTGCTGTGAGTTTTGTCTTTTTTTCCTTCCACCAATTCATTTTCAAAATACGCAGACACGAAGACGATTTGTCGCCCTGCCCCCTTTTCAAACGCCAGGCTATTTTGAAGTCCAATTTCGACTACCTCCAGCAGAAGGCAGGAGAGTAGAGAATATTTAGAATGGCGCTTAGAAGTAACACTTTTTATGGCCATTTAAAGTGCTCCTTTGTCTTAGCTTGCCCAAGTCAAGTCCACTGACCCATTACCAACGCCAAACTGTGGACTCGAGCTGAATTGGTCTTGTCTTGGTCTGGTGTGGTGTGGTGTGCCTTGGTCCGGGCAAGAGTTCTTTGCCATTTACAAGGTTCCTTGAATGTAATTTTCTTTTATTTTGTTTCTAGCTTTTTTTTGTTTTTGTCTATAGGGGCGTTTATTTCGATACTCTATAAGCCATAAAATGTAAGAGTCAGAGTGTATAAAGCTTTTGGGATGTAGAACTGCTCAGGTTTCCAAAGTATCTCCAAGCACCTAGAATCATAGGAATTTGAAAATTTTTTGGTTCTATCAAAATGGTGATAAGAATTAAATTATCGAATAGTGTATATTTGGAGCTGCTTATGCCCTGAGCCGGGCTATTCACTTGCTTTGTTTTATTTTGAAACGATTCCAATGTTTTGGTGCTGCTTATTGGTATTTGTGGGTATTTATTGAAAATAGACACGCGACCAGTGCATATTTTATAAGTGTTAATGCTCCTCCTGCCTAGCCGTCCAAGGAAGACTGATTCCGACTGCCCATTCCATTTCATACTGCCCGTTCAGGACACTTAAAATGACCGTTGTTTGGCAGCTCCAAAGGTGAAGAGGTGGCAAATGTTGAGAGATAAAAAAAAAAAAGAAACAGAAAAAATGGAATGGGAACTCAACATTTTGAGGAACCCCCGGGCTCGTTAACGTTTACAAATTGTAATAAACTCGCATATCCGTTGGCATATTAAGTGACTCCTAAGTAATCAACTTTATGGCATCATTCAGGCTTCATGCAAAGTCCTGGAGTGGGAGGGACCGGGGTGCCAGAGTTTTGTTGGCAAGGTGTTAATGATTCAATAACATTTACCGTTCATTGCTGCAAACAGGCGAGCCAACTGACATTAATACGATTTAAGCACACACAAAGGGAGCTGCAAAGTGAAAGAGAGACAGAGGGAGGGACTGACTGATGGCGAGATTGAGGGAAACTCGCCAAATGGGTGGATTGGGTAGCTACGGTTTTTCTCACGCCTTAGCCACAAAAGGTGACCACAACAACATTGTTGCTTTTTATATATATGTAAAAAAATAAAGAAACACATACCATACTCTGATCTGACATGGCCTGAGCTGACCAGCTGACCCAGCCAATATCAGCCCAACTCTCTAAAATTCGCCCGTCTCCAGGTCTGGTCAATTCTTGCGTGACTTTCAATTTGTAAAACATTTTCGCTTTTAATGGTTTACTTTTGGCACAGCTGTGGCCAGATAACAACAACAACAACAAAGACCCCGCCAGACCAGACAGGCAGGCAGTGGGGAAGTGCGGTTCTTTTGGCTCGCGCCCCTTAATGTATGCAATGATTTTTTTAAAACCTAATCAATTTGCCTGTCAGCCCCTCCATTTTGTGCCCCTCATCCTTACTGTCCGACTGGTGACATGCTCGGCAAAAACAAGAAAAAAAAACGGAAGAAACGGAAGCTGAAGTAGCGGCCCAGTTCAGTTCCGTTCAATTCAGTTTGAGTAGGTTGCTGGCTTGGTTCGGGCTTTTGGGCACCGGCGCCCATTAAAAGCAGTCATTAACTTTTAAATGAAGTAACGGAAACAAGATAAGCACGTGAAGCGACAACGCCAGCAACGATGAGAGGGGCGAGAAGACTATGGACAAGGACACGTCTACCGGCACTGAGGATATTCTTGTCCTATGAGTGCTGGTATGATTCCTGGTTGCTGTTCGGGCGCTTGGGTGCTTTGGCGATGCTATCGTCACAACCGCGCCTCCATCAACGCCCACGCGTACAAATGGCCCATAATTATTCAATAAGAAATAATAAAGTACGGCGCACATATTTTCATTGATGGACAGGCAAAGTGAATGGCAAGAAGTGCTGAGTGGCCAGAAGGGGGGGGGGGCACCGAGTGGCAAACGGCATTTTTGACCATCTCTCCACAATTCATTCCGTGTCTAACATTTTGAGTTGCCGCCAACCAAGCGACCTTTAGTGTCTTCCTTTCCACACTCGTATACCCACCCGTCCCCCGATTTGTCCGGCAAGGCCTCGGTCTCTTTTGTATTTCTCTTGCCTCCTTCTGTGCTGGAAATTATTGTTGCGTGACTTGCAGCTTTTCGCTTTTTTTTCTTGTATTTTTTTTTGTGCTTGTAGTGAAATTCCTTAATTTGCCAGGACGGACTCTCTCTTTCTCTTTGACTGGGCTCACATCGGCTGACAATCATAATGGGTAGCACCCGCTGGGTCCGCCCTTTAATGTCGGTTGACGCCGTTAAGTAGTTACGGTTTTGTAACGATTTGCTTAATACAACACCAGATGTGAAATTTATACAAACATACGAAAACCCAAGCCTTTGTTTATGTGTACTCTCTATGGAAATAGCTGAGCAATAGGCCCAAACTATCCAGATTACACGAAGAATAAAAGTAAGCTCGATGTATCTCGGGGTATCTGGTGTTTTCTTTTCTGAAAACATTGATCTGTATCAAGAGAGTAACCCGAAAATAATTACTACAAAAGTACTCTTTATTGTGCTCTTCTTGATTTATTTATCTCTAGTAATTATTAAGCTTGACACTCATTAGATATTTAAATCTACCTAGGCATTATTCATTATCCGTGTCAGCAATTAGGACTGATTAAAGGTGTAATCAAATCAAATGGTTAAGCAGACTAAGCCGATTGCTTTCACTTTGTAGTCCTATAAGCAGGGAGGAAAAGTCGGAAGTATTATGACTTTCAACTATATTATTATACTCAAATAAGATCCCAGATTATCTCTCAAATGCCTTGAAATTATATAGCAATCAAGTGGATAAGAAGACTAATCTATATGAATTCTTTTACACAGGGAGAAGAAATCGGCAATTTTCTTTGATTTTAGAACATAGATCCTTAAGCTATCTCATTGTCTTATATAAACTCCCTTGCAAATAAACAAGATATTAAGATCAAAAGATCGTTTGCTTCTCAGAGCATCTTAAGATTCCTAAGTTCTTATTGATGCCAAAAAATAAAAAACGAATTGCTTATATGTATTTACATATATTTAAAATGTTGTTTTTGGTTTTTGTTTTTGTTTTTTTTTTTTGTGTTGTTTTGCTGTGTTTGTTGTTGAGGAAGGTAGGCCTCCTGCAACTGATGAAGTATAGACCAAAACAATAAGCATTTATGAAATTGAATTTAAAATTTTGAAAAGTCGTCAAAGATCAATCGATCGGTAGAGATCGACTTATTTGATAGATACATTAATTTGACATATGACAATTCGAACAATCAAGCCGGTGCAATTGCGTTTGCCGTTAAGCCTTGCAAGTAAGGCTTAGGCTCGATTCTTGTCAAGCCGTGAACTAAGCTTGCCCTTCTTCTCTTCGGAACGAGCATTGATACCCTTGACAGCCTCTGCATAACGCAAAGTGTTAAGTGTGTGCTCGCATGAGCTGTGTCCTGGCGAGACCATAGCAATCATGCAGGAGCGGTTCTTTTGGCCGCCACTGAAAGAGTCCCGAAGAATCTGACTCAACTTGGAGTCACGAAACGGCAAGTGCGTTGACTGTCGTACGAGACTCCGTATACACTCCTTGAGGGCCAACAGAGACTTGTTAATATCGGCACTCTCCAGCCGTGTCCCCTTGTCCGCGGCTGCATTATCCGCTCCGCGCTCGTTACCAGCCAAATCAATGAATGAACAAGTTCCGAAAGGTTGGGTGTCCCCGTTCTTACGCAGCGTAAACTGGAAGACGGCATGTGAGCGAGAAGAGACGGGATTTGAAGCGGTCTGGCCCATCATGCGATTACTTTCACCCGTGGTAATCAGCTGGAGTACATCATCCACTGAAAGCACCATAGACTCTTTCAGTCCCACCAATTGGATAGCCTGGTTGTGATCCTCAAGCATGCGTATTTCCGGCTTCTCTGTGGCTATCAAATCAAACACTTTGATGCCATATATTTCGAAGTAACTGCAATGGACGGTCATACCTTGATCTGTAAGTTCAGGGGAGCTCAGACGGCGAAAGATGTCCTGGGCAGCCAATGCGAAAATGCCTGTATCTTCATTGTTCTTTTGACTGGCGCCGGACATTATGTAGGTTTTCCCAGAACCAGTTTGCCCATAGGCAAAGCAAGTACTCTTTCCGCCGTCGAAAGCATTCTGAATGAGGGACTGACAAGTGTACTGGTAAACCAATTCGTTTGAGACATCTTCATTGAAGGCGTAGTCGAATTTGAAATTATGGTCCTCGATATACTTGGTCAAGTCAACCTTTACCTTGGGCTGATGCACAGTGCACATTTCAGGACTTTGTACTGAGATTACATCAACTTCCTTATTGTTTATCTCCCGCTGATTTAGAGGACGTTTTCTTACACACACCAAAATCGGTTCATTTTTCTGCAAGGCAATGTCATACATCAGCAATGGTGTCAAGGTTAATGTTTTCCGGTGTTCGCGTATCTTGTGACAGATCTCCCAGTTGGGATTGCCAGGGTCGCGATCTTGTATGGCCTGTTTCTCTAGGCGCGAGGCAGCAATCTCCGAACGTCGCAGCTCGCGTTCCTCTCGTAACTTCTCAATCTCCCGCAGAGTGTTTGAGACTCGACGGCTACGCACCTCCTGTGCTGGTCGAACCTTTAATCCAGGGACAGCTGAATGCAGTTCCTTGTGTAATCCAGTGCTTTCAGGTTTCGGTTTTGTATTTACCGCCGGGGGTCTTGGAATACGGCTCGGAAGAATCTGATATCGGTTGCCTGGGGATGACTTAGCAGTCTGACGCAGTGCAGTGATGGTCTTAGGATATGCAGGGATCCCACTGCGAGATTGTGCTGCGTTTAGACTTCGGCGTGCAATCGGTGAGAGAGCGCGTTTCGTCACGGGTTTGAGGTTAGGACGATCCATATTAGCACGTGATTTTGTTGCGAAACCTTCGAACTGATTTTTGAAAATCTTACCAAATATTTAATTTTAAAAATAAAGTTTTATCAGGCCGACTTTATCGTTCTATAGCGTATGACTGACTGAACACACTAGACTGAAAGTCACTTCATGATATTCCATCGAAAGCTATTTCAAAGGTGACTAGATGATTGATTTGATTTTATAGAAAGCTTTTAAAAAATTTAAAGAACTGAACCTCTTTTTGTTTTTGTTTTTAAGAACGAATAAAAGTCTACAAAACCAAGCAGCACGACTCTGAGTCTTAAGGTTGTGTGACATCATTAAAATCGACAAACAACTTTGAGGAAACAACAATTCAGCAAAACTTTATGAAACGCTATCCACATTTGTGGAAAGAGTGAGTAGAAGCTAAAAAAAAAAAAAAAAAATTGCCAAAAAGGGGACTGGCTTGACAAGAACGGAGTTTATTATAGACCTTCGAGCTCAGAGTCAGGGATCATAGTCCGCATCATACTTGTCGGGGGTAGATATCAATATAAATAAAACTAAAATTTATAGAATTAATGAGTCATCGTAAAAGTTAACAACTTGCACAAAATTGTTTATCTAACTCATACATTCATAGGAAGACAGAGAGAGAGAGAGAGAGAGGGAGAGAGGAGGGTAGTCAATAAATTGAAGTGTAGCTCGGAATTCAGAACATACGAAGAAGATTGACACGAAGAGGGAAGAGGTGGAACGCACACGTAATCACTTTTTAAGTGGAAGACAATTTATGATACATGAAAATGTTTGCTGCTGTTGTTTGGATTTCTATTGCTCTCAACCTTATTTTTAACACATCCTCCCCACATCGACCCCGCCAAGTGTTGTCAACTTCTTCATCCTCTGAGCCCTGAGCCCTGAGCCCTGAGCGCTCAGCTTGGAACTGGGAACTCGAATCAGTTTGAGTGTGTGTGTGCGGTAACTTTTCAAATGAAAATCCCAAACACAAGAGAAGCGACAAAACCGACATCCGACCCAAAAAACCGACACCTGCCGACAACCGATGACACTGCTGCTCCAACCACAAAAACAACAAAAAATACAAGAGGATGAAGCAAGCCCAATGCAAAGATGAGAAGGTTTGACAGTAAGACTCAAAGATTACTTTACTTTTTGGTTGCCGGGGCTTCAGCAGCTCAAAGGGTTTTACTTTCTCATTCTCTCCCAGGCCTTTCAACTGGGTCTGTGGGTGTATCGGTGTGTGTGTGTGCCTTCCGAGCTTGTCAGAGCAATAAACACCTCAAAGTTGATGACATTTCATTAAAATCAACGCTAGGCAAATCGAGACTGGTATGAGACAAGGTGGTGAGGGAGTGCGGGAGTGCGGGAGTGCGGAGGTAGGCCTTTGAGGTTGGTTTGGGTTAAATGAGTTTGCTTATAGGGCTGCCCCAACTCCATTCGCCGCCAACCCCTCTTCCGAAGCCACCGAAATTTTGAGGCTACGAATTTTTCCCACATTCACTAAAATGTTGTGTTCATTTGGTAAAAGGTTGTTGGTTCTGCTGCTTTTGCCGCTGCCGCTGCCGCTGCCGACGCAATGAATTTCATTAAAACAAGCGGCAAAGTGCTTTACACACATGACAACAACAACAACAACAAGAAGAGAACGGTATTGGTATCGGCATTTGAGCATCTCAAGATCCCAGCATCGGCATCTCAGTACCGCAGGCCTTTGACGGGCCAAAGAGTGGGCAGTTTTGGGGTTGTTGCTGCCACTAAAAGTGTTGACGCTTTTTGATTTTATTGGTTCGCTTGATTTACGTAAGTGTTTGCCAGAGGTTTTGGACCACTCGATATTCATTTATGCACATTCTCTGAATATAAACTTGTCTCACTCAAAGTGTTTTTAATTGCACAGAACCGCAGTCATTTTCACTCTCCATCTCTCATGCTATGATTTTTAATTATATTTCGAGATGCGTGAAATCAATCAGAGCGACTTTAATCACATTAACAAATTTACGGAGACGATTTCACCTGGGTAAGAAGAAAATGCTCAAGTGTTAAAATGTGGTAGCCAAAAGCATTGGTTAGCAAAAAAAAAAAGAAAAACAGTTAAGTGCTTCTTCAAAGACGCCAGACAATTAACGCCATTAAGCATTACGCATCCGCCCTGTGGTACAGAATATAAAAAATTGAGTTATCAAGTAAAGAACAAATTTCAAAAATGACTCAATTTCAGTTCTATTTTTTTTTATGAATTGAAAAAACAACTCGAACCTACACAATTTCTGGCAAGTTCAGTAGCCACATTTTTGAAATATTTCAGAAAATCTGATTACGACTAATTTGATATATTTTTAACAAGATTTTACTTTGAGTGATTCAACCAATTCATTTGATTATTTTTTATGATTTATTCGAATATATTTGACAGAATTTATAGTCTTATCACCGTTCTTTTTTTTGAGTTGAGCATCCTTGCTTATATTTGGGTTTCATAATTTCCACAAATTCTTCGGATAAGAATTTTTGAGGTCCTCGTCTTATATGGATGGCATATCTTGATATATTCAATTTTCTTTTTTTCTTGAAATATTTGGTAGTGTCAAAAATCTGGCACAAAAATCTTCAGTGTTGCTGGCAAAGTGGAAAATGTTGCTGGCAACATTTGGCAAACCCCAGCAACATGCTGAGCTTTGTTGGCCAACCACGTCCTGTAGGCCATCCGAAGACTGGGGCGAGTTACTTTATGGAGTAATCGAGTAGTTCGTGCCACCGTCGACGAGTTGGCAACTGGCATTCGGTCGAGACACTCGGTTGGTCGAAAGCCGAACTGCCAGCCGACTAGGACGATGTTGCTGCTGTTGCTGCTGCTACTTGGCTGACATCGTTGGTAGAACTTCGGTTGGTGTTAGTGTGCGTTGTATTGTGCTAGGTCTTGTGGTGGGCCAGTGGAATTCGGTTGAATGGTGCGCATCCTTCAGCGGCTAAATTCAGTGCTCGGGCAACTTCCTAACGTGTCGGTTGTGTTTTGTGCGCCAATTGAAATCACAAAAATCAAATCAAAACCGGAGTAAATTGAATTTTTCTTAGCAAAGCAAAAGGCGGCAAAAAATCGTTGCGATACTTTTCAAACGACAAAATAAAAAGAAAAAAACAAAAGTTAAAAAAAAAAAATTAAAAAACCATTAACAAATTAAAAAAATTTAGTTCATAAAAATCTAGAAAGAAATAACAAAAAATAAAGAGAATATAAAAAAAAATAACGGTGCCCAAATCTGCTGATGATTTGAATTTTTTGCCAGTGATCTTTAAAAGTTGAAAGCTAGAACTGTTCTCGAAATTTATTTTATATTTTTGTTTGGTTGTGGGCTTCTTATTTTTTTTTTTTTTGTTTTTTTTTTTTGAAAAACCAAATTGATAAGAGAAATAAAAAGTGTTTAAAAGTGCTGAAACTTCTTTTTTTTATCAAAGCCTAAGAAAATAAAAAGGTAATTTGAGCTTCAGAATTAATTAGTTTTTGAAATTCGAAAAAAAAAGAAAATGAATAGTTGAGCCCTGAAAATAACTTGCCAGTTTGAAAGAAAGTTCGGTGTATCGTATGCTTTATGGCACTTGCGACCGATTCAATATGGGATATCAGAGGCCGCGCCTGCTACTCCGCCTCTTTTAATCTTCTTGAATCCTTTTCAGGTTCTGCCCTCTTTCAAGTTTTCCGAGCCCGCATTTTCTACCTTTCTTCTTCTCTTTTTTTTTTCTTTTAATTCTTTTCGCTGTGCGGGAAATTGTTTCGCACAGGAACTATCGCATTTCTCAGCCAAGTCCGCCCGTCTTCTCTCTCCCCAGGCTGGCGCTGCTCGCTGCTCGCTACCAAGTTTATCCGCTTCTAAGTTGACAAGTTTTTAGAGGCTGGTGATTTATGTTTTATTAATATTAAAAGTGATTTATTAGCTCTGAAAAATTTCCTTCTCCACCTCGTGCTCTCTCTCTCTCTCACTCTCTCTGTCTGTGCGTCTGGCAGAACTGCATGAACGCATATTTAATTACAGGAGTTTGGCTGTCCAGACCTACCTGGACTTCCACTCTCTTTCTCTCCTACCTAATTTAACTGACCAGACCTGGCGGCAGTCTTTGAGTTCTTTTTCGGTGAGCTTCTCTCCGCCCTGAACTCATTATCCAAAGCCCAGTTAAGCTAAACTGCACAACGAGATTAAAATTGTAAATTGTAAATGACTGGCGGATCTCTCATGCAGCAGATGTTGCTGTTATTTTTGTTGTTGTTGTTGGTATACTTTTTTGTCCAGCAGAGAGTGTGAGAGAGAGAGAGAGTGTTGCTGGTTGTCACCAATGTCTTTTGTAACTACCTAGCGGCCCCCTTTCCACTCCCGCCCTACTTACACTTAATGCTTGCAGACTTTAGTATTTTCCTCATCCTCATCCAGAGTTGTGTACTCTTCATTGAGTTTGCGGAGTTTTTAATGAAAATTAATTAATTAAATAAGTACACAGTTCTTGTTCTTTCCTTTTTGCCCACTTTCCCAAGACTTTATACTGATTGTTCTTACTGTTCTTACTGTTCTTGTTGTTGTTGTTGTTTTTGTTTTTGTTGTTGCCTTAAAACGTGTGTGAAATTATTTCCTTTCATAGAATAATACTTATATGCACATGAAATTACCAATTAAGTCAAGACAAACATCTTTCGCATGACAATTGTGTGAGATCTTCAACTGCATTCAACTTTCTGTAGCGAGTTTTGAACTCGATTTTACTACTTTTTTTTATGTATTTTTTATACGCACCACTATAAGTGTGTGTGTGTGTGGAAAGGCAAAAAAAAAAGTTGAAGAAAATTGCCTTGAAATCAATTTGAAATGGGATATGCAAATATACGTGAGTGCTTTCGTAAGTGTCTGTAAGTGTGTTTGTGTGCTTGAACTATGGCAAATTGTTGATTCATAGCCAGAAACTTATAAAGTCTACAGAAATGTTGAATCAAAGTGTTGCACAACTAAAGAAGAGAAGAGCTCCTTTGTGTGTTTTCAACAATTTTCAATGGAAAATTATTCTTCAGCCCATCAAAAAAGATATCAAAAATTTATTAAGAAAGGAAAAAAAAAAAATGAAAATTAAACAAAAATTATATATTTTTCAAATCGGATCACAAGATTAAATATATAAAACAATAAGCTGGTAGATTGACTCAAGCCAAGGCCTGAATCCTTGGGGTCTTTTGGGGTCTTTGGCTTATTGATTGAAATATATCAGAACCGATTTTGCGTTAAGAATTATTTTTCAAGACTAAAACACATTCACAAAAATGCTCAACTCCAGGGATCTCTTGCATCGCCTTTGGGTAGAAAAAAGAGTACAAGAAGAATTCACGAAGCTTACGAAAATTTTGACAGTTTTTAATAATTTTTGGGGAATTTAAAAATTAAAATTTTTTCCAACTAAAATAATTCGTAAATTTCATTTAGAAATTGGTATGGAATGTTTTCAATATAGGATTTATTTCTTCTACTTCTTAGCTTCTCCTGTAATTTCTTTTTTATTAATTTTGTCATTTATTCTTATATTTTTAAATTGCCACAATTTGCAATTGCTTAAAAATGTAGCCAGAGTGGAAAATCAATTTTGAGTGACTCACACTTGGAATTCAACAGCAATTCGAGTTGGAAGTCAAGCAAATGTCTGGCAATTTAATCCAACATATAATCAAATGGTCAGCCAAAGCATTAAAATCAAATTAGCATATATTTAGTGAAGGTTTGTGGCTATTAACATATAACCCTTTTATGTTCTAGAAGCGCAATTAAAAACAGGAGAAAGGGAAGGTTAACAAACAAAACAAAAGACAACAAAAAAAAAAGCATTGAACACATCTGAAAAAAAAGAAAATAATGTAAATGGTCTAAGATTTGATCCTGCCACTAAATACATTCAATATTCGTTTACATAATCACGAACACACACACACACACACATACACACATGTATATTCTATCAGTCATTCATTAGTAAAAATATTCACACCAACAGGCACATACAAATTTGTCTGCAAAAAGAGGCAACAAAAGAAATTGAAACTGTAATTATGATGGCAACTGGCCAACTGACAGCAGCAACAAGAACAACGATAATAACACAACAACCAGAATAGTTGTTATACTAACGGTATTCACAACAACGCCCAGCCAGTCAAACAACACACAAAGGATTTAATGTTAAGCTCCGCACAAAGCAACCCAAACTGGTTTAAGGGCGGGATGAGGCGGCTGCGGGGGGAAAGGACGACCCGACCACACACACACACACACACACACACACACACACACACACGAATACTTGCACGCACACGCACATGAAGAGTGAAAGAAAGGGTCTACCAGGCAACATAATATAATATTATTTTCTGGCCCAAAAAAAAAAAAAAAAACAAAAAAAAAGTTGAGCCACGTGGCGTATGAGCAATATGAACAGGCCTGAAACAAAAGCGAACGCACACATAACACAAAAGCCAATCAACCAATATCAAAGGACACTGCTCCTTTGCTCCATGCTCCATGCTCCAGTCTTTGAAAGAGGCGCGAGAAAGAGAAAGAGCGAGAGACACGATCTTTGGGGCTTTCATGGGGTAAAATAAATCAGACTTCGACTGCCTTTTTGCAGCAACAATAACAATTTCGTTGCAACGATGTCCCAAGCTGGCAAGTTGAATGTCTAATAAATTACACGACCAGGCAGGCGGAAATAAACACAATTAAAAACGCATCAGCGACGCTTACGATGCGGCCCACCAACACAGAAGCGCCAAAAACAAAAAAAAAAAAAAATGCAATAAAAATATGAACAAAGCAAACCACAATGCCAAAGTCAATGGGAAGGGGCGAGAAGGTGGTGAACAAAAAAAAAATATAAAATCAAGTCAGACTTTTGCCATTTTTCTACAGAGAATGCAATTGTTGGTCAGGCCAACACCGCGTATACGTAATATGCAAACAAACCAATCCCCAAACCATTGCCAGCCAGTTTTTTTTGTTATGTTTTTCTCCACCAGCCCCCAGCCCCCTTCTCACTTCTGTCATGACCATTTCGTCTTCTACGCACACACACACACACACACATACGCACACACACATACGCACATACACATGCAAATAAGCAGTCGAAGCATAAATGCAAACAAACGTGGACTCTTAGCCAGGCTTAGCCAGGACCACCAGGACGAGTATGAGCTTAACCACAGAGAACTCTTGCCAGGCACACAACCCACACCATACACAAAGCCATGAGTGTAGACTGAAAATGCGATTCGAAATAAGCTTTAATTTTGTTTGCCTTTCCTTTTGTTTTTGTTGTTGTTGCTATTTTCTATTTGTTCTCCTTTTTTATTTCTTCTGTTAATTTAGCAAGTGCCTTTTTCATGTGCCTTTGAATACTACCTGTCTCTTTCTCTCTTGCTCTGTTTCCTTTCCTTCTATTATTCTATTTTTTTGAAAAATCGAAACATACGTCCAAACTGAGAATTACCGAGCATTTGCGAAAATATTTTGAAATTTAAAAGTTTGCATTCCCATTTCGACCGAAAAGTGTATATAAAAGAGTAAATTTCTATTTTAATTCAAATTTAGCATCACCATTTCATATTCATATGGCAGAGCAAGTTTTCTTGCCATTGGATTTTTAATTCTTAAATGAAATAAACAAATAAGCCAAAAGTTAAAGACTTGAAGCCAATTAAGTTTCAAATAATGTTGCATATTTTTTGAGTAAACAAAACATTTCAAGCATTCCAGCAAAATGGGAAAAATGAGTAAAGGCATTCAAATTTACCTTCAGGCAGTCAAAGGAAATATTTGACAATTTATTTAAAAATCAATTTGATTTTGGTTGCGAACAAAAAGGGTCTTTTACTCACATTGAAATGGATGCATTTTTTCTTCTTTTTTTTTTTTGCTGAAATTTGATATAATTAAAATGCATAAAGCCTCATTGATTTTGTCAAGCAAAATTAATTTTTCAGCTAAATATTATAAAATGTGTGTGTGTTTTTTTTTTTACCGAATTGATGGATGGTTCGGGTTTTGGGTTATGTTGAAAATTCCATATGGAATTGCTGTCAGTCTCTCTCTGAAATTCGAGTACATTTTTTTTTTGGAGTGATGTGGTGATGTATATGTGGCTTCTCCTCTTCTTCACATTATTTTGTACTCTATTTGTTTCATTGTGTGTGTGTGTGTGTGTGTGTGTGTGTGTGTCTTTGTATTGCGTGTCTACTTGCAATAAGAAACTTTAGCTGATCATTTACACAACATTTGCATTGAGTATGTTGAACACAATGCAAATAAAGCATTAAGTGCGCTCACACAATCACACACACACACACACGCATGCACACAGACACAATTGTAAAGGTGGTATTGTGTGGGTAAGGATGTGAGTATGTGAATATCTCATTGTTTGAATTTTGATGAGGCAACGACAAAAACGCACAGTCGGCATAACAAATAGGCATTTTAATATACACAAATAAATAAACATACAACAGAGGCTATAAAAAAGTATAAGAACAAAATTGAAAAAAAAAGAAAAGAAACAACAAGCAGACAACAACTTAATGCCAGAGTCATAAATGAGAGAGGCCAAAGGTCTTTGGCTCTGAGGTTCCTTGGTTCCTTTCGGCTCTTTAAATGACTCGCAAGGCACGCGACCAATCAATGACAATGCCAAATGAACCCTTTTTATTTCTTTTTTTTTTACCTACAAGTTCGAAGGTTAAACATTTCGCTGAATTAAATTTCCCTGGGAAATAAAAATCGACCAAGTTTGGAAAGTTTGGTCTGATTTAAGCTTTTATTTTAGTCTTTTTGGCAGTCGGGCTTATCATAATTTCTTTAGAGCATTTCAAAGTCTACTCAATTTGAAAAAAAAATTTCACAGATTTTCACGATGAGTTCATTAATTTAAGGCATTTAATTTATTTATCAATTACACTGCAAGCTGGCGGACTTGGGACCTTTTCTTTTTAGAGCCAATTCTGATTACGTGACACAAAAATTATTAGCAAATTTGAAGACCTCTTTTTTTTTTTTTTGTAGCAACAAGAAAGTCTGAAAGCCAATCCCACACAATTTACACAATTCCGAAATGGGTATTTAAGCAAAAGGATTCCCCGACTGACAACATCTCACTCTCTCTCTCTCTGTCTCTGTCTTTGTCTCGTTCTCTCTGTTTGAGGGGCAGAAGGCAATGATTGAGGCTATTTTATGTCTCTTGAAAAAGACTTGGCTTTGAATTGGCAATCCGAAAAACACTCATCGCCACCATCAAGTGGCGAATAAAGGCATAAAAGCATAACTTGAGAGAGTTTCACTTTGAAATTACTTGAAAATGAAATGACTTGAGTTGAGTTGAGTTGGTCCTGTCGTTGCTCGTCTGGTCTGGTCTGGTCTGGCCTGGCCTGGCCTGGCCTGGACTGGCAAAATAAAGATTGAAACTTGTAAATGGCCAAATAAAATGGAAATGAATATAATAAAGCAGACGAGCCAGCCAGGAAATGGTAGTGGCAGAGGGAGAGTGAGAGTGAGAGGGAGCAGACAAGCCAACACAAAAAGGACAACTGGTCGAGGCTGACAAGGGTGAACTTCCACAGGGGTTTGAGTGAAAAGCTGACAAGTAGCTTACGTAAATAATGTCGACGCAACAATAAAAATAATAAACGAATTAGCTGCTTATTCAGAGCATGACCCCAAGATGAAACCTCACCTTCATTCCCGACCAGCCCTGCTTTGCCCAACTCTGCCCAGCAACGAAAGCGACCCTTGAAGCGAACTCAAGTCAACTCAACTGAACTGAACTGTATCGAGACCAGCTGATCCGGGCTAAACTGAGTTAAGCTGTAAGCTGGGCACTGCCAGTGGGTGAGCCGGCTGAGGCACGAGGGCCAAGAGGCAAGAGTCAATGAAAATGAAATGTGGAAAAAGGGACTAAAGTTGCCGTACACGACAAACATTCAAATTGACTTTGAAATGCTCACTGTTCCTGACTTTTAAGACGGCCTCTCTCTTTTTCTGTCTGTCTCTGTCTCTGTCTCGTGTTCTGTCTAGATTCGCAAGGTGTGTGCCAACTGCGGCCAAAGTTTACAGTTTCAAAGAGACCAGCCCAGCCTCTGTAAGCCTCTTCCCCAACATCTTGGAACCAGCCGACCGCTAACACTTGTTCTTGGTGAGTGCTTCTTTTTTTTGGGCTGGAGGTGGGGTGGACAAAGGCTTTCGTCGATTTGTCGCTGTCTGAGGCTCTGCCTCAACTGTTACAACACAAATGGCAATGACAACGGCGACACGTTAAGATGTTTATGGCTTGTCAAGGATTATTGTTATCACCGACTGGCCAGGTATGCAAACAAAAGCTAAGAGCCGGCAGGCAGGGTCGAAAAATAAAAGGTATGCTCCGGTCTGGCCCTACCTAGTTTTAATCTCTATAAGACAGAAACAACTTTTTTCCCTCTCTCCGCAATTCACTCCCTTCTCCGATGCTTTGTTACGCTAAAAAAAAAAAACAAAAAAATACAAGAACAACACGGAGAACTGAAAGAAAAATGCAAAATGTTATTAGAGCAGAGAGCAAAAGAAATTTGTATAACGGTTATTAAATGTGCAGCAAAAAAAAGAAGGAAAGCACAAAAGTGTACAGTCCAGAGATCTGACAATACATAAAGAAGAAAACGGCAAAAGCGAGAAGGAGAAGCACAGAATTCAGTGCTGTCCAACTGAAATTTGGGAAAATGGCTAAGCCCCCCGAAAAAGGACTGCGTCCAGAAAAAGTCAAACATTAATGGGAAAAGAGTTCGATGCAAAACACACATGAAGTTTGAAGAATTAGTCATTACCTACGACTCGATCTGTATGTGAATGGGTTGAACAAAAACTTCTGAGTAAGTCGAGGGATTCTGAAATGCCAAGTAGTCAACTTGAGCCAGATTGACTAACCTTCTTCACCTGTTCTAGGACCCATTAAGACTGAAGCCAGTTTTTCAATTCTTGAAATAAATATTAATTTTAAATATTAAAACTGGCTAAATCTAGCCACAAAAAGGCCAATATCCTGGTGGTACCAACAGTATCAGAGTGGAAGCCAAAAAAAGCCAGTGGAATTTATGAACAGTTGAATTCCAAGCTCTTTTCGCCTTTCGCCTTTAACGTTGTTATGCCATTTTTTTTCTGTGGTTTTCATTTTATTTCGTTGGTTGGCTATTTTGCTATGGATTTTCTACTTCTCGGTTTTTTTTTCGCTTGGCATAAAAAGCTGTAAAGTCATGAACTGTGACAAAAGGATTACACGAGTTACTTGTGTGTCTTCCACACAAATCTGCACCCCAGCCCCCACCCCACCCAAGGCCCCGCTCCGTGGGCTATGTCAGAATCTGTTTTGTGTGGCCACCGAATTTTCGTCGTTCTCGTCTTCAATCTTTTGACTTTTGGCCACAGCCATGGCCATTGAGTTTATAGGCTAAATAAGATTAATTTAGAGATTAAACGCAGTGAGTAACAATGGGTTCCTTTGTCTGTCTATCTGTCTCTGGCAAAAGTAACTGTTCGCCTCCCTGTTGCCAGGTTAAGTGCAGTCCTCGATTCATCTCCCTCTCGCCGGGCTGTGCTCTGCTGTGCCCTGTGCCCTGTGTGTCTTGGCCCTGTTGGGTGTCTCCTTTGGTTTGCAATAGTCACATCGGTTGACTGTACATGAATATTCGGTATACATTATATATCGAATTAAATGGCTATCAAATGTCAAGCAGTCTAGAAGTGACTTAAATTCATTTGTTGACTGTCTGATATGTTCATTTGCAATGTGCAAATTTATTAGATTAACAACAAATATCAAATAGGAAATTAACTGTCGTCTGACAGCCAGAAAGAGATGAGCCGACAACTGGACAAGGCCAAAGACAAACAGTCACAAAATCTGAACAAGATACAGAGTGATGGCGGGGACGGATGGAGGAGAGGAGTGGAAAACAAAATGTGGACAGACATTTAGAATGAATGAATAGGGCGTTTCGGTGTGGCTTGGTTTGGGCTGTGTAGTCTCTTTGATTTCTGATTGACACCAAAAAGTCGGCAGTCAATGACTTTTCCATATTATCTGAGATTTAAAAGGGAAGGGTAGGGTGTTTGGGGGGCTGGCGTGTTAAGAACAAATCTCTAGGCTATTTCTCGCCTCATAAAATTCACTCGTTTGATATCTCGTCCCAGAATTGTACATTTCAGTCCCAAAGGACTTTCAATTAATTGAAATGAATACCAAAATATGTTTGAGTTAATAAGTGATTTGCGTCTTAATATGTGGTTAAGGGTAAACCGAAAACCCAAATACGACTCAGGAAACTTGAAGCCAGTTCGAAGCTTTTATTCAAGCGATGAAAATTATTCCAAATTTCAATTTGTTAATTAAATATTATATATTTACTTTTTCAGATATTCATTTTTTTTTTGACCACCAATAAAAATCCGTAAATCATTTTGCAAAATGCTTTGTCAGAATGTCAAAGCGTTTGTCTTGGCTTTTGGTTGTGTCAAGGTTGAGCTCATTTGCCCAATGAGCCTTGGCCAATTGTGTGTCCAGAACAAGTCCCTTCCTTTGGGAGCCAATGTAAATCCCAACCAAAGCAATTGTGTGTGATTTTGGCTCTAGCCGACAATTTTCACCTGGGCTGATGGAGTTTCCGGACTTTTGGGAAGAGTCAGCAAAGGGCTTTGATTTGATTTGAAATATCTTTGTGTGTGTTTAATTTTATGATTCACTGTGCCATGAAATATGCAAAGGCATCCATAAAAATGGCAGCCAGGCAGAAGGGGGACCCAAAGAAAAGTGTCCTGAAAAGCAATCAAAAAACCACCCGCTTTAAAAATTTTAGTGAAAACCCTGAGATGAAGTTTTCGGACTAGCTTTTGGAGTCGGGCAAAAGACTATTTCTCTGTGTGTGTGTGTGTGTGTGTGTGTGCTTAGAAGCATGTAGTGCAATGAGTCAATGTCGCAGGGGCACATCCTTTTTCATGTTTGCGTTCAGTGCATACGATGCTGTCAACCTTCACTCTGGGGAAAAAGCTACTCCGCTCCCCCCAGACGAGAGCCCGCTTGGCCAACGGTGTGTTAGTGTGTGTAGCCCTTTTACTCTCCCCATCTCTCTCTCTCTCTCTCGTTCCCTTTCCAATCCCTTCCATCTCAATCTTTACTCGGTTGTGTGTTTGTTTGTTGGTTTGTGCGCCAATGTTTGTCAGTGAAAAGGGTTGTGACAAATTTTTAAATTAATGGCAAAATGCTAAAGCATGAAAAGAATTTTGTTTGCTTGTTGCTTTTAACGTTTCACAATTTCCTAAAAATAAAAAAAAAAATAAAAATAAAATTCATCAAACCAAAAAAGACAAAACTTCCCTTTACGTTGGCATGTGCCACATTTATTTATTTATTATCTCTTTTAATTGCCCTGCATATTTTTGTATGAAGCCATAAATGAAATTAACTGAATTACAACGATCTATAAACTATTTTATTTTTATACATTGTCATTGCCAGTGTTTTTGTGGCCCAAAGGCACAAATGATTTTTATTGAAATGCCTGTGTGCATTTTTCAAATATTTACACAAATTGTTTTCCCTATTTTCAAATGACCCGAATACCAAAAATCGCAAAAAAAAACTAGACTATAGAATGAGTGGGTATTCATTTAATTTGCCTGCTTTTGCCTTTTTTAAATAGGCGAAAATTCAAAACTAAAGCGAAAACAATAGAAAAAGCTTAAGCTTCGGACTCGATAAAAAAAAAAAAACAAGGAGCACAAAAAAAAAAAATTAAGATACAAAAAGCGAATACAAAAGGCAAACTGCATGTAAGAAGTCAGCGAGAGCTTTTTGGTCTCTCGCAATCATGCATATTCAACAGTGTGTGTGTGTGTGTGTATCTGTGTATGCGTGTGTGTATGTTTTGGTGTATGCAAGTGTGACAATTCAGCCAGTGGCAATGACTGCTCATTTACACTTTTGCACATGTTTTGCTTTGGGGCAAAAATCAAAAAGCGACACACGCAAAGACAGAAAGACAGACCCACAATTGGGCAGACAAATAGAAAAACTGACAAGAAGACAGTTAAGCCAGAATGGGTAGACCATCGTTGGGTAGACCAGCTGGAGGGCATGGAGCGGAATGGAAGAAGCCCCACTCAAAATCTGTCGCGTCAGCAACAATTTTAACCATGACCAGTCGCCTGGCCCTATTATATTTATATGCATGTGCGAGTGTGTGTGTGTGTGTGTGTGTGTGTGCGTGCCACTGCCACTATTTGGCCATGCGTGTGAGTGTGAGGTTAAACAAATACAGTTGCTATACGGGCAGTAACTTTTGCTGACCATGACAACGACCACATTGACCAGAAAACGTACACAGCTTCAAACATTGGCTAAGCCAGGGCAGAATCTAGAAAATCATGCGGGGAAGGGGCGAAGTAGTATGGAATTAAAAACAGAAGAAGGGAGTAAGAAGGTTCGACGAAGAGAGTTGTAAGGTCGAGAGAAGTTAACTGGCAACTCTGACGGGTGAAAGGTGGAAGGTCTTCGGATTTGTTTTTGGGGGCTGGGCACGTTCAATTGTCCTACCAAAACAGTTATCATTTGGTCAAAAGACAGACACACAAACACAGAGACACGCACTGCTGCACGACTTACTCTCGCCTTCGCTACCTTCCCCTCTTTGCCAGGAGTGTTGAATTTGTTTACTTTCAAGTAAAACTTTCGTGCATTCCCAAGTGTGTAATTTTAAATGTCAGCAACAATAAACACACACACACACACACACACATACACAGAGAGAGCTTTCCACAGTTTCATATATGAGTCGGTGGCTCATGTCTGTGTTTGTATTTTTAGTTAGAATTTCAGGTTTTTTCTCTTGCCGAAGAAGTCAACCTTATTTATTGTACTTTAAGTCTTAGACTAGACAAAATAAACTCTGTACCTCCTTCCCTCCTTTTTCCTGTCTAGATTAGTTTTTAAATACCCTAAAAAAGAAGCTGCTTAAAGTAAAGTCGTCGGAAGCTATGGTTAAACTAGATATGAACAAATTTATTTGGGCATTTAGCTGAATTTATTTCGAGAGGAAAATACTTGGGAAATATTCTTCATTAGATTTTTAGTCATTTTGGAATACGAACTGGGCTTAGTTGAATTTCCTAGATTCTATTAAAATGTTTGAATATTCTCCAAGATTTTAAGATAAAACGATTTTCATTAGAAATAAAATATTCTCCGTATTTGTAGGTTCTTTTTTTAACGAAAGGAACATCAATGGTCCTGTAGTTCATTTTGTGAACAATAGAATGAAGATCAAGATGAACTAGTTTCATGATGCAAATATCGATAACGATAACTGTTTAAACGATCAAGCAAGCCGAATAGCTTTTTAATAGTAAAAGAAATTAATTGTATAGAGCATTACTATTCATTTTATAAAGATATAAAAAACAGTGAGAGCTTTAAAGGAACCTGATATATAGAGAATGCATACCAAAAAATGGAAGAGTAAGTTAAAGATGCCCTAGAAAGCCGGGCAAGCTGTCTTTGGTTAACTGATGTAAGACTAATATGAAATAAGGAAAGAAAATTGTCGGTCCACTCATTAAAGATGACATACTAAGTGAAGGCACAAAAATACACAAAAAGAGGGTCAAATAAAGCCGACACCGAACTTAACTGGGCCAGACACAGAGCCAGTGCCAGAACCAGAAAGTGTTTAACCACAAACTGAGAGGGAGTGACACAGAGCCGGCTTTGATTAGCCATCTGAAGTGTGTGTAAATGTGTGTGTGTGGTGTGTGTCTAGGTTGTACAAGTGTTATAGATAGGACACGTATCTAATAAAACGCTGCGCACGCGTTTCCCACTAATGTGCGTTTCGATCTGGTCGGCATTTCAGATAAAAGCCTAGCAAGAGGCCGCAAATATTTACCAGGCCCACTGACTTGGACACATTCTTCGGCTTGAGTCCGCCCTGCTTTCTGGCTCTTGCCAGAAGTCCCCAGCCTTTTCAGTTCTTTGTGCGCTGCCATTAAATTTTGTCAATGCAAATAAAGCGTATGTGTAGGGAGGAAGTGGGTGAGTTGAGAAAAGTCTGGTGTCTTAGCTGGTGTGTATTGGCAAAGTGCGACACAGGCATCGATGGCCATCAGAAGGGGCATGCAACACGTAGCGGTAAACTGTTGTTACCAGTTTTTCAACGCCCTCTTACCCAGCTGGCGGGCAAACTTGCGCATTCAAAGCCAAACGACAACCGGCATATGCAGTTGCCACACATTTCCGGAACCGGGTACCACTACCACAGACCTGCCTCCCTGGACTGTCCGACTGCTGACTGCCGACTGCCGACATCGTTGAATTTATTACGTGCAAATGTAAATAGCTGCACGTGCGGCAGTAGTGAAACAGCGTCCTGGTCGCTGGCAGTCCGGGTTCCCGGGGAGTCTGGGAGAGTTGAACTTGCCAAGTTGCTCGTCGTTGTCGTCATCCTGGACGGAGAAGATGAATGCACGAACAAAATACTCAGCTCAGTCATGACTGCTTGCGGAGGGGAGCGAGCGACCTTCCAGGCCCCAGGCAAAGGCAATAAAAATGTACTCGTCGCCAAACAAAGGCGTGGCCGGGAGGAAAGGGCTGAGAGACTAAGGAGACAATCGTTTGGCTCGGTCTGGTCTGTTCTGTTCTGGTCTGGTCTGGTGTGGTCTATTTGTTTCTTGCCTTGCTTTCTATCTCCGTCCATCCATTTGACTTTCTGTCCTGGGCAACGTGCCTCTCCGTGGCTGTGTCGCTGGCTTGCTGCATTTAGTATGCAGCGCTTTGTCAATAGATAATGCATTTACAAGATACGGAGTAGCTAGCAGGGCAGGCCGCCACTGTATAAATTTTTCAATATGTATTTAGTTTGTTTATGATATTTGCACATTTTCACGGACTTTGTTTCACAGTCCTGACTTGAGTGCTTACCTGGAACCTGTTTGGCTTCAACCGACAATGGAATAATTTTTGACTAAGTTTAGTGGGAGCCCTTCCACAGAATGCACAAGCAATGCTAGGAGTTACATTCTAATATCTAAAAACTATTTCAACATTAATAAAATGAAGAGCAAACTAGAGCTAAAAACTTTTATTTTCGAAAAGTGAACATGAAGCTTATAAAGTTCCTCAAAGTTTTATGTTTTGGTTTTAACAATATTTTGCTGAAAATAATCCCCAAAAATTTTAAGATAAAAAAATCCATTACATTTGAAAATAAAGAAGCTCTTATCCCAAACAAATTTAATCAACAACTTTTGTTCTATTTGTTCCCTTAGAAACTCAAACCAACTTCTGCTTGAACAAGAGAAAAACAAGCCGACTTTTTAAATACTAAAATCTAAGCTATGTTAAAACGAATAACAAGCAAAAGTGCAACAATTTTATGATGATGACAGCCAAGCAACAAGGCGACCAAATCGCCAGTAGCCACAACAACCACACCGACAAAAGGAAGAACAACAAAAGCCACAGCGACGACGACAACAATCGAAACCCATTTTATCACACAAACAGCAAATTAAACGATCTGGCAACTGTGACCACCCTGACGATACACAACAATGTGAGATGGCAACTCTTGTTGCTCCTATTGCTTTGCAATTGCATTGGTAAGTCCACAACAGACGAGTTGAAGTTGCACGGGAAAAATCTGAAAAACAAAATATATAAAAAATATATACATATGTATATTCATTTGATATCAATAAATCGTTCGATTTGTTCAATTGACCGCTAAGACTTGGTGCTCTGTTCATTTTGTTCATTTGTTTTGGTTTTGATGTTTTTGCTCTCTTTATGTGATCGATTGCTGCTGATTCTACTCTATGCTTGGCAATTTAATTGTATATTTTATATATATTTTATTTATTTTGACTCATGCAATTTAAGTGCGACAAAAATTTTGTTATTAATTGTTGTTCAATTAATTGTTCTTCTTCATTGAAATCATCATTGAAATGAAGAATTTTCCATTTCAACCCAAATCTTCTCAGTGGGCGCCTTCGATCCGGACTTTGTCATACCGCTGGAGAATGTCACTGTGGCCCAAGGACGAGATGCTACCTTCACGTGTGTGGTGAACAATTTAGGCGGTCATCGGGTGAGTGGTGACGGTGCGTCAGCTCCCGCCAAGGTATGTATCGGTTTTTCAGCGCAAAATTTAAAGAACAAATTTTAAAAGAGAATAAATTTTATGTTTCTTGGTTTCTTTGATTTTGTAAGATTGATTTAATCGTTTGTTTTTTTTTTTTTTTTTGAGTTACTATTTTAGTTTTCGATTTCAACTCTTTTTTTTTTTTTTAAGTGCACATTTATATTATTAAAGCAAAACTATTGAGAAAATAATACAAAAGAACAATCTGCACAATGATAAATTCAATTTTAAAGCGCACCTTTTGAGTACGTATCTTGAATCTTACTACAAATTTATATCCATACTATCACAAGCACATATCCTATATAAAAATATGTGCACTCATATGCCTACACAGCTGCGGTTAAAATGTAGAGCCAAATTCATTCGAGAGCACGAAAAAGCGTGACGTCATTGCACAACCTCTCTCATCCTCTCTCCGTTCTTTGGCAGGCCAGCCAAGCCAGGAATCGAGAGAACTGAGATGGCAAATTGCATATGGCAGAGTCACTCTCATTTTGTCCAGAACTGTGTACACATAGAAAAAAATTATCTATATATACATATATGGATACTTATTTATATACTAACCATATACAGGGTGGGCCCAAATAACTGTCGCACTTTATTTTTTGTGTAAAATTAAAACTATAGGATATTTTGAGCTCTAAAACAATTTTATTTATTAGTAAGACTTTTATCTTATATTATTTGTGCTTAAGTTCTAATCTTTCACCTTTTATTTTTTTTACGAGCTTTAAACGTTTTTGAAAACTATTGCAGGCGGCACGCAACACTTCTTCCGGAATTTCATTCCAAATTTTAGTTAGGCGACGCTTGAATTGTTCCAATTTCATATTTTTTATATTTTTTAGTTTATCAAGCATATAGCCCCATATGCAGTAATCCAATGGATTTAGATCCGGGGAAGATGATGGCCATTCATCAACAGGAATGAAGCATGGCAGATTATCCTTGCACCAGCGCTGAACAGTTCTTGCTTTATGAGCCGGAGCAGAATCTTGCTGGAAGCAATATGGTTCATTGCCGAAGAGCTCAGATACTTGAGGATAAAAATGATTAACAAGCACTTTATCCAAATAGAATTGGGCATTGATTTTGACTCCTTTATCAATAAAAAGAAGAGGAATCTTGCCTTTTGCGGATATGGCTCCCCACACCATGACAGACGTACTGTTTTGATATCTCTCAACAGCTAATTTATCAGTTGGGATATCCTGCATACTTGTTGCATAAACGCGATCATTTTGTGGGTTGTGGCTTTTTTGCAATATGAATAGTTTTTCATCAGAAAACACAAAATTGCAACTTGCGTGCCGCCGAAGCAACTCACCACTTCTTTCCTGCCGCATTTTTTTCTGGCGCTCCGTAAGTCCATGGATCCTTTTTTTTTGTAAGGTTTTTGCCCCAAATCGACTTTTAAAATCGTTCGAATAGTTTTGCGGCTCACATTCAGCTCCTTGGCCAGATTTCGAGTGGATCTTGCACAATTTCGCCGAATTTTCTCGCGCACTTTCTTCACTAGTGCAGACGTTCTTACAGTTTTTTTTCGACCAGATTTCTTGGATATTTTAACAGTTCCTGTTGTCTTAAACCGAGCCACAGTGCGTTGAACAAATCTACGGTTTACGTCTATGTTTTTTAGCGACTTAACTATGTCACTTGTCTGTTTGCCTTGCAAATGCAATTTTAGCACCAGCTCTCTTTTTGCTTCCATCATTCGCAAAAGTTTATTTATTACTGATTATGTCGAAACCATACAAAGTTCAACTGAAAATTAAATAAAGAAGGCAACAATGTGATAGAAAGAATAACGGTGCTTTTACGGTGCGAATAACGGTGCTTTTACAAAGTGCGACAGTTATTTGGGCCCACGCTGTATAATCGAATAAAACCAGCACTCAGCATATTTTTAACGCACCAATGCACCAAAAACATAATAATAATAATTAAAATTATATATATATCTATATATATATATATATATATATATATATATATATATATATATATATATATGTATATATATATAGAACAAAATATATATTTAAATAGATAGCAACAATAAGACCAGGCACAACATCATCTACAACAGAATCAAAAAGAAAATACTAAAAATTAAAATAATAAAAACATTTGAAAAATGGTTAAACTGGATATTTATAAAAACATTAATCATGAATGAGTATTTTCGAAAGCCAGCAAAAACAACAAATTTAAATAAAATATACAAAAGTAGTTTCATTCTTATTTTTTTTTTCAATTAAAATCTTCGACATAAAATGATTAATGCATCATCAGTATCATCCCATCCTGTTCGAGGGTCGACATAAATATTTTAGAGTGGCATTAAAAATTATAAAAATTTAAGATCTAACAAATATTTGTTAATTCATTAATACAGAGTAAGAAGATAGACATTTAATTATGAAAAAAAATAGTTTTATTCAATTTATGTCTAAATAAATCAAAATACCCTTGAGGCTATGTCAAAAATATATTTTATCTAATAGGGAATTTCAGAGGAATTCATTTCTAATCAGATTAGTACCCTTCCAATCCAAACACTATTATATACTAGCTATTTGATCTAGTACGTATTTTTCTTACTTCAAGACGATGAAATTTGATGAAATCACCATTTATTTTCGTTAACACATCACTAAATAAGGTCGGACAAATTTTGAATATAAGTAGAATTTATTAAGTTTTTTATTACAAGAAGATGACAGAGCCGGGACACTCTTTGGCTGATAGCCTAAAGAAAGCCAAACCAATTAAAAACATATGCGAAGGCATACCTGAGGACATTGCATATAAAGGTGAATACAAATTCGATCACTTAATCAAGGATTCGCTGCGGACAGAAATTGAGCCCTTCGAATTCGATAGCAGTCAGAGCCAAAGTCATATAAAAAGAACTGTGAAGTCTGAAATAGTCGTGGGCCCCGACAAAAAGCAAACAGATCCCCCCACTGTACCCATATCAGAGCTGTATCCATTGAACGACTATCCCGAAGGTGAGACTCAAAAGTACACCGCCCTCAAAATGAATTCCAATGACTTTAGCATGGCCTGCGATCGGTTCACATCCGAAGAAAAAAGGGCCCTGGAAAGAGAGTATGACGATATCTACAGGAATCTCAGGCAGGCGGCCGAAGTGCATCGTCAGACGCGTAAATTTATGAGAAACTACATCAAACCGGGCATGACTATGCTACACATCTGCGAGACCCTGGAGGATACTGCCCGTCGCCTGATCGGCGAAAAAGGCCTTGAATCTGGCCTGGCCATTCCGACCGGTTGTTCCTTGAATCGCTGTGCCACACTGTACACCCCAAACAATGGCGACACCACCGTGCTGGACTACGACGATGTCTGCAAAATAGACTTTGGCACCCATGTCAATGGACACATCATTGACAGTGCCTTCACCTTGACCTTTAACAGTCGGTTTGACACTTTGTTGGAGGCTGTGGAGGATTCCACAAATGTGGGCATTCGGGAGGCGGGCATTGACGTGCGACTTGCTGATATCGGCACTGCCATCCAGGAGGTGATGGAGTCCTATGAGATTGACATTGATGGATACACGGTACCCATTAAATGTATACGCAACTTGAATGGCCACTCGATGGGTCAATACCGCATCAATGCTGGCAAAAGTGTGCCCCTCACCAAGACGGGTGTGACAGCTCGCATGGAAGAGAACGAGTTGTATGCCATTGAAACATTTGGCTCCACCGGCCGTGGTGTGGTGTTCCCAGACAAGGAGTGCTCTCACTATATGAAAACCTGGAACTTACCCTTTGTGCCCCTGCGTCTGCAGACCTCCAAGCAGCTGCTCTCCGACATAATTTCCACATTTGGCTGTCTGCCCTTTTGCAAGCGTTGGCTGGATCGTGCTGGCATTGCCAAGTATCAGTTGGCCCTGAAGGATCTCTGCGACAAAGGAATAGTGCAGGCCTATCCGCCTCTCTGCGATATAAGGGGCTCATATACCGCTCAGTTCCAGCACACAATCATGCTGCGCCCCACCTGCAAGGAGGTGGTCTCACGTGGTGATGACTTCTAAATGGTCAAGCCGGTAGGGTCCAAATAGATAAATATATACATATATGACAAAATTAAAGCAAATAGCTTGTTGGACAAGGAATCCTACAAATGTTGTTTTCATAAGAATGGAAAATGGATTCCAAGGTTTTTTTTCCCCACCTGAATGGGTCACAGATTCATAAAAATCTGATAAAAAGAAAATATTTTCTTTGTGTGTTTTAAAAGACTGCAAAAAGGATAGCTTAAGCCTTAGAGGTTTAATCAATTCAATCAAGCTAAAATGCATAAAGAAAAAAAATATATATAGATCCCCCACCCAGCGACATTTGAGTTTTGCACAACAATTTTGTGGTATTTAGTGTGTGAGTGTCTCTGTTTATTTTACTGAAAAATGCCTTCAAAAGAGTGTTAATCAATGAAATGGCATCATAAATAAAAATACCATTTCATATAAATCTTCTGATGTTTCAATCAAACAAAAGCAAAAAACGAGAGTATTAAAAAAAAAAGCAAATAGCAAAGCAACAACGAGCCAGGACAAAAGAACCAGGACGAGGTTATGAAGTCCACGGATATAACCGACAAACTGACGAAAAGTCCGCCGAGAGGGAGAGTGCCGAACAAAAGCATAAGAGTGGCATGGCTGGTCTTTTTTGTATTATTTTATTTAAACAATAAATAAATAAAATATTGTCAACACAATAAAATGAATTGCATTCGATGGCCCAAAACGAATAAAACAAAATCAACAGCCGCCTCTGCACGGACACAATAAAAACAAATGCCCCGCTCTCTATTATATTGAATAATTGTAATTCAATGTTGTTGTTTAACTACCGTATGAGTAATTCTATATCAAATTGCCGTTGTTAGTCACGCTTAATGGTGGCTCAAATTGATGGCAGAAACAAACTGATGAAATCTTTCGACGCATATTTTTTTTTTTGTGAGGGAAATTATTCATAAACTACAAAAAAAGTACAGTTGTGTATTCTTAAGAGTTCTGTGAGTTGAATTATCTGTGGAATATAATAATTATCACAAAAGTACAGTCGACCTATTCAATATTCATAATTAAAGATTTCTTTTCAACAGTATCAAAAAAAAAAAAAAATTTCAATAAAATAAACCAAGCTCTGTTTTACAATACCAAATGCTATATTTTTTTTAAACAGTTTTTTTTTTTTTTTTTTTTTTTGACCTCAATGGCACAAAGAGTTCATAAAAGCCAATATACTAAGTATTCATACGGATCTATTTTAAGTAAATCTGAATACTCTTTTCATGAGTCGAGAAAGTTCCCGAAAAAATGTTTAACTATTTTTGCCTTTTTTGAAATGTTTCATGGTTTCTGAAATTGTTCAAAAACGATTCTATAAAAAAATATGAAAAGAGTATTTCAACTTCGGCTTGGTCGGGGTTAAGGTTTCCTTTTGCTGCTAAAGCTCCTTTTGGAACCCGCGTGCCGACTATTGTTTTTATTTATATTCCGTTTGAATTGAGTTTTTTTTTCTTCTTCTTTTTTTTGGAAATTTTTTCCTTTTTTTACCCAAAGAAAAACAAAGAATACATTAATAAAAATAAATTAAAGCGCACCGAATTAAAACCGAAACAAACTTTGCACCATTTTTATTGTATTGTGTATTGTGAATTTTATTGTATTCTTTATTGTGTATGTTAGCTGTACAAAGACAACAAACACACACACACACACACATGCACACACACATGCAAATATAAATAAATTTATTTATATGATAGGCGTGGGTGAATGCCTGTGTGTGTGCGTAGAACTGCATCTTTTATCTATATGTATGCGTATTTGTATCTATAAGTACGACTCGGTCTTTCTATGTAACAATGAGGACCCCCCCTCCCCACACACCCCCCACAAACAGAACAGATCTCACTCCACCATCTCTGATCCTATCCCTGGTCGGTGGGTGCAACGATTTTCTGTCCATTTGCGCATACACACACACACACACAAGACTGTTATTGTATATTTTTATTGTTAGTTTCGCTTTTTATTTTATCAGAAGCATACCTACATACATATATGAAAATATTGGCTGGCTTGGCCCCAACTGTGCGTTGGGCGAGCGTGCACCAAAAATGAACCTGGCTTACCAACGGTCGACAAAAGGGGGGAGGCCGGGGTGCTTAGTGTTGCACTACTCAATAAATTTGGTTGACAGGCAACATCAAACAGTGGCAGCCCAGGCAGACTTGCACGAATCCACTGAAATGTCCCTGTCCAATGCCAGCCGAGGACCAGGACCTCTTAGTTCGCATTCGCAGTCCATTGTCCGCTTTATGGGTATTTATTTATTTATAGCCTCTTTTTTTTATTCATTGCTATTGACACATCCACACACACACACACAACGCTCGGCCCTGCCTCGTATCCCCCACCCCCCCCACCAGACTGATTCTGCATGAACAACGACTCTTTATTTTGCTGTCGACTTGAGCCCCTCATATATCCCATACACAATATAGTTTGTAGTATTGTCTCTATCCAAGCGAATATTGCGTTGGGGACCCATGAAAAGTTTCCACAATTAAAATCAAAATGGCTATGAAGGGTCAGCCGGATAATAATGAGACTTTCCGAATGTACAGCGAAAAATACACAAAGACAAAAATATGTATACACATGTGATAATAATGAAACATTCACGACCTTTTAATAAAATAAATTCATCACCACAAAAAAAAAAAAAAAAAAAAAAAAACGTTGCTGTCAGCCAAAGACTTGAATATTTCATTAACAATTTTTATCAATATAAATAATGGACTGATTCTCTGACAATCATTGGTAGGGTCTGATCATACACTACTCTATCTACTCTTGACTTTACCTTGTAATTGATAGCTATAATTTTATTTTTCTTAAGTAGTTCAAAGGCTTAGAAAACTTTTGATTAGATTCGAATGTATCTTTTTGGCCTTAATTGCATCCCGAAATATTTACTGCTTTTGGAACGCACCGCAAACTGCACTCTTTTTCAATGTTATGTGTTTTGAGTATAAAAAATTGTTTTTGTTTTTATGTATTTGTGGAAATTTTCAGTTTGTTTGATAATCGAATACAAACAAAACTTATGTAAAAGACAAAAAAAGAAAACGAAAAATATTTTTTAAATATGAAAGCATTAAGAGACGCAAATAATTTTCAAAGTTGTTAACTAATTACTTTAAAATGTTTCTTCTTCACAAAACTAAAAAAAATAAAACAAATGCAATAAATGCAACGAACCAAACAAACCCACAAAATGGCCAACAATAACAACAACAACAACAACAACAACAAATGAATAACAAAACACAAAACCACAAAACCAATTCCACTAATTGCACTTGAAATATCCTTTGCCATATCCTTGATAAAAATACAAAAAAATATATATATATATATACGAACAACAAACTGAATGTCTCCTGCCACTTACTTGGGCAAAACGCGACGAATAACAACAACAATAACAACAACAACAATGACAACGATGAAAAATAAAACTAAACTGCGCCTTGTTGCTGCAACAAAATGGAAATGGCGTCAAATTGCGCTGACATCTGACGCTGCCAACGACTCTGGCGATAACCAAAACAACAATAATAACAAAAACAAAAACAACAAAAACTATCAACACAACCACTGCCAACGACACTGACGACAATCCAAACCCAAACTGAATTTCACTACCGACCCGAAAATTCTCTGAACATTTTTTCTTTCTCCATTTTCCTTTTTTTTTCTTTCTTTCTTTTTTCTTACGAACAAAATTCAAACTAAATTCTAATACATTTCCCAAAAACGTTGCGCCAAACCAAAAACTGAACTGAACCGCTTACTATTTGCTAACGCATAAAAAATAACCGGAAATTGCTGAATGAACATTTGAACCATTTGACAAAAACAAACAAAAAAAAAACAAAAACAAAAACAAAAAAATAATCGAAAACGTTAACCAAACACTTTGCATGGCCGATAATCCGGCTACAAAACCAACAACAACAACAACGATACTAACTGACTGCTGGCTTTTTGGCCAATGCCTTAACGATTCAAACTGGCAAACGATGATGACGGTGATGACAACAACAACAATGACAATGACGGGCAATGCGACCAACCGACTAAATAACGAAACAACCAACCAACCAACCAACAAACCAACCGACCAACACTGACGTTACCAATAATGGCATTAACAATATGACGGCCCAAAACCTCACCCCCCCCCCCCCCCCGTTCCTTTACTCTGCCTTTGGCCATCTGCCACTGCCACTGCCACTGCTACTACCGATTGGTGATGATGCTTTTTGGGGGCCTGGTCGGCTGCCTTTGTCAATGGCAACTCAAATGTTCAACAACTATCCGCCAACTGGAAACCAACTTTATTCACACCACACACACTTACACACACACTCACACAATTGTGTCCCATATCAAACTGCAATTTGAAAACATCTGGTGTCCAAACACACACACACACACTGTTACACATCACTGTGGCCCACACATACCTCAACGCGTTTGACATGCAACAAAAAAAAAAAAACAAAAATAAAACAACAAACATCGCCTTCATCAAACGCCACAACACAAAATGCCTCGGACTCTGCCAATGCCTTAAAAACCGTTCACACTCACTCACACACAACACACACACACACACACACACACACACGCGTGCAACGAAAACGGTTACCAATGCCATGGCATCGTTATCGTCAAACATGAACGAATCCAGGTTGCCTGGATTAAGGCCGACGCCAAGGCAATTCTAGCCATACATGAGCATGTTATAACCAACAATGATCGATTATCGGTGACACATAACGACTACAATACATGGACACTCAATATACGTAGCGTCAAAATGGAGGATGCCGGTAAATACATGTGCCAGGTCAATACCGATCCCATGAAAATGCAAGTGAGTACAACACACTTTACTACTTTATTTCTCTCAATCATTGTCTCAATTAGTTGTCATTTTGATTTTGGGTTCAAAAAAAAAAAAAAAAGTACAGTTGCCTCCAATGTTTAATTAAACATCGACAATAAAATTAGTAAAAATTAATTACGGGTAATAATGATGAATAATAATGAATAGACTGAAGCTCTACATGTTTGTATAGCTGACAAATCATTTTAATTACAAAAATAATTTAAGACCTTAATCCGACAATATGTCACGATAATTTCCATCAGAAGTTAAGCCCTTTTTTTTTAGTTCTTTACTGATTTATCTGATTAAGTGCAATTTTCAAGGCTGCACGCACTTTGCATAATTTAAAATATTTATTAGAGATTCCCAAAAACTATTCCAAGCTAATCGACCTAAATATTCTCTGCTGGCAAAAAAAAGTGTTGCCTACTTTTGGTCGTCTTCCAATAAAGTCTTGAGTTTAAGTTTTTGAATAACAACATCCAAACTTTTAAGCAGCAGAGTGACCTCTTTTTCAGAGCTAAAGAAACTGAATGTTGTGAAATTGGTACAGTCTCCTCCCTGTCTCACCATTTAGATAGCAAGAGAATTGTTCTGGGAGTTTTTATCTGGAAAACATTAAATTAGAAATGCATCAGTAAAGTGGACCTCCACAGTCCACTGCATAGCCAGAGATTTTCATATTTCTGCAATTTTATGATTTGAATAGAAAAACACATAAATTTCAAGCTGACTTGAAAAAAAAAAAACAATAATGGAATTCTATGCAAAAGATCCATATTAACGTTTGATTCCCCTTTAACAAGGCAGTAATTCTTCTTAATGTGCGAAACATATTTGTTTACCCATTTAAGTTGTTAAATTCACAATTTAACCTGATAAAAAAAAAACGAGGGGGTCGCTCCAAATTCACGCTCAAAAATAAAAATTAAAATAAAATAAATGAATTGAAATTATTCTCGCAAATTACCGTCAGTCTAAAAAGAGAGAGAGAGGGGGGGGGGGGGGATATGAACAGCACCCGCAACAATGACAACAAAAATAAAGTGCCACAGTTGCCAGTTGGTTTGCAAACAACAATGAACCGAACGAATAGCAGAGAATTCCGAGAATCAGAGTTGCCTTTGAGCTGCCGTTGAGTGGTATTTTAAAGTGGAGTCGAGTAAAGTGAAGTGCTGGAAAGTGGATGGATGATGCGAATGCTGATGAAATGGGCCGACGAGGGCAACGCGGACGACAACAACGACAACGACGACAACGACGACGACAACAGCTAGGGGAGCACAGGAAACGGGGACATTGCGGGTGGTGACATTTAAACACGATATATAAACAATGAAGCGCTTTAATGACAAAAATAAATAACAAACAATGTGGCAACCAAAGGCGGAAAACTGAACTTGTTGTTGTTTGGGTCGGAGTGGGGGTGGGGGGAAAGCTACTTTTTCTATCTATCTCTCTCGGTCTCTCTCTCTCTCTCTCTCTTGGATACTCTGCCTCTCTGTCTGTCTTGTCCTGCGAGTATCTCATGTGACGCCCAATGCCACTCGACACTGCTCAACTGCATATCTATGAAGGAAAGGCAGCGAGAGGATGGAATTGGCTGGGGGTGAGCTGCGTTGGAATTTTAAAATTTTTCCTTTTTTTTTTTGTTTTGCAGCTCCATTTTTGTTTTTTTTTTTTCACCCGATTTGCAAGCCGACGTCTCTTAGTTTTGCCCATTAAACGCTCGACATGTGCAAAACCATTGCGTTTTCAATTTCATTTTCATTTATGCCGTGCAACAAACAATCCACATGCCAACCAATCCCTTGGCCCTACCAAGTCCACCCATCTCTCATCATTCCATTTTTTTCCCCCACATTCCGCCCCCACCCACACAGTTTGTAATAAAATCAAGCCAACAAAGCGAATTGAGTGAAAAGCAAATATGAGACAAATAAAAACCAAACAGTCGGTCGGCCTGACAGGCTGGCAACGTCAACTTTCAACATTCAGCATGCCAGGCTACCTTAACCCCATGTTCTTTCCCGCTCTCCCCCTGAACATTGGCCTGTTTTAACCCCATTAGATTCTTCAAACAATATTTTGTTCTTCTGTCTCTCTTTCGCCGAGCAGATGGAGACGTGTTGTTAGTTTGTCTCTGTTGAAAATTGCAAACTTGTTGACTCAACCATTCATATGTTTCACTTTCTCTTTGTTTTGTTTTCAGTGAAGAAGAAGATTTAATAGAGAAAAAAGTCTTTTAGATTGATGAAAACTATTTTTGCCTTCTTTGGTATGATTGAATGGAAGTGAATAGACTCAGAAGTCTCAGAAAATTCCTGCAAAAATAATCAAAGCGAACCGACTTTATTTTCAAACATTCCAAGATAAAGTCTAGAACCCAAAGGGTTATATAACTGTATTTTTATGTAACACCCAGAAGGTGTAATAAAACTGACTAGGAAAGAGATCTCCCTATATCCGTCTGAATGAACCCAAGGATCTCGAAAACTGCAAAACCTAGCGTTATCAAATTTGGTAAAGAGAATTTCTAAGACATGACAAAGGGCTAGTTCACAGATTTATATTAATGTCAGACCCATTTCCTGATATAAGCTTAAAGCCAAATGTTGTTTTGATATTATTCTCTCTCCTGGCTGAGCGAGGTCCTCTTGTTTTTATGATGTTTTCAATTATTAAATTAATTTTTATTCAAATAGTAAATCGAATTTAATTATACAAAAGCTAAAATCAAATTGGACAATGGCTTGAAGCCTTTAAATTTCAAGACCTGTTAACTACATAAGCTATTGAGATAAAATTTCAGCTGTCAGCTGCACAAAGGAAAATCGAAGGACGATTTTATCAGTTTATTAACCACTCATGATTTTGCCTGGTTTGGTAAGGTTTTCAAATGTTTTTCTACCATTGTTTTCTTCGAAACAGACGGCCACACTGGAAGTGGTGATACCACCCGACATTATCAATGAAGAAACCTCCGGGGATATGATGGTGCCCGAAGGTGGCTCGGCGAAGTTGGTCTGCCGTGCACGTGGCCATCCCAAGCCAAAAATTACCTGGCGCCGTGAGGATGGCCGAGAGATTATTGCACGCAATGGAGCCCATCAAAAGACCAAAGGTAAGTTTCAGGATTGACCACAATGGCTGTGGAGTTTATGAGAGCTTCAGAAAACTAAGACTTGATTCCTTAAATTTGACAGCTCTGGCAGTTGAGGGTGAAATGCTGACACTCTCAAAAGTCACGCGATCGGAAATGGGAGCCTACATGTGCATCGCCTCCAATGGAGTACCCCCGACGGTTAGCAAGCGTATGAAGCTACAGGTGCACTGTGAGTATTCTGAAAGAAATTTTCTTTAACTCTGCGAGTGTTTGTGCGTGGGTGTGTGTGTGTGTGTGTGGCAGACCAGGTAGGTGGTCTGACTTGGCACTTGCCACGTCCCACTTGACTTTGGATTATGATTTATGCCCATTGCTGCCGGGGGCACATAATGGCAATAAAAGTGCCCCTCGAAATCACCCGAACCCAGAAGGCATGCATGCCTAGCTCATTGACAGCGGGACAGAACCGCAACGTAATGCAATAACGCACACTGCAACTGCTTCCGATTCGATTTCCGGATAACGTCTACGCCAGCACCTTTTGAGTGTATAGAATGCGAGTCGTTCTGCAACTGTTTTTTTTTCTTTTTTTTTTTTTTTTTTTTTTGAAAGCACCGAAATGCATTAAGAGAGTTTGACGTGGCAGACGTGAGAGTCTTGGGTCGCGAGTTTCACGTCACGTTCGAATCGTAAGAGTTGGGCAGCAGTTTTCCTTTTGCCTCATCTATTCTCTATTTCTTGAGTTCTTGTGTGTATCATGTGGCTTGGTAATTGTTAAGAGCAGTTACCCTTGCCCTTTGTTTTTATACTTTTAGTTGCATCGTATTAAAGTTAATGAAACTTCCACAGCAGGTGGTGGCAAACTGGCTTGGCCTGGCTTGGCTTGGCTTGGCTCGTGGTCCCCACGAAAGACCCAGACGAGCCAAACGAGCAGAAATTGCAACTCAGTTGGGACCGTTGAAGAGCAACAGGAGCCAAACTAAAAGAGTTAGGAAATAAAAATGAAATGGAATAAGAAAGTGTAAAACTTAAAAAGAATCCAATTGGCTCCAATCTTTAAGCTGGCTGAATTTTAAGGCACTTCTACGAACTAGCAAGATAATCAAATATTAAAATTAATCGAACAAAGAGATAATCAGGTTGGGAATTCAGAACAAAAGAAGAAAATAAAATAAGAAAGATTACTCAAGTCCATGTAAGCTTTTCGAATTACTTTAAAAGACTTAAAGTCCAACTTAAGCTGAAAATCAATTTTGAGCTCTTTTCCTGGGCATTTTCTAGGATCCTTTAAATTTCATATATTTTTGAGTCTTTACCAACGTATTTTCAATTGGGCTTAAAGAGTTTTAGCAAACAGTCAATCAATCAATAAAACTCTTAAATAAATTATTCATTGAAATATTTGCAACTTTTTTTCCGAATTCGTTTTTATTGGAAATTTGTATTTTTGTCACTTGTCAGCCTTGGTTGATTTAATTGATTTGGAATTCAGTTTTTCTTCTCTAAAAATCATTGTTCTCATAACATTTTAAAGGACAAGCCAACTAGCACAAAATAAAATGAGAAAATTCTTTTAATTTTCAGTCCAAAAAAAAAATGAAAAAATAAAAATGAAAAAGTCGATTTCTTATCTAGAAAATTATATTACCCTGAAAACTGTTCACACGTCAAGTGACATTGGCGTCTGTGTGTTTGTGTGTGTGTGTGTGTGAGTGCGTGTGGCATGTGGTAGATGGAATTAAAATAAATTTATATGTAGAGAAGGAAAGAGTGTGAGAGAGAGAGGCGAATTGCACATCCTGTTGATTCCTTGCCACAAAAAATTAATTTTCTTTTTTTTTTTGTTATCTGGGCCAATTTTGCTTGTTTTCTTTAGCTATATTTTCTCTCTACTTCTTCTACTTTTTCTACTTTTAATTTTCCAATTCTCGTGCCCCTTTTTTGTGGCATTGGCTTTCATTTCATTCCTTTTGTCATTTCATTTTCATCACTGCCTGTGGCAGTTTTATTCCTTCTCTCTATTTTTATTCGCATTCCCTATCTGTCCGTCTGTCTGTATGTCTCTCAGCTAGCCAGTTAGTCAGTCTGTCAGTCAGCGAACAGCACAGAGCAGAGCAGTCAGCCAAAAAGTTTTCTTCCAGCACCTGGCTTCATTTCATTGGTTCCGACCAGGCTTGCTGCTTCATTTATTGCTCTGCTCCCACCATATTTCTTTCATTCCCATTGCCCCGACATTTGAGCCTTTGTCGGGCTGCTGTGACTGCGTCTCAATTTCAATTTAAAAACTCATATGTGTGAGTGCGTATGTGTGCGTGTGTGTGTGTGTGTGTCTGTATTTGCATTTGCTGTTGTTGCTTTTCGAGTGATTTCTCGCGTTTCTGGTAAACGGCCACGCACTCCCCTCATCTGGCCCAGCCTGTCAGTTGTTGTCTTAGCCCACCAGGGCCAGGCGGGGCGAAGTGAGACAAGCTTCCATCTTCTCGTCTACCAGTAACAAAAATAACAACAACAGGGGGGAGGAGTGGAGCTGGCAAGTTGTGTGTCTGTGTGTGGGCCATGGTTGATGGCAGCGTTTTGCTTGATTGATTTAATCAGAAAATTAAGTGGCTTTTTGGCTTTGCTGGCTCTTGTACGGTCTCTCTGCCTTGAGCTACTCTTGACTCCGGTCCTAATAGCTGGCTCGTCTGTTGGCTGGGAATTGACTGTCTGAGTCAGAACCGCATTAGCAGCCAAAAGCGTGTAAATATCCCTAATACTTTGAGCATGTGTTGTGTTGATTTTTGTACTGCTTTCAACCCTGGCATCGATCAAATTCAAATTGGCCAAAGCATTTCGAAAAGAGAGATGGAAAAGATAGCAAATGTATCTGCAGAATTCTGGAAGCAATTTTCAGGAGCTCTTAGATCTGAGCTTTTCAATCAAAAGATTTCTTAAATGAATTTTTAATATTTATTCATGTCTCAAGGTTTCCCAAGTTCAATACTGATAATTAGCTTAGTTTTCTTATAAAACTTATCTCAGCTTAAGGCAACTTCTCCAATACAAACCCTATTTGCGGAAGCTCTTTGTTTCTATTTGGAGTTCTGTGAGCTTTTGCTTTGACAATATTTGCAAAATATATTGTTAACAGATGTTTTAAGCAAATGCATTCAGATCATAGAAATAGTATGTCAATATTATAAAGAGACATACTGCAATGTAAAGTCAACGACGAAGTGGTCAGCTATTGGGTCACTATAAAAGAGCACGCACCCGATCATTTGACAAGTCAGTTCGATATTTGAAATATCAGCAAATATGCGTGCTTTTATTTTGGTTTCTCTTTTCGCCATGTTAGCTGTGGCCTTAGGCCAAATTAGTTTTGGCGGAGGTGGAGGTGGAGATTTTTCCATTGGCGGTCCTCAACGCGGACCCCCACGCGGTCCTCCAGGCGGTCAACCAGGTGGTCCCGGAGGCCGTCAACAAGGTGGTCCCGGAGGTCGTCGTCCGGGTGGTCCCGGAGGTCCAGGTGGTCCCGGAGGTCCAGGAGGTCCCGGGGGTCCAGGACGTCCAAGACCAAGTCCAAGACCGCGCCCTACTGATATCCCAGATTCTTCCAGCGAAGCTTCAAGTGATTCCACTTCAGCCTAATCCTTGACTCAATGAAAACTTAAGCCTTGGCCTCTATTTCCTTATAAATGTTTACATATTTATTTGGCTGAGGCCAAAATCCTAATAAACATCAGAGCAATTATTAAAAAAATAACAATCATTGTTTTTCTTGATTTTTTGGCCCGGTACATTTCCCAAACTAATTTGGATCCACATGGTTGGTCTATGATATATTCGTTCCATCTAGGTGAATCCATTTTAAGAATCAAGTTTGATAGAGGAAAATTGTTAGATACCAGAGATATAGCAGTGTATAAGACACATGAATATAGTTGCCCATATTAAGGTTGAGACCAAAGGATATATATTTTCATAAAAGTTTGATAAAAAATAATTTGTTTCGATTCTGCGCTAGATAATCTGGCTGACCAGAATATCCTAAGTAATGTCTTTAGCTACTTTCCATAATAGGTTGCAGTTGCATCATAATTTTTCGAAAGATAACCCATTGCTCATTTCTGTAGAATAATATGGATTTCAAAAAAGAGTTGAAGATCCCCATTAGCCAAAGGCAAGTCGTAATTTGGTGGGTTATTTTTTATTAAATATCAAGGATATATTAAATTTAGGCACTCGTGTTCAAGTTCGACGACGACCATACTTGCCTTTCTCTTATCTGGAATTCCAACTTTGCAACCTTTCCATTTTTCAAGTCTTAATTGCACAAGTTCCGTTTATTTCTATTTAGAACTGTGCTAGCTTTTTGTTTTTTCCAAGTGATGAAAATATTTGTGGGAAATATTCCCCAACAGATGTTTTATGCAATATTTAAACAGATCTTGGAAAAGTTGTGTCAACATTTGCATGAGTTGTGCCGCACAAAAAGAATACGTCACAGTGGTTAGTCTAGACTCTATAAAAACGAAATAACCTATTCGAATGGTATCAATCCGATTTGGATTATCAGCAGATATGCGTACTTTCATTTTGATGAGTCTTTGTGCCACGATGGCTGTGATCATGGCTCAAGGTCCACCTCGATTCCCGGATCGGGGCTTTCCATGCCCTCCTAGACCTGGCGAACTTATTGGAAGAAGGAATTGTCAACCAATTAGATGGCCATATCCACCCTTTGGACAGCCATTTGGACAGCCATTTGGACAGCCATTTGGACAGCCATTTGGACAGCCATTTGGACAGCCATTTGGACAGCCATATGGACCTCCTTATGGACCTCCTCCGCCATATGGATCTCCTTATGGACCGCCATTTGGACGGCCACATAAACCTTTTAGACCACCACGTAGCACATCGACAACAGCTTCTTCCAGTACCTCAGACTCTTCTTCTTCCACAGGAAGCACAAGCTCAGGTTCCTCTTCTGCATCCACTGAAGCTACGATCGCCACAACTTCAGGCTAATTCTTGGCTCAGTGAAAGCTTAACCTCTATTTTCTTGTAAATATTTTCATATAAATTTGGCTAAGACCAAAATCCTAATAAATATCACAGCAACTACAAAAAAAACAGTCAGATTGGCTACCATCTGAAGCGCCATTTGGTCGCCTCCAACAGCTTCTTTATATTTGATAGAAAGTTCTAGCTTGGATTCGTCTTCTGCAGCCTCTGAGACTTCGAGTGTCTCAACTTCAGAGTAATTACCAAAAATTAAGCTTCTGGATTCTGTCCTTATTCTTGTATGAATGTATTTGGCTAAGACCGAATTAAAATAAACCGCATTGCTGCAATACTTTTGCAAGAGACCCTGGGGCTCTTTAAATAATTTTGTGGAGTCGTGAGCTCAAATCGAAACTGTTAAAAGGAAATTGAATTTCAATCAATCAATTTCTATACGAAAAGTAATTTCATTTCAAATGAGTACTTTCAAAGAAATGGTACATTTCGTAGTTGGTTCATAAAATAAAGCAATTTCTTTATGTGTGTGTGTGTAATGTGTAAACAAAAGAAAATGGTAGCCAATTATAAATATCTAAATGGCGTAGAAAAACACTCATACGCACTGTTTGCCAATCAATGTTGCCAGTGGTTTTGGCTTGGAGTTTGGTTTTGTCTGACTCTAAAACTCCATTACGGCAAATTGAAATTGCAAACTGTTAGCCAGAAACTCACGCCTAGACCAAGTAATCGGCAGAGAATGACTGAAGAGACAGAGCGGCGGAGGAGAGTAAAAGAATCGAAAACAAATTTCTATAGATGATGATGGTAACTGAGATGAAAAGAGGCAACCAAACAGACAAAATGGGACAAATCGACAGACACAATACATGACATATGGTACATTATTTGAGCACACAGTGCGAAAGACCAAAGGGTCTCGGGCATGAAGCGAAAGAATACAAAACACACAAGGGCATGCACAAATCCAATAAATTGACCAATAATGAACGGTTGAGCGCAACCAAACGAGTTCACAGCACGGCATCGACATCGACATCGACGCCACACTTCTCCAGTTTTAGCTTTATTTCCAGCTCCGGCTTCTTGACTGACTCTAGCCACGGCCCTGACTTTCACATTGAAGGACAGAACAAGTAAAACCAAAAAAAAAAAAAAAAAACAGAGAAAGAGAGAAAAAAGTCGGAAAAAAGAAAAACATAAAACAATACCAAGTTGAAAAGCCAAAAACAATGATGGCTGGTTGGAGCCTGGTAATCTGTGAGCTGCTAAGCTGGGCAGCTTGGTTGTTCTGCCTTGGTTGGAAAAAAACCAAAGACAACAAAACAGCCGAAAACAACAACAGTTGGCAAGGAATAAAAAGGGAGTCAAAAAAAAAGAAAAGCTTTGAGTTGGACTTGCATGTGCACAAAGAATATCCAGCTCATTGTGTCAAACATTTGATACGCTTTTTGAAAGAAACCTAAAAAAAGAAAAACACCAAAACAAAATGTACTTTAATTAAGGTAACGGGTAATTAGTTTTCTTTTCTTTCGAGCACTTCTTTTAAAGGGTAGACTCTTAATTAAGCTTTTGATCAATGCAAAATATAAAAGCTTTTTCAAAACCAACTAGATAATTCAAGCAATCTCAAATACATAAAAAAAAACTCAATTAGCTATTTAATCGAAGAATCGAATTCGTTTTTCCAGGAATTCTGAATTCCAGGAGTAGGCAAAATGCTCTATGCTAAAAAGTTTAGAGAAACAATAAGACTGAAGAAATCAAATTCCAGAAACCACGGCTGTTGCAGAAAGGCATACAATAGAGAGAGAGGGGTTCGGGGGGAATGAAAAAAGAAAAAAAAAAGAATCTGTGAAATAGCCACTAGCCAGTGAACTGCTGGATTTTGAACTCTAACAGGAAAATAATTCATTTTCAATTAAAATCGTATCAGTTGTGTTGTTGTTGTTATTGGTGTAGACTGGTTTTGCAGTTAACAAATAATCTGTCAGCTGGCTAACAAACTCACTTCGAAGTGGTCAATACGCTTGAACTGATTGAAGTGAGTGAGTGAGTGAGGCCAGTTTCGCACTCTATTTCTCACTATTCGCCGGCCATAATTGACTGGTGCTTTTTATGATGGCTTATCGATTTGATTTCTTTGTGATTTTAAAATTTCTTTGTCTTTTCTTGGCAGTTCACCCGCTGGTTCAAGTGCCAAATCAATTGGTGGGCGCCCCGGTGCTAACGGATGTTACATTAATTTGTAATGTCGAGGCCTCCCCAAAAGCCATCAATTACTGGCAGCGCGAAAACGGTAAGAGACACTCGAGAACCTCTAAATTGTTCTAACCCTCAGAGGGCCAACGATGACGATGATGATGATGATGACGGAGAGCTGAAGGGACGGACTACTTTAAAGAATCCTAAAGACCGAGCATACCGAATCGGTGGCCACGAATTGAATTTTTCACTTTGCATTTTGTTGGCCAACCATTTTGAGAATGACCCAACAGTCGCGACCAAAACGAATTGAAGAAAAGCGAAACAAAAACAGAAGAAAAACAAAAGCAAAACGAAAAAGACGAAGACGAAAGAGGGTAAAAAAAAAAATAAAAAACGAGTTCAAACTTTATAAACCTTTCAATACCGCAATTTGTCTTTATTTGGTTCGTGTTCGCCATGCCATGCTGACGTGAAATATTTTGTTGTCCAACCTCTGGCCCCTTGCTTGGCTTGGCTTGGTCTTGGCAAGCATTTCTCCTCTCTCAGCCATTTTCACGGCATTTTCTTTTATTTGACATGAGCGCCATTCGCACACTTTTGTCAAGTGCATTTGACGTATATTGCAAACGTGACAGCCACAATCCTGGCAAGCAGGTCCTAATGCTTCTTCCGATGCTGCCAGAGATGAAGATGGCGATGAACCGATTCTGCACACACACACACACACACGACACCACACACATACACACACACACACACACATAGCCACAGCTCACAAATGTCATCATCAATGCGGTCGTCGTGGTTCTGCTCCGCTCACACTTATTTTTATGTCCTGGTTCACCTCCTGGCTCCACAACGTCATCAATGTCGAGCTTGTGGCCTGCTTAGAACTTTAAGTGAGAGAGCTTATTTTTTCATTGGTTTTGCTTATCTTTTTGCTTTCTGCTCATTCAACGATTCAACACTCTGCCACAGGTGAAATGATTATAGCCGGCGATCGTTATGCCCTCACCGAGAAGGAAAACAACATGTATGCAGTGGAAATGGTTCTGCATATCAAACGACTGCAGGCCAACGACTTTGGTGGCTACAAATGCATTTCAAAGAACAGTATTGGCGATACCGAAGGCACCATTCGATTATACGGTAAGTTAGCTCTTCAAACGGGGAGAAAAGGATTTCGAAGAATATCCTTTGTCCAAATCCTTATCGAAATAATATGACTGGGGGGATGGAAATTTTTTTCCAAATTCGATTGGTATTTGTATTAAAATATTTTAAGCATAACCTGCTTTTCATTATTTTGTTCTAGCTCAAGTACAGTGCCGCTAGCAACATTTTATGTTGCAGACTCATGTTGCTAGAGACTTGCAGCATGTAGCCAGCAGCTTAGAAATTTTAATTTATTTTGGTTTGATTGAAATGTAATTGTTAAATACTTTTTCCTTTCTCTAATAGAAATGGAACGACCCGGTAAAAAGAATTTACGCGATGAAGATCTCAATGAAGTCACGGTAAGTCGAAACTCTTTTAGAAGATTAAAATTCCCCTTGAGTTATTTATTTTGGTTTTATTCATAAACAAATTGACAAATATAGAGACATGAAATCGTCCTAAAAGAGAACCGACACGACGATGGTTCACGCAATCAAAACGGACGACCTTATAAAGAGCGCATAAATGATGCCGAACTGGGCAGTGTGTCCGCTGGTGCTGGATCCTTCCGAATTGATGATTCAATGAAGTTATTCATATTACCGTTATTAGTGTTTTTAACAACAGCCACAACAACGGCAATAACAATGCACAGCATCTTAACGGGCTCCGAAGACATCAAGACCAACAGCAAGAGCAACAGCAACAGGCACAGAATGAATGAAAGCCAAGCGAACAATGGATTCCATTGTGTCCCAAAAAGACAAACAGAAAGACAAATGGATATGGGATTATTGCCTGAGAAGAATGGGAAGGGCACTCTAATCCGAAGGACCCCAGAAATAAAGAGATCAAGCGAAACAACAAACACAAGAACACTCAAGGGGCGCTTATTATTATAGCTTAATTAAATTCTAATTACCTTAAAGCCACAAAATCAACTACTTACAACAACATTTGAGGACAAGCATAATAAATAAATAAGAAACCGAATGGGCTGGTTTCGGGCCAACGAAACCAAGACTCAAGAACCCATTCTCCCTAGACTAGAGTGCTTAATGTTTTTTTTTTTTTTTTTTTTTTTTTAATGTGAAGGTCAAACGGAAATCAACCGAAAAATGAGATAAATATTAATAAATTCGTAGTATAGATGTGAAGGGAATATAAAGCGAAGCAAAAGGAAAAATATTGATATTAAAATAAATATCTTATCTTAAAGAAAGTGTCGTAGCGATTAAGTGGAAAACGCGTTTAAATGTTACCTCGTTAGTGAAAAAATAAAACAAACCTAAAAACAATTCAAACTTAAAATTTATATGTGGACTATAGATAGTTCCATATATATAATATATATATATATATATATATATGAAAGCTGCAAGAGTAAAACAATAGAAGCAAGGTTCCGGGGGACTCTGGCAAGTATATCAGACATTTTCGATTCGGCTTGGGTTCGTAGCTCTGATCTATATGGTTCACTAAGGAATCAAATGTGTTTGGCTTTAGTATTTCTAAGTAAGAGTTATGACGCTGATCAGTTGAACTATCTCGAATAAACTAATCAAGCTGTACTAATTGTATGACTATATTAAGCGGTGTATGTATGAATTGTATATGATATAGTTTTATTGATCTAAGAATAGATTTTTTTTTTTAGTCAGATATACAAATATTTATAAGTTATACGTAGTTTATATTTCTGTATATATTTTTGGCTTGAAAAAAAGAAGAGAGAAAATTAAAAACAATTGTATAAATATTTGATATTTTGATGGATTGAAAAAAAAACGAGAAAAACTTACCTATACAATAAATGTAAATATTTGCACTTTAAAGTTAATTGAATACATTTGTTGTTGTGCTCAACTAAAAGCTATGCTTTTGTTTGATTTTTCATTATAATTATTTTCTTGTTAATTGTTTAATTGCTAAGCAAAATATTTGAGATATATTTTTATTATTCCCTCGAGTTAGACGTCATTTTCAACCTTTGGTTTCCTGAAGTAGCTCTTATTGATTCGATCTTTCATGAAAATACAATAACAATATCATACACACTGGCTATCTTCTTTGAGCTATTTCCCCACATATCTTTGTAGATATCCCAAGAAACATTCAACTGCCGAAATTTCTAAGCAAACAATTTTTAATATCTTTCAAATTACCAAACATAATCAGAGAAAATCAAAAGACTAAATGATTGACATCAAAATTGCTTCGAACAGAGATTCATTTCATTATTCTCATTCTAAATTGTGATTCTGGATTCACACTTATTTCCAAAGAATCTTCCAACCATCTTTCAGATCAGCTCAAGTTTTTTTTTTAAATCATCTGTAAATTTACGAGTCGAATGTGCCAAAAGCATAAACCAAACCAGAATAGAGAAACTTAATAAATAAGCAACTTTTTTTTTTCAAATAGCTCAATCATCGTTTAATGATAAATACATGAACTGTGCGTGTATATAAGTGTGTGTATGTGTTCAAATAGAATTTAATATTAAAACTAATTATCATATCCTTGTGCATTACCATGATATATCAGAATGCGGAATATATAAGCTCAAGTATTTACATATTAAAAATATACAAAAAAAAAAAAAGAAAAAATCTAAATAAAATTAAAAAAATATATTCGATATACAAAATATTATGTAAGCTAAGATGGAACTCGAAAAATGTTAGACAAAACAAAAAACGAAGAGAAATTTGAGGGAAAAACTAAAAGGAAACGAGATAAAATTTATAAAAGTCCCTCTAGCCCATCTCCCCCGGATATACGTACCAGAAATGTATTAGTGAAAATGAGATATATATATATATAAATATTTAATATAAAACAAATTTATATATATAAATGGAATTTCAAACTTTATTTAAATGATAATTAGTTGTAAGTAATCAGAAAATAAAAGAATTTTTTTTTTTGAGAAAAAAATATAATAATAATATTATCGTAATTAAAGCATAGTAAATCAAAGTTATGTTTATAAGAACGAACAAAATTTATTTAAATAAATCTAGCAAAGAGATTGAAAACTAAAAGCGAGCTCACTCAAATTCAAAAAAATAAAAGAGAATCGCCAAAAAAAAACCCAGAATATTCCCAAATAAAAGTAAAAATTAAATACAAAAAAAAAAGCATAATCCATTCAGCATCGTAAAGCATTAAATGTCTACGCTATGTCTACAATATTATTGAAAATAAAAAAAGATAAAGATACATCAAAGAAATCCGAACGAAAAAAAAAAAAAAATATATATGAAATTAATAATAAAATAAATTACTACAAACAATAAGAGTTCATTGCAAGAAAAATAAAAATAATTGAATGTTATCAGAGTTATGCGATTAAACATATATAAAAAAAAAAAAAATCAAGCTAATCAAATTCATAAAGATGAAGATCAAAACAGCAACAAGAAGGACATTGAAAACAAAATACAAAAAGAAATAATTGCGAAAAAAAACTAGATTAATTTATGTTTGGTGTACATAAAATGATGTTAGTATTATAAAAGCAGAAGACGAAAACAAAAAAAAAAAAAGATAAAATAAAAAATAAATGGAAAATTAAAAATAAAGAAAATACACATATAAAATTGAAATCATTTTTTTCAGAGCCTTTTATATTTCAGACTCCCAAAAAAGAAAAACAAAAGGTAAATATTCAGATGAGTCCAGGAAGTAATGGATTATCTTAAAGATACTTTCACTCGATGTTTCGAAAATTGAAATTTTTCTTGTTAGAATTTAATCAATTATATTCAGCTGGCCTCCGTTTTGAACCCTCTTACTTCGTCTTATTGCCTTTTAAATTGGTCTTAACTGGATTTGTGGAAGCATTTGCAAGTCCGAATGCAAATACAAATAGGGAAAATCAAAAATAATAAAGAAAAGAAAAAAAAAACAATTCTGAATGTAAATATTTTGTTGTATGTTTATTGTTGGTCAAATGATGGTAGGAAAGGACAACTACAACAACAACAACAGCAACAACAACAATAACAAAAGCAATGCATTTGACAGTTCGTATTTGTATTTACCGGTACTCGTTTTTGTGAGTTACAAATATGTGACCTGGCAGCTATTTATATTGTAGCTTCTCATACAAATCTACAACATGTGTAAATGTATACAAGCACATACATACGTACATATATGTATGTGTGCGAGAATGTTGGAATATTTACAAGCATAAAATGAATAATTTGTGTGACAATGTTGCGCTGTTCTGGTTCTGGTAAAATGGAAAAAATATCTTTGCATTTGCATCTTCCATTCAAAGGCTGGCTGAGCCCAGCAAGAGAGTGAGAGTGTAAGGAGAGAGAGAGATGGGGGCTGACTATGAGACAGCTGGATAAGCTGGCTGGGAAAGAAATATTACGTTTATAACAAAGTACAGTTACTTCATGCAGAACATAATATTCGAAAGCCACAAGCAGAAACTTGCCGATGGCATAACTACAAAGTATCTATCGTCTCTCTAGCTCTAGCTCTAGCCTCCACGTTTCTCTCTCTCTCTCTCTCATTCTCTCTGATTCTCTCTGTCTGTCTTTTCTTCTTCTCTGACATTAAGCTCACAATCTCAATTACTAGAGTTCCCCTTTACTGGCATCCTGGCCTCATTCAGGCTTTACCTTCCATACCATTATGGTTACTCCTTGCTAATAGTTTAAATTCATCTGCATGTCTGTCTGGTTTCACGCTTTATGCACTGCTAATGATTTGATGTCGTCTCTGTTTATGCCCCATGGCCCCCAGCCAATCTCGAGGCAATGCCAAATGCAACGTCGGGCAACGGTAAAGCAAGAAACTCTGACTTCTGCTCTCTGTGCCTTTAGAATACCTTACAAAACTGTCAAAGTAAATGCACAATTTTGATGCATCTATCTAAATGTATGTCTATATGTGTGCTTCCCTTTCTGTGTCCGTGTGTGTGTGTATGTGTGTGTGCGTTTGGCAAGTGTAACTAAAACTCGAATGCGAGTAGACCGGAAACTGGCTGACTGACTTACCCATTTACTTTGACATTTACAAAACATCTAAATATGTCCTTATGCTCCTTCTCTCTCTCTCTCTCTCTCTCACTCTGTTTGTCTTTAGTGAAAAAAATGTAGAAATTATCGTTATAATTTCCGAAATGATCTCATTAGGAAATAAAACAAAACTCAGGAAATGAGTTAAATTTTTAAATTAAATTAATTTTCATTGCCTCATTTCCACCAGACAGATTATGATTTATGAAGAAAAGTTGGGCATTTACGGAATTAGTTACGACTTGAAAAACATAAACCTAGGAATATCTGGGATAGCCAAATAATAAAATGAAAATATTAAATTTAAACCTGTTCAGTCCATCCACATGAGTGCATATGCAAATATTTTAGTAGCTCAGATTAACAACAAATTGTTGACCAAGTGCCAAGCATTTTTTTAAGAGTTTACAAATTGAATAAACCTTTACAAATAACAAAGTCCATATAAAAAATATGCAAACCCAGTTGGAATGAGAAATATCAAAATATTTGAAATTATTAAATTAAGCTCGCTCGATTTTTCGGATTGGTTTGACTATAAAAATATTTTCCCTATTGTTCTCCTATTTTTTGTTTTGACCTACTAAGCATGAATTAAACATGCTAAAATAAAGCTTAAAAATAAAAAAAATAAAAAATATATTAAAAAAAAAACTACTAAAAATTACGAAAAAGTATTTGTATCAATATTGGCACAGCTGCCCTGTTGAATTGTGTGAATATTTGCATATCTAAGAGAATTTCCTCTACGCATACGTGAAAGCCGTGGCTTAGTTAAAACAACAATAACAACTACCAAATAGTTACACAAATATTACAACAACAACAACAACTGGAAAATATTATCAACTCGATTTTCAGCTATTCCAAATCATCAGCTGTTTCAATGGCCGTTCAACTAACTGTATAAACAGTTAGAGCAGACAAACAAATATTTATAAAAAACAATATATTTATTATATACATATATGTATTTTTTTTTAAAACACTCACACAAGCTTGAAGCATTTTCAAGTCAAGAGGAGCTTAATTCAAAATTATATTTTAAAAAAGGAAACAATCAACAAAAGAGTAAAAGTTTTTTGAATGAAAAAAAAAATGGGTATACACTTTTCAGAATTTTGAAATTGAGCATTTATAGTTGGAAGTATTATATTTTTTAATATTTTTACAATATATTTTGAAGCCTTTTGACCCACATTTTCATTTAGATATTATTTTATTCGGGTATGATTACATTATCTTTCGATGTATCCTGAATTTGAACTCAAAAATCTTAACAATATCCAGAGATATATATTTTCAGATTAACCTAGATCATTTCATTTCACCCTAAATCAATGGATATGATTTTGAATCAAAAGCTTGGGAAAGCACTTGGTTTGGTTGATCAGACTATTTTTTAGTGTCAGAGAGAGAGAGAGAGAGAAAGGAGTGATAAAAAAAATAAATGGAATTGCAGTAGGATTCTCACATATTCCATTGTTTGAATCTTGTACTCTCTTTTCTCTTGTTCTCAGCCCCTCTTGTACTGCTGCGGACAGCACATTTGCCTTTTCGGGTTATTTTTATTCATCCTGTTTTTTGGTGCGGAGGCCTCACTTTTTTTTCTCTCTTTCTCTATCTCTCTCTCTGTCTCTTTGTTACTCCCTCATTCTTTGATATTGTTTTTGGCCTTACAGATGCAGTAATTTTTGTTGTTGTTGTTGTTGGTGTTCTTCTTTATTTTTTTTATAACTTTTCCCAATTCGCGCAAATATTTGAGGATTTTAATTGTTTGTGTTTGTTGGAAAAAATACGCGGCATAAACGCCACAAGGGATGCAGAATGGATGCGAATGACGCAGAGGCAAAGCGGCCAACGGAGAAGGAGAAGCGGTCGTGAAAGAAGGCGGCTGGTATGCTGGAATGGAATGAATAGTGTAGGGGTAGGAAAATGGTAGGCGTGCCAGGGCAAGGGGACAGGCTAGCAGAAAGTGGCCCGAGCTTCAGCTGGGTTGAAAATGCAGCAAGAGTTGCAACAAAATATTTGAACAATTCCAAATGCGATAGTAAAGTGTTTTAAGCGGTTTTTGTTTGAATGGCAACGCCATTGCTCTCTGGCGTGTCCTGACGACCCCGCGGCATGTCCTGGCGTGCAATGTAGCATACTTTTAGGTGCAGTCCAGTTCAGTACAGTCGATTCTTTGTTTGTTTGTTTGTTTGTTTGTTTGCTTGTATGCTGGCTGCCTGTTTGCTTGTACGTTTGTTTGCATTTCATACACACACACACACACACATGCACACTTATTTACTGACTGGCCAAACCTTCGGCTTCTCTCTTTGTCATCTTATATGATTCTTCTGATGGTTCTTTTTTTTATTTCTTTATTTTTTTTTTTTTATTAGTTTCTTTATTTTTAACGAAATTTAAATTTCCTAAAAAATACTAAGAAAATAATTTAATTCTCATTTTTTTTATCAATCTGGTCTGATCAAAATTATTTATTTTCTCTTCTTTATTCTTACTCATCTCACTTTTTGACAGGTTCGAATTGCCGAAGCTTTTGTGAAAATTGTAAAAAAAAAATGTCCAACCTTTCAATTTATAAATTGCCATTTAAGCCTTGGGGAAAAAAGTATATGCAATTCTCCTCAACAAAGCTCCAGTTCATATTCCCCAGTCTCTTTCGCTGATGCTGCTCACTTTCTGTTTTCTTTTTGAACTCGTTTGCCATTTGCCTCTTTTATTGTTAACATTTAAAATATTTGTTCACATAAAATGTTGCTACCCTTGTATATTGTTATTTTCTCTTTTACTTTTTTTTACAACATACTTTATTTACTTTATGTTGTATACAAATTTAAAAATTCAGCCACAGCTTTCGCTGTGTCTCCTTTCTCTCTCTCTCTCGCTCGCTCGCTCGCTCGGTCAGTCTTTGTTTTATTGTGCGGGATTTGGTTAAAAAAGTGTCTACAGTGTAGGCCTGTATTTGCCATTGTTAAATTGGTTAAGCGTTTAGTCTATTTAAACAATGCACACAATAAAATTTACAACAAGACGAAAGCAACATCAATGAATCCAATGGAGCCAAAAAAAAAAAAAAAAACAAAATGTTATAAAATTTTATAAATTGTGGTCAACATTGGCAACTGCAAGTACAACAAAATAAAAAAAAAAAATAATAATAAGGAAAAAAAGGGTAACGGAAATCCCAATGTGTTGCCAATGCCAACGTGGCGGCGGAGCAAACGAGTTGAAAAATTTTCTGATTCTAAATCCAAAAGGAATAAGAAAAATAAATGAAAAATTTTCTTCATGCACATTAATGTGGAGCACATTAGCCGAGCATAGCATCAACGGTAAGTGGATTAAGGATAATGGATGCACTCACAGATATAATTTTTTCCGTTTGCTGGCTACACCCACACATCTGGCAACTCTTGGCTGGGCTTCTGCCTGACTGCTGCCGGTGAAGATGGTGGCTAATTGTGGTCTTGGCAAGACGCAATTTAAATGCCTTAAATTATCATACCAATAGACAGAGTTTAAAATATCTCTCTCTCTCTCTCTCTCTCTCTCTCGCTCACTCTGCGTATACTTAATTTATGTGTGCATTGGCTTATGCACATAAATTATTGAGTCTGAATTGTTTTATCAGAATTCACCCATCAATGAACGGGTTTACAAGTGTGGCTAAAGCCATAAAATCAACTTGACTCAATTAAGCTAATTGAGAAATATTTAATTTCAACTTTGAATAAGTTCAATTTTAATTCCCCAAGTATTTCTTTTCCAATGAATCTGATTTGATTTACTTAATCCCTGCTCTCCATGGCAATATAAAATCTAACAAATATTTTTTTTTTTTATCATTTCCTTGGCTCAAAATAAAATCCAGCATTTCCTTTTCAGTCAGTGAACAACGGTTCATCCTCTAATAATTCATTAAGTGTAGAACAAATATTCGAATATTTAAGTAAACATTTCGGTAAGGAATTTTTTGCCCAAAAGGAGAACCAATAAAAGCATTGAAAAATACATTTTAAATTTCCAAATTTGCATGTCCTTATGCCCTTTGATTTATTAACTATAAAGCCGGAAAATATTTACACACATTTTCATAGAAAAACCGATACACTTGCCAACGAGCATTTCAACTGCATTAAATGGCCTTGAGCTACAACAAGAAAAGCAACAACAATATTACCACGATATCGAGAAAGTCCTTTTGGCCAGGATGACAAGGGTGGCATGAGCAAGGAAATGTCGACTGTGTCTGGTGTTGATGGCGGCGGTGATGGCGGTGGCGGTGGCGGTGGCGGTGGCAGTGGTGGTTGGAAACATGAAAGCATTTTTATCGTCATCATTGTCGACGGAATTGTCATCATAAATATTTGATTGTTGCATCAATAAAAGCTTATGACACATAAAATCCATAATTTCAATTGTCACCCGCGGTGTTTGGCGGATCAGCCGTTGCCGCCGGTGCGGCAGGTTAACACCGTCAGCCAGAGGAACTACTGAGCCACACCAAACCAAACCAAAACCGAACTCAACTGAACAGCACAAGAGCAAAAAAAAAAAAAAAAAAAAAAAGGAAAGAAAACAAAACGAGATGCTTGGGCGGCGGGCATGGAGGGGCCTGGAAGAGAGACAGCACATTGAAGCACAGCATGGCAATAAATAAAGAAGTGTAGTTGTTGCTGTTGTTGGCACTCGAACGAAATGCGGTGATGCTGGTAACAGGCGGGAATATTTTACCCCCTTGGGCTTCACTCCTTCGCCAGTCCAGGGCAGGGCAGGCCAGGCCAGGCCGGTGCCATCATCGTGGGCACATAAATCAGAGCCATGGCCAAAGCCGCGAGCCGTTTTCACATCTGGCTGGGAATATAGTCAGAGACCTCCTCCAGGCTCTTCATACGAGCAACAGAGACAGCAACACAATTTTACCGACTTTGTTGGCATCATTTTTTTTTTTTTTTTTTATTTATTTTTTTTTTTTTTGGTATATTTATCATTACAGGCATTTGTCATAGGCGCACGCGACTTAAATATCACTTACTTTTACACCGTTTTCTACTCACTTCAATTGTTTAAAATCGAATTTTTATTATCAATTTTGTTTGTTCTTTATTGATTTAAAGAAGTAATAATCACACATCCACGCTGACCCGCCACGTTTCAGTTTATATGACTGTTGGCATTTTAATTGCAAATTAATGAAGTTTACTGACACAAACACGCACACACTCCCACACACACACACACCCACCCAAAGACACACCAACAAAGAGACCAGGAGACAGAGAGACGGACATATAAAATACATATGGTAAATACAACATAGCGTATGTGCAATATAACACATACGCCATGTGGGTGGATGTGTCTGTGTCTGTGTCAGTGTCTGTGTGCAATGCTCGCCAGTCATAAATCAAAATTTATGCAGATCATGCAGTTGAAATGTCAAGCATTACATTTTCAACGGTTTTAAGACATACTCCGGGCATCAGCAACATTGCAACAATAGCAACTGCTTAATTTAATTGAAGTAAATTCGGTTGTTTTAAATTTGATCAAGGGGACGGGTAGAGTGCCTGCCAAGACTGGCAGCGCCAACGGGTGGGCGAGTTCTGCCTGAGAAGGCAATGAACAAAAGTATTCCATTCCAATGCTAATATCCCATGCCAAATTTAACAATGCAAACGTCAGCTGAAACGGCCAAAACCCCAAAAAGGAAATGCAAACCTAAGCAAACTCAAATTACCAGCTCATACACATACCTACAAATCAACGAAAACAAGTTAGCATATCTATGCCACACATCCTCCATTTGCCAGTATTCATTTACCCATATAAGCCCGCGGAGACTTGCAATTTTTACTCACTGAATACCATCGAATATCCGTTTGAATGACAATGAATTCTTAACACCTCAGGCAACCGATATACTAGCGAATTTGTCGGCTAACCTCCCCCCAAAAGATCTTGTAAGCCCCAATTAAAATTTTGTCTTTCTTTGGCTAACCGGAAGCATATCAAAGAGTGTCCAAATTATTTCCACAAGGGCGGATCAAGCCTTACATGCTGTAGCTATGTTTGGATTCGGATAATTATTTTGAATATATTTGAGGCTCTGGCATTTCTATCTCCAGGCTTAAGCCACTTAAACTACTTATTTTAATTGCTAGATACAGGTGCATTTAATCTAATTAATTATTGTTGAGCTCACCTAAGGTCCGAGCACAAAGAGATAGGCAAGTGAATAGGATAGCCAGGCCATATGAGTACTTGAATATGAATATGAGCTAAATTCCCCGGCTTAAAAATAGTTCAAATTTAATTCCGACTAATTTTTTTCCTTTTGTATTAAGCTGCACTTAGCCACTTTCTCTTGCCAACTCGCTCGGCTTCTCTTGTCAGTGTTGCTCTGCTGTAACTGATTTTAAGCCGGAATTTTATTTTATTCAATTTTTCACTTTTTGGGGATTTTAATTCATTTTACTTATATGCTGGCTCAAATATTCACATACAACTATAAGCATACACATAATATATAAATATCCTATATAAAATATATATATGTATATATTTAATTTTAATCCAATTTTTGCCCACACATAAAAGGCCAGCCAGTAGGCAGGCAGCCAGCCAGCTGCCAGCTCAGTGTATTTTTATTTAATACACTTTTCAGTCAACTCAAAGTTTGTCTCATTTGACCGGGTAACTTAGACGGCAAATCAATTCTAAAGGTCTAATGAATCACCAGGAAACCTAATATAGTCTGGTGTACATTTTCACCGCTAGAGGGCAGCAGCTGCGCTTGCCCTCCGCAGAGCTATTCAAACTTTGACCACCTCCACCTTAGGGTATTTAAAAGTCATTGAGATTTTGAGTTCCTCTCATAGTGTTCGTCTTTTTTGTTTCATTTTTATTTTGTTTTTTTTTTTTTTTTTTTGGACATGTTGGCCTCTGGCAAAATATATTAAAAGCTACTTACAAAGTGCAGTCATGGTCATGTGTGTGTGTGAGTGTGTCTATGTGTGTGTGCTTGTGTGTGCTTTATTGCTCATATTATGCCCAATGTTGTGGGCCATATGTATGAGTCTGTGTATAAATGTTGCCGTATAGTGATGATGCAAGTGATTCATGTGGAAAACGAGCAACAATTTTGGTTTACCAGACAGCAATGGCAGCCGCATCTACAACAACAACAACAACAACAACACCAAATATCACATTGAGCCGAGCTTACACATGTTTACACGTTGCTAGTTTTGTTTCTCTTCCCGCTGCCAATGCCTCTTGGCCAAGAACTAAAGGGCAAGCACACAGGCAGGCAGGATGGCAGGCGCTGGCGCTGGCGCTGACGCTGGCTGTTGCTGTTCAATTATGATATTTTTATTATTTAAAAGCCATAAACAATAAGAACAACAGAGAAAACAAAAATCCGAATAAACCAAATAATGAAAAATAAAACCATTCACATTAAATATAGATTAAATCAGTTGAAAATTAACTTGCCTACAACGAGCTGTTTTCATCTGCTACTCACAAACATATAAACGATAAAAGCATTAAAATACAAATTCAATTGACTTAAAAAAAAAAAAACAAACAAAAAAGTGCTTCTTAGTGAAATGAGAATATTATTTGCCTTAACTTTGAATTGGCTTGGCTCTCAACATTTAAGGATCCTTAGAATTTATTCTGGCTTATTCTTTGGCTGAAAACTTTGGCACTTCAATTAACCAAATTAGTTTTATTCTTAACAAATCCCTTAATCGGATTATCCTTTGTTCTCACACACTCACAAAAAGAGATCTTTGCCAGCTGACTTCCTAGAGACAATTTACCCAACTAAAATAGCCGTAAGCTAAATAATCTACCAATTATCGATCTAGTTGAAATGCCTTAATCGTCTATCGTTGCGTAGAATTCTTTGTTTTATCACAAGTTAATCTCTTGTTTACAAGACTTCGGCAATTCCGACTCAGAATGTTAGGGAACAAAGGCTGCCATACAATTTATTTGATTGCATATATGAGAGGGTGTGTGAGTGTGTGTTTGCTGACATACGAGTAAAGCAAATGGAACAGTTTATTTAAATGCCGCAAACCCAAACGTATTGGAAAGAAGTCAAATGCACTCATGTGAATAATTCAATATTGGGAACAAATTGTTTTAAGCACGTTTCATTAGATTTCACATTGCCAATTCTATTCCACATACACACAGAGGAGCAATGAAATGAGAAGGCTGACTCAATATCTCTATCCGACTCTTAGATACACTGCAACTCAACGAAAGACTTCCAAATAAAAGGGAAGACATAAAAATTATTAAATCAGAAGTTGTAGAATTTTACTTTCGAAAGGTTTCACCAGTCTCAGATAAACTTAGGATGCCTTTGGTATCTCAAGTTGAAGGGTATGATGGAGACACCCACAATCAATGACAGTGCCTTTAGTTACACACGTTCGCCGAGTATAAAATTTAAATTCTAAATAACAAACAACAATATTGGAAGCTGCAATATCCAAACAGACTGACTGGCCCAACTAACTAACTGACTGGCTGGCTGGCTGGCTGGTTGGCTGGTTGGCTGGTTGGCTGACTGGCAAAGTCCCTTTCCAATTGAGGGCCGGAATGGCTTCGGTTGGCTTGACTGAAGCTGACGGAGTTGACTGCCTTTTGGCTTCGATTCGCATATTGTTTTGTCAGTGACAACTGAAAGATTGAATTGAACTTTGCATCCGTGCGATGCAGTGAAATCCAAAAGCTGAAAAACACTGAAAGCTCAAAGGGAGTGGGGGGGGGGGGGGAGCTGTAATTGTAAATTGATTGCTCGAGTGTAGCAAATTTTACTAGAAACGGCTTTCATGGATGTAAAAACGGAAGTAGCGGCAGAGTCACATCACGATGCAATGCAATGCGATCAATTTTGGCGCCACACTCAATGCGATTTGTCTTGTGTCAGATTTGATTGACAGAGCAGTTTGTTGTCTTTGCCACCACACACACACACACATAAAAGGGGAAAAAAAGATTCTTTTTTTTTTGTTTTCAAATTGCCTGGCATCATTGTATTGATAGCAGATGTTGAACAAATAACATCGGCGATTCCAAAGTCTTGAGCAAGATTTTTGAAAGACAGTTTTTTTTTTATTTGAGAAATTTATGCAAGCTTTTCTAAAATTTATAACTTACAATTATTTAGAGAGTCACAAGGAGATGGATGAACTGACCTATAAGAAAATAGTTTCACCCAAATATTTACTTATTTTATAAATTTTATTCATGTGTTTTGTGAACCTCAAAAATAAAGTGGAATTATTTGAATTTGAAATGCTGATTACACTCTTTTTTTTTGTGAAAATTCTTTAATTATGTTTCTCCCAAGAATCTATCCGAAAATTAATAAGCTTAACAAATTTTGGTATTTTCGGAAACCATTCGAGTTTCCAATTAGATTAAGAGGTCTTCAAAAGAGAGCCTCAATTTGGCTGAGTAATTTTAGGATGCTCCCAAAAGTAGGCAATGATTTTTGACTCGCTTATTTGGCTTAGTCCTTTCTAAGAAATACGAGCACTTTCCTTTCCTGATGTCTTCAACTATTTTTTTAAAATATATTTCTCAACTATTTACAGCCTTGAATTGCTTATTATTTTAATGACATCTCTTGGCAAACAGCCGAATTGTAGACCAAAGTATATTTTCCCTTCTTCTTCTTCTCAAGTCAATTTCCTGACGCTCTGAGCGACAGTGAGAGAGTCGGTATAAAGTTTCTTTGATTTCTGCATACAAAGAGAGCGGCATATTATGACCAAGGACCTCAGGCATATTAAGTGCGGCCCGAACTACCGCACAGCCTGAGTTCCTGCCTCAAGTGCCTTCAAAAATTTACTTCCGTCGCACAATTCACTCGTTTGTCTGACGCTGAGTTTGTTGAGGTTGTGTTGAGGTTGTTAAGTGTGCATTAAGCCAGAGACAGAGACGGAGACAGAAACAGAGGAAGAGTGTGAGCCTAACATCTTGCCTGGCATATTACTCCAAAAAAGTGCCCCACGCTTTTCAAGTTGCTTCCCTTGGCTTGGGTTGGCTTGGGTGGGCTTGGGTGGGCTTGGCTTGGTTTGCTTTGCTTCACGCCAACTTTTACTTCATATTTTGGCAGTTGTTATGCCTTTTGTGTTGTTATTCCTGTTGTTTGTCGGCTTTATTGTATTACCTTGTATTGTTGTATTGTCCTTATGCTCCTGTGCCCGCTTGCTTGTTGCTTTAATCTGCCGGAGACGATGGGCGCCAAGCTGTGGACTTCGGGCCATAGGCGGTAGGCTGGGGGCCCCGGAATCGACCTCAACGTCTCCCTCTCGACTCATTATACGCTTAATTTTCGCTTTTCATTTTCAATTGCCATAATTTAGTTTTATTTTTCTCAATTTCTGTTGTGGCTGCCACCGCCTCAGCCAGACGCCTGTCTGCCTACCTGGGCTGCAAAAACTTTGCCCACAAACATTCGGAAAGAAAAACATGCGGCTACGCAGTTTTCTTACTGAACCCTCCTGCCGCATTAAGGTGAATTGGATGGATTTGGGTTCAGAGAAGGCGGTGCCCGAAGTGGCCGCACTCGCCAGCTGCGGCATATTTTCATTTTAAAACCGAGCTGCGTCTGATTACATCATAAGAAATGCGTAATAATTGCGTTAGCATAACGGTGGCCGCATCCAGCGAAAAATTCTCGCATTTGATGAGAAGGAAAGGGAAGGGAGATGAAGCCGTGGAAAAGCCTGCAGAAAGAGGACTCAGCCTTGCTGAGTATATTTGCTGCAGCGAATACTGGCAAACCCAAGAGTGGCTCAATTATTTACACGTAAAACGAGAAGAAAACAACCAGCAAAACCATAAAATAAAAATAAATATAAAAAGAATAAAATATACTTGGGTAATTTTTTTATATTTTTGCATTCTTTACTTAAAAAAAAAACAAAAGAAAAATAGCTTAAAAAAATTTACGTCTTAAAATTATATATACTTTTTAAGTTTTCGAATAAAGTAAGATAAAAACTTTGAAACCCTGCGAAAGGAGCCTTCTTCTTAGAAGGATTTGTTTATGGATTTTTATATATATATAGTCAAAGCCTAAGAGGAATGAGAAAGGCTCAAATATGTCTCAGAATTTAAAAATAATTAATCTGGATGGCTTGAACCGATTTATTTATTCCAGGAACAAAAAAGAAGTCCCAAGTTCCCGAATTCTTCAGAGCTCTGTCGAGAAACCCAAGTTCCCTGTGTTCCTGCCCATCTTTCTAGGTTCTCAGTTCCGAGCTTTTATAGCCAAATCAAAGACACAAAAACCTTCTTGAATATAAAGAGAATCCGAAGCAGGAACAAAGGCTCAAATTACCATAAATCAGGGCCAATGAAATATCATTAAAGCCACAAAATGGTAAAGGGAGCTTTTAGAAGACCGACTGCAAAATGCAAGAGTAAAAAAGTAAAGCATATGCAGAGCCCACCAACAAAAAGCCGAAGGATTGTTTTTATTTTCTCTGGACTCGGGCAAACTTATAGCCAGCATAAGACTATAGGGGAAACTTGCTCCTATTTGCCATTTGCAGCATTTCGTTTTTGCTTTGTTTTTTGGTGTAAAAACTTGAAAAATTGATTGAGCGCGTGAATAACAGCAAGTGAAATGCATGAGCAGATACATGTTTGCACATACAAATGTATCCTTTTACGGACAGGACGACCCGGAAGGACGCCCTCCGTTTGTGGCAATAAAATGTACAACAAGAGAGCAACATGATGGCAACAAGGTAGTTGGAGTCGGTTGCATTTTGCGCATTTGTATGCCAAGAGTACAACAAGGAAAAATAGTCGACTTGAGTGGAGTGGAATGGAGTTGAGTTTAGTTGAGAGGAGTAGGGACATGTACTATCTAGGTAGACTGGGATAAACTCAAAGAACAGAGGAGTAAGTAATCTAACCTCAGACACACAGGAACAGAGACAGGACAGAGAGAGAGAGGGAGAGAGCACGTCATTGTGATACACATGGAAACTTGGGTAAGTCCGCTAGCTGCATGGGTATGGGAGGATATCGGGCAATGGAAAAGCAGCACGTAGCATTGGAGCAAAAACACCACGTAGCATTATCGATGTAATCACCGGATAAGCTAACAAGTTACCAGGATTTGCAGACGAACCAGTCAGCCAGGAAAGCAGTCAGACAAGCCGGCAACCATTGCCAGGCCAAAGCGTGTGGAAAACAAAAACTTTGCACCCCCAGCATTTTATAGTTTCGCACTTGATAGAGCATAGTTTCTTTCTACCAGAGTGTGCCGGTCTCCCAATCCAACCCCTCTCTATCCCACTGCCTCACCTGCCGTTGTCTTTGTCTCTCGGAAAGTTGGCTAAAGGGCTTATATTGGTAAGCAGGTGTCGTTGTCTTTACGCTCTCTCCACGGCAATCCTATATGCTAGTCAGAAGTTAACCTTCCTTTGTTTTGAGTACTTAGTATGGATAAACTGTTTGATAACTAAAAACGTTCAATGTTTTGATATTGAAAATATTGTTTAACATTTGTTTTTCACACTTACTGCAAACGAGTGGCACCCAAGGGAATCCAAGGCGGCCCTTCTGATTTGGGGTGTTCCAAATTTGCAAGTTAAATTTCATATTTTGTCGAGAGAACTGAACCACTCAACAGGTTCAATAAAGATACTTTTCTCACTTGTTGTAACATTTTGTGTCTTGAATGAATTTAAATTTCATTGATCATAACGACAAAATCTGTACTTATCGGAATTTTTGTAACTTTGAAAGATGAAATGAATAGAGCAAAAGTCGGAGATATTCAGTCTCCATAATTTGTCCTGTACTGTTTGAAGAGAAGTAGGAAAATCCTCAAGGATCAAGAATCGAGTTTTCCTACTCCATTACAAGGCTATTTATGGCCACACTTGAGAAATAAAAATGAAATTGCAAATATTTAAACTATAAACCGCCATCATATATGTACTTATCTTATATGTATGAGAAGGAAGAACTACCACAAAAAAAATTCAAAACCACTAAAAAAATATTCACACAGAGAGAAAAATATAGAGAGAAAGAGAGGAAGAGGGGGAGATATGAGATAGATACAAGTTGGATATCCTTAGACCACAAGCATGCAATGGGTAATTGCGGCCTGGACGGAACAGAGCCAAATAGACGAAGGCCGGGGGAGCAAGTGGGTTTGAGCCGGGCTGGCTTGGACCTCCTTGTTGCCATTTTTGCCATTACAACATGTTGCCGTGACCGTTGGCGTATCCATTGTTTTTGTAGCTGGCTCTTCCTTTAAACAATGCCATGTTGTCTGTTTGGCAGTCTTGGATTTGCTTGGCTCCTTGTACTCCTCGTTTTTGCCTTGTTTTGCTAAACATGAAAGAAGTGATGGGCAAGACAAAGAACGACCGTATCAATTTCTTGCCAACTTCAAGCAAAATCGAAAAAAGCAACTCGGTAAAACACAAAAACCCAGGCTTATAGAGAAGGGCACACTGGCTATATGGTTGCGCTTCATGTGTATAATATCAAATTTGGTAACACACCCACAAAGACTGCATATCGAGCAGGAACAGAGAGAGAGAGAGAGAGAGAGAGAAAGAGAATGCGAAGGAGCAGGATGGAAAGACTTGCCAAGCAAGGCAAAGGATTCCCATGATGCAGGCGCTTAAGAAGTTTCAGACATGAAATCAATTTGTCTTCCAACTCCCACGAAAAGCAAAAAAAAAAAAATGAAATAAAATTCAAAAAAAAAAAAACCGAAAATTTATCTTAGGGGTGTGAAAAAGATTACATACTCTTTTGTAGTTCTTTTTGTTTTTGCCATAAATCATATAATATAATTATAATTACTCCGAAAGTAAAGGTAGCTCTATTCGACTTTGTATACTGATCTGCCTGATATTATTTCTCGATCCGGAGCCAACTCGGTGTGCTGGGTCCAGGTAGCAATTTCGACCAAAGTTCTTCAAAGAATACCCGAGATATGATCAGAATCTATTCTGATTTGTGGTTGATCCAACTGATCGTGAAATAGCTTACACAGATTTATCTATTAGTTGCCAGCTTTCGAGCTTAATGAATATAGTTTTGTCCTTTGAAAAGTGTATAAAAGTAGTAGGGAAAATGGCCGCCGAAAAAAGAAAGCGGCACACCAGTTGGAAGAAAGGAGAAATTCATACAATATATGTATATATTTATACATATATATATACGTATATATTATATGGAACACATGAAATACCACGGATAGGAATGAGAGAGACAGAGAGAGAGAGAGAGAGAGAGCAAAAAGTTACATATGAGAAATCAGAAAGAGCAGAGCCATTTTAGCTGCCACAAAGGCAGCACTCAGTCATGTGGCAACACCCTTTTGGCCAAGCCCACAAAAGGCTGCCGCAATGCCACTCGCATGCAACAGCAAAGCCTTAGTAATAAGTTGTATTTTTTGAAGTTTACTCACTGCTGGGATTTAACGAAAAATTTAATTTCAAAGTGCATAATTTCTCGGAAAACGGGACGGGCCAGGCCAGGCCGAACTGGGCCGGGCCGGGCCGGGCCAAAAAAAGAGCTGCAGTCTATCTGCAAATCTATTTATGTATCTGCAGCTACCACTGAATTTTGAGCAAAAATCCACAAAAGCGAAAAGAGCAATGATTGAGATGCCCTTCTGGGAAGTTCTCGCATTACATTAAATATACGCCAACTGACTGGCAATATTCCGGCCTGGATAACCACCCACCATTCTCTGATCAGCTCGCTACCTGTCTAGTCCGGTCTTGTTAGCACCACGCACAGCGGACGCTGATTATGCAATCACATCAGCCCTATTTGGTTGCACTTTACGCATTTGCTCAGCACACATACACCAACATAGACAGACGACAGCCGGACAGACTGGCAGACTGGCAGACTGGTTGACTGGCGGACAGACAGTCTCATACATTCACATACGAGAAGAGAATGAGATCAATGGTGGTGACCAGTTAATGCCTCATCAACTTTTTGACGTTTGATTGAGGTAGCTCACACCAATCCATACACACACACACACACATAAACACAGCAATGCAATCAACAATTGGGCTCATCAATCCATTTGATGATGATAGACCAAACCAAACCAAACCAAACCAAACCCAACCAAACCGAACCAAGTCCAATCCTACGAAGACCAACCCAATCCAGCCCAGCCCAGAACAGAACAGAACAGAACAGAACAGAACAGAACAAAACAGTTCAGAGAAACCAGGCAGAGCAACCCGTCAAACTTTCAAACATACATGCTGATAAGCTGACAAAATGACAGGCAGACAGAACTTCATCGAGCTAACTAGCTGACTGGCTAGCTATATAGCTTAGTGCCATTGTAAGTGGCTTAAAAACAGCTAGCAGCCAAAGAAATATGTATATATACATGCGATATAGAGCAACCCTTTATACCTCATTCAAAGCCAACAAAAGCCGAAAGCAAACAATGCAAAATGTGCATATCAACCTGGCACCCAATTTCCCTTTGTATAGGTTCTCGATTTCTCTCATCGGAGTTCTCCGATACGGCAAATGTACTTTTTGGGCTGCATAAAAAAAAAAAAAAAAAAACAAAAACAAAAAGGCAATTCTATAGTCGACAGTGTCAGACATTGGGATTATCTGAGTATGTTCTTGCTAAGAATAACTCAAATTTAATTAAGATGTTCATTCATAGAGGCCCAGAAGGTTGCTGTCTTGGCTAAGATGTGGTTGAAAGCTGAGCTTACTTATGAGATTCACAGCTCTTGTAACTTTGGAAACAACATATTCATCAAGACTGAGAACTACAGAAATAACTGTTAAGCCAACTCGGAAATATTCTGGAAACATTTCAATTTCTAAGACAGGAAACACACATCTTTTGAGTGTCTCAAAGAATCTCTCAAATACTTGACAACAACAACTAGAACTATATAACCTTGGGCGGGTTGAAAGGGCTGGAAAGAGTATTTGTATATAGTTTATATTAATTTAATGAAATCGGCCACATGTGAAGAGATTTTCAAAAGCAGCATGGCCCTGAACCGCAACAGAGAATCACCACTTTAGCAGAGCCGGGGAAATGTAACCAAACAAAGCTGCAACCGTAGGAAAAGAAGAAAAAAGCACACACACACACACACACACATACATGCAAACACAGAGCTTCTGTGGCAAAAATTTCATGAGCGTTTTTAGAGCGTCAAAATTGTTTATTTATTGACAATTCACAGCACGCGCATGCAAAAGATCATCAAATGTTATTACGGGCCGGGGGAAGGGCAGGGCAGAGGCTTCTGCCTTCTGCCACCTTTGCCGCAGCTTTTTTTTTTTTTTGACCCGCTCCTTTTATGCTGTGCTTCAAGTATTTTAGACTGTTCGTTCATGTGGCTGTTGTTGTTGTTGTTATTGCCGTTATAAGTGGCGCAGAGATTCGCATTGGAGAACTCGCTTCTCCCGACCCAAGCCCTTCATAAAAAAGAAATACCATAAGCAGCCACATAAATAAATAAATAAAACTAACGGAAAAAATGGCAAAAAAAAAACAAAAAAAAAAGGAAGCCAGAGCAACGAGTAAAAATGTAATAGTGAAAGTTTTCGTACAATAAGAAAAATCGAAGAAACTGCAAATAAAAATGCGGCATAAAAAAACGCACACCGCTTACGCAGCGGGTCGTCGGTTGAGTGCAAAGAAGGGGCCGATAGTCAGGTGGGCGTGGGAAAGATGCCATAAAAAGTTCATATGGAGCAAGGTAAGAACGATGTCAGTGAAAATGCGTGCGGTATAAGCCAAAGAAGAGACCAATAACTGAGACAGAGAGAGAGAGAGAGAGAGAGAGAGAGAGAAATGCAATATATGAGAAAAGACTGCGGATATGTGCGTGTCTGGGGAGATTGAAGGAGTCCTAAGTGGGTTCGGGAGAAGCTTGAATCATTTTTTTGCCTTTTTTTCATCCCACGTCTGCCTTTGGCCGGATGCGGGCTCCAGTTCAAAGCTTGAAGCCAAAGTCAAGTCAGAGTGTCAAAGTTTCAGCAGACATGAACACTTTGAAATATTCATAACTGTCTAAAAAAAAAAAAAAAAATGGAACAGAGAGAGAAAGAGGAAGAGAGCCGAGCAGATTGTAGTAAGAGGTTACGAGGACTTGGATTTTTTGTCTGCTTTGCCATCGCACCCACAATTGCTCAACTGCAGAGTCATAAAGCAATAAAGCGAAATCATGTGTAGAAATTTTTATAAGTTGTGTGATACAGCCAAGGTTCTTCCATCCAACCGCCAGCCCCAGGCAGGCAGTAGGGCCCTAGTAAGTAGCTCTCAAATTGACTAGGGCAAGGGTCTCAGTCAAGACCAAAACCAAGACCAAGACAGGAAGAAGCAGACAGACTCACCCCACTCTGAGTTCAAGATTTTTTCACACAAATCCCCGCGTAGAGCTTAAGATCTCCAAGAAATTGTGGGCTTGCTTTTTTTTAAGGAATAATCCAATTCTGTGGTAACTGGAATACTAATAGATTAACCAGTCAATCAGTTAGAATTTTTTAATTTTTCTGAATGGCAGAACAAGCAGACTGAAGTTTCTTAAACTTCATCAACTTTAATAGCCCGAAGAGAACAAAAATATCACACTATTTTCTCAGATTTCGTCAGATCTGCCAGATGTCTGACGTGTTAAAAATATCCGAAAAAAAAACAGATGTGGAGTTTTTGAGATACTCGAAAAACCAATGACGTAACAACCAATTTAGAACCTTTAATGATTTTATTCTTTCTTTGGTTTGTTTAGGTGTATCAAAATTCGAGAATTTTGTTGTCACTTCTAGTCAAACTTATTTGGATTTGCTGGTCGAAAATATTTATTCAATTTCATTTTAAGATTCTCGTTTCTTCATTTGTTTTCATTTCAAAAGAAACGACAAAAAAACCTTCAAAAATGTTTGCCTAGATGAAACACGAATTGGAAGTGTCAAAGATTCTCGAACATATGGCTATATCACGGTTGTTAACATCGACTCCAGGCGTCCTTGAAATTCTAATAATGAACTGAGCCAATGACAATTTGTGCTACTTTGTTTGACTAGTTGGGTCAGCTTGAAAGGATCTGCTGTGTGTGGAGATGAGAAAGAATTAAAGTTTCAGAGCTTTCGTTTTCAATTTGTTGCAATTGAAACTAAAATGAAAATTACTTCATATTGGGCCACCCACTTGTTCTATGCAGAATTCTCTATCTCTCTCTCTTAGGATATAAAAATAAAATAGATTTTGAGTGGGTTGATTTGGAGTAGAAGCGACTGGCAGGGAGAGGGTAAGGGGGGGCCTTTGGCATTTGAGCTGGCAAGCATTAAAAGCTAAACCACTGCGAGAAGAAAGTTTTATTTGCATTTCTTTGGCATTTTCGTAGCTACTTTTGTTTGTATTTATTTATTTTTTGCTTCTTCCTTTTTGTTTTGCTACGGCAACCAACAAAACAGTGTGGAAAAATGGAGTAAAAACTGCAGGTATGCGTGGCAGCAACAGCAAGAGAGAGAAGTGGACGAAGAAGACGAGGAAGAAGAAGAAGAGCCACGTGAAACTTGTTTCATCTTAAAAAGCACAATTTTACAAAACACACACCCACACACACACACACACACACACACACACATACAGGCACACACAGACACAGGCACATAAACAATTGAAATGAATTTGTATCCTGTAGATGTTCTGACAGCCAACGACATACACACACACACAGACACACACACACGTGCCATGTCGACAACGACCAAACACAAATACAAATACAGAAAAACTTTGCCGACAAACTTTGACTTTGGTTATTGTTACAGTTTAACTTTGTTGCCAGCCGATGTGCTTTGCGCCTCTGTCGCTTTTTAGCCTTTTCTTGTTGCTCTTTCTTTCGCTCCCACAGCTCCTTCTCCCGGCCAATTCCCTTCTAGATCTCTGGTTGTTGTTGTTGTTGTTGTTTTGTTGACAGTGCGGGCGTCGGGTCCTCTGAGTGTGTGTGTGTGTGTTTAGAACAAAAAAAGGCAAACACACACCAACAACAAAACAATCTGGGATAAAAAGAAGACTAAAAAAAGGGAAGAAAAATTAAAAAAAAAAAAAAACAACAACAAGAAAAAACTTTTCACATAAAATGATTTCTTATTTAAGCCGACGATTTGTTTTACTCTCTTCATTTGTCTGGGCTTTTAATTTTAATCAGTTTCCTCTCAGCTCACAGACAATTGCCATTTAAAATATTCATTATATGAAGATTTGCAATTAATTTTGAACATTTTTCCAGATAAAAGAGAAATTTTCTTTTTAATTAAATTTTCCGAATATTATTTATTCTTAGATATCATTTATTTTTTAATACTTATTAAGACACATTTAACAATAATTTTTAGAAATTCTTAAGGCGTTTCATCCGTATCATCGGGTTCGCCTGAACCCTCTTCCTGACCTTCTGAGTCTTCGCAGTCTTCTTCACAGTCTTGTTCCTCGTCTTGCTCCTCAGATTCAGGCTCATCTTCAACCGTGTCTTCAACATCCTCTTCGGGATCATTATCATCTGGATCCTCTACAATATTAAGTGGACCGCGTGGACCTGGACCTTGAGCCGTGGCCAGGGCCATCACAGAAAGCAGGGCTACGATAATCAAGACTCGCATTTTCTAGGCTTCCACTCGATGGACTCAACACTTAATAAACGAATCACACCAATCAACGCCTTATATACTCCCCATCGAACCATCTTAATGACGTTGTTTGCTCTACCAAATTACCGACAGACTTTAGACCGAATAGAAAAAAGAAAAAAAAAAAACCCCACAAACAGTTGGTATATATTTACTTAAATTTGATAAAAGCCAACAATCCCAAGACGTGGTGAGTTCGGTAAAGTGTTTTTATTATTCAAATATTTAGCCATGAATCATAAATGAATCATGACAGAAATGAGAAACAGAATCTATATGAATTTCAAGGATTGATCAAGGGGATATAAATAAATAAAGAGTCTCCATCTAAATAAATCAATAAAATTGACTCTTTTTTTTTTTTTTTTTTTGATGGGAAAAATTGTAAATCAATTTTGATTTAAGTCCTTTCGGAAGGCCTCAAATAAACAGCCAGAGCAACCACAATAACATTGGTCGTAAAAATAATTAAATACCTATCAATTTGATTAATCAATTAAGCGTAATTAATTACACAAAAGCGTATTCATTTTAATAATTCAAAAGCAATGGGAAAACAATAAAATTAACACCAAGACAATTAAATTAAACTTTACCCCTTGCGGTACTTTTGGACCACTCGCACCCAAGCCACCCACTCACAATCGACTCGGCTTTTTCATCTCTGCGAATTTCAACCCCTTCAGCTCTGTCAGTCCCCCTCTTTCACTCTCTCTCTCTCTCTCTCTCTCTCTCGCTGGCCCAATGAGATGCATAAAAGTTGACTATGCATTTTACGTATTGCTCATCTAATTGGAAATTCAGCCACTAGACAATTTCGTGCGCCCTCTTTTGGTGGGGTTTGGGTTGCGTTGACTCTATCTCTGTCTATCATACTCGGGGAATTGTTTACTATTTAATTTGATATGGCCAATTTCCGAGAAACAACATGTTAACTCGTTGGGAAAGCCTCGCACACACGCACACACACACGACCACACATTGAAGCTGAAAGAAGAAAGAATCTGAAAGAAGCCGGAAGTAAGGAAGGAGTAAAAAACCACAACTGGCATAAGAAAGAACAACAAAGGATTAGTGGTATTAAAAGTTATAAAACAACAAGATTATGGTCTAAGCAATACAAACAAACACAAACACAAGCAGAGCAGAGCAGAGCAAACTTATAGATACAAAAGTATCTTCCCCCAAACATATGAGTATCTGTGTGCATATGCGAGTCTGCTTATGCATTGCATGCTGCTCATTTTGGCTAGAGCTTGTTATGATATTGGCCAGAATAGAGGCAAGCAGAAGAAGAAGAAGTACAAGAAAAAGTGGCCAACACCCCACAGCCCTGGCAGATTTCAAAGCCAAAAGCAAAAACTTACCAGAGCTCAGAGTAGGTTTAATGGTCAAGCGGGACGAGGTTAGAGATTAAATGACAAGCCATCTGCCAGGGCTCCGGCCAGAGCAGCAAGCTAACGTGCGTGTTAATTATTTTCCTTACCTCACAGCTGCTCCCGGCTGCTCTTGGCCAGTCCCCCCAGTATGGCAAAATTGCCCACATTAAATCTATTATCAGACATGTTTATCTCTCGGGTTAAGTGTCAATTTGCCAGACTTTGGTCAGAGTTCCTGAGCGAGGGGAGAAGGGAGACCAAAAGGCACAACTGTTGCCATCTGACTCTGTCTAAATTTTAATCAATATTCATATGGTCAAGTAGATTTACCTTTTAGGTTGTTTCCCGTTTGAATTACTTGGTGGCAAGCTAATCGGATGAATGTTTCGGCTGAGTATTTAACAATTGATTAGGCTAAATAAGAACATTAGATAGAAATTGTGTTCACAGAAAATTGCTCTCCTGAAAGATACTGAAAAGTGAGGTTAATCTTGGAATAAGCTTATATAATTCTGAAAAACTAATCATCTTCTCTCATTCTTAACAGATCGCCTTGTGAATCTTTAGAATTTATGGAACCTGTTGATCCGACTAGGATTTTTGATTCTCATTTATCTTAGCTCATATAGATAAAAAGAATTTGGGATATATAACAATTTTAAATTTACAGAGAGCAAGATCTATCATGATCAGATCTAGATAATTTCTGGGATTACCTCCGGACTGACTTCATTGCTTCCTCTTCCTCTGAGATTAATATGAATCCGCAGATCACAAGTCCAAAGTAAAATTGAGAGGATTCTGAATATTTCCTTATTTCAAAAATAAAAAAGCATTCAAAATGCTAATTAAATCAAACGGAGAGTCAATACATCAAAGGTAATCAATTTTCACCTCTACAATTAGCCTTTGATTAGCCTGGGTAACCACCTGGTGTCTACTTTTAATGCACTTAATTTTATACTTCTTGTGCAACTTATCTGATCCGCTTGTGCCGTGGCTGTCACAAAAGTCAAAACCAGTGACACCGCCTTTGCGCCAATTGCGGAAGTCGTCAAGGCACAAGTAGATTTTCCCAAGCTGATGGAAGCTTTTCTTTTTCATTTTCTTGGGGTTCTTTTTTTTTTTGAAGAGTGCGTAGAGCTAAAGGGCAAAACAAATTTAACAAAGTTAGCTAAATTTAGCCGAGGGCATCATTTTTACTGCCGCCGCTTACAGCCTGAGCAGCTCAAGCAATTTGTAACGACAAGTCAAGGCGTCTGGGACAACGTCGACGACATTTCAATGCCTTTTTAATCTAGAACAAAAGCAAACTTAATTTGCCACAACATCCTCTAGATGTGAAAGCCAACCGGGCGACAAGCGACCAGAGACGAGAGACGGCAGACGGTAGACGGCAGACGAGCGACGACGTCACTTGGCACATAATTTAATTACAACAACACTTCGGATGGCCAGAAGCAAGAGGAGAGAGCTGGCAATGAAAGTGCCAAGAGAAATGGAAAAGGTAGGGATATTGAATGGGTGAGACAAGTGGTGGTGGTGGTGGAACCATAGAAGTGGAGGGAGCCCGAGAAATGTATGTGTGTGTGATGAGGGGAGGGGCAAGGAAGGGGTTTTCTGGGTGTGTAAAATTGCTACTTTGATGTTAAGCGGTTCTCGCTGGCTTCCCCTCCCCCTCGACACTGCCCCGTCTCCCTGGCCACACTCGACGGCGCTCGGTTCGAGTGTTGAATGAGCAACAACTTTCGAGTGCAACACGTTCTGAATTGTAATTAGTGCCCGTGGACCTGGCCAGAACCAAAACCAGGACTAGGAACAGGAACAGAACCGCTTGTACTCTAGTCAGCCAGGACCCTGGCGACTCGGTCAGCGCATTTCACACAGCCTCAGTTTTCATGTTTTTAGATACAGTATACATAGTGCACAAGTCGAGGCATCCTCAAACCCCCCCCCCCACGCACCTTCCCCCTCAACACCGAGCACATTCTGAAAATTCACTTGATTTATAGGAAGCGTGCTTTGGTAATTGTTATTACGTGTAAATGCGCTGGCAATAGCAATTCGCGGCATTATGATTTGTTCAAAGGATGCTAGAAACAGGACTACCATCAGGGCTAGCAGGACACCCCAAAAAAGAGCTAGGGGCTACTTGGCTGCACATATAAATTCGTTATCGACAATAATTGTTAACTGGACTAGAGAGTGCGATTTGATAACCAAACTTTCAAATAGGACTCAAATTTTTGGTCTGCTTTGTCGGTTTGGACCGCGCTACTCCTAACTGGATTCCAGCGCCATTCGGAACGTAGCTCTTTCAAATTAGCCAACCGTATAGGCTGGATTTTTCGAGAAGTCTCGCATTTCATAGCTGACTTCATCATTCAATGTAAATGCATTTGCATCAGGCAGCTGTCTACGGCCAAAGCTAATTATGTCGAATTTGAAAGCTCTCTGGAGAGTTGCCAAAATGAAGAGTATTCATTAAAGTATTCGAAAACAGTGAAAAGGAAAAAAAACAAAAAACAAAAACTGTTTTATCTACTTTCTTTTCAATTCGCATAATCAGCGATTTTTGAGTCGAAGGCCTCAGCAGGTGTCAGTGCTTTTTGAGTTGCCATAAAGCTCAAAAAAAAAATGATTCAAAAAAATTTATACTTTTAATTTTCAGGGAGCATAGATTTTGGTTCTTGAAAATTTCAATCATCCCGACATAAATATTTCCCTTGCCAGAATTACCAAATCGGTTGGGCAAATCACCCCAATTCGGTTGTGCAGCTTTAATTAACTTTCAAAATTGAGTTCAGTTGGCGCAATTAACTACCAAAATTGAAGGCCCTGCATATTAATGCAACCGAAAACGAAATTGCCCAAATTGAAAATCTCCCAAACCGCTCTCCCAACCCGCTGGCCAATGACAAATGCAATTCCCAAAAAAAAAAAAAAAAAAAAAAAAAATGAAAAATAAAAAACTGAAAAACTAAATTAAAATCGAATGAAATGAAAATTAAGAAGAAGAAGAAGAAAATAAAAGAAATAATAATATGTGTATATTTTTGTTTTGTATTTGTATTTTATGAAAAGGACGTCGATGGCAAGGCAATTTGAAATTCCAGGCACAACTTCCATTAAAGTCGTTGCCGTAATTTTAATTTCAGACCAAATAGAAATCCGTAGCCGAGCTGAGTCAAGGCAAAGCCAAGAAGGTTCACCAACAGACGTTACAACTGAATCCGCCTCTGGGCGCACACTATATATAACGGTAGTCGTGTCCGTGTATGTGTGTGTGTGGCAGCAGCTGGCTCTTTAAGGCTTTCTGTCTCTTTCTCTCTCTCTCTCACACTCGGTGAAGAAGAAGAAAGCCAAAAACTGTGCCAATCAAATTGAAATTTAATTTGCACAACAATGTGAAACGATGAAGATGAAGACGGCTAAGAAGTCGACCCAAAAAAATACAAAAAAATACAAGCCAAAACTGACCCCGTCAAGGACTCCCACGACCCTTCAGGTTAAAGGCGTGCCAACGGTAAACACACAAGCAACAAAATTATTAACCTCATCATATTGGGATTGGAATTGGGCTTAGATGGAAGGGTTGGGGAAGGGACTCACCCCCACCTGTTTCACTCTCTGAATTGGCTGCCCCACCATCAAGATTGCTTACCTATTTCGGTTTCCTAAAATTTTTCTTTGTCTTGCCCTCACCGTGGCTCAGCTTCCTGATTTGAAAAGTCTCTTGGAGTCATCAACGAAAAAAAAATTAGTCCACCGATTCTATGAAAGTTCTAGGAATCTTCCCAGAAACTTTAGAAAATATTCTCTAAATCAAACTTTAGGAAAAACATTTCCGAGGCTCATCAATTGATGCATAAATATTTCATTTCGAAATTTCAAGAATCCAAAAATGGTAGGCAAACTTCGGCGCTTTGATGGTAACCTTTTCCTCTTTTGATTGTTGGTTATAAGCTTTGGCAATGGTTTTAAGGTTATTGCTGTTATTGTTGTTGGACAACAGCAGTCCATAAAATTGTGATTTACTTTTCCTGAGATTTCAATTACTGCCGCTTTATTGGCAATAAATTTTCGTATAAATTAGAAATAACCAAAAACTTTATACACCAAACCCAGACACATTGTACACACTCTCCCTCTGCCCACCTTCATTTAGACCCTTCGACCAAAGGGTTGAAAAACTTTAGAAAAAAATACATGATTTTTTCAAGAGAAATAGACATCTTTGGACTGGGTAATCATTGCATAAAAAGTTGAATCCAAATAACGCTAAGCAAACAATTAAAAAAAAAAGTTAAATTTTGACAATGAACTAAATCGAATTGGCTTTTATTTTGACTGTCGATTTCCACCGTTGGCAAGAATTATGTCAAAAGGAATAAGTCATCCATCGCTGGAATTTTGTTTTGAGCCACGAACGAGCTGCTAAGTCGCTTCCGTGCTGCCAATCAGTCCACGTTTCCCAACGCTAAGCCCCCTCAAGGATAAAAAGCGAGCACTCCTGCTCTGCCACTCAGAATCGAACGACAGATTATGGCTTTAGCGATCAAGAGAACAGTTGGGGAATCCAAATGCTCTTATAAAAAAGTGAAGCCTTAAAGAGCACGATTCCGCTGAATATATAGCACAAAAAATCTTAAGACTTACAAAACCAAAAAAAAAAAAAAAAAAAAATGAAGCCGAACGTTAAGCTCGGGAACGGACGAGTTTGGCATATCCTGGAAGACGGAATTGATAAAAAAAGTGATATCCCTAGTCGGGTGATAGCCCTGATCAACAACATATTGTTCAAAATAATGCAAGCACGCCATCTATCGGGGGATTTAAATTTTTGTGGTCCGATTTTAGTCGATAGATTTGTAGATTCCTAAAAACTTTTTCAACTTCAACGTGCGCTTAATCGTGGTAGTAGTAAGTTTCCTTTTTTGACCAATTGACCGATTTGACCCTATGATATAGTCAACTACTCCAGCTGTAATTATGTGAAGTCCTTAGGTATTCCTTGAAGCTTCGAATCATTGATAAGGCTTACCATAAACTTACTGTGCCCTTAGCCAGGTTTTTAGAGAAACAAATGGTAGCTTCTTATGGGAGCTATATGTATGATAAAGTAGTCCGATCTTGTTGAAACTTAACATACCTATTAAGTAAAGACAACTTTGAACTAAATTATGAGTTTTTATTAAGTAATTGTCGTATGCTGTTTATTCCGAACCTAATAACAAATATGGAAAAAATTGATTATTGAGTTGTCCAACATCTCGAGATAAATCTAAGTTAATTTCAATAGCCACCCTGACTTAATATCAGAGTATATAATGCTGGCAGAGATATGACCACGATTTACTAGCCATTGGCGTTTTTATTCAGAACGTATAAATTATTAATTTTAGCTTATGTTGATCATTCTTAATGGCTGACTGCCTTTGTATCACAGACTCGTACTGGAATAAAAGTCTACAAATACTGCGACTCTGAGTAATTGTCTCGGAACTCGAGCAGGTGCTCGAGGGCCGAATTATATTCATCCCGGTCCTGGCCGGCGTGAGAGTAACGTTGCAATTTGCCCAGTTGGACACGATGTGTTTGAGCGTGTAGGGCATCGATATGGTTGCCTACGTGCGTGGAGTTCTGTAAGGCTGCTAGAGCTGGTGCGCTAGCCACACGTACACCGTCTCCCCGATACACCTGGTCGGGCAGTTTGAATCCTTCTGCGGTGACGCTGTTATCAAAGAGTTCATAGGGGAACGGCAGCTTGGTCTTCAGTGGAAGTGGCGTGGCTGCTGCATTGGTGAGACTGTTGTGATAGGAGCACTGGTAGTATAGCTGGAGCATATGGGAGACACTGTCGCAGTTGTAGGCAGCCATGCTGAGTTGGGGGCCAGCCAGTTGCGGCGGTCGCTTCAGGCGGGTTGAGGGAATGCCACGGGCTACCACAGACTGGACCACATAAGATGTGCCCGGATCACAGGCAGGAGTCAACTGTGTAAGCAAAGGTGTACTGTTCGACTGGTCTAAAAATTCAATAAGGTCCTGCTCGCTGGTCATGCCCAATGGGAGGGCATATCCAGCAGCCGTCAGCTTGCGATCTGACATGGTGACGCGGTCGCAGAAACGCAACAAGGTCTCGGAAGTGTGCCGTAATCGATAACTTAATGTTACGGTGTCTATGTAGGAAGCCAGCAAACCCGAGGTCTGATAAAGATTGTCGGGCTGATAACTGAGACCCGGGAACTGACGCGATTGGAGCGTAGTGTTGCGCCAAATACTCTCAAGGGTGGATAAGGGAGTGAACATGCCAGCCTGCTGGCTAAGATGGTAATAACTGACGACAGTATTTACAACACGAAGGCTAAGTGAAGTGCGAGCATCTATAAAGAAAGTCTTGAAAATATTTGAAAGAACATGAAAAGCTTAAAGTACTCACCTGCTTGGGGATAAGCTGTTATTTTAGGATAGTGCAAGGGCAAGGCAAAACTTATCCGATTGTACTCGTCATTAAGATGCTCCAAGCAGCTCGTAGCGAAGCCGCTGAATCCATCATCGATATCGAAGAGTATCTGAAAGCCTTGCAGGGCTTCGCATTCCTCTATGTACTGACGTATGCGATCGCAGAATTCTTCATTGAAACTTGCCGACTGCCAGAGCTCTACTCCGGCAGCATGTGTGCCGAGCGATTGTACATCTGGAGACCTTGAGTACTGCGGCAAGATATTTAGACTGCGGGGGTGATAGCGGGCGTATAGAAAGTCAGCCCAGCTCTGATTTGTCTCAGCCAGTTTGTAGTCCTTTTCGACTTCATTTACAGTGCCCTTGAGCAAATCGCGTTGGTATTCGGACAATTGAGCCGGTGGCTTGGTCTGCAATTCTAAGTCTTTGACTGTGGATAGCAAATTCGATTCGGCAGCCTGTTTTGTTTTTTCTATAATCTTTTCGGCCTCCATTTGCTCATCTCGTTGTATGTAATTGCCATACAATTCGCCAACCAGAGGCAGATGGCCCAATGTCCCAGCCAAGTCCACGGAAAGCATGCGCGGCGTGTAAGTTGCCCGATTCTGGTTATTGAGACCTTCTCTGTAGAGGACATCATTATTGGGTAACTCATCCTCGGCTACTGTGCTACTGTCTTCTCCATTGTCATACACGAAATTCGCCTCCTACAGGAATACGAAAAAAACATTGAGCCATCTGGTAGTAGCACGTGCTCCAATGACTCACCTGTTGGTTCCAGAAGTGAGCCCCTACATAATTCGCATAGGTTCCAAATTGTAAAGTTAATATTTCACGCGTGTTTGCCATTTTTTAAATTTATTTTTTATAGATTTGTCAATATTGTACAAAATGGTTAAAAAAACAAAATAACAACAAAACCGCGCGGTTGCAAGGAAGTTATCGAACTATCGGACAAAAAATTAAAAACAATTCAGGGTTGCCTTGATTGTAGCGAAATCGTTTTTTTTTTATTTATGTTTGTGGTATCAACTGGTTTTTGACATTTGGACTTTTGCTCTCCTGCCGCGGCCTTCAGTTGATCTTATCTTACAAGTGGCCACAACAATAGAAGTTACGTAGCAGACAACTACAGACTATCCCATACCCAATCAGGGATCAGGACAGAAAAATGTCGTTGCGTCCGCTTGTGGAAGGCGATTGCGGCGCCGCAAATCCGCTAATGCAACTTGGTGGGCAGTTCACACGCGATGTGGCCCACATGGATGAGGGCATTGCACATAATCAATTCCGGCACAATCTGAGACCCGAAGAACACATGGTCAATGATTTTCTGGGCCAAGTAGCTGCGCCACCTCAGTCATTCCAAATGGACGCACTTCTCAAAGAGATGCGCGATGTCGAAATACATGATAGTCCACAGCGTCATCCAGAAGCAGCCAGCCTATGGACTCAGGACTTTACTCGCCAAATAGTTCCGCCAGTGCCTAGCAAAATGATTCACATGCAGCCACAGCAACAACAAATGCAACATGTGCGGGAGTTCTTTGATGAACCCGGTACAAGTAGCCAAATCTTCAGACACCCCGCCGTATTGCGGCAGCCTTACATGGCTCTGACAGCTGGACCTGCTCAAGAGCATGACGCCTTCTTCGATAACAACGAAATGGAAACCATAATTACGGACAATCTTCCCAAAGTTGCTCAGAGCGACTCAGTCGATGAGTGGATCAACAATTATCAACGCAGCAAGGAAGATAACGAGCAGACGGCTGCGAAGTTCAATGAAAAATTCTGGCAAAAACTTCAAGAGGATTGGCAAAAGATGGCCGACGAAAACGACCATCCCTGGCTCTCCGAAATGAAAGAAAGCCTCGATGCCTTCAAGGAATATGAATTTGTCGAGGAAAACCCTATGTCTGACATTGAGAATCCCTTTGAGAAGGGCAAGGAATATCTCAAAAAGGGTGACATACCCAGCGCTGTGCTTTGCTTTGAGGCGGCTGCCAAGAAGGAGCCGGGACGAGTAGAAGTGTGGGAGCTTCTAGGCACATCACAGGCTGAAAACGAAATGGATCCCCAGGCTATTGCCGCACTAACCCGAGCTTTAGATCTACAGCCTGAAAATCGCTCTGTACTCATGTCCCTAGCTGTCTGCTTCACAAACGAAGGCCTCCAAAACAATGCCGTGACTATGCTTTCCAACTGGCTGCAAGTGCATCCTCAGTACCAGCACCTTTTGACTTCCCATCCTGAGCTTCAAGCCGATGGACTTTCCATGGCCTCTTCTTTAGTAGGGGCAAATGTAATTCTCGAGCTGCAGCAGGTCTATTTGGAGGCTGTGCGCATGCAGCCATCTCAGATAGATCCCGATGTCCAGCAGGCTCTTGGAGTTCTCTACAATCTTTCCGGGGAGTACGACAAGGCTGTGGATTGTTACCGTGCTGCCGTTCAGGTGGATCCTCAGAATGCCAAGGCCTGGAATCGTCTAGGCGCTAGTCTGGCCAACGGCTCCCGTTCCGTGGAGGCTGTCGAGGCTTACCAGCGGGCTCTGGAACTCCAGCCTGGTTTTGTGCGAGTACGCTATAACGTTGGCGTCTGCTGTATGAACCTAAAGGCTTACAAGGAAGCAGTCGAGCACCTGCTCGTTGCCTTGACTCTTCAGGCCCACACCAATGCTGCTCGAGAGCTGCCAACTGCTGCGGCAGCAGCCACCTCGGGTGGTCAACAACAAATGTCCGAGTCCATCTGGACCACTCTCAAAATGGTCATCTCTTTGATGGGTCGCAGTGAGCTGCTTGGTCTGGTTTCCGATCGGAATTTGGCAGCCCTCAATGAGGCCTTCAAGGATTGAGCTTCCAAGCGGTAACTAATGGTGCTGGGAACCAATCTTAATATGTAAATTTCTTCGAGTCATACCAAGTTTTTTTTTTCTGTCTTAAATAAGAAAATATTTAATTTTTAATTTAAAATGGTTTAATTGTGAAAAATTCTTCGTCTTAAACAGTTTCGATTTTTTTTCTAATAATAAAATTTTTGTAAATAAAATTGTTCGAAATAAATATATTGCTAGATTTTTATATGCACAATATTTATGAATCCTGAGGGTTTTACGGTATTCCGCCTAAGCGCTTATAGTCTATTTTATCTAACTGTACTAAAGGTTTTAATTGCTCAGCAAATATACGCATCTCTTCGCCCACATTTTCTTGACCCGTTGGCGCCACTACAGACAGCTCGACAAGGTAGCTCTGTGAGATGGTCTCGTTTGCCATTTCTTTGCCCGGCATTTTGATGAGTTTGGATACGGTAATCTTCATGCGTCCCTTGCGAAACATATATCCTGAGTATAAGAGAGAAAATTAAGACATTTAAATATGGAGAGGTAATTGCACTCACCTTTTGCTATATACTCAAACTCTACGCGGAAACCCATTTCAGTGAGAAAATCTAGAATGCTACTGGTGCAAGCGCAATCCATACAACTTCGAACTAAAGTGGGTCTGCGCTGGTCAACTTCTGGCTGTCCGAGGTATCGCATCTGGAGGGGCGCATCACGACCCAGAGCTCGGCGTACACGTAAAAGGAGTGGGGCGTTCTGATTTGGCTGGCGCAGGCTCATGCATACTTCAAGATCATGGAACGTTTCCGGTGAAGTATCAACATTGTCACAAAGGCCTTTCAACCTTAAAAAAAAAACGTCTAGCTCAGAATAAGAAGGCAAACTCTCTTTTCTACTTACCGGTGCATTAAATGTTCCACTGACGAGTCTAGTATGGAACCCTGAAGTAAATATTCCAGATTCGGTAGAAACCGATTTTGCAAGGCATGCGATAGAGATTCCCTGGCTGATGATACAGTCGAAGACATTATGTATATTTATTACTAAAAAAAATAAAACAAAAAAACAATAACAATAATGATGCGGTTTTTTCCTAGACTGGAGTAGATAGTTATCGCACAGTGCTGCCCAATTCATATTTAAAGATTTATCGATTGCTCGCAGCTGTGAAAGGTAGGGCAGTGTTGCCGGTTTTATTTGAATGAATCCGGGCTCTTGAGTTTTGTTGCTGTAATATTTTGGTAAGTGCTTATGTGGGAAGTCATTTTTATATACTTATATATTATGCGTGCAATTATATCACCTACACACAATCCATATTCAAATATGTTAGTTATATAATTGATCAAAGACAAATGTTCGAGTAATAAAAGGTAATATAACAGAAAAAAAAACTTTTATATATGCAGTTACCCTTGAAATTTTTGTAATTTTACATCTTATTAATGCATAATCTCAATTGCATCTTTTTTTTTTTTGACAAATCAAATATCTTCACTTACTTTCAAATATTCAGAAGAAACTGTCGAAATTATGGTGCTGGTGCCACCGATAACTTTTATGGTTGCAGAATGTGTGCATTGATAAAAATTTGCATCTATGAAATTAGTCACATATATTAAATTCTTGGCTATTGGCATCTCGACGGATTTAAAAATCGGTCTTCGTGTTTTTATTAAAAATATGAATAATTGAATTTGAGACAACAGCAATAACAATAGATAATTATGTGATATTATTTTGTTATGTCTATTTTCGCTTTTATTTTGACCAGCCGCTGTGCTTTTGTCTCATATGCTGACGAACTCAATTGTTATACCATCTTTTAATAAAAATATTTTATTTTATTTATCAGCGGGTGGGCAAAACGCAGAAAAACACACTGAAACCCGGGAGGATCAGAAAACGAGTAGAAAACTATACTCCTTTCTTAGTCATCATAGAGGTACGACAACCTTGTTAGCTAGAAAAGCGTAACCAAAATTTTTAATTTCATTAAAAATTTCTTTCATAAACAGTATACCAAAGTTTATGTAAAAAAACTTTTCATATTTTTTATGAGACTCGGAACCGGCAATATTCGTCATCAATGTTGACAATGTGAAGCAGTAGTTTCGGGTCAGCTCAGAGCTGATGGTAAGCTTTGATTTGGCTTGGTCCGCAAACTAAAAAACACTATAAAAACATTTGAGACGATCTTTTGAGTTGTCATTAAAGGCAATCAGCCAGCAGCGTCAACAAGACAAAATTTTCAAATACAATTGGACCAGAAAGGATAAAAAATAAAATACAATGAAGCCTTCTAATGTGAGTTTGAAATAAAAATAATTAAACCTTAGGCATTAATAGTTTTTTATTTCTAGAGTATTTGTTTGCCCCTCGCAGTGTGCCTGATTTTAAGTTACACTCAAGCTGTTCTGCATGGCTTTCAACCAACCCGGAAGCCTTCTCTGTACGATCTGCAGCTGGTCCTGAACAACAACCGAAATGGTTATCGCTATAACGGACCGGCACACAAATACCTGCCTGCCGTGAGCTCACCCAGCGTGGAGGCCATAACCACAACCGGACACTGGAGTCCCATCATACAGGAGCCACCCAGCCAGCACTATGAGCACTCCTACAGCACACCGCCCACAATTGAACCTGAAGAGCACCACCCACAAGGATACCAAGGACCATTCAACATGCAGTACTATCAACAGTCCCAAATGCAGAGAGAGCCGAGCAACATGTACTTGGAACCACCAATTCAATCCAGCTTTGGCAAAGGTCCGCAAGTTCAAAGCAATTTCAATGGCATTGACAACTTTCATGGACAGCATGCATATGCCACAGGCCATCAGGAAGCTCCTGCGCCTCCAACTCACGCTCAGTTTGGTCCAGCTTATAGTCTATCTAACAATGCGCAGCATAATCGCTATGTTCCAGGCCATGATGAACAGCGTCCTAACCTGCTGTTAGGCCAGGCTCTGCCAGAACGCTATCAAAGGCAGCCATTTGCCAGCCCAAATTTGCCGAGTAATTCTCCCAGCTATATACAAATGCAATCGCACTCCTTCGAGCTGCCCTCCACCTTCAGTATGCAGCAGCATTATCCCTACAACGACAACCAAAAGCAGATCCCGTATCCACAGCCATCGACTCAGAAATATCCACCAGCTGGACAAAACTACAACCACCCAATGTTCTCGCAATCAGCTGCCTATCCGCAGGACAATATGGACTCGCAGCAATATTACAACCCTGACACTTCCAGCCCCACAGGATCATCCAACTCATATCCAGCTGCCTATCCACCCCAGGAGCAACAGCATCCTCACCACAACTATGACAGCGTTATGCCAGCCTATCAAGACTCTCCCAGTCGCCAATTCCTTCCACCATATTACTGAACCATCAGCAGAACTTATATTTTAAGCTCATACAAAACTCAACTACTCGCTAAAAGATAATTTTAGGATGGATTTTTCTTATAATTAATGCCGAGTTCATTTCGAGTTAAGGAATTCTTTTTTTTTTTCTTTCAAACTATACCGATCTGTTTTGCTTGAGTACCAAAACAAATTTCGTATAAATTAGAAGGCTAATTTAATCTCTTTTTTTTTCATAGAATAAATAAACTTTTATAAAAGATAAATATTTTTTTTTTTTTCAATATTATCGGAACATGTGTATCCTGGACCCTGACAATACTTCCCCAAGATGGTCTGAGCAAATATTTATTTAGCTCAAAGTTGTTTATGATTGAAAATAAAAATTTTATTTCTGTGAAAATTTCAGGAGTTCTCCTAAGTTTTATAGAGCAAGAACTTTATCTCACGGAAGTAATTTGGAAATTATTTTATTTATTATTTGTCAACCCTGACAAATAATTGGCCAAGAGAATTTGTTTGATTACCTTTTATTCTCATATGGGATTGCTTGGGTCGAAGATTCAAGAGTTCGTCATGCCTTCTCGGCTTAGACAAATTTAGATTTAACCACACTTCCGTTTGGTCTTTACAACAACGAAATTCTCTTGACTAATTTCAATTGCTGAGGTAATTTCTTTGTTTATTTTTAGGCGTGTGAAAACGTAACACATACTTGTACCTATGTTCTTCTATTTATATGCAAAATTGGTGTTAATTTAATTTGTGATCAAAGGCAGCAAAAAAGCCAGGCTGGCGTTGCTAATTCGTTTCCGTTATTTGGCCAAGTCGGTGGCTGGTTGAGTGGCGGCGGCATTGAAAATCCATTGCAAGTGTGAAGTGTGGCAGTCTGAAAAGCGGAAAATATGGAAAAAAGTGAACGGTAAAGTAAACAGAAAAAAAAAATAATAAACATGGCAATGATAACAGAAAAGCTGCAATCGAGAAAGACAGCTTATGGAAACTCTAAGTGTATCCGGAAATAATGCAAAACCAAAAATTAATTTCATTTAAGAGCCAAGAAATTAATAGATTTATTGATATATTTGAAGAGGATCTCTGATCTCGCAACATTTTATAAAAGAAACTTTTTCGAATTATTTTTTATTGCTTAATATAATCCCAAGTAAATCTATATTGAGCTATTATCTGGAATAGAGCTCAGCATTTCATATATTGCAGAGATAAATCAAATTTATATTTGATTTGCCACCTGCTGCATACAAATTGTGCTCAACTGTGTTGAATGTTTTGAAGGGCGCTTTGGTGGCTTGGTTACATGGATTGTTAAACGCTTAAATTCAGCCAAAAATAATAATATCAGCAATGGCAATTTGCTTAGTTGCCCTGTCTCAAAGCAAAACCAAATTCAACAAAATTTTAAATTGCAAAACCGCTTGCGCAAGTTAAAGCAAAAAAAAAAAAAAATACCAAAGAAAGAAAATGCCTAGAAAATTTAATTTAAAGAAGCGAAAGTAAGCTAGGCTGAGAAGACTGATTAAAATTGAATGAAATTAACTATTCGAGTACGAATTTTGATTGATCCACTGATTGAATTGTTTGCTCTAGGCAAAGTGGCCCCCGCAGGGCGTCTGAAAACTCCAAAGTTGCGCAACAGCCCGCAGTCATGGGCCATGCTCAGCTGCCGCAGACATCAGCGGAAATTGTTTCGAGAATATCAATTACAACGGAACTGGCCTATTGAATTACCAACTAATACGAGTCGATCCCGAAAGGGCGTGTATATAAAACCCAAACAACTTGAATGCCACCCACAGAAGTCAAGGCAAAATGCAATTGCAATCATCTCGGATTGGTCTTGGTGTTTTGGTTATAGTGCTCTGTTTGCAAGTGGTTCCTGGCCAGCACTTGCCGCCATTTTATCTGCAGACCTGGCTATATCCTTTAAACTGGCCCACCGAGGAGACGCTGCAGAGTCTGAGCTACACAGGGCCGCAGACTTTCCCGCCCACCGATGAGACGCCCACCAGCACCCAGCGCCCCTACTTGAACCCAGCAGCCCAGACGGATTTCAAAGTGCCCTTTCGTCCCTCTCCCTTTGCTGGATACAGTCAAGAGCAGGCAGAAACACAGCAGCGCTCACCGCCACCAAAGGAGCCACATCGGCAGGCCTATTCGTTCCAGCAGCTTCGTGCCACAGTGGCCCATGATGAGCTGCCCTTCCAAGCCCCGGGCTATCCCAGGGCTCAGCCCCATGAATCACCCAGGCAATTCTTATTCATGTCGCCCAGTAGTTTCTATAATCTATTCAGGAATTAATTTTTTTTTGTATTTATATCCTTTTTTTTGTATTATAAAATAACGGAACTGAAATAATTTATAGACGAAGTTAAATAAATAAATCCTAATATATCAGAGGAAATCAAACATCATCATCGATGCCTTTCGAATCGGATCCACTCACATAATGTTTTATAAATAATGAAAATTTTGCATTTCAATGAATTTGTTTAATTGCCAGATAATTTCCGTTTTGATTTTAAAGGCTTACATTATTTTTATTTTCTTTCCAATTCAGAGCGAAGAGACGGCGAAAAAAATTTCCCCTAACGACCCAACAATTTGAAAAGAGGGGACGCCCCCACACATATGTTTCCACATAATTTGCCTTTTACCATGGGCGGGACGGCTCTTACGAGTTTGGAGATTGGGACTTTTGCTTTTGACTGTCATCGTTAAGACCAAAAAAAAATCGGCGAAATTATAGTCTGACCTTGGCCCGTTGCCATTGCGCAACATTTGCCGAGTCAGAGTGGCAGGCAGTGCCGAAAAAAATTGACAATGCCACCACAAGTGGCACTCATTGTTCCACCGCCAACCCCACCATCACCGCCACCGTCACCGCAATCACCACCTCCGCCTTAGCCCACGGTACAGGCAATTACAACAAATAAAGGCTTAAACGGCTGACAAAGCGGCAGCTGCTGCATCATGACAACCATTTTCAAACATTTAAAGAAAAGAGTACAAAGAGAAATACTGGTAAAAAGTACAACAAAAACGTTAAGCAAGAAGTTAACAAATTACACATACGTTTACAACAACAACAACAACAAGCCCACACGCAAGTGCAAAACAAAAGTAACCACTCAAATCCGGAAAAAGCGTATACTCTTTTTTGAGTGGTTCTTGAAATATTTCAAAACCACACGACTATTTGGAATGAAGGAATTTCAGTGATTCAGATCTAAGAAATGCTATAGACCAAGTCGGATCTTTCAAATTAAGAACGCTATAAACTTGAAAAAGCGTATAAAAAGACGTGGTTTGGTTTTACAATTCGCTTGGCTTATTTGATGGACGACTTTATTAAGCTCGGCGTCTTTTGGCCTGGCCAAGTCAGTTTTTATGTGCCAAGTGTCTCTTTTAAGTGTTGAACGAAAGTGGCAATAGTAAAGCATTGTTGTAAAGCAGAAGCCATTAAATTGATACCATACTCAAGCAGAATATAAAATTGAGAAGAAAAAAATAATAACAATAAATTTTTACTAATTTTGAAGAACCCAATTTGACTCGATCAATTTTGAGTTAAATTGTAACAATTTGATTACAACTTAACTTGGCGATCTTTTGGTGTAACAGTGAAGACCAAACCTGTTGATTGAAGAGATTAATAATAATAATAATAACAAAGCCAAAGAGCCAAAAGCAAAAGTAAAATAATTCAAAAACAAAACTATAAAAACAAAATACCCTTTTGAGCGGGGCTTGTCTGATTGGTATGAATTGCTGATTATCATAATGATTGTGATGATGATTTTGATGATGGAAGTTGGGTTATGTCTGGAGCATTACCGTTAACAACCCCACAAAGTTGGCAAATTGCATTACAAATAAATAAGACAAAACCCACAGAGGTGGCAATGTCGACGAAAATTAAATGCAATTTACGCCTCACTCTGCTTTTGAATTTGTAGAGGAAGTCGGGGGGGAGGGAAATAGCTCATCAGTTATCAAATCGTTTATGTCTGAAAACCACAACCGTAAGACAATAGGAGGGCAGTCTGCAAATGAAAAAAAAATGGAAAAAATCACTTGAACTTGGTCAGTGATTATGAATTTTAAGCGGGTAAAGCACAGTTGGCTCAATCTCGAAAAAAGCTCAACAAAATGTACAGTTTTTTCAAAGCGAGTTGTGACCTTTGTGGTGACTGTACTTCTGTGTGTTAAAGCAGTCCCTGGTTCTTTCTTTAGGAAAAAAAAATACATGTATATAAATATGTAGAGCTAAATCCGTATCAGCTCAACAATATGTACAGTTTTTTTTTTTCAAAGCATCTTTTGTTGACTGTACTGCGATTTGTTTTAAGTAAAAAACATATATCTTGCCTTTGATATTTTTACTATAAGATAAGACAGAGCTTGGACAATCCGATATACTTAGAACTATTTTGATTACATTAAAGCTTTTTAAGCTTATAGAAATAATCCAAATACTCAGAAGTTCCCAGAAAAATAGATCTTTGGAAGATTTGGCCCCACTGTGCCGACGCAGTGCTGTCGGCAGAACTTGAGTATCTTCGAACGAGAGTGAGAGTGAAAAGAAGTGAGACCGGGCCAAGACACCGTTGGCTTGATATGCAAAATGCCAACAAGAGTCGACAATCAGTCAAGTTTACTTCGTAGTTTTTCGCATCGCTGCGTGACTGCGTCGTCGGCGTTTTAACAGTTGGCTTACCCTGCCTCCCCCTTGTTCGGCACTTGGCCTTTAGTTGGTTTGGCGTGTTGGTCTGTTTGGCTGGGATGACGTTCAGCTTAGTTCGGTTCGGTTCGGTTCGAGTTGAAGAGCGCGTATAAAAGGGTTGGCCAAAGCAGAGGTCGTCAACATTGTGGCAGCTACTTTGGCGGGCGACACTTGTGGATTACGATAACGCGGGCGCCACTCGACATTTTTTTTTTATTTTGAATATAATTTTTTTTTTCTGTGAATATGAAGAGTTCTGTAAGTGTCAAAGATGTGCAAGAATCTGTGAGGAATACCAAAGAAATTAAATCTCTTTCGCAGTTGTTGCGAGTCTTGGGCGTGTGCGCCTTCCTGGCTGTGGCCCAGGCCAAGCAGGCGGGTCCAGCTGCTACCGCCTCGAAGCCCAAGCGTGATGCCGGTCTCAGCTTTGGTAGTGGATATCATGGACCCTCGCACAAGTATCTGCCACCGGCAGTGAGCAGCTACGAGGGCGGCTATAGTAGCCTCCATGGCAATGGTCTATCAGCCAGCAGTGGCTTCGATTTTGGCAGCCTCGATTCGGAGAGTTATCATGGTCACGGCCATCATCAGGTTAAGCACCGTCCAAGTCCTATCTACAGCAGCTATCATCGCCATCCGGCCCCCAAGGTAGAGACTTATATTGTGCAGACAGCCGCTGGTCATGGACATGGCCATCATGCAATCGGCCATGGCGGAAGTAGTGGTTCTGGTCTTGGCCACGGCAGCTATAAATATGTTTCGCATGGCGGTGCCGGTGGCAGCAGCTATTTGGGGCTTTTGGGCGGTCATAAAGTTCAGAGTGGCTATCTGCTACCCACACACTCTCATCATGGTGCCGCCGACTTGGGACACTATAGCAATCACCACAGTAGCAGCAGCCTCGGCCTTGGTGTGGCCAGTCGACCCATTTACAGCTCCGGCCATGGCCATAGCAGCCATATCACTCATGGCCCTGGTCTGAGCCTGGGCCATGGTCTGGGACTGGACTTAAGCAGCCTGGGACACGGCTCCTCTCACTCACTCTCATCGGGATCAGGTTCTGGCTATCACTACAGTACTCCGGCCGTAGAGCACCACTTGGCTGCTGGTCATGAGGAACCCTCGGGCTATAGCTACGATGTGCCCAACGTGTCTTTCGGTGCTGCCAGCAAGCCACTGACCAGCTATGGTGTGCCACTGCTGCCCGGCTATGACCAAGACCACGAAAACGAGGCCGAGCACAAGGAGCACGAGCAGCCTGTCTCGCATCATCACGAAGAACAGACACCAGCCTATGCTCTGGGCCACAAGGGTCTGGGTCATTTCACCTACACGGCCAGCAAGCCCCATGCCCTGCACACCGACGTCGTAGGCCTCACCTCCTCATCGGACCACCATTCTCATCATGACCACAACGACTTGGCTTCTGAGATCTCAAAGGCTCCCTTCAAGCCCTCCACCTTCTTGGGGGCCAAGCACGAACCCAGCAGTGTGGGTGCCACTGGAGGCGGCTATGACTTTGTCACACCCAACACTCAGTATCTGCAGCCGCCCAGTTCGTCGGGCTATGATTACCAGCCACCTGCCCTGCTCTATGGAGCCCCCAATCAATCGGGTGACTCGGCCACGCCCATATTCGAGCCAGAAGCCACATATTTGCCCCCAGTGACAGCCGCAGTGCCCCAATTGACTTATGGCCCTCCAGCTGGCACCTCCTCGGGCGGTGGCCACTACAGTGGAGGTCATCATTAGGTCGTCGAACAAGGATATTTTTATTGTCTACACTTTTAAGTTATTTAAGTTAATCTCTTTTTTTTTTGCTAAGAAAATAAATCAAACGAAATGATCTAAAAAAAAAAAAAAAACTTTCACAAGTTTCTTTAACATTTTCTTGGCAAAAACTTTGGACCTCGTTGCGTTCCAAGAATTTTCGCAGCACGTTGATCAATTTCAAAATATTTAAAATTCAAAACTTGTCGCTGATTTTGGCAGTTTCTGTTTTTGTTTTTTTTGTTTTTTTCTTGTTACGATTTCGCTTTTATTTGAAAGCGTGAGAGCTGTTTGGGAATTTTTCTGCTTTTTTAATGTATTTAGTTTTCTTGTTGAAATTAAATGGGATTCAATTGGATCGATTGGGTGGGGTCTCCAGAGACAACGTATATAGAATCCTCAATCAACCGTTTGACCGATTTGAATAATTTAATTATTTTGAGGTTAATAGCAAAACACATAAAGTGGAATTGAAATAGATGTGATTTGCGAATTACATGCGCTGAGCTTGGGGAGTTTGATGGGCTCCGAGGACCTTGAGCTATTCAGGTCTATCAAAACTTAAAGCTCAAGTTTCAATTAAAAATACTCAAATCTTTGATGGTCTTTCAAATTTCAATTAAAAATACTCAAACCTTTGATGGTCTCCTGGGTCTTCAGAGAATATTTCATTGGTTAAAAATATAATCAAAAATTAATTGATCGGGTGAACTTAAGAAAATTTATTCTCATTTCCCAGATAGTCGGCACTATCAAAGTTATTTAAAAATTTTTGGGCTTCAGCTAGGCTTATCCAAAATCGAGGTAGGCTAGGTTCTGCTCAAGGAATGACTTACCATGATTAAGTTAATTATTATCATACAGTCCGATCTTGCATGATAAAGAAAATAAGAAAAAAATTCTTTTAATTCCCCAAAAATTTTTTACTCCGTCTTATGAGAAATATGATCATATTACCCTTTCGCTGACTTCAGGAATCCTCTTTTCTCTTTTTTGACACTTGCCCAACTGGACTAAGGGTTATGTCATTTATCATTGGCTTTAGTGTCTCTTCTCTTATGCAATTTTCTGGGTAAGGCTTTTTGCCCTTTCGCACTATTTAGTTAAGTTTTCAATTTCGCAGCGATCCTTAATTCCCATTGGCACCAAATCCAGAAGCCCATGAAATAAATCAAAAACAAAAATCTGTGGGTGACCCACATCGAAGCCAAATAACCATTAACACCAAAAAATTGTACATACAATTTAACATACAAATCAGCCCAAAACAACAAATCCAAACGCAATAAGAAAGTGAAAGGATGACGATGACAGACGACAGACGGCTGACCACTGCGGTCGACGGACGATCGAGAGCAGTGCGTCAGAAATATGTATTAAGAGAAAAATAATAAAACAAAAAATTAAAGCAAAAACCAAACGAAAAAAAAAAACAAAAAAAAAAAACAAAAATAAAAAATTGCGATTGCTTGGCAAGCGAAAGACTTAGGCAACGAACTTGTTTTCGAGCGCATTACTTATTGCTTTTTAATTTGATTTGGGAATGTTTTGCATGTAATGGAAATGGGAATGGGAATTGGCAGCGCTCTCTTTATAGGTACTTACCATGCTTTTATTATAATTATTTATTTTTTATTGGCATGGTTCGGCAGTCACCTGGCCGGCCACTCCATGAAGGTCTCAGCGGAGAGGGGCCCAACTGTGGGAAGCCAGTAATTCGTTTCGTATTACATTTTGGTCACTGCACTTGATCTCTCAAAGTCGGCGAAAAGACAAAAGCCACAAACAAAAAACAAGGAGCAGAAGTGAAATTTCAAGGCCTTCCCATTTTTCCTAGCCAAATTGGATTTTAATTTAATTTTTGTGTTTTTTTTTTTTTTGCGGAGCTCGCACGCACTAGAACAATTCATACAATTAGATTAAGAAGATCTAAAAAAAAAAAAGATGAGGAATATGTTAAAAATTGCGGAAGCTTGATTAAATTTGTAATTTGCGAGCTGTTTCGGAGTCGCATTAAGAAAATTCAAGTGTGTTGCTCACTTTTGTTTTTAGTGTTTTAATTTATTGTTTTCCAGCTGAGCAGGGTCAAAGGTGTTACGCCTATGACAAGTGATTACCACACCACCACCTCACCAAAGAAATTTCGTTCAAACCCTTTGTCATTGCCATTGTTATCTTTTCAAGCCAAATTGTGTCAACAAGTTCAGCCAACAAAGCCAATCTGACCGAACCGAAAACAATGAATTAGATAATTTCTATAGCTCTCAAAGGGAAACATGGCGTGGCGGGGGGAGTTAAATATTCATTGTCCGTTGTGCTTCAAGAAAGCCAATAAATTATCAATAATGAAACTGAAAACAGACAAAACAATAAAGACTCAAATATTTTGATGTTCCACTCCGCTATGAAATTACCAAATCAAAAAAATAAAATAAAAATATCTTCGGGGCTCTGAAAATTACTCTTTTCGAAGATTTTTTCTGCAATATAGTAGTCCGATCGGACCAAAAAATCACGAAAGCCGAATTATTGAACGGGAATCGGGAGTCTATCGGTCTTACAAAAGCCTTTGAAGTAGAAGGTATGAGACTGATAGGTCTATATGAGTCTGGGATTCTCTCCGGTTTCTCTGTCTTGAGAACAATGATTCTGTCTAAGACTTGAGTTGAAAATAGATGTGCGAAAAAGTATTGTTTTTTTTTTGGAGAGCTTTTAAATCCGATCGCTTATTTGGTCAAATCCTAGGAATTTGTTATTCTGACGCTGGTGCTGGGTGGATCATCATTGGTTGAGCTCTGAGCTTTAGAAGACGCAGAGAGTATTTCATCGACCTTCATTATTTCTTCTACTCCCAAGAGGAAGAAGTGATTATTATCTAAGGTACTTCCATGATTGACTGAAGTCTCGAGGGATAATGTCAGGCTATTGTCAGTGTTCAAATTATTTTCGGTATTGGAAAATGCACTTTTGTTGACGTCAAATGCGTCAGAATTTGCTTTTGACATCATTTGACGTTACTGTACACAATGTTTCTACCGTTATAGGAAGAGACAGCCCTAGTTGAAGCGAGATAGATGATGTTACAATTGCCCACGGCCCTCCTTTCACCCTTCTCTGCTTGATCGTCGTCCTCATTGTCGTTACCAGTGCTCACGACTTTCCCAATATGGTGGCCGAAACTTGGACGGAAGGAATGAGCTAGCTAGCCGCCTCAAATAAAGATCAGAGCAAAAATGAATATACTCTTTTTTTCTTGGAAAAGAGAATAAAGATTAACGGTTCAACTTTTTAGGAATATTTTTGAAAAATATGAACTTTCCATCCACCCACAGATAGAAATCAAAGAGACGCCAAAGAGCTCGATCAAACTTAATCCCCCAAGAGAGTTAGAAATTTACATGAGAATGTCCCAATTTATTTGAATTTTTGGTTAGTTTTAAGTAATCTTTATGCGACTAACGATTTCTGTTTCATTTTCAAAAGAAATAAATACCCAACGGTGCTGAAGATTTCAGACCCTATTCAAAGTTGTCCCCCAAATAATGAGTTAGCACCACAGATATTCTTAAAGTGATAAAGTAAACCGACCTTAATGAATCTCGATATATAAATATATTTGAGTATGGTGAGTATGACAGCTATATAGATATAGTGATCCGATTCGACTGGTTTTACACAAAAGAGGATACTGTGAAAAAATTCGATTGAAACTGAGGGACCAGTTTGGTTAGTCTCGGGATACCGAGCCATCTAGCTGTAACTTTCGATAAGGTCTATCATATCTGGTTCGGTGAGTTGCAAACTTCAGAACGAAATGAATATACTCTTGCTGTTTCGCTTAGAGTATAAAGACGCTTAACTCATTTCACATTTCTTTTAAAGTGCATTTTGAAGACGCTGTTGTCCGGCAATGACGAGGCGACGATGACGACGACGACGACAACGATCCATTCACTTTTTTATTTTCCATATAACATAAATACAAAACAATATCCGTTGGTTCGTTGTACATTTTTATTTGCCCAGCATTAAACATGTTTCGTTTTTTTAACATTTCTATTTTTATTTAACCGGCATAAACGTAAGGGCAGGTGCATAATTTTCTCTTCATACGGGCAGACAAGTTTTCAAATATTTGTTAAGATTATTGAAATTGGCAAGTCAGCTAAAAAAAAAAAAAAATAACACTTTTCGCTTAGCCGAAGGTCTGAAATTTCGGCATTCAGTTTTAACAATAAATCAGACCTTTGTTTAGGACCCCATTAAAAGGTCAAGGTCTGAGAAACTGTCCGTGGAGCTCTTTGGGCCTCATCCATTCTGGTTAAAAGACTTCATTACATTTTGAGAAACTAGTTTATATTTTATTCCAAAAAATATTTCGAAAATAGTTTGGACCCCCTCCAACATTAATATTAATATCTATTATTGCATGGATAGACGCTTAGGCCTAACTTATGATTAGGTGTGTGATAGATTGAAAGACTTAGATTACTTAGGCATTCGACTTTCTGATTTGGTGTAATAGTTTTTTACCACATATACTGTTCGGTGGTCTTCAGGCCCTTGCCCAGCTTGTCACTGTTGGCAGTGCTGAATTGCGGATCATGTGGGATAATTGTGCCCTCTTCTTGGTGTCCGGATGACTTCAGGTGAAGGATACCCTGACGTTTGCGGGAAAACTCTTGCAGGCAAACACTGCAGGCATATTTCTTGCGACTGCTGTGGACGAAGCGATGGACATTCCGATTTTCTGGACTTTTGAATTTCTTGCCGCAAATCTCGCAGGCAAATGGCTTTTCATTGGTATGTGTACGCAAGTGCTTGTTGTACGAGGCCAAGGCACTGAATGTGGCACTGCACTGGTCGCAGTGGATGTCGCGCAGCTTCAGGTGCACCGATTTAATGTGGTTATCGAGTAGGCGTTGGCGCTTGTAGCCTCGGCCACATTCGGAGCACCAGACTGAATTCTCTTTGAGGTGTGTGGTTCTTAGGTGGACACGCATATTGGAGCGCTGGGTAAAGGTGGCGTTACAAACTTCGCATGTGAAGGGTCGCTCACCGGTGTGTGAGCGCATGTGGGCCTTGAGATCATTCTTATAGATAAAGCTTTTATCACAGAGCGTACATTTGAATGACAGTAATTTTTTGTGCTCTTGACGGTGTTCGCGTAATTCCCTCGGTGTGTCAAACTTTTTATCGCATATCACACAAAAACATATTATTTGAGGACTGGGAGGACTAGCTGCGAAATGAATAGAATAAAATTTGTATCCAAGTTAATTTGTACTAAAATTACCATCGCTCGACTCGGATGAGGCCGGCTGTTTTCCAACGATTTGGATGCCTGTGTTTTTGCATTCCTGCAACCACTCCTCTTCATCTTGGCAATCTACTGGTAATTGGGTAATCACGTCTTTTGGACCTTCATCCGGTTCACAAAAGCTCGACACGGATGAGACCGTCTCTATTCCTAAGATTTGGATGCCTGTGTTTTCGCATTCCTGCAACCATTCCTCTTCCTCGTGGCAATCTGCTGGCAATTCGGTGATCACGTTTTTCGGACTTTCATCCGGTTCACAGAAGCTGCAATAAAAGTCACTGCTTCCACTATCATCTATTACATTGCCATTCATTTCATCATCCATAAGCGTTTGGTTGTACTTGTGTATAAAGCGGCAGCGCATTTTCCTCAATTGGAGTTCCACAGCTTCATAATTCACCAGCTCTACTTTGCATAGAGAACACAATACCTAGAAAAGTTCTATTCAGTAAAATGCATGCCAACTCATTAGTGAAATTTGAAAACTTACATCTGACAGCAAATCGTCTTCCGGCAACGGCATTGGCGTATCTAAAGCCCTGCCTAGAATAGCGCCCAATGATTTCGACAAATCCACTTCTTTCGTTTTCGCATTCTCAATAAACAGGGGCTCGAAGAATTCTTGGCCTGAGATTTCGCATTTGCAAAGAAAGCAATGCATGACTCTAACCACTTTAATTGAACAATTCGAAAAAAAGACACCGAATTAAAATAGACATTTTACGCTTTAACAGCTGGGCAGAAATGATATCGATAAGTTGTATTTATCGAAATATGGCAGCTCACTTGCAATGGAATGGGCAGCACTTAACTGAATTACTTTAAATGCAACATTGGCGCAAAAAAAGCAAAAAGTTAAGACAAATCAATTAATTAAAACAAGAGGGAATTATTTAAATTTTCAATTTTTTTCGGTTTTATTTTTGGAAAATTAATTCATTTCCCTTCTTACAATGTCTCTTGCTTCTTTTCTATTACACTTAATTCATTTTGTTTAACACTTTCATTGTAACAGCGCTTTAAAATTTGTTTATAATTATTAATTGTTGTTGTTGTTGTTCTTGTTGATTACTTGCTGTAACTTAAATGCAGCCTGCAATTCTGGCATTGCAGAAAATATATATGAATAACATCCTAAGTATGTATGTGTATGTGTATGTGTTTTTTCTTTATATTTATTTCGTGTATTTAATTCAATTTCAATTATTTAATGTAATTTATTTATACGCTATGTAAATATAATTTGTTCACAACTGTTATATACGTTTTTACTTCTTTATTTCATTTCGTTTGCCTTTGTTATTTTGTTTTTTCTTTCTTTTGATTTTAAAGCAATTGCTTCTCATCGTCAACACTTGTTAAATAATTAAAGTTCTTTACTGTATAATTTCACACACACTTTTTGTTTTCGTGATTCGATTTGTTATATGTATATATAAATTTATATATATATTCATAATTGTATAATTGTTATTTATCTAAAAACTACATAGACAATGACAATTTATTAAATTTACTTTTATCTCTTGTATATATGTTTGTGTGTGTGTGTGTGTGAGTGTGTTTTATCTTAAGACAAGTTTAGAAATGTTAACAAATTTACAGACTTCTTATTTTTTTTATTTTCATCTTTTAATTAACAAAAAAAAAAACATGCATACAAATTTTAACAGGTTTTCATTTCAAAAAAAAAAAAAAAAAATCGAAATAAAATGATCAAAAATAATCAGAACTAAATCAATAAGACTTAAAATATTGATGTATATATATAAATATATATTTGTTTATATATTTCGTAAAAAATCAATAAAAAAAATTTACGCTTACTTTTCGTTTAATGCAAATTTTTATTTGAATTCGTTCAATTCGTTTTTTTTATTTTATTTATTTATTTTTTTTTTTTTGTTTTAATTTGATTTTTAAAAATTTTTTAAGTTTACGTCGTTTATTTGTATGAGTTAAATATAAATATTTTTATTTTTAATATCATATATTTGCCTTTTCTTGGTTTTCTTGTTTATCGAGAAAAATGTGCTAGTTTTTTTTTTTTAGTTTTAATTTTTATTTATTTATTTTTCTGAGCTAAAACGTCTAAACACTTTTAAAGTTTTTAATCAATTTTTTGGTTTCAAGGGAATCTCAAACCAAAAAAAATGTTAAACCCTCGATTCACTTTATTTTTAATTTTTATTTTTTAATGCTATAAGTAAATACCTGTCTGCTTAACTGTCGGTCGGCATTTATTTTTTATTTTTATTATTAATTTTTTTTTATTGATGCGCTTGAATTTAGTTTTAACATTAAACTTGATTTGATTTAGTCTAAAATCTATTTTGGCCTTAGGGATTAAAAAACTACAACTACAATTTTTTAACAATTCTTTTTAATTATTTATTTCATATTCGCTCTGGCACCCAAAAAGAAATTTCTCCCAGAAAAGATGAAAATTTTTAGTATTCAAAACGAATTGAGGACTCGACTTTTTTGTGATTTCCTTCTGAGTATTTTCTCAAGATTTTCTTTTTTGTTTTTTTTTTTGTTTTTTTTTGGTTACTTTTTTGTGAACTTTTGTTGTTTTTTTTTTATTGTTGCTGTGGAATGCATAAAATTGTTAATTTGTTTATTTTAAATATTTTCTTAATCTTTGCTTAAAATTTGTTTATTTTGTGCTTAAAAAAATTTGGAGACCCCAGAGAAAAAATCCGAAAGAGAAGGCCAAACTTCATTCTCTCTCGCTCTTGCTCTCTATCTCTCCTGCTCTAATCAAGTGAGTTTGGAGTTGTTTGAATACGTTTGGGTTGCTATTTGATTTTGTATATTTTTTGTTTAACAATTTTTGTTTTCTTTTTGTTTTTGCAAAATATTTGCCATTCATTTATGATTTATTTCGACATTTAAAAAATGTTTACGTTCTCATCCGGTTTGGGTTTCATTTTTTCTTTTTTATTATTTGCATCTGCACAGCAGAGAAAATCGTTAATTTATTTTGTTTAATTGTGGTTTTGATTTTATGATAAATATTTTGTTTTAATTTTTATATTTATATATATGTATATATTTTTTTTTATTTGCTAGAATTGCATTTTTGCAAAAAGAATTCAGGAAATCGGTAAAAAGAAATTCCTATTTTTTAAATAAAAAAAAAAATAAATAAATAAATCAATTTTTTTTTTTAATAAAATAAATTTTTTTTAATTTTACTAAATAAATTTATAATCGATTTCGTTTAGATGGGTATGGTATGTCTTTATTTATTTATTTTTCTATGCAATTTGATGTATAAAAAAGTTTATGGAAATTGTCTTTAATTTTATATTTTATTTTATTTTTTGTTAAACGTCTAACAATTTTTATTATTTTTTTTTTTTTATTTAATTTTTATTATTTTTAAATGCAGTTATTGACCTGAACATTGTTTATAATTGTTATTATTAATTTTTGTTGTTGTTGTTTGTTTTGTATATAATTTGTTATATTTATATAGTCGTGTATATGTATAAATGTATGTATGTATGTAATTATTATTTTTAATTTTTTTTTAATTTGTGTATGAGTTTTTTGTAAAATATTAAAACATGTTTTTTTTTTTGTTTTTGTTTGCTTTCGTTTCTTTTTTGCAATCTTTTTGTTTTTTACATTTTCACTAATTGCTCTATTTTTTTTTTTTGTTTTGTCTGTTGTGCTTTGTTGCTGTTGTTGTAATTTTTATTGTTCGGCTAAAAAATGGTTAAATGTTTGTATACGATTTTGATATATATTTTTATAATTTTTTTTTATTTAAATTTTATTTAAAGTATTCCTTTTCTTTATTTTTAAATATTTATATAGTTTTTTGTTTTTGTTTTTTTTTAATCTTTTCTTCTCATTTGCTGTCTTGTGCTTTTGTTTGTTTCTTGTTGTTGTTGTTGTTTGTTTGTTTACTGTTTTAGATTTCTGACGTCACAAAAATTTGTTTTGTGTGTTTGTTGTTGTTGTTGTTGTGGTTTTTCCTAGAACGTTTCTCGCTGTTTAATTGTCTCGTAAACGGATTTTTTGAAATAATAAAAATCAAAAAGTTTCTCTCTCTAAAAATTTTCCATTCAACTTAATTTCTTTTCAGGTGTTTATATATATATATATATGTGTGTGTGTGTGTGTGTGTGTGTGTGTGTGTGGGTGTATGTGTAAAAATAAATACATTTGTTGTTTCATTTTTATTTGAGCTTAAACATGTGACTTAAAATAAACTTACTAACTTAAATAATTTATAATAAAAAAAAAAAAATCTTAAAAAAAAATAAATTTATATTAAAATTATATTTTCATATAGCTACAGTCGATTAAATTAATTATTTATTAATATACATATAACAATAGGCAACAACACAAGCGAATTTCAAAATAATTCTTTTTTTTTTTCTTTAAATTAGACAAAAAAAAATCTAACAACAGAGCAGCTGGGGCAAGGGGGGAGATGGTTGGTGGTGGGGAAAGAAGAAGGAGAAAGAAAGCTAAACCTAATCTGCCGACCTGATCATGTTTTTCCTTTGATGTGTACTCGTGTGCGTGTGTGTTTGTTTGTGTTGGTGTGGCACAACTCACTTAATTTTTCTTCTTCTTCTTCTTTTTTTCTTTTAATTGAACAATTTGTTTTTATTTTTTTTTTACTTTTAAGAAATCATTTTTTGGTTTTGGTGTCTACAATTTTTGTTTAAAAATTATTCTCCTTACGAATTAAATGTTTATTTTTTTTTAGAATGCTTTCTGGTGTGTTTGCATGTGTGTGTGTGTGTGTGTGAGTGCAGGGAAACACTGGTTCACTACTTAATGAGGGGCTGTTCGGATGGTGGTGGTGGGGTTGGGTTCAGCTTTGCGCCAATTTGTGCAGAATAAACATTTGTCGATTTTTTTTTTTTTTGTTTTTTTCTTTTCGTTTCGTTAATTTCCTCTTCTTATTTTTTGTCTCTTTTAATTTTTTTTTTATTATTGCAAAAATCCGCAACGCTTTTTCATATTTCCCTTGGTTGTTTTGGGCCAGCGTCACCATCGCTCAAGTTATTCCATTTTGCCTCAAACCTTGCGGCTTCGTTTCAACGTGTGCGTCGCCTGCTGCCACTGCCGCTGCCGCCGCCTCCGCTGTTGCCACCGCCTAGCTCGTGGCTTTGGGACAAATTTTATGACGTCTCTAAAAATCATACTTTGAAGGTTTTCTCGCGTCGTTGTTGTTGCTGCTGCTGCTGCTGCTGTTGTTGTTGCTGTTGCTGATGATGACTGCGATGCGACTGACCTCCGTTGGCTAGGAGATTCATAGAGCCACCATTGCCGGCAGAGCTGCAGAGGGCACCGGCATCCTCGCAAACGTAGCTGGCAATGCGGTGGTCACTGCGAGAACGCTCACGGTCATGGGTGCGATGGTGGTGGTCGCCATTGTTGGCACGCTTGCTGCTGGCCGCCTGCTGCTGGGAACGACGATTGCCCAGGCGCTTCAGTTCGTAGTCGCGGGCATCGGCCGCGTCGAAGGTGGCCGCCCTCTGCTGCTGCTTGGAGGAGGTGGAGTTGGCATTGCTGGGACCGCTGCTGCGCTGGCTGGGAGCCGGCTGGCTGTCATAGGCCTGGGGGCAGTACTCGTCGTATTCATGGTCATCGCACAAATTGGCATTGCAGGGCTGAGATTGAGAGGCTGGCTGGTTGGCTGGTGGTTGGGATTGTGCGCGGTGCTTTTTGGGTGGCAGTGGTATGGGTGCCTGGGCACTGCCGGGTCCATTGCCGGCGGAGGTGATGTTCTGGGTTTGGGTGTGTGTGCTGGCTGCCGCCGCCGCTGCATGCAGCGAGGTTGATGCTGAGCCCGTACCGCATGAGGTGGTACGTCGGACAACATCAACGCCGCCGCCGCAGCAGGCGCACTCCTACAATTCCGTCACCGAGTACAAGTCACTATTGCCGGCGTGGACATGGGCAGAACTGTGACCGCCGCCACCACCGCCGCCCCCGCCTCCGACGCTGCGTTTGAGGGAGCGATAGAACATCTGCTGCTGCTGCTCGATTAGCAACTGCTGCTGCTGCTGCTGGTGATGATGCTTGCTGCTGCTGCCGCTGCCATGGTGGTAGTTGTTGTTGTGCTGGCGTTGCTGCTGCTGCTGTTGTTGCTGCTGGTAATAGGCAGCCGCGGCTGCCGCCGCCTGCTGCTGCTGCTGGTGATGATAGGCACTGGTGTCGTAGGAGTGCTGCTTCTTCATGCCCAGTGGACCACCATATGGCTGTGGCTCTCCATAGCTGCGGGCATTGTCGAGAGTCTCGGCACGCCGGGGTGCTCGCTCACTGCGCTCGGCCCGTTCTCGCTCCCTTTCCCGTTCACGTTCGCGTTCTCGCTCGCCACGATCCCGCTCACGCTCGTAGCCGAGTTGCTGCTGCTGCTGCTGCCGCAGGCTGGCCGACTTGGGCGGCAAGGTCTGCATATGATTGGCATTGCTGGCATCGCGATTGGATTTATGACGATTTTTGGGCGGCAACGAGGGAGGCTGTTGCTGCTGCTGCTGTTGCTGTGGATTCGTGGTCAGCTGTAGCTTCTGATTTTGAGGGCGTTGCAGGGAACGATAGGGCCCCAAATTGGCGGCACACAGCGGCTGTGAAGAGATCTTTGATTGCGATTGGGGCGCTGTGGTTGTGGTGGGCGACTGGACCGGTATATCGGGCAGTGGCTGATTCACTATGGACGACGGATTCAAGGACCGCTGGACTCGTGGAGCTGCAGTAGGTCCGGCCTGGGGGTAGACACCGCTATTCTCAATGCTATAGACAGCCGAGGGTGGCAGTATGTGTGTGGTGGGTGGATGATGAGACATCTGCTGTGCTTGTGGCTGTTGCTGCTGCTGGTGGCTGCCATAGCTGGGTGGTGGCAAGCCTATATGCGTGTTGCACAGCGTCTGAAATGGAAGGAACTGTGAGGAGAACTGTGAGAATTCAAAATGTATCAAGACTTACATGCTGAGTGGCCTGGCTTTGTTGCTGCTGCTGCTGTTGTTGCTGCTGCTGTTGGGCCAGCAACTGTTGCTGCTCTTTGGCATAGGAGCTGCCCACGCCTGTGGTGCCTGGTATTTCCGTAAATGTATTGACTATCTTTGGCTTGGGTGGTGGCGGTGGCGCAGGCTGGCTCTGCTGCTGCATTAAGAGCTGTTGTTGTTGCTGTTGCTGCTGCTGATGTTGCTGTTGCTGCAGCAATTGCTGCTGAGGCGGCGGTGGCGGTGGCACAACCTGCTGCATTTGCGGCTGCCCGGCCGACTGAAGGCTACCGCTGCCCGTACCCACCAGCATGTCCGTGGAGGTGGCCGCAAACACCTGCGGTATGCAGTCCGGCTGCTGGCAATAATCCTTCGACACCGTGGCTATGGACGGTGTCTTGGCGCTGCGCAAATTCGGCGAAGGCGACGCCCCCTTCAGAGAGCCACCATAGCGACCCACATGCCGCAGGGTGGCACACTTGTTCGCTGTGGCAGCTGCCACAATATTCAAATTGTTATTGCCCCGCACAGCCTTTGGCCCAATGCTGATATACTTGGGATCAAAGCGATTGAAACTGTTGTTGGTGACATCCCTGGGATCTCGATCGTCGCCCAGATCACCGTCCAGCCCATTGCCCGTCGACTTGCAAATGGCATTGCCAGTCTGAGAGGACAGCACCGAGCGTATGGATGAGCCCGTGGAGCGCGGCAAGGTGGCCGAGGCAAAGATGTTTTTCAGGGTGCTGCTGTTGCTAGCATTGTGGTGGTGGTGGTGATTGAAAGCGTTGCTGATCAAATTGTTGTGGCTGCTCTGAGCCAATTGGGTGCTGCTGGTGGTGTGCACATTCACATTGCTACTGTGGTGCTGGTGATGTTGTTGTTGTTGCTGCTGCTGCTGCTGTTGTTGTTGTTGTTGTGCTGTGTTGTTGCTATTGCCTGCATATGTGCTGCAGGCAAGCGAATCTCAGTAAAAGTCGTTGGATTCGAGCGTCTTACATTGCTTGCTGAGTGTGGCGTATTTACCGTTATTTGGCCCAGGCAAATACGAAGACGACTGCTGGTAATGCGAAGGCAGACGGCCCAAAGTGTGATGGCCAGATCTGAAGAATTACAAAAAAAAAAAAAAATTGTTTAGTTTACATGTCGGATTATGATGGATTTTCGTATTAATTAAATTTTGTCAATTTTGAGCGAAATTTGGAAAACTTTCGAATTGGTTAAAATGTGTCGTATTGTGAATGTCAAAGGGATTTCTTTATTTTCCGTTAGATTGGTGAGATTATTTTGTGTTTTTAGGAATTTTGATAACCCCTTTCAAAAGCATGTGTGTTGGTGTGTTGTGAGTGGGTGCAGAGACTGTACTGTTCAAGTTTTCGGTCCTCGAAAAATTATTAAAAATTATATAAAATAAAAGAAAAAAAAAATCGGACTCAATCAGGCATGCGATTTAAATAAACTTTGGAACAAATAAATCAATTTTTTTCGCGAAAACATTTTCTCGAAATGCAAAAAAAAAAGTGTTTAGGAAAATTTTAAATTCTACAAAAATAAAAAATTGTAAGCCAAACAAATCGGAATCAAATAAAAATTAAATTAAAAAGGTACTAAAACGAAAAAAAAAGAAATGAAAATTTCATGCCTTGTGCCATGCACCAAATCATAATCATAGACAGGCGGCGGTGAAGGCGTGCGCCGGCTGCTGATGCGTCCCAACACCAGGCCGCCGGTGGCAACTACCGTACCCGCCGCCATGGCCGGATTAGTTCTATGCTGTGTATGGTGACTGTAGTGGTGGTTGTGGTTGTTGTTGTGGTTGTAAATTGTTGTTGATGAAGTGTTGTTGGTGGTGGTGTTGGATGGTGATGCCAACCCTTGTCTCAAGCCGGCCGTTCCATTGCGATAGGCTCCGCCACCGGGTCCGCCCAAGGTGCCGCCTCCGCCACCACCGCTGGCACCGCCCATGCCAGCCCCCTGTGACTGCTGGTGATGCAGCAAGGTGCGATTGATTGTGCCCGTGCTCATGGGGGCTGTGGGTGAAATGCTTGCACTGGGCGCATTCGAGGCCGGGAACAGCGGTGCCGTCTCCGATTTGTCCGCATCAATCGGCGGTCTGCCAATAAAACAGAAAGTCAAATATTTAGAATTCTCAGTATTTTTCGAATTTCAATTTTGTCATTTACCGCTTGCTCAAATATATCCAGGCGTGCGAGTCCGCATAAACCAGTATGGTGAGCAGGAAGGAGGTCAACAGACCAGCCACCATCATCAGGCTTAGGCCGAGCAGACCTCCGCTGCACAGGCCGCGCAGGGCATCAGCATAATGGCGATCTATGGCTCGTCGGTCCAGAGTGCCCGACAAAATTGTTAGATTCTTTTTAGTCTCCTCCAGATCATGATCCATGGCCTCCAGAGTGCGATGGACATCAATGCGTGGAAAAGTCTCCTTGCTCATTCTAACCAATCAAAAGAATATGAAAATCATTTCGAATAAAAGTTCAGTGGAGTGAAAATATAAAAGTTCTCACCGTTGTAGCATGTAAACACTTTCCCGGGCTCGCTCAACCAGATCCCGAGACTCATTCAGGCGCAAAATGAAACGATTACGCAGAGTTCCGCAATTCAAAAAATAAACATACGGACTCCGCTGTGAAAAATAATTTGGAAATGATAATTAAAAAATAGAAGAATCAGACTCTCATCAGACAAGCCCACTTACCATGCCCACCTGGCGGCACATGTACTCGTGTGGTCGCATGCAAAAGTCGCCGGCAGCCACACTGGAAGCCAAGTAAATACCCGTGAGCAGCCAGCAGATGATGATGCAGAATAGACCGGAAACGCTGAAGAAGATGAGGAGGCAACGTGATCGTCGTGCCACACCAATGACCAGCACGGTGCAGAGGATCAGCAAAACGGTGAGGAAACCAAGAGTGGCCGGCCAACGTATCGACTCGTACAATTCACCCAGCTGCGTTGGCCAAGAGGATGATAATGAAATGAATTGATCATTTAGGGCGGGATTATATTGACTTACATGTAGAAGGCCCATCAGAGAGGTGTCATTCTCGCTGCCCTTGGTCTTCATGAAATAGAGGACCATGTTGTCCAGCGAGGTGACTGCCCGTGAGGTGTTCTCACGGACCAAGGCATAGGTTCCAATTAAGACGGTCACAGCGGTTTGATTGTATTGCGATTTCTCCATTTGCTGTTCCAGCTTATGGGAGGCCATTTTTGTTTCGAGATCATGTTTAATGGATTCAGTCTGCAAGGATAATCCAGATAGAAAAGTAAATTAGTAAAGCTTAAAATGTTCTTTTCCTTTTTAGAGGTCTCGAACTATCTCAGGATTTTAAATGTGAAAGGCTTCGAAATATCTGTCTTTTCGTTGTAATTCTCAGGTTATCAGATCACAAAGCTTTACTTTCCTGATAGTGAAGGGGCTCTGTAATACTCTCCAAAATTTTTTTCTGCTTAAACAAGTGCGAAGTGCTACAGCAGAGGTCCCTCTTTTCTGGCTTCAAAATGATGAAAAGAACTAAAGGACTATAGCTCTCGAGAATTTCACAAAGCAGCTCTGAGTTTTTAAAGACTTTTGGTGCCTAAGCAAGACATTATAGGACTCTGTTCAGTTTTTCAAAATCATAAAACTCGGGTTCCCTGGAATGCTCACTTCTCTGTGAATCACTACGATATCAAAGCATACAAATATTTGTGGGTTAATTAAGTGTGAACACAAAAAACTGAGTTGAGAAAGCTTTTAAGTCACAAGAATCACAGTACACCCGGCCTGCACCTTCCTCTGCGATTCTCAGCAAGCCAAAGCATAAAGCTTTTCTTGGTTAATGAAGTGTTTATTGTTCGAGCCTTTCAGGTCGGGTTTTTCTTCTTTAAATCCTGACAAGGGACTGGGGGAAAAAACATTTCCTGGTCGAAAGATTTTTACTACAAAACTGATGATTTTTATGATTTTCACTGAACCCCTTCAGAATGTACCGAATAGGCCAAAGACTTGGCGTTGTGTATGTGTGTTTGTGTGTGTGTGTGTGTATTTGGTACTCATACTCATTATAATCAACCTAAAAGCTGCTGTGTTGACAGTTACGGTGTGTTTACGGGCAAACCTGTCTGCCTGTCCGCCTGTCGCCATGTCTTTTGGCCTATACACCCGCCAGAGCCCCGGCAGTGTCATTCCCATTTCAGCTATTCATAAACTTTTCAAGCTAAAAGGTTGTGCCACCCAACTAACCAAACACGCACGCACACAACTCCCAGCCCGGACGGGGTAGGACTGCTTTCCTATAACCCCTAAAATAAGGCAAAAGGTTAAAGCAGAAAGGAAAGGCACCATCAAAAGCGGTGAGCCGGTCTCCCCTAGCTCCGCTCGGAATCATCGGCCTCCCAAACAGATGGCTGGCATTGCTTGACTCTTAAGTAAAACGCTATTAATTATCTAGACTCTCAAACACATACGCCATCAAACAAATAGCTAGACTGTTCTCTCTTGCTCTGTGTGTTTGCTTTTAGGCTTACCTACTTGACTATGTCTTTGCAGGTCGGGTTCTACCCGGCTTTCCCTATTCTCTGGCTTGGAGTACGGAAGCGGAATAGACAAAAAGCTACGGACACGAGAGAGAACTATTTTAATGTTCCTTTGACTTTTCCTTTATGTCTGATTTTTCTGATTTTCTGCTATTAACTTTGGTAGATTTATTCCCCATTGACTTAGGTTCTCTTGTAAATAGTTTATCGTCTTGCTAAATCAAAAGAATATATACGACTTAACAAAATTAAAAAACGGATACATGCTCGATGCTATTTCGATACGATAAAGCATAGGAAACACAAGAGAAAGATGATTGCAAACACGGTGAAACCATCCACAGTAAATCGCTGATTCATCGGACTTTGAAGCACGTACGCTATAGGCATTTCAATAAAATCTACAATTGCTACTGGAAGACCCATAATATACGACTCCTAGTCAAAATCTTAAATGTTGTGGAATTCTATGAGGCCCAACTGAAGCGGTATATCATGAAGTTGTCGAGGCAGGTTAAGTCAAGTCCCCAATCTATAGATTTGGGTCTGGGATGGTGTAGTAATTTTCAGATATTTATTTTTCTCTAAACCACCAGGGGAGTGGCTCCGATCGAAGCAAACAGAATTTGGTATTTTTGAGTAATGCTTACCTGTCGTTTTAAATTGAGCACAAGTCCCTCCACTTGCTTGCCAGAGCTGAAAGCCTTCAACAGACCATTATGAAAGTCATCGTTGCCATATAAACCTGTAAAAAAAAATAAATACAAATTTTAGCATATGTTAATCATAAATTTAAAAAATAAATATAAAGAGTTTTCATATCTTTCTTTCCAGATAGGATACCACCAGATTGATCTGTACCGCTGGACCTGGTTAATCAGACTTAAAGTTATCTGAATAAAACTTGGTATATAGCTTTCGTTTTCTAAGAATAGTCGGAGTCGGTCGGATCTAATCAATCTAAACCTAACATAAGATATATCTAATATTCATTGACCGATTTAATTTGAATTAAACTCAAATTACGCTTATATGGTATTAATTATATGGACCAAATTATATTCTGATATAAATCCAATTACACTTGGTTCTTAGCGATTATTTAGCTTAAATATGTCTACCAAATTACTATCGAATTAGACCGCAATATGTTTTGGATACCTCAGTCATCCTTTAATCCATCACATTTAGATTAGATATCCATTCCCAACAGAAAAAAACTGCCTACAATTTTCAGTATTTATCTAGTTCAAGCTTATCTAGAGTCTTTAGTTCCCTCAGGATTTAAGTTCTACTCGCTTGTCAGATTTCCCTTCCATGGCACATTCAAAACTATCCAATGCCTTTGATGAGACTCTCAACCTCGGGTTCTACCGCCAGCCACTGGCGGCTTATTTAAAAGTTAATTAAGCAAAAAAAAAAAAAAAAATGTTAATTAAATTATTTGTGTTATTTGCTAGAGATGATGACATTACGACACCGTCTACAATTTATCAATTTTGTGGGCGGCCTAGAGTGTATGAAACTAAAAAAAAAAAAAGCAAATAAAACCCGATATGTAATTCTTATATATACTTTTTTTGGCATAGTCTGGCTATAAATTAATTGAGAGGCCGGCATGCTTGGCTGAAGTTGTTGACGCTTATGCTCGATTTTCATACTTGACACTTGACTCTGGCGATCGTCCAGAGAGGCAACGACTTTGGCTCATAAGTCTACGTGACCAAGTCCAAGCTGCATACATGTAACCAAAGACCTGGGTGGGTCGTCATCATTCTACTAAACATTTTTATTCATGTCGTTGCCATCGTCATCGTTGGCAAGCCGATAAGCCGCCCTGCGTTTTGGCTAATTGCCAAGTTATACACGCGACGTGCCCAGCCAATTGCGCGCACACAAATACAAATGGACAAGAACCAAATCCGAGAGGCGGTACAACTACAACTCGGAAGGTGGACTGACTGACTGACTGACTGCCTGGTTGCGAGTTCAACGCTCTCAGCCTGATTCATTATTGTTATTGACATCGGAGTCATCTGTGTACTTACCTAGTCCGATAGCTGCACAGGTCATCAATGTGATGATGACCAGAGAGCAGCTCTGACATCGCTGGGCGCTCGGTTTGCGTTGCTTACGGTCACAGCATCGAGTCAACAAATAAAGCAATAGGCCAAATAGTGATAGGATTAAAAGGCCGGCGGGTATGGAGGCTAAAATGCCCAAACTCTGAAACAAGCAAAGAGGGAATATTATTAAATATCAAGAGTTGGACAAATTTACACAAATAGTTCACTCAATCAATTTGGCTTTGTTGACTTTAGCCAGACCCAGAAAGGCACACAAAATTTTCAATTTACAACTCTTTTTATCGGAAATATTTTTTTGTGGAATCAGCGGTTACCTTTTTCTTATCAAAAAAAAAAAAAAAAAAAAAAACATAAATTGACTAGCCTAGACGGTGTTGATTAGACTATTTAAAGGGGTGTTAACACAGTTGTGTTCTCGATCGATTGAGAAAGAGTGTAAAATTCCCTGTAAAAAAAGGTGGGCAGGGCTCCGACTGATCCCATTAATTTTATAAAGAAATCTTGGTTTTGATTCGTAAAAGCTTCCTTGAAAAAATCAAAGGCCCTGGCTCTCAAGAATCCTGAGATTCTTAAGTTCTGTTTCATTTTTCTCTGCCTATCACATTTCTGATCTAAAATGAATATGCTCTATATACCAGCTAACAAAGAGGTCGTAGCTGATTCAACGAAACATAAATAGACCAGCCCAGGCAGTCTTGATTAGGCTGTTTAAAGGGGTGTCAACACAATTGAGTTCTCCATGGACTTGTAAAGACTTTGAAATTCCCTGTAAAGAAGGTGATCAAGGTTCGTGTTGATCCCATTAATTGGCTTTCTCTTTGAGGTCCTAGACCTTAGGGTTCTTGAGATCTTTAAGATTGAGGCTCAGGTTCTCCTAGTAACTGTTAAGAATGAATATGCCTAAAAATACCAAGAGTTCTACTCTGATTCACTGCCATAAAGACAGTCGGTAAAAATATTATCACTCTAAATGATTCAGGAATTGGTAGAATTCTTTGAAAAAAAAAAGAAAAAAAAACATGATACAGTTTATTTACTCGGCAAAGTGTTCACTTCGAGCTCTATTTATTTAGCTGTCGCCTTTTTGCTGGCAATGAGCCCAATAGGATTTGCGCCACATAAAAACATAAACAAAATCCTTTGGGGTTGTCGGCTAAAACTTCCTTGAGAAAACTGGCAACTCTGGACGCACATTGACTAAACTTTTAATTGAATAACTCACAACTCGTTTGCTGCCTGTTTGAATAGTTCGTCTTACACCTTCCCCATTGGCCAGTTGAACGAGTTCACTTGCCCGTACAAAGCAAAACAAAAAATGAAGCCGAACGTTAAACTCGGGCGTGGCCGAGTTTGGGATACCCTGTACCTAGTAGACGGAATTAAAAAAAAAAAGGTGGCAACCCTAGTCGGGTGGTAACCCTGGTCGCCTGCATTCACATAAAACCTCTGGTCTTAATATTCCTTTGAATCCAAAAACACATTGTTCACAATATTGCAAGCACGCCTTCTATCGGACTGCTCATTCGGCAGTTTGCCAGTTAGGCAAGGGGAATTAAAATCTTGACCCTCAAAATTTGTTTTTTGTATATCTCGAGTAAATATGGTCCAATTTTAGTCATGTTTGATATCAATCGAAAGATTTTTAGATTCCTAACAACTTTTCAGAAGCAACTAATACTTAAATCCGAAAGGTTTAGAAATTATGTGGCTTTGAAAAAATGAGGGGGTGGAAGGGGGGCGGGGGGAGAAAAAAAAAATAAACTTGACCAGCGTACACACATAAGGAGTCCGAATCCCAAGTTTGGTTATCCTAGCTCTTATAGTCTCTAAGATCTAGGCGTACGCGCGGACAGACGGACAGACGGACAGACGGACAGACGGACGGACATGGCTATATCAATTTCTCTAGTCACCCTGATCATATTGTGGGTAACTTTGGGGGGTCTCCGACGTCTCCTTCTCTATGTTACATACATTTGCACAAACTTAATATACCCTTGTACCTTTTTAGGTACAGGGTATAACAAAAGCGCCTGAAAAGTTACGGTTTTCAGTAAATGGATATGACCAGAAAACTTGGCCGTGTAAAGCACAATGAAAAATTTAATTGAATTGGCAACAAAATCAAGCAGAGAAAAACTTGAAGACCCTCTGGGTTAGTCATCTATTTGGTTCGTGCTCCAGGAATTTTCGGCTTAACGGAAATCCAATTCGTTGTGATTAAAAAATATATCCAGCCATGCCGGGTTTCACAGAATTTTATTCCTCCCAAGGGTGGCATGGTTGGAATGGTTCTACTCAAATTTCTTGGGGTTCCAAAGTCACGTGACGTAACGAGGCCCAAAAAAAAAAAAAAAGAATGCAGACGGGAGAGCATGACTCTGTCTGGTTAGGGAGTGCCCGGCCAGCTGGAGGGTGGAGGTGGAATGCATTTCAATCGAGGGTTGCAAGGGTTTTGCTGATTAAATGACTCACTGGTCTGGCCAATCTCACGCCAATCCACTTGAACCAACCAACTCTTGCCCTGTCAATCAAAATCCAATCAATCCTTGGTCTCTTCTTAAAGATTTTTCCCCGGCCTTAAAGTGTCTGTCTCTGCCATTCGTCTTATTTATTATTTATATTTCATTTGTGCACTTTTTTTAGACCATCTTGCGCCATGTAAATAATCATTAAAACAAAGTCCGCCCTCCCCCCTCCGCAGACCCCTTGCCATATTTGCTAAAGAGCCGCCTTCGCGTCGTTGGCTTCAAGTGTTTCCTTGTGTTTTTACTTATTTTCACCCATTACTCTAATTTTGCTTAGAATTTGCGTGTCCTCGTCAGTTGAATGACACTTAAAAGTCCAAGAGCCCAGCACAGCCAAAGGGAGGGGTTCTTGTTTTTCTTTTTTTTTTTTTTTAAAGAGAGAGAGAGAAAATGCACATGAATTCTTAGAAAGGCAAAAAACAACAAATTTTGAATTTCTTGGTAAAATATTTTAGATAAGCCAGAAAAATAACATTTTTATTTTTACCTTTATTTATTTCAAAATCATATTCGAAAGGTAATCTAGCATTGCACAAAGCTTTTTCATTTATACAAGAAAAAACAACAACAACAACAAAATAAATAAATAAATAAATAATGGTTTAAATGATTCATCCGCCTGGTTGGCTTGCGAGGCAAATCAAATCATATTAAATATACGAATTGTGGATTTTTTTATTATTTGTTTTTTTTTTTTCTTTTTTTTTTTTTGTTTGAGCGCCATTTGCCCTCGTTCTATTTTGTTTTGCTGCAGACCCACGCTTTCCGGACTGTCAACCCTTTGGCTCTCTCGGTCGCACTTTCAGCCTCGGACTCTTTCGCACTAAATGGCAAATTATGAATCGTTGTTGAAATTAAATTGAATCAGAGCTCTGATTGACATAAATAACCTTGAGGCCTGCTTGCCCAACTCTTTCGCTCTCTCTCTCTCTCTGTGTCTGTCTATCTCTGCCTCTCTTTTATTTTCTATCTCTCTTTTGCTCTGGCTCTTGTTGGCAATTTGTTTAATCATTAAATTGTGATAAATGCGACTAATGAAATGTGTGGAGTCGTCCAAGTGCCTTTGGTGTGATAATGAAATTCTTTTTTCTCAGCCTCAGAGAGGAACCACACAAAAGGGCAAGGGAAGACAGAGTTGACACAGACATGAAGTCACTCCATCTCCCTTTCTCTCTGAATTAAAAAGGAAGTAAACAGCTGACCACTTGGACTTGAGTTGATAAAGAAAGAACCCAGGAATGAGTAAGCTGAATTTAAAGCAATAAAGTAAATAAACTTTCTCTTTCTCTCCGAGATCTTAATTAAAGAAAAAAGATTCTTTGAGATCTTAAGTGTGTTACAGAAATGGCTAACCGGATCAAAATCCCAAGGAACGGGAATGAAATATAAAAAACTTTGACTAGAATCCTGATACACTTGGCTTATATTAGGATTAAAGATATGTAAGAAATTGAACCGGGAACTCTTCGATTTCGATAGAACCAGAAAACTTGGGTCTCCCCGGTAGTGAAGGAGTCATTAAATATTATTAAAAACTCGATAGAACCAGAAAACTTTATATATGTAAGCTTGGGTCATTAAATATCAAAGAATATAAGATATTTTGACTGGGAGCCTCCTACACTTATAAGTCTCTAAAAAAAGAAAGTTCTAGAAATGTATCTTCATTTTAAGACCAAAAGAAAGCCAACTAAATATACCTCAATATTTTTCTGGATACCTAGAATAAAGAGAATATCTGAAGTATACAAGAAAAATTTCTGTATAATTCCGAGTCCCAAATTTCTAAATCAATGATTTTGACTTCATATAGAATTTGTTTTTTTTTTTTTACAATTTGATTCATTTCATTTATCGAGTTCGTTGAAAGGTGTGTAAAATGTTTCCTACTAAAATTTTGATGAAAATTTTGTAAATCATAAATTTGTATTTACATTGTCCGCACCCATTTTTTCCAGCAAGCCCACAGTTTGCCGTCATGTGGAGGCCTTTGGTGGTTGGTCATGCTGTTTACTTTTCCCAGGTTCAGGTAGAGAAATGCCATTATACAATACTGATGTATGATCCAGCACGGGGTGATTGGCTCACCGAGAAAGTACACAAAATGGAGGCTGTGGACAGAGCCCAGGTAAGCCGGGAATATACGGGAATTATGGGAAACATTATTTTCGGAATTAATTTGGTTCGGTTAGAGCCTGAATTTTTACTACCAAGTGGATGGAAAAGTATTAAGCGATACGCTAGTGTACGGCACTTATGGTCAGATTTCGGAGAGGCGAAAGCCCAGCAGGGCCGAGTCCCCAGAGTCCCATGGATATGGTATTGAACTACTGATCCAGATAGTCTATAAGCAAAGGAATGGAGAATTTTTACGTTTCTTTTGGCAATTGCGTAAACTTTCTCCAATCGAGGTGAGTGCAGACCCAGGGAACATATGAGTATTTTGGTTGGTCTTGGAAATTGAACATTTTTCAGTGTCGCAATGCCGTGATCAAGCCCCTGCTGGAGGTGGTGAGTGTCCTGTCCCAGCAGATTGTAGAGCTGCGCGCCGTTATCCGTGAGAAGGACACTCTGCTCGAGCAGGTGCGCATGGACAGCGCGGATTTGACTTGCGGCGCCTTCCCGGATCCACCGACCACACCAGAGCCACCCTTTGACTTTTATTTCTTCGATTCCAAGTATCGTACATTCAATGAGCAGGCCAAGTCTTTAGTGCGTATGGAGGGATACTTGGAGTCCGCCTGCAATTCCTACGTGGATGTGGATGCCGAAATCAGAGCCCTCATGGCCAAAAACCTGGAAGCAGAGACCGAGGAAGACTACAATTGGCAATTTGAGTTGGCCAACAATGATCGGCTCTCCGAGCCCAGCGAACACATGGCCCACTATGTGCGGCAGGTCAGCGGTGGCGTCACAGCCACCATGCAACGCCAGCAGATACAACTCCGCCAGGCCGCCGAACAGATACGGGCTGCCTGCCAATCAAATAGCCAGCAAATGAGACGCATGACCAATCGAACCCACCCAATACCTCCCACTCCGCCTTTGGCCCTAACCGTTCCCTATCAATGCCAGCATATGGCCCAACAACAACAACAACAACAGCAGCAGCCACAGCAACCGCAGCATCAGCAATTCCATCATCAGCACGAGAAGCATCAGCAAAAGGGCATGCAATGCTTCGATTTTTATGAAATGCCATTTTGGTCCCAAAAGCAAGCCAGTCTGCCCACATCCTCGAGAACATCCTCACCCCTCTGCAGCTCTCTGGGCCCCGGCCACCAGGCTCCCACCAGCCGTCTCAGCTGCAACTGCGAGCAGTGCTTGCGTCGCAAATACGTCAGCCAGTCCCAGCGCCATGTGCCCAGCCGACAGAATCATCCAGCCAACCCCAGCTACCGGACCAGCAGAGGCACCAGGCAGCGCAGCTCTGCCAGCGGCAACAAGACCCTGCATCTGCTCCATCAGAACCCCAACTTCAAGGTCAATAGCAGCCGCCTGAGTCTCATGAAGATGTGGTCCTTTGCACCCTCGGTAACCCCCCAGACCAGTGTCCTGGCTTCCAGCATTTCGCAGCATAAGAAGGGCACTTAGGCGGGTCAGTTGTCAAGGGACCGTCCAATCGATTGCAGCAGCCACAAAAGGGATAATTCATTTAAATTTTTAGTCAAATGAAAATGTTGTGTGGAGGCCAAAAATGAAAAACAATATAAAAATCTTTCTTCACAAGCTGTAAAGAGCTTTTTAATTTGCTACAAGACAAACGGAAAAACTGCAATCACAGACCCACCGAATGTCACAGAAAACTCTTAAAATTCCCAATGCAACGGTATTTCGACTCATACACTTTTAGGGGTCTCACTGAGTGAGCAGAGTATCTCGAATGGGTCACTCAATAAGGAAATCGAAATACAAATTCTTTGTTCGTTATCAACATTTTCCATTAGTACTGAGCTAAGAGTATGAAGAGATTTCTAGATGAGTTCATGAATCATTTAGAAGGAATAATATTTTTCGATATAGCTTGAATATAGAAAGAGCTTTCGGAATAGGAAAATAGGAAACCTTCTCCAATAAGATTTCTTATCTAATTTGGAGGTTCCTTCGTTTGACAAATTCTCCATGGTTTGGTTCGATTTTACTTCTAAGGTTTTCCAAGATTTCTTGAGTTCCTGGAATATCTCTAGGTGGATACATTTCATAAGATCTGAGAGGTACCAAACAAGATAAAATATAATCTCGAAACATTAAAAATACGAAGAAATTTATCCCTTGATTTTCAAAGCTTCAATATTTAACTTTTTGGATTTTGTTCTGGCCAAAAAGAGTAAAACATTTTCGATGTATGAAAAAGGTGTGTTGAGACTTTTTCTTTTTGGGACATAAAAGAAAAGAATGAGTCTTTAGCTGTTGTTGGCTCGTTTCTGACTTTCTTGCCCTTTTCTGTGACTTGTCTTTCTTTTAGTTTGTATTTTATTTCCACAGTTCTTGTTGTTGTTGCTGTTGTTGTTTTTTGAGTATGTAGGCGGTTCGGTTTGCTCTCGAGTTTTATGGGCAGTTGTGCGACAACTTCTCCAAATCTTCAGATTCTGTCCACTCGGTTGTCTCTCTGGCCTTTCTCCTTGCCTCACTACCCCGCCCTTTCACATCAGCCACTCAATTTCTTGTTATCACTTTTTTTTTTTTGTTTTTTTGCCCAAAATTAGAACGCTGAGAAAAACCCGTTTTCATCAACAAAAAAAAAAACCAAATGTTTTCCGAAAAAAAACATGAAAAAAAAATATTATTTTTTTATTGGCGGGTCAAAAGTGGCATTACGGTAAATTATAATTTTATGATTTCTTATTTTGGCCTTAAAAAATTAATCTGACCATTAAAAGTTTCGAAAATTAGATAATCTTGAAATGGAGGGAAATAAATTATATCATCAGAAATTCAGACAGATCAACTCTTTCCGATATTCTATAAAAAAAAATTTAAGCAAAAAATTTTCAAGTCTCAAAGTCCCATTTTGGTTTTTTTTTTTTTTTTGTTTAAGTGTAAAGTTTCTTCCGCTGAGTTTTGAGTTTTTCTTTCATTTATATAAACTTTTCTTTCAAATTGGGGCCTTCAAATTACCAACGTACCAAGTCGAAGTCATTTTGTAGAATTTTTTATTTTTTTTTTATTTTTAGCTTGGCGTAATTTGCAAAATATGCAATAGCCTCTGGAAGAAGACTCATTGCACAATTGCACAATCAGCAGAGTCGTCTCGGCGGCTACCCTCTGACCTTCTTGGCCCTGCCATTGTCGTCACTTTTCATTCAGCTCATAGCAGATAAAATATATTGCAGAAAGGAAAAAAATAAAAAATAAAACACGATAAGAAAATAGTGGAGAAAGCAACTATCAAAAAGAATGAGAAAAGCCCCAAAGGCCAAAGCAAACTAACAAAGCGAGGGGCCAACAAAACGCTGAGGTTATGAGTGGAGTGGAGGGGGAAGGGAAAGGGTGGTAAGTCAAAAAGATTTTAAATCTAGCTCAGATAGAATGCAGGAGAAAGAAGAAGAAAATGAAAACAATTTCACTATAAACACTTGAAGAATTTTTTTTTTCATGATTTTTTTATTGAGATTGTCAAGAATTTATCAGATTGCAATTGATGAGACTTGTATGAAAATATTCGAATAAATAGTGAAATATAATTTTTATATTCTCCCTCTGGAAGAGCTCTTTTATTTCTGTTTGACTAGGGCTGGGTCTGGCTTTGAGTTGAGGGACTGGCATGACGGAAATGTCAAATATCGCACAGGAAGCAAAGCCGACAAAGTCCAAATGCTTAGTTCCATTTGGCCCAAGTGGCTCATCGGTTAAATAATAAATAAAATGCCCACAGAACCTGAGGGTTCGACAAGAAAGAATAGGCATTATACATATATATTGAAATACCGTCACAGAGGAAGTTGAGCAACACAAAAAAAAAGCAAAAAAAAAAAAGAAAAACCGAGCTCAGGTAAAATACAAATTCAGTCACATTTAATCATATGCACAAGTCTAGAAATATTCTGGTTCTGAGAGTTCTTTGTTTGCTCTATGCGACTCATGGGAAAGAGAGGTAAGAGAAAGAGAGAGCATGGAAGTACACACACACACACACACACAAACACACACACGAAGTGGGTGGAAGCAATGTGGCGTATTTTCATATGCAAATCACGCAAGTGACAACAGCAACAATAACAACAACAAAATAGGAGTACCAATAGCACAACAATAGTCATACAACAACAACAACAACAGAAATAGCAATAAAGTATAAAGCAACAACAATAAAAAATATATAAAAGTATATTTAAAATACAAAGTTGAATTTCAATTGCGCAATTTCCCGAAACGTGCAAGAGCAACAAACTCACTAAAAAAAAAAAAAAAAGCAAATGCACTTTGAAAAAAAAATAATCAAAAGCCCAAAACTTTGGAAGGAAACAGAAATAAAGGTATGCCAAAAGACCATAAATCATATGAGATAATTCAAATTATATTTGGGTTTGAGTCATGAAAACTAAGACCACTTTGAATCTGTATAATAACTAAATATTATTAAGGTCCGATTCAAGCGGAAGTGTTATTCGTACTAAGTATGAACTTATAAGGATCCATATATGTCGGAGGGATCCCTCAAAGTGTTTGGTTTCGCTCAATCCAGATGAAACTTGGTATACACGTTACTCTCTCTTTCTCTATAAGGATTCCAGGTTACAATATATGTTGGAGATATACCTCAAAGTTTTTTAGCTTTTTATCACTCAATCCAGATGAAACTTGGTATACACGCTACTCTCTGTTTCTCTTTAAGGATTCCAGGCTACCATATTGAGTTGGGTCAAGAAATGTCAGAGATATCCCCAACTGATATAGTGGATAGAGCCAGCTGAAACTTGGTAGACATATGCCTCTTTCTACAGGTATATTCAGTGCAAGTAAATTCGTTAAATTGTACCAGTTAATATATGAGATATTCATAACAACCATTTGGACTTTAATGGGTCTTATAGTAAGGGTCTGACATGGCCTATTTCAAGACGACCTGACTTCTAGTGGCTTCCAAAGTCTCAAACAGAACATGAAAATTATTCGGAGCTAAAAACAATTTGAAAGATTTAAAAATTCAAAAAATTTTGAATTGAGAAATTTGAGAATGTATTAAAAAAAAAGCCAGTTTAGTGCGGAACTCTCAAAAAATGGAGAACATATTTCCAAAGAGTTGACAGAATGAGGAACCGAATTGACTTATTTTCATATTGAATTTGTAGTTTTCGACTCGTTCATTTATTTAATAGTCGATTTAATGATTTGTGTATATAAATATATATATATTTGATTATTATGATGTCAGGCTTGTCAGAATTCTCTGATAGACTGGTTCTCACTTAACTTGGCCGAAAACAAACAAAACGAAACGAAATGAAAAAAAAAAGAAAAAAAAATATGCCAAGTTTCTTACAAGCTTAAGTGTATCTGATTTCATATTCCCATAAAGAAAACAGAACATGATAATTCTAATACAGTCAATAATATTTAATAAGCTCAATTTCTGAGGGCTTTGCCAAGACGCCCACAGGAAACAAGAAGAAGAAGAAGAAGCAAAAGACGAGGAAAACTTTCACAACACCCTTGGGGGTCGTCGAGATGCACAGGCCAGGCAGACCTGTCCAGCTGTCAGAGAGCAAAGCACCAAACTACGAAATTAAACATGAATCAAAAAGAGAAAAGATTTGTAATAGTCGAAATTTTCTATATGCTTTTTGTTTTTACGCCTACCAAAAAACAAAAAAAAAAAAAAAAATGTTTTTGAACTTGAACTTTTTGAGCTTGTTTTTGGGCTTTGTTTATTTGGCGACGCTGGCCCAGTATTCGTCAGCTAGTAAAAATAGCTGAAAACTGCCTCCACCCCGACCCAAGCCGCGCTGAATGGAGCGGACTGAACTGGACCTGGCGCCGAGTCGGCAAAAAATGCGTGGGTATTTATTTTTTTATTTTTTTTTTTTTATTCAAACATAGAAACTTGCCCGGGATTAAACTGAAACAGCTGCTTGTGTGGTCTGAGAACTTTAAACAAGATGAAAAATGAAAAGAAGAAGATACAAAATGTATCTTTAAATGCATGGATACATTTGGTAAGCTGTTTACTTGCATATATCAAAGTGTGAGTGTGTGCGTGTGTGAGTGTGTGTGTATAAAGTTTCCCCATTTAAGTCAAATCAAAACGAAATTAGAGCAAACAACAAAATAAACATTCCAAGCCAAAACGAATGCCAAACGAAGCCGTTATGCCGCTTAAACAAATAAACAAACATCATAGATACGGGGCGAGGGCAAGGGGGTGAGAGAAGCAGAACAAAATCAAAAGAAAAATAGAAAGAGAGAGAAAGAAAAGAAAATGATGGCATTGGAATCCCAAGAAAGAGACAACCAAACAAAAACAGAGCGGCCAAAGATGCAACCGAAAATAATAATAAAACCAAAGAAAGAAAAGTATCTTTGGAATTCGGAAACTAAAAGTACACAAAAATACTTTTGCCTTTTCGAGGGGCTTTTATTTGATTCGAAGATACATTTTTATCACAAAATGCAATTAACTCAGCTTTTGCGTGCGCGTGTGTGCGTGTGTGTGTGTGTGTGTGTATTTATTTTAGGCCAAACAGTCCAGTCAAAAGCCACAAATGGCTGCTGTGCTGAAATTATCTAGATACTTTTGTGCCTTGTCTCGAGATACTTTTTCAAGTCCTCGTTAAGTCGAGAGCGTTCAATCAACTTAAAAAGAAAAAGAAGAAGAAGAAAAACATTTTTTCTTTTTTTTTTCTTCTTTTCGAAAATTCGATTATTTAGTTGTGCATCTTTCGTAGATAGAAAAATGCCAGAGCAGCTGCATCTGCCCAACTCTTGTTGCTTTCATGTTTGACAGGCCACACCACAATGGCCGAGGCCGAGCTGGGCCGGGCCGGGCCAGCCTGTCCGCTATGCCTGGAAAATTATGAAAACACACACACACACCCAAACACACACACAAGCTAACACGATTCTGGTGGATTTTCAAAAGAGCCGACAGCAGACATTTTTGGCCATTTGAATTTGGTTTTCTGGGCCATATGTGCGAGCAGTTAACAAGAAAATCAAAAAAAAAAAAAAAAAAAATAAGAATCTTTTGACAAGTTTTTCCGACTCTTTGAAAATGCAAATTTTCCCATATCGAACAGACTTTGGCTCTTGCCTTAATTATCGGTCAAGCTGGGATGGAAAAATTGCAAATTTAAAATTATGAAAAACAAAGGAAAAGATAAGAAACAACATAAACAGCTTTGCCCTATCTCGCTGGGTTTATCAGAACGAGAAAGTAAACAACGGCAACCGCAACCACCAAAGTCGGAAATCTCAAGAGGGTCTCTTTCGATAGTTTCCTCTCACTCTCTGTCTCTCTCTCTCCATAGTAGGCAATTGAATTGTGCGGGTGAGACTCCCACGGCAGTGAGAAGAAACCCTGCCAGGCCAAGTGGTATCGAACCGCTTGAAATTTTCTTTCCAATCACAGATCTAACATGGAATTCCCGCACTCACTCTTTTCCAATTTTTATTATTATTTTCTTTCTTTTTTTGTTTTTGTATTTTAGGGCCCGCACCGAAGAGCAGACTTCTACTCGGCATCACCTTCAAAACAGCCCATCAGAGGCACTTCATCGGCACTTGGTGCAGCCATCAACGTCAGAGATTCAAGTGGGCCGGAATGGGTCCGGAGATGGGAATGGGAATGGGGAGCGAGTGTGACAAAATCTCATTGTCATCTCGCACACATTTGTTGGACAAAAACAATGACAATTTTGTAGTCTATTTAGAGGTTAAATTGATCATCATCATCATCATCATTATCATCATCAGAATCGTGAGGTTCGTGGGGCGACCCGCATCGGCTGGCTGGGCCTGGGAAAAGGGGTAGGGGTAAGAGGAAATGATGAACACTTTAGAATTGAAATTCATTAAAATTGAATTCTATGGTCAATTTGATTTTATGTGTGGGTTCTTAAAAAGTTCTCAAAACTTTTCAAGTAATTCCCCCAAAAAGTATTTTTGAATTTTTTTTATTTCCTTACTTAAGATGTTGAAAGGATTTCTGGGGTCTGGAATTCTTTGGGAAATTCTTCAGTTTTTTTTTCAGGTTTAATTTTTTGGGAAATTCTAGAATTTCTTCCGAATTAGTTTTTTCTTAGCTTTTAATTTAAATTTCCTAAGCTTAAGCCAAGCCAATGGCTTTGGTAATTTTATTCTTTCTGGGATTAAACGGTCTCCAGCTAAGCCCCGATTGAGTACACAAGGAAACCGTTCAAGTTTTGGATTGACTAGGGGATTACGTTTACTTTAAGTGGCCGAGTCAATTTCCCAATTCTTACAACTGCACCCAAAGCTCTTGCATTTCTCCCACCCTTGAACCCTTCACCCCTCTTGCGCTCTCTCTCTCTCTCTCTTTCTCTGTGAGTGTGTGAGGCATTGGAGCACAACTGTTGTGTGGGCGTAAAGTTTACGAGCAGCTGTTAATTACCGAGAACCCTCGGCCAACCGGGCCAACCCCTGCCCTCCTTTCCCACTGACTCAAGTCGATACAATGCACACACAATTTGCCAATGTATCCCCAAAGTTTTCCTCATTAGCCCACCTGAGGGTTGCAGGGAGAGAAGGTGGGCTGGGTAGACGCCCACTAAGTTGCGGCAATTCGCCTTCATCTCCATCGAGTATCCCGACTTCGGCGCCGCGCTACTTTTGCTGACGCGCGTAAAAACTACGCCCAGTGCAGCTCAGAGTGCGCCAGCTGACCTACATCCCAAGCCAAGCCAAACCAAACCAAGCCAAGCCAAGCCGAGCCGAGCAGCGGCAGTCCAACCGACTGAACGAACGAGCAGAGCAGCATTCCGATGACCTGAATTTTCATTGAGCTGACAACAACGACGACGAGGATGACGCTGGTGACAATGGCCACATCCAGCTTGGCTTTGGCTTTGCAAAATGCCGGTTCAGAGAGAATGAGAACTTTTTTTTTTTTTTTTTTTTTTCTGCCTTCGGTGGTTATTTTAATCAAATTTTCCTGCTGGGATTTTTTCGTTTGGCCGGAAAAACCAACAGCCGGACCAACTCACCCGCACACACACACACACACACAGACACCATTTGCATATTCATATAATTTTAGCAGAAATTTTTCAAATTAAAAAGGAAAAATAAATTCGAAATTCATAAAACAAAAAAATGAAAATGAAAATAAATTTGTAGTCTGATTCAAGTTTTGTGAATGACCTCCTGACCCGCTGGCACGTGTGTGCGCCATTTCTGGCCATTGCCATTTTTTGGGCGTCGTCTTCATTTTTCACTCACTGTTCTCGTTCTCTGCCGGCGCCGCCGCTGCCACCGTCGTTACGTAGTTCCTTTGGTAATTGATGTTGACGTTCAATTCCATGTTGTGCTTATTCTGGTTTCTATTTCTACATTTACCCATACCCTCAGACCCCTCAGCCCAGCCAGTCGCCCCAAACCATCCGATTTGCCAGACATCCTTGCGGGGGCTGCAACTTTTGTTCTGATAACACTGGAGAAGAATGAGCACAGAGCTGGATGGGACGAGACGGGATGGGATAGGGTGGGGGTGCGCATGGCATGGGATGGGACAGGATAGCTCCGACAATGTAGAACAAAAGAAAACGCAGCTGCTGCAGTTGTTGGCTTGCTGCGGTTTCTGCTTCGCTTTCGAGTGTATTGATAAAACTGAAGAGCCGCGCATAAGTAGTTGGAAAGAGTAGAAGCCGAAGAAGAGGAGGAAAATGTATATTTTGAACAAATGAAATCAAACAAGCAAGAAGAAGACAAAAAAAAAAAAAGGAAGCCGGAAGTATGTTGCTTGGGGCCAGGCCAGGCCAGGCCAGGCCAAGCCAGGACGAGCCAGTCAGAGGCAGCCGAATAGGCGCAGCTGCTTTCAGCTCGGCTTAGCGCATTCTTCTTCCTCTTCCTCTTCTCTTTTCTGAGTTCTGCTCTAACAAAAATATATAAAATAAAATAAAATAATAATACACCAACACAGAGACAAACGGACATGTAAGCACATGTCTGGCGGCTTGCATAGAAACGAAATGGCAATGAAACAGAGCAGATAAGAAAGGCACCGCCAAAAGAGAGAGACACACAGACAAACAGAGAGCAAGAAAGAGAGAGAGCAGCGTGAGTTGGACTGCAAACGTGACTACAATTTTGGTCTTAGTTTCTTGTATACCTTTTTTCTTAGCTAGTTTAAATAATAATAATAAAAAATACTTTAAAAATAAAATAAGCCACAAAAAAAAAGAAATAGTTCGGTAAAAATCAATTATCAAACATCCCTGTAGATCAGTTCAGGCTGTCTCACTCATTAGGCTATGTCCTTCAGAAGAAAAAAAAAAGAGCATAACAAATCAAAAAACAAAACGAAAGGCCCGCACACACACATACATACGTCCAGGCAGTGACAGAGCGCACGCAGCGCGTAAACAAAATGAAAATGAAATTTATCACAAATTCTTTTTTTATTTTTTTGTATGGGTTCCCATTTCTTCTTTTCTTCTCTTTTGCTGCTGCTTTTCTCATGTTTTGTTTAGAGTTTCGAGTGCCGTTAAAGTGGAGTTTTGTTTTGTCTTTATATGCAATTGCAGTCGAGAGGCAAGAGAGGCAAGAGACGTAGGTGGCATCAGCGGGTGGGCGAGCTATTGCCAGTCTGTCTAGCCAGACAGGTAAAAATAATAAGAATTTCTTGTACACTTTTATTTCTATCGCTGTTTTTTAATAATTGCACACTACTTTGGCTTATGTAATTGATGCAAAACAACAAGAACAAGAACAAGAACAAGGAGAAGCTGAAGAAGAGGAAGAAGAACAAGAGCTCAAAAATGATTAAGAACCGCAACCACAGAGTGCTAATGGCCTAACCATTTTAACCAGCCAACCGTCTAACCAAACAACTTAACCTAAATGGCACAAGGCTCTAAGCCCGACGCGACATATCTTCACACACACACACACACACACACACGCACGCTTGCACACATGGAGAGTGACTACGGTTAACGCGGTTAACCCTTTCATAGCCAGTGTGCTTTTTTGAGGGGGTGGTGGCTGAAGAGGGGGCAGGAAGAAAAGGCAACATTTTTTTTCTTTCTTTCTTGTTTTTGTACTCACCTCTAAATAAACATCACTATCCGGATTGAAGGTGTCATTAACCCGACGAAATGTGTAATTCACATGCGGTATCGAATGCAGGATTTTAACGAGTATGCTCGGCTGTTCCATTTTTATGCTGAGTGTGTTATTTTTGTTGTTGTTGCTGCTGCTAGTGTTGTTGATGTTGTTGTTGTTGTTATTTGATGCTGCCTACACACACACACACACACACGAGCCAACAGGATACTACGATAATTCGTACTCGGCGAGTCCGCTTTTTACCGTTAGACTCGCTCGGTCTCTCCGTTATTTTTGTACGGCCAAATTGTAGTAAGCTGTTTGTAGTGCGTTGGAGGCGGCAAAGCTTGGGGAGGATTCTTTAGCTTTCTTCGTCTTCTTCTTCTTCTTCTGCTGCTTCTTTGCTTATTCTTTTTTTTTCCTTTTTTTCCTTTTGCGTGGGGTTGGTTGGCTTTGGCTCTTTATTGTTATTTATATATGTTAGTGTGTGTGTATGTGTGAGTGAGTTTGGCAACTGCGACGCCGCCGCTTACAGCTTCTTGACGTCACAACTTTACTGCCACCGCTGCTACTCCCGCTGCTGCTGCTGCTCCTGCTGCTGCTGCTGCTGCTGCTCCTTCTCCTGCTTAGGGGACTGCCACGGTGATGCTGGCGGCTTTAATACATTTGAGAGTTTTGTCGTTTTGATTTGGTATTTTGTTGGGTTCTATGATTAATTTTAGTTGTTGGTGTTACTTTTGGATTTGAATTGACTTGAGAGTTTAGCACATTTCACTGCTGCAAAATATAAATAACAAACATTTCGTTTAGCTGTTAATTTGCACCACAACACATAGCAGGCAGGCAGGCAGCACACATACACACGCAGGCAGAAATCCACGCGCGTACACGCACCCTCCTTACTGAGAGCGATAGAGAGAGGGAGGGCAGAGAGTGGCAGGGCACAAGGCAATTCTAGTTTTGTTCCTTCTTTCGTTTTTGAGGGGGTGTTAATGCGGCTGCTTCACACGCTGTGCCAAATGCCAAAGCGTTTCGCGGCCGCAACGCATGCACATGCTCCTGGCGCTCTCCTACACTCGCTCTCTCTCTTTCTCTCTCTCTCGGGGAGAGTCTTTTGTTCTCTTTTCGGCCAAAAATCCTGAGCCTTTGCCTGGTGTGTCTGTATGTGTGACTGAGCTCAATTTTCACTTTCACTTTTCACACACCCAGAAACAAAAAACAAAAAAAAAAACACTAGAAATTATCTACACACACTCAAACACACGGTGCACATAGAATCGCGGGGCGTTGTTTCATTTACCGTTTCGTTTCGTTCTTTTTTCGCAAGTAACGGTTCGCGCTGCGCGATGTTGCCGCGGCCGCCGTTATTTTAAATAAAATTTTTTTTCTTTGCCCCTTCGCTTTTTAAGGCAGAAATAGCTTTTTCTAGCCGGAAAACGGATTTTCTTTTCTTTTCGAGGAGTTGGCAGCGCTTTTCAAGCGAAAGTACAAAAATTTAAGGAAAAGTACCAATTTAAGAGAGGCCAAGTTTGCTCAATTTAGCCTTTTTGCAGACAGATTCTAGCGGTTTTCGAGAGAGCGGGTTGGTTTTCGAACTTTGAGAGCCACGTTCTCTCTCATCTTAGCATTTCCCGGAGAGAGTATTTCGAGTTTCTGGCTGTGTGCACGTGTGCTTGTGTCTGCTTGTGTGTGTGTGTGTGGCTGTGTGTGTGAAAGTGGTGGGCGCGTGCCGGTTTTTCTTAGGCACAGCACAATTACAAGTCACGCACGAAAATCACCTTTGACTTTGAGAATCGTTAGAACGTTTTTGATTCGGAATTCTCTGGGGTTATCTCAATACATTCCGATTTGCGAGCAGATAAGCCACTTTGATATGAATGTTTACATTTCAAGTCAAAAACATCTTTCCCTAAGCAAATATTTATTATTTTGTTTTAATTTCTCATTTTGTTTATTTAAATATATTTTTGAAAGCCACACACACTCCTCTTATTAGGGAGATCAACTTAATCACTCAAATGTATATTTAAAATTTCTTATATTTCGTTTCACATAACTATTGGGTAGCGTGTGCGTGAGTGCGTATGTGCCTGTGCGAGAAGTGCACTTTTAAATTTAAACTTAGCCCTTCTCAACCATTCAAATTATTATTAAATTTATACAAATTGCTGCACATCAAGCTTGTTCTTCTTGTAAGAAAGCAAAAACAAAAAACAAAATAAATATAAATAAAAAAAACTGGTTTGACTTTGATAGTGGAAAAGTGGTTAGCCTCCTTCATGTAAATGTGACCACTGCCTGCACGGCTGAATTAAAATGGTTGTCTCATTGATTGCAGATATCATGCGCAAGTAATCCGTTTAATATTTTGACAGTTGCATGAAAGCCGAGATTTAGTTTCTTTCATGATAGGCGATTTCGAGGCTGAAGAAAATGGTTGGGGTCGCGACTGGTAGCTATTGCAGCCACAGACACAATCACGCACGCACGCACACTGGCGTACCCAGAATACACGCATAGAGGAAAATGCAAACAACTTTCATGTAGACAGAGCTCAAACAAACACATACACATACACACATGGTACATAGATTTTTTGACGATGCGATAGGTGGTGTAGATTAAAATTTATTTATTAAGGCAAAATTACTTTTAGCTTATCATTGATATTTCTTTGTTTTTTGAATGGCACACGATTTTTTGTTTTTTTTTTTTGTTTTTTTTGCTTTACAGTTGAGTTTTGTTTATTTTTGTTGGGCTTGATTGGACTTGGTTTTCTTTTTGCGCCTCAATCAATCGGCGTTGAATGGAACACTTGTTATTTACGATTTTTGCATTTTCATTTAGGTATTTTGGTACCAATGTAAAATAAATCAAATTATTTATTTTATTTGCCCTATCAGAGCTGCATTTTGCTACTTTTCTGGCAACTTTAAAATGTTTGTACAAAAATAGTCGGCCGATAACAATTAAAATGTGCACCAATTCCGATAGGCAGACTCTGGCGATATAACTTCAAATAAAATTAACTAAAAAAGGACAAAACATTTTTGACATTGCATAGCCGAATCATTCAAATAATTGTGGTGTAAACAATTCTTTTCTCCTTTATTTATTAATATTTTGGAAGAATGGTCAAAACATTTCATACTTGAATTTATTATGAAAACAGAATTGGTGTAAGATGGCGCTTGTCAGAGGACAAGCGCCACCTATTTTTTCTTACGGCTAACTAAAACTTATACAGTCGAAATTATAGATGGCACTGAAAATCATCAAGCAGTGCTTTCAAAACCAAGTAAGCGCCATCTAGTTTAAAGGCACAAACTCTTAACAGAACTGTTACCAATATCGTAATTCTGTAGACTAGCGCCAACAAGCGGACTGCCACTGCCAGTGCAAGCCTGCCGCCATCTACTTGGAATTTCAAAAAACTCTTATACTCTTACCTTGTACCTAAAGGTAAAGTTCCAAAAGTGAACTGGTCAACTTGTGGCGCCAAAACCGATTTCAAATATGCAGTCGAGAATAGGCAAAGATTTTTTTCTGGTTGAAAAACAAAAAAGTGGCAAGAGATAATGCGATTTTTTTATGAAGCACATAATAAATAATTAAATCAGTCAATTTGAAAATTTAATTTTACAAAATGGGGAAACTCCTCAGCTAAAATGCAAGTTTCCCGTCCATTAAATTTTAAGGCCATAATTATTTTTCCAACTTGTTTTAATTTAATCCCATACCATTAAATGTAAATTAAATATTCTAAATAAAAAAAAGAAAATAAAATGAAAATATATTCATTATTTACATATATATTTATTTATTTTGTGTTTTTTTTGTTGAAAATGTAAATACTCCAGCAAAACTACAAACACAGCAGAGACAGAGATAGAGTGATAGAGAGGGAAAGGGAGAGAGTCAGTGAGGGGGTGAGAATAAAACGGAATCATTTAATTACCGCTTAACTGCTACCAAATTCATGACTCACAGGGACTATTAAACAAAAACAACAGCAACAACAAAACAGCAACATTTTTTTATTGTTGTTGTTGTTGTTATTGTTGCAGCTCAGAGCTCGGTGAAAAAGTAATAAAACTGAGAGAATGCCAGCAAACAAATAAGCCACAAATGCAATTGCAGTTGGTAAGTACCCAAAAAAAAATAATGGTATTGCGGGTAATGGGCAGGGGCGAGAGGGAGGGGAGGAATAGTTACCACCAAGAGACCAGCAGAGACTTTTCGGCTTGACTGGGGTCTCTCGAGCAACACTTAAACAACAATTACAAAATCAACCATTCTGGGCGCGTGCAAAAGCTGTTGCCCAGTTGAGGTGCCCACAGGCGGACGGGATAGGGGCGGAGGGGATGGAATGGGCAGACGGGGGCAGAGACAGAGACCAAAGCAGAGGCAAAGGCAAAGGCAGAGGCAGCCAACCAAGTCGACAATAGTCGACTCAAGGAGGGACTATCAAAACTATGTGCGAGGCAGCAGGGGGAGGGGGAAGTGGGAGAGGGGGGCATTAAAGGTTTGGGGCACCAAGGGGCAGATCAGCGACTTCGGCTATCCAAGACGTGCTATGGGTGCCAGATGAGTGCAACTGTGTGTGTGTGTCTCTGTGTGTGTGTGTGTGTGTGTGTGTGTGTGTGTGTGTGTGTGTGTGTGTGTGTGTGTGTGTGTGTGTGTGTGAGTTTGTATCTCTTATTTTATGCTACGCTGAGCTCCCACACGCCGCCGCCGCAACCCCCCTCAGCACCTCGGTCACCGCCGGCACCATGGACGGACTCAAATCCCAATCCCAGCAACAACAACAACAACAACAACAACTTTTGGACTGGAACTTTGCAACTGTTGCATTTGTTGTCGGATTGCCTGTTTACTTTTCTTTTATTTAATACACTTTTCCCATAAAACGAGTCCATCGACTTGTTTGCCCCGGAACCCCCTCTGAGATTTCCAAACTTTTTCAGCTTCCTTGAGACTAACTTTAGCTGACAATCTTGGCTATATCCAGTTTATTTCTTTTTTGAGTCCCTGAGAAAACCCCTGTGAGGTTTCTAGTCTCAAAGGTTCATCAGGTTTCTTGAGATTCTTGGTTCCTTTTTATTATGGGATTTTTTTTTAGTTCCTTTGAGATTCCTGCTGAGATTCCAAGAGGTTCCCAGACTTCTGGCGATTCTTGATCTTTGAATATTTTGAAGATCTTTAGAGGACCCGAAGAGGGGCTTCCTCTCCGAGATTTCCGGTCTAAGATATCCCAAATTCCCTGTGTGTATTGGGGATAAATTTTTTAGAGCAAAAAGAGGAAAGCCTCTGAGACTTCCCACCCTAAGTTTCCGAGACTCTCAGAAGAAATTCCTTGCTTGGGATAATCCTGAGACCCTAGGCTATTTAGGATAAATGAAATTGTCTGGAGTTCCCCTGCTCTGGGACTTTCTAGATTTCAGATCTGTTCAGATTTTCCCAGAACTAGCAGAAGCTTAAAGTCTTTCCGGAATTTTCGATTCGATTTGGATAAAGATCAAGGGATATAGTAAGCTGCTCGAGAAGCTTTAAAGCTTTCACTAACCTTGGCATTTTCTATTCTATATTTCTAGCCCTTATTCTGTCTATCTCTCTCTCTCTCTCTCTCTTTGTGTCTTGGTCTTTTCTTTTGAAAAAGAGTATAGAAATTTCGGTGTGGCACCTTTGTGGCAGTTGCCGTGTTGCTTTGGCCGTTTGTGCAACAAGGCAAACTTTATATCGCATTTGAAATGCGTTTTCATTTTGGTTTCTTGCCACTGCCTTTATAGTTGTTGTTGTTGTTGTTGTTGTTGTGTTTCGGGGGGTTTTCAATTGGCGTTTTTTCGAAATCCAAAACATTAACGGAAAGCCAGTTGAGGTAATTGGACGCGTGTCGGAAGAGCCACCCAAAAAAATACTAAAAAAAAAAAAAAATACTAAAAAGTTCACACTCCGAAGAGGATCAAAAATGTCTTCTTCTTCTTCTTTTTTTTCTGACCAAGAAAACAAAAAGTGCTCGCTTGTGTCGGTGTGCGTGTGTCTGTGTCTGTCTCTGTGTGTGTGTGTGTGAAGTAATTTTAAATACTGTGAAAACAAGAAAAAAGAAAACTATTTTTTTTTTATTGAAAAAGTTTTACAATTTTTTTTTTTTTTTTGGTATATTTTTTTTAAGTGCTCAGAAAATACAAAAAAAAAAAAAAGTGAAAACCAAAATGCCTGCGAGGGTGGGCAAAAAATATTTGGCCACTTTTCTGTTGCCTTTGTTGTTGTTGGCAGTTTTTGTTGCCTTTGTTTTATTTATAACAAATTCATTTATGTCCGATTTCCATTTGCTGGCTAACCCGACAATAACAACAACAACAGCAACAACAACGGCAAATAAAAGCGACCAGGCCAAAAATGTTTTGCGGTCTTTGCCATTTGCGGCTTTTGTCAAATCAACCTCGGCCAAAACTCACCCATCCCCACACTCCCCCCTCCCCCTCTCTTACTTCCCTCTCTCTCTCTATCTCAGCAGCTGGTATTGGCCATTTGGCTGCAATAATAATGCACAGTTATTTGTTATTTGCCGCTTCCATTTCTTTGCAATTTCCAAAACGCTCATCGATTGTTCAATCGCTCGAATGAAAGTCACCGTTGCTCTTGTTATTGTTGTTGTTGTTATTATTGTTGTAGCTGCTGTCATCACTGCCAACAAGTTTCTAAAGATATGACCAGCCAACAACAACAACAACAACAACTTGTACAACAACATACCAACAAGCCAAGTGAGCCCGGGCAGGCCAAGCCAGGCCAATTCAAATGGCCACCAAGGCCTCCCCAGGCAATTAGCCTTGAAATTGTCTATGGTTTTTCTTTGATTTCTTCTTTTTCTTCTTACCCTCCTCCATCTCCATCTTCTTCTTCTTCTTCACTGAAATTGTTCACATCGCCATCATTGTTGTGGCAAGTCTGAACGTTTTTAGAAAACGTCAACAAAACTAAAAAGAAAAAATACAAAAAAAAAAAAATTAAAGGCCAAATTTGGGCGGGTCTCGGTCAACCGATGTTTTCTTCAGCAATTTTGGACCTGATCGAGCGGGAATTATCTCATTATAAGGAAATCTTTGACTGAAGATGCTCCAATGGAAAAACAAGGCAATTAACAAAATTATGATCTCACTTTCATTACAAACGGAAACATAAACGAGATTTCTTTTTTTGTTTAACTTTTTTTTTTTTGAAATTATTTTGGAACTTGAAATTATTTACTGAAGCCTCTTGAAATTCATCAAACTATTCCGAGACTCTCAAAGACTGCCAAAGCAGAAGGGAAACAGTTGGAGTTCTTTGAATCTGTGGGATCCTGAGAAGAAAGCTCTGTTCTCTCTCTCAAAGAAATTCCAAAAAGTGGTTGATGCTGAGACTGGGATTTTAATCTTCGGATCTTGAAATAAATGGAGCCCTTTTTTGGGCTCGGTTCTTCCGATATCAAAACACATTCCAAAAGGCTCCCAGGCTACTTTTTTTCGTTGGCAAAATAAATTTTGTTGCGAGTCTTGGAACCACTTCTTCAGATCTTCAAAGGCATTTCAAAAAGTCTTGAAATAAATTCCATAAAGTTGAGAAATTGTCTTTCGCATTTATGAAACAACATTTTTTTGGCTATGCCGAGACTTGGATTTGCTTGGAGAGTTCCAAGATTTGGGGTCCCTTCTGTCAATCTTGAAAGAAATTAAGGATCCCAAGATTTGGGTTGCATTCTTCAGATACCAAAAGAAATTCCAAAGAGTAAAAGCTCTCGATGTTAGCTTTAGGTCCTTCAATATCGAGGACAGTTCGAAAAAGCTGAGAATCTCACGATAGGAACTTCCTTTGAAAGAAATTCCAAAGAGTTAAGGAATTAAGTTCCAAATCGATCGTGGAACCTATTCTTGGGCTCCTGAGATTCAGGCTTCTTTTCTTCAAAAGTTTCCAATTAGAAATCCCAAAAAGATAAAGATACCGAGAAAAATATTTATCCAAATATTTCCCAATGATGGCTGAACTCTTCGGACAGAGAAGATCAGCGATTGCAGAGAGAAACCATTATTCTTTTGTTTTATCTTCTTCTTCTTATTCATGGCAATCTTTCAGGGTTGAGTTCCGAGAGAGATCAATCACTTTTGGGTTTCCTGGTTTCCGTTTCTCCTCCTCTTTGTTTTCTATTACCAAACTTATCTCATTGCCTCAGTGGGGAGAAGGAGTGGGGGCACTCTTAATTAGTTACCACTGTGCCGGCGGTGTGGCATCGCTTGGCTGAGCAAAACAGATTCGACCACGCATGCCAAACTGTCGATTGGTAAAACAAGCCAACAAGTCAGCCCACAAAGCCACTTAAACTGGACGCTTATCGTCCATCGCCAGCTTGGAGTCGAGTGGAGTGAAGTGGAGTGGCAGAGAGTCTCGATGAAGGGAAGGCAACCGGAACCACGAAAGAGCAAAGAGAAAATATATATTTTTCGACAGAGGCCGTAAAGCAAAAGTGCCAGCGGATCGTGTAGGTGTTGACAAGTAGATCACGAACTTGGCTTCTGCCTCTTGACTCTCCATCCAAGCCAAGCCAAGCCAATCCAAGCCAAGTGAAGCTACTTGGAATGCAGCCAGGCACTCGATCAGTCATGATGATGAACTTACTCATCAGATGGCGGGGCCAAGCACTGGAGTTGGCATTCGATCGAATTTGGCATTCTAAACGTGTTCATCATAAAACCAAACAACAACAACAACAACAACAGCCAAGAAAATAAAATCACAGAAATTACCGAATAGTCATCAGGTGTCAGGTCGGTCGCCGATCCGATTCGCTCTGCTCCGGGCCGGTCCCAAAAATCTAGTCCAACTAGTTAGTTAGCAAGTCTTTCTGGCCTTGAGCAAAAAAAAAAAAAAACAACAACAACAAAAAAAACAAACACTTTTGTCATTACCGCATCATCTCCGGGCAGAGACCGGAATCGGCTTAAGAAAGAAAGAAAAAAAAATCTAAAATCAAAATTAGAATAAAAAAAATATTAAAAATAAAAGCGCTAAATATGTGAATATGTGAATTCATCAAAAATCTTTTCACTTTGCTTTGGTCATTTTGAAACGAGAATATTTCAAATGTTTCCACGCCTTCCAAATAGATCCGTCTAGATCTCAAAAGTTATTAGAGCTAGAATAACAAAACTTGCCACAATGACTCACTAGCCTTGTACGTTTGCAGGACTGTTTAATTTTTCCTCCCCTCCCCATTCCTTCCAATACCTAAGAATTTCAAGGTCTTGTAATTTCCACAGTTTCAAAACTAAGCCTAAAGTTTATTCCAACAAAATATTGGCAAGTAAAAAATCTTTCGATTAATACCAAATATGACCCAAATCGTCCCATTATTACAGAAGATATGTGCAACTGAAGATTCAAGAGGCGTGATTGCCTTTCACCTTTCCCAAGCAGACTTGCATTTCTGTGAACAATCCGCTAGATGGCGTACTCAATTCATTTGCTGTTTGCTCTGTTTTTGTTTCGAAAAAAGTATTCAATTTTCGTCACTCCTCACAATTTTTTTCTGGCTGACGTATTTTTAATGGTTTTTGATGGTTCCCAAAAAATTCCGAATGAAATTAATATGCTTTTTCCATGTTTGAGGAGCAACAAACATTTTAATGAAGTTGTCGCTGTCATCAGGAAAACGAAATCAAATCACAGTTAGGAAAGCAAATAACAAAAAAAGAAACTATTAATAAATAAAATCAAATTGCCAGTTTCATTTAATTTTTGCTTCAGAGAAATAAAAGCGGAAGCTTATCCAAAAAAAAAAATACAAATATTTATGTAAATAGCAAAGAGCTTGTGTCCGCATGTGTGTGAGTGTGTTTGCCTGGGTTTCAAGCTATTCGAGTTCCCCCTAAAGGCTTTTAGGTTGTCTCTCTTCTTCTTCTTCTTCGTTGTGGTTTTTGCATTTGGAATTGGTGGCTCAGCTCAGTCAGTGGATCACCCGGTTGGCTGGTGAGGTGATCAATAATCATCAGCAAGTGGGGACAGAGTCGCCAGCCAATTCAGCTCTGCTGCTGTGCAATTTAATGTCAAAGTGTGAAACGAAAATGAACAAGAAGAAGAAGAAGAAAAAAGAAACGGACAAAAGCCTGAAAAAGTGAAAAAATGTTGTTCACCTTTTACAGTTTTGTTGAGGCGGCAGCAGCAGCAGCATCGGCAGCGCCGGCGTCAGCTGACTCGACTGCAACGCACTCACACACACACACATGGAGTCAGAGCTGAGCTGATCTCAGTTGTTGTTGTTGTTGTTGTGTGCATGCAAATGCCAAATGGTGGCTGGTCTGCTTCAGGTTTTCGTTCCCTTTTTCAGTCCCCCCGCACTCACACACACACACACACACACACATACACGGACGTCCCGTCACTCAAAGAAAAAAAAATAAATATTTTTTCTTCTTCTTCTTCTTTCTGTTTCTGTTTTTATTTCGAATCGTTTTAATGCCATTTTATGTAACTTTGAAGCTGCGCTGTCACCGTTGACTGCGCCGGCAGCGTCAGCATCAGCGGAGCTTTCTGTTTTTTTCTCGCTGCTGCAGTAAAAATTAAACAAATTTTGTAATATAAAATAAAAAGCATATCAAATATATAAGAAAAAAATCAAAAAAAAAAAAAAAAAACAAAGTGGGTCAAAATCTAAAAAAAGCAACAAAATCAACAACAATTTGGAGCTTTTAAAAAATTGAAAATTCCACTCAATAATTAAATAAAATCTTTTTTATTTTTATTGATTTTGGTTTTTGGTATTGCACATTTTTTTTCTTTTAACATAATTTCAATGTTAATTGTTAATTTAAAAACAAAACTTTTTATTGAACTTGACAGCACAGGAGGGCAAGGCGGGACCGGGTCCAACGCGGAGGTGTGAATGAAAAAAAAAAAGTGTTAAAAATTAAAATATTGAAAATAATCAGCTTTGCATATAATTCAAAGGTTTTTTTTTTAATAGTTTTTGTTTTTGTTTTTTATAGGGTTTTACCAAATTGATTTAGTATTGTTGTTGTTGTTGTTGTTGTTGTTGTGTTAATGTATACTATTCATTAATGCCGGATTAATCGGCTGGTGTCATAATACTTAACCCTCTTTTAAATGTCTGAATTAATCTCTCTTTGGCCGGATTATCTGCAATTGAATTATCATGAACAAAGCTGCCTGCGCCTTTGCCAGCGAGTTGTGCAGCAAGCAGCTCTTGATCGGCAGGCTCAGTTGGGCACTTCTTCTCTCTCGCTGAGCACTGTTTTCCTTTTTTCTTTTGTTGGCGTTGGCGTTGGCGGTGGCGGCGGCGTTGCCAGAAGGGTGAGAGTTTAGTTGGTTGTGCTGATTGATTTCAATCATTTTTTTTTGCCCCTCCTCAAGTTTTGATTTGCACTGTTTTAATTAACGGTAATCCAAAACCAATTTGCAAAGCTCTTTCACCCTGAACCATTTGCCCTTTCTTTCTTTGTTTTTTGGTTTTTCTGTTTTTCAAATGGAAATTCCTTTAAATTTAGTTTAATTATTTTTTTTTTTTTTTTTTGCCAGAAGCCAGAACAAATTATCCTCGTGATATACATATATATTTATTTTAATGGCTCTTCGGGGAATCGGTGAAATGAGTCAAGTCTTTGGCCTGTTTAATTTGGTATTTCCAGAAAAACGCTTAACGAGAATAAACTTTTATGTCCCCGAACTCTGCTGCTGACAATTGCCCCGAACAGGAAGTCAGCTGTCATATCTGAAGGTCAAAATCGAAGCGTCTAGCTTGAATGCAAAAAAAAAAAAAAAAAAAAAAAAAAAATTGACATAAAACAGAATTAATCAACCGCACCAAGAAGTGAATCATTTAATTGCAGCCTACATGAAAGATATTCCGAGCCAAGTTTGAACGTGCTGATCATGTTGACAATGATGACAATGATGATGATGATGATGATGATGATCGTGATGATTGTGATTTTTGAGCTTGTGTCAACGCGTGTTCTTGAGACAACAATTCACGTCCATTGAACCTGGCTGGTCAAAATACCTGGGCCCGGCCCGGCTCGGCTCAGTTGGCCTGTAAAACAAAAACACAGAACATTTTCAACTCGAAGAAATGTTTATTTTTATATAAATAAAAAAAAAAGAACTACCAAAAAGAAATTAAAAAACCCAAGCTCAGAGGGGGCTGCGGGGGGGGGGGGGGCAGGTGAAGTTAAAAGTCGCAGGCAGCCACACAGGCGTGGCTACGTGTTTCGAATTGCTCTGGCAACTTCTTGAGTACCCAACCCGCCATCGCCCCCGCCCCCGTCCCCCTCTCCCGTTCACCATCGCCTTCGCAGCAACTCCTTCTCGCGCTGACTTGTTGATTCGGTTAACTGTGCTTTGTGCATGTGTGTCTGTGTGCCTGTGTGCGTGAGTGCTTAAGTTTTTTTCGTTGTAGTTGGGGTATTTCCTGATTGCTCTGCTCTTCGGCAATTGGCGGCATTGCCATCAGCAGCAGCGACATCATTGCCAGCGTAGCCAAATAACTTCACAACTCTTGCATAATAATTGACAGTTATAAATTTAACTTTACTCGCCTGAGACGCCTGCGACGGCGGAGACGACTGAGAGTTCGACGCCAGCGCCTGAAACTGAGCCCCGTCTGCCAATCAATTGACCAACACTATTAAATTGCTTATTCTTCTTCTTCTTCTTCTTCTTCTTATTCATCTGCTTTTACTTTACCGTAGTTTTTGCCGTTGTTGTTGCCGTTGTTGTTGCTGTTGTCTTCATTGTCCCCTCGATAACAATTCTTTTGGTTGGGCTTTGTTCCATGGCTGCTTTTGCTCTTGTTGCTTTTGTTGTTGTTGTTGTTGTTGTTGGTTTATTGTTAATCTTGTTGGTATTGCAGGCTGGGGCAGGCCCGGCCTGGGTTGGCCTGGTCTGTGGTCTGGTGTGCTGCTGTGCTGCTGTGCTGGTGCGTCATGTTTCTGGCCAGTTGGTTGGCCTCTTGAGCTTTGTTTGTCCAGTTATCGCACACTTCAATTCAATTCACTTTATTTTTATTTTTGGTCTCACTTGTTTTTGTTTTTATTTTCTTTGCTTTTTTTTTTTTGCTCGCCTTTCATGTGTCACTGTCACTCTGGCAAGCCGAGATCAGCCAACGCCAACGGCAACAGCAAAGGCAAAGGCAAAAGCTCTCCTCTGCTCTCTTCTCTCCTCTCCCTCTCCTCACCCTCTCCTCGCCCTCTCCCACTCTTTCACTCGCTTCAAAAAGCTTATCCCTACGCAGCAAAGTTCACGTAACTTTTTGAGGGCGTCAGAGTCGGCGTTGGCAGAGTTGGCATCGGTGGCGGTGGCGGCGGCGGCGGTGGTGGTGGCAGCGATTGGCGTTGGTGTTGCTGGCAACTCCAAAATAGCGTCTTTTGGAGTGGCTCTTTGGGGCCGCCATCGGCAACGCCAACGTTTGCCGCGCATTAACATTCCAAGTTGGCCACTCCTGTTTATTTTTTTATTTGGCTACATGAATTTTTTTTCTCCCTCTTCTCTTCTTTTTTTTTTTGTATTTATTTACTTTTACACACACTCACACACACACACACTCGCACACACTTTAAAAGTTAAATAACACTTGGTGGTTCATTTTTTTCTTCTTCTTTTTTTTGTTTTTAACAACTTTTTTTTGTTTTTGTTTTTGTTCCTTTTAAATTGTTTACCACGAAAATTTTCGGGTCTGACTTGCATATGAAATTTTTTGTTTGAGATTTAAATTTTTATTGACTGCATTTTGTTTGTGTTGTTTAAGAATTTCGTGAACTTTAATGCACTTTTTGGACTTCCCAGGGACACAAATAAGACAAAAGACAAAAAAAAAAAAAAAAACTGCAACCAAAAAAAAAAAAAAAAAAAAAAAATCATCGAAGCTGCGGGTAAAGCTGGGGCCGGGTAACTTGATCAACAATGCTGACCTCGACATAAACTGGAACTGGAGTCATTTGCTCACACACACACACACACACACACACACACACACGCATACATACGCAGAGTCCATTACGATCACTTGAAATTTAATCAGCCAGACACGCCAAGGCCAAAAAATACAAAAAACTTACAAGTTAAGAAAAAAAAGAGAGAGAGAAAAAACCAAATTGAACACTCACCCGGACAATTGGGAAAATTATAAAGGGGATCTTGAGTTAACCCATTTTTGACCCCCCCCCCCCGCCCCCGTTCCCAGCCCCATTCAAATGATGTAATAAAAGAGAAAACAAAGAGCTGCTTCTACCAACTTAATGACTTGGCTAAATAGTTGGTCAAAACAAAAGCCAACAATAAAATTTCAACAATTTCAAATTTGATTGAAATCGTTTTCGATTATTCCTTGAAAATCTTCTGGTTATTCAGTCAGTCGAACTTCCCCCACCACCCCAAAAAAAAAAGTCTTATCTAATTTAATTGGCATTTCCGTTTTGGCATTTTGCAAAATTATGGCCAAAATATTAACATGATTTATTTTGGCTATCAAAACAGTTGAACAGTGTTAATTAAGCACAAAACCATCGATTGATCAATCGATTTTCAAAGCTCAACAAGTTTGTGTGTGTGTCCGTGTGTGTGTGTGTATGTGTGAACCATTTACCAATGCTATTGACATCGATAAATTCATTTCTTTTTGGCAGGCCAAATTGCATTACTCCGAGTGCTCAACACACACACACACACACACACACACACACACACTAACACACAGACACACGCACACACCCATAAATCAAAGCCAGGCAAATCAACGAGAAAAACGGCAATAAAATTGCATAAATAGGCAAATGAACAACGGTTAATCAATAAACTAAAAGATTGGATAATAATATTAACAATAAACAAAACAAAAAAGACAAAAAAGACAACACAGAAAAAGTGGTGCGAGATTGCGCGATTGGTCCACAAAACAGCTAAAGCAGAAGAAGAAGAAGAAATAAAACGAAAGAAAAAACTATTCAGCCGAAGCGACGCCTCATCAAGCGGCAGCGTCGACTGCGCTGGCTGCGCTGCCTGAGCTCTGTTGAATAGTTTGGCATAATTTACATGATGTCGCTGCTAATGAAGATGAAGCCGTTGATAATAATCACAATCTGGTTGCCTATCGACGTCAGCCGGATTCACCGAAAACCTAAAAAAAAAAGAAGCCAACTCATGTATTTGCCATCTCACTTGCTCTCTGTTGGGCGACGCCCAGTTAATTGCAACCAAAAAAAAAAAAACAAGCCAAGATATATTTAATAATAATAAATGATCTTAAAATGCGACTAAAGCAAACGGCCTTGAGGCGCCAGCAAAGCCAGCAACGCCAGCATTGCCAGCATCGTCAGCAGCGCCAGCATTGCCAGCAAATGCAACCAGTTTGGTTTTCTGCTTATGAAATTTAGTACCTCTCTCTCTTTGTCTGTCTGTCTCTGTCTCTGTCTGGCCTCCTGGTCTTACAGATTTTACAGATTTACTTTATGTCAATGCCTAGTGAATGGCACTTGGGGTTTAACCCATCAAAATCAAATTGGTGCGAAATTGCTGAACTTCCTAGTTAAACCAGCTCTCTCTCTCGCTCGCTTGGTTGCTCTCTCTCTCATTTGATTTTTTCTATTTTTTTTGCCATTGAAAAAAGATTTTGTGTAATGTAGAAAAAATAAAAAAGAAGGTGCCCATAAATTAGATATGTAAAGCGGACAGAGAGTACAGAGTACAGCAGGTGTGAATGATTTAGTGCCGACTCCTTAGCCACCAACAGCAGCAGCAGCAGCAGCAGTGCTCTCGCTCTCTCCCTCTCTTTCTCTCGCTGTCTCGCCGTTGCTTGCTCTTTGTCTGATTCGTGCTAGTGGCTGCTGTTGCGCCTGCGCACCCGCTCGCCGTGGCCGATGATCGTGGCTCTCTTTGTTTTCGTGATTGCTCTGGTTAATGGCATGACGCCGGCAGTGGCAGCAACAGTGGCAGCGGCAGTGGCAGTGGCAGCGGCGTCGGCATTTGGTTTTTTAGTTTTGTAGTTTTGGTTTTGGTTTTCGATGGCTTCGGCGTTCATCATTTTGCCATTTCACGTTCAGCTGGCAGCGAAATCGAAAGTGACTGCTCTGAGCTGTGCGCCCAAGCAAAAGTAACTGTGATTAGTACAAACTTTGTGCAAGTGTCTCTCTATATATCTGTGTCTATGTGTGTGTGTGTGTGTGTGAGGATAGCCTAAGAATAATCACGGCCTTTTTTTTTTCTCTAAAAAATTTGGATTGCTTTTTTTTTGGTATTTTTTTTTTTTTTTTTTTGCTTAAGAAGAAGTGAACTCACACAAATACTCTTTGGCTGTGTGGGTGTGCAGCTGGCGTGTCTGTGTGTGTGTGTGTGCGAGCGGCCGTATAAAATATCCGAGCTGGCTCCAAATCAAATTTAAACTCAAACATGTTGGCCAAGTGCAAAGTGCAACACCAAAAATTCAAATATTTATAAACAGTTTAATTTAATCATTTGTTTCCTCTCTTTTATTTAATTTTTTTTTTTTATTTTTGATAAATGTAAAAAATAATTTTTATTTTTTTTTGTTTTTTTTTTTGGTTTTTGCCAGGACTGTCAAATTTTTTTTTTGTCACATTTAATTTAATTGTGGTTAAAAGTGTTGGCTTGTTGACACACACACACACACACAGTTGCCTGGAAACTGCAAAAATTTCTATCACACACACACACACACACACACACATGCCTGATGAATTGTAATTGATTTGTGCGCCAAAGTGTCGAAAAGTGAAAAGTGAAAGTGCAAAAAAAACAAATTTAAGCAAATTGAAAAAAATTTAAAAAAAAAAACAAATGAAAATTTTGCAAGCCACAAAAATGCCGAAAAAAAATAATAAATAATTCGAGTGTTTGATTTTTTTTTTATTAATTTTTTTTCTCCTTTATTTACAGTTACAATTGAAATAAAATATTAAAAATCAAAACAAAAAACCACTACAACAACAACAATAAAATAAATTAATTTGTCCAAAAAAAAAAAAAAATCTTTTTCAATTAAATCAAAAATAATAAAGGCAAAAAAAAAGAAAGAGAAAAAACAGAACATAAAAAAATAACTGTAACTAAAAAGGGCTTAACAACAAGCTATTCAACAACAACAACAACAACAACAAAACAAAAGGAAGAAAAAAAAAATACAACAAATTATGCTGCTGAAAATGTAAGTAAAACTTTAACAAAACTAAAAAAAAAATAATAATAAAAAATATAAAAAAGAAGAAGAAGAGGGGGGGGGGAAGTAGGAACAAATAAATCAATGAGTTTTTCATATTTCATTTTGTTGTAATTGTTGTGATTTTGTTTTGTTTTGTTTTTTTTTTCGCTCGGACAAAAGAAGAAAAGTTTTTGTATTTGAAAGTTTTTTATATTTTTTTACGAGTTAATAAAAAGCTGAAAGCAGCATGAAACTTTTTCCCACAGAAGCCGAAGAAGAGGAACATGGAACCGTTAACAAATTAAAACAAGAGCAATTAAAAGTATAATATGTGTGTGTGTGTGTGTAGAGAGCCCCTCACCCCCACCCCTCCTCCGGCCACCCACAACCTGCACGACAAGCCAGCAACCACAAAAGAGCCTGTGTGTATGTGTGTGTGTGTGTGTGTGCTTAGAGTATCAAAAACAAAACTGCTAACCACAAAAGCCTCAGAAAAGTTCTCACCTTGACCACGTTGCGTATACGCAATGTTGCCAAATTAGTCAGCCCTCTCGCTCATTCACTCTCTCTCTCTCTCTCTCTGTCTGGCAGTGTGCTTGTGCAATTGAGTCAGCTTCTAATTCAGCCAAGTTGCCAATTAACCTGCCTGGAATTCCATTTGCTTTATTTTACCTTTTCAACTCTTCCTCTTCTTCTTCTTCTTCTTTTTTTGTTGTTGAAGACGAGAAGAAATTCAAAGATGCTTGCAGCTGGCAAGTGAAGAGTTTTTAAGCTTTTTGTTTAAGTTCTTTGTCCCACCGAAGACAAAAGAAATAAAGCCAGGCAAATCAGTTCATCATCAACTTTTATTGCCGTTCAACGGATGGACGGCTGAGGGGGTGGTGGACGAATGGACTCCTTTAGCTTCTGTCAATCATGGCCAAGTCAGTGCAGGCATGAAATGTTTGACTTGGCTCACTTAACCTGCCCAAGCCAAACAAATATAAAAAAGTAGTTGGTTTGTTTGTTTGTTTGTTTCATTTTTCTTCTTCTTCTTGTTCATTTTTTGTTTGCCTAAAAAGTTCGGACGAGAGTTTTTTAGGTGCTTCTTTCTTGTGTTTTTTTTTTGTTTTTTTGCAAGCTTAACATGTTTTGATAAGCCAGCAAAATCTGTTTACTTCTTCTTCCTTCTCCCCCCACCCCTTTTGCTAGCTTTTTGGACAGGACAAAAATTGCAAAATTGAATTTTTTTTGTTTCTCTTCAGCTTGTTCAGCTTCTTCTTCTTCTTCTTCTTGTTGCTTTTCATAGCCGAACTGGTAAAAAGTTAAAACAACCAAATAAATAAAACTTGAATTATACTTGGCCAGTTGAACGTGTTCAAGAGGATTATTATTTGTTAACTCTTAACAAAAATGAAGGAAAAAATAACAAAAAATTATCTACAAGTTTTTTGGGTACAAAATTTTGTCTGCCTGTTTATATGTGTGTGTGAGTGTGTTGTAATATTGCAAACACTCGTGACATATTTATTATTTTTATATCTCCTCTTTCCCAGCTGTGTGTGTGTATGTGTGTGTGTGTGTGTTTTTTCGCCGAGAAAATCCTCTGCATTTGACATGCTTCTCTATTTTATATAAATAAATATTTTCGCTTTTTTTTTTTTTTTTTGGTTTGGTTTGGTATTTTCTTTTTACACCTGCAAAATAATAAATGCCGTTTTTATACACTTTCATTTGTATGAATTGAAATGAATTGCTTGCAATTTTAATCTTTTGTTTGAGCTGCAAAATTAAAAACAAAGAGAAACTGAATGCAAATTTAAGACAACCCAGAATACTCTCTGCATCTAAAAGTCCAAAGCTTATGGAGTTTATTTGGGACAAAAACCTAATCTGTCCCAGAGCTGGTGTAGAGTGTAGGTTTGATCAAAGCTTGACTAAGGTTTGACCAAGGATTGACTAAGGCTTGACTAAGGCTTGACTAGGGCTTGACTAAGGTTTGATCAAGGCTTGACTAAGGCTTGACTAAGGTTTGATCAAGGCTTGACCAAAGCTTGACTAAAGCTTGACTAAGGCTTGACTAAGGTTCGACCAAAGCTTGACTGAGGCTTGACTAAGGCTTGCAGGTCTTGGAAATTGCTTTAGTTTATCTTAATCAATAAAATTTTTGTCCTCTTTAGTATTAAGAAAATATTGCTGATAGAAATTTCTTTCATTTAAGACCAAAAATGACCCAAATCGGGTTAAAATTGAGGGAGATATTCACTGGAAATGTTTTCAGTTCGGAGTTGCCCATTTCAGCCAGTAGGTGGCGTGCTCTTTAGGAAAAGGAAAGAACTGCCTTTTAGTGGATGGCTGAGTAGAGTCTTTGGAGTAAAGGGCATAACCAAATCGACTTAAGGTTTCCTCCAAAAAATTTGTAGTTTTTTTTTTTTGGAATCCTTAAAAATTTCTCAGCTTTAAAAAGAATGCAAAAATTCAGATTCTTGGTAAAATGAATGGAATTTTGAGAAAAGAATTTTATCAAAGTTTTCAAAAACAAAAATATTTTTTGGAAAATTGAATTTGTTTTGTTTGGTATTTTTTTGGTATTTTTTGAGCTCTTCTTGCTGCTCATGGGTGGCATCGATTAACCATAAATAAAATATACAAAAACCGCACCCTCACCGCCTCCCCCCCTCATCCTCTCTCGTGTCTTTAATAACAAAGTTGGTGAAAACGACTTGCAACCACAACAACAACAACACACACACACACACACACACGCAGACATAGACACAGACTGCAGATGCAGATTTCGGCCTTGGTCGACAGCAGCGGCAACAATGACGAAGCTGCTGAGTTGTTGTTGTTGTTGCTGTTGTTGTTGGCTTCATTGGCTGGCCAAGAGACGCTCGTTAAAGACCAGGCCAAGACAAGCCAGGCCAAGACAAGCCAAGCCAAGCAGACAGTCAATCACGCGGCAATTTATGCAGTCAATCAGTCAGTCACTCAGTCAGTCAGTCAGTCAGCCAATTAATATGCATATAAAATGTATTTTATATCTCTGACCGAGTCTCTCTGTATGTGTGTATGTGTGGGTGTGTGTGTGTGCTTTGCTTAGGGCGTGTCATTGAAGGCGTTTCGTAGCTTTTCTCGTAGCCTTGTCGGACTTGGAGATTCAGAGCAATTCAAATTTCAAAAAATCTTTAAAATGCAAAGGTCAACTTTATCTAACTCAAAAAAAAAAGCATATATATATATAGTGACTTTTAATCTTTAAAATCGGTTATGCTAAATGTGATTTTTATTTTATTTGAAAAGAAAAATATTAGCTCAGCATTTTTTTTTATGGTCAAAAATAGTTTTCTGCTTTGTTTTCCATTTTAAATCAATTCAAATTTTAAGCTTTTGGCACTTTTGGGTTGTTTCATTTCGTTTCTTTTTTCGAATAAAATTAACCGACAATTTTATTGCCCAATCAAAGGAATTTGATTAAAAAAAATATACCATTTTTTAATTATAAAAAAAAAAATAATTTTTTATAAATGTTAAAATTATTCAAATATTGACAAAATTAATATTTCAAAGGTTGACAAATTTTGGGTTATTTTAATTAAAATAAAAAAAAAACATTTTTTAATTTAGTGAAAAATTCAAGATTTTTTAGAACCTTCAATAAAATTTTTGAAAACTTTTTATTGATTCCGAAATTTTAGGGTAATTTTTTCTAAGCCAATTTTGGGTTAGTTTTTTCTCTTTCATTTGAAATAAAATATTAAAAAAAAAAATTATAAAAATAAAAAATATTTAGTGAATAGTCCAAGATTTTTTTAGAACCTTAAAAGAAATTAAAAAAAAAAATGTTTTGGTAATTTCTCAATTGATTCGGAAATTTTTTATAAGTCAAAAATTGTTGGTTATTTATTTTTTTGTCTTTCATTTTTATTAAAATATTCAAAATAAAATTAAGAAAAAAACATTTTTTTTAGAGCCTTAAAAGAAATTCAAAAAAATTCCTTAATTTTTTTTCAAATGGTTCTGCAGTTTTAGGAAAATTTTTTAATATATCAAAATTATATTCAATATTTTTAAATTCGCAAAAAAATTCTTAAAAACCTTTGGTAAACTCAATTTATTAATTCAGTTTTTTTTTGTAGGTTTTCCAAAAATTTTTGGCTTTTATTTTTAATACTAAATTTATTTTGGTTTTTGTGAAAATAAAAAATCGGAAATATTTTCAAGAAATCAGTGAAAAAATTCGCGGCTTTTCTTCCTCTTTTTATTCTGCTTCTTTTTTTATATTTTAAATTTATTTTAATTAAAAATCCGTAAAAATAATTTCAAGAACTCTGTGGTAGTCTTTGAGGTTTTCTTGGCTGCTCTTGTTCTCTTCTTCTTCTTCTTCTTTGTTCTGCTTCTTTCCTCTGTCAGAACTTTATTTCTTTTAATTTAAAGAAAACCTTTTTGGTGACTTTTTGTTGCTGTTGTTGTGGTTTTATTTTCCGAAAAGAAGTCAAAAACCTTAAGCCAAGATCGTCGTCGTCGTTGTTGTTGTTGTTGCTTTTGCTGTTTTGCGTTTCGTCTGTTGTTTGTCTCTTTGCCGCTTCACTGCATTTTGATGGCGTCAATGGCCGCTGTCACTCGCACACATACACACACACACTCACACAAACACACACACTCACACAATTGCACCTTTGAATGAATGGCTAAAACATCTTTAAATTGGCAAAGCCAAAACGCATTTAAGTTTTGAAATTTCGTGAGTGTGTGTCTTTCCATTTTTGTTATTGTTGTGTTTGCCATTGTTGTTGTTGTTGTTGTTGTTGTAAATTTAACAAATTAATTGGCAAATTATAATACAAATTGTATACGCCACACCTGCTAATAAGATGTACAGTCTCCGTCTCGATTGCAACGCCTCGTCAGCCCTGTCAGCCCTGCCCACCTTGAGTCGTTTTGGATTTCGGCAGCTGTGATGCCTTCCATTTTGAGGTTGTCAGTTTCCATACTATTCCAAAATCTCTTCATAATGGACATTGCATAAAATGCCAAAGCCAACAACAAAAGCTGAAGGCAACAACAACAACAACAACAACAGCAACAATAGCAACAATGGAAACAATGCAAAATGCGCGCCGGCGCAAATTCAAACTCTGATGAAGACAACCACGACAATGACGGCAACTACGTCACTCACTCATTCACACACACACACACACATACACACGAACACATGTATATGCACCGCTAGTTGCTCAGTTCAGTGTGCGCTTCTCCTTTTCGGTTTTGGTTTCATTTCATTCGCCTGTCTCAGCTAACCGCAAAGCCTTCAGCTCCAGCTCCAGCTTCAGCTTCAGTCTGTCTGTCATTCATTCACTTACATTCATTTGTGAACTGTGACTGACTGTGACTGTGACTGACACTGTTGCACCGTGGTATCAAATTAGATCATTTCATTAGTTGGCACTCTCTCTCTCTCTCTGGGCGGTAATTATACCCAAGCCGACGGGGTGGCGGGTCTGCGGCTTTCCTTGATTAACACAATTTAACCAAAATGGACAAGTTAATTTCCCACTTTGAGCACCCCTGAATTTACCGTTAAATCTATGCATTTTGGTATGGATAATTTTGATTTTAGGTAACGGTATTTGTGTCATACGAAAATGTAGGCAAAAGCTAAAATAAAATTTTAATTCTAATAAAGACGAGTTGTTGGTTTTTAAAGAGCCTCGGAATTTTGAGGAAACTTAATATTTTCATTCTTGGCTTCAAGTTATTTCGAGACTTAGAGAAAAGCTTAAAATTGATTGATTTTTAATAAAAAAAATACTAAGATGAACAGAAAAACCTGGGCCAAAAAAATCTTAGAAAATTTTATGATTTAAAAAGTTTTTTGGAATAATTTTTATTTAAAAATTGTTAAATAAAAAAAATTAACAATTTTTAAGACTTTTAAATTCAAAACCAGGGCCAGAAAAAATCTTAAACATTTTTTTGGAATTATTTTTTATTTCAAAAATTTTATAAAAAAGTTCAAAAAAAAAGAAGGAATTTTCAAGAATTTTATTTCTCAAATCTGTAGATCTGCGGAAATCCAGAGCCCCATTCTTATATACATAAATATATATAGAAAACAGTATAAGCCTGGAGAGTTTTTTTTATTAAAATTTTTTTTTTTTTTAATTTTTTGGTAGCACAATTTTTTTTTTTTTTTGAAAATATGAAAAAAAAAAAATTATTATTATTTTTACTCAAATTACAAATAAGTTGTGAGCCACTGTTTGGTCTAAAATTGTGTATATACCATGATCTTTCTTTGGTCCTTCAAGGATCAATAAACTATTAAATTCTGTGCACATAAATTGCCCATTGAAATGGAAAATGGCAATTAAAAATTTCCTTTTTACCATTTGCGCCATTCATTTTGAAAGAAAATATTATTTATTTCTTTTCCATGTTGTTCAATGCTTTTTATATTTTTGCTTTTTGTTTTTGGTTTTTGTTATTGTTGAGCTTTGTAGTGTTTGTCTATGTATTAAATGCCAAGTCATTTTGCATAACTTTTATATTTATATAAATATTTATTTATGCGCTGGCTAAATTGGAAAAGTTATGTTTGTTTGTTTGCTTATACGCATTCATAATTCTTATTGCATCTGGGGACACTGTGCCCACGTCCAGCAGCGCCGACAACAACAACAACAACAGTAGCAGCAACTACGATAATAGCAGCAATAAAGCAGTAATAGCAACAGTAACAAAAACAAAAACAACTAACTCTGTATTATCGCTGCACATTTGCCTAGGCAGAATTACTTGTGTGTGAGTGTGTGTGTGCCGTAACTACAAATGTGCGTGTGTGTGTGTGTGTGTGTGCTTGGGTTTGCCTGGGATTGTGTCCGTTATGTGCAAATTTACCCAAAACCGATCTGAGCTGGTGAAATATGCGAAACGTGTAGTGCTGTTGTTGTTGTTGTTGGTGCTTTTGTTGCTTTTCCACTTCGCATTTGTCACCTCATGCATAACCGCTTGGGCAGTTGCCATAGCAACTGAAAAGTACCGTTAGCTATCCAGCCGAGAATACATAATACAATCGTCAATCGACTCTGCCTCTGACTCTAACTCTGTGTATTTGCCGTTGTCTTGGCCTCTCTCTCTCTCTCTCTCTTTCTTTCTGTCTTTCTCTTTCATCGTCGGTCACATCAGCACGGGCGAGGGCGTGTGCAAATTTGCCTAACGGTTTTGTGCCAATGCCCTACCGATGCAATGTGGTCGCATAATTATAACTTTACTTAAACTCAAGCGACATTCTGATTGTAGTCTGTGTTATTGCTGTTGTTATTATTGTTGTTTGCTAGTTGACTCTTGCAATTCAAATAAGTTGAAGTTGTCTACCTTTAGAGGGAGAAACTTGTTCCACCGTAGAAAACAGAAAAAAAAAATGAAAATTCATAAAAACGCAAACGGCAAAAAAGAAAAAAAAAATCGTAGTACATAAATTCAAAATGTTAAAAGTTATCGTCAAGAGTGTAAAATCATATGACCAGTCTATTCCTCTCTCTTTCTCTCTTCCTCTCTGTCTGTCTCTGGCGAGCATCACCTCTGGCGGCCGGTCTGGTAGGTTTAACGGCTTAAACGGTTTTGAAATTGCATTCGGCATTCGAAATGGGTTAACACCTTTTATTCGAAGCGAACCCGAACCGGTTGGTCAATAAGATTCCTGTGGTGTCCCCTAAAAAAAAAAAAAAAACAGTCAACAACACTCACTTTTAATACCCTCTAGCTTGAGCTAGGTTGGGTATATTAGGTCTTCTGGCCAAGTGGGTAAGGCTTGACAGACTGTTGATTTGGGTTATATGTTTGGTTTGTTGGCTATGGGACTTGCTTTCTGTTAGACATGAAACCATGAAGGAATGGAAAAGCCTTCATTTAGCTAAGTTAAAATGGGAATCTCGACATTAGTAAGTCTTCAATAAAATCGGCTTGCTATAACATCTATCCAACTATAGAATTACATTCACTGATATCGTAATCAAGTTTAAGTGGAATCGGTTGACTATATCTAATGGCTATAGTTAAGTCGGCATCATATAACTTCCATAGGATTAATCTGCCAAGATCCCGAATACTCGAACCCTGTACGAAATCGTCTAAAAGTCGGTTCCTTAGTACTGTTCGGGTTCATGTACTTCTTATATGGAGTACCCGGCACTTCCCTAAAGGGTATCTCATAGTCGACCGCTTGAGTGATTCAAGCTAATTTTATAAATATTTCACTTTGGCATCGACTTAATTTCCCGGTGACGGCAAATTTAGAGCGAATGGCGGTTTGCCTTGAGTCAAATAATATTTCGCTTTCCTCGCTTGAAAAACGGAGACACACACGCAAATAGAAAAACAAAATAATATTAAAACGAAAACTAAAACAGAAATAGAAAAAATTGAAAAAAAAAAACAGAAGCTTTCGCCTCTCTCAAATGCAACAATGCGGATTCGCAAAGCCCAATGAACTATTATTATTGTTGTTGTTGTTGTTTTGTTTATTTTTTTGCACGATCGAGCGTGCGCATGCGCAATCGAAATCGCCAGACGTCAAACAACACCACCACAACCACCGCCACAACCACCGCCGCGGTAACCACTCCAATCACCTTCACCAGCAGCGCCAGCAACGATCAAAAAGCTTGGCGTATTTAATGAAATTGTGAAAGGTTTGCCATGCCACAGTTTGGCTCTCTCGATCAAATGATGCAGCACAATTATGCATGTCCAGTTTTCTATATGCTGCTCCTTCCCACTCCCCAGTCTTCAGTCTCCACTCTCCGCCTCGGGCTCAAAGTGGCACGTCAAAATCTGCAAAACAGCACAAAGGCCAATTATGATTGGTCATTAATTGCCAAAACGTTATCTCAGTTTTGACGGGTGCACACGTTTTGGGTAAGATTGAAGCGGCGATGAGTTTGGCAATTCGGAATATCAGCGGATTTGGCTTTAAAATTAAAAGAGTTTTTTTTTTTAGAATTTTAACTATTTCCAAAGGGAAGAGGAAGCCCTTAAAGACCCCAATGATCTCGGAAACTTTGGAAGCTAGAGCCCTCAAATTTGGCACATAGAGAATTGATATTAGGAAGAGTAAACTTATATATCTTTATTAAATCTATCTTTTTATAAATCTATCGGAAAAGTCGAGGGTCCCGTTTTTTCTTTAGTTTTTAAGATTTTTTTTTTATATCCTCAACTCACTCTTTTCTTACTCTATATCTTTCAGTTGTTTCCTAAGCTGTTTGGCGCTTTTAGTGGCCGCTGAAGATGTGCCAGCTGCAAGTCCAAGTGAACCAGCTGGAGGTGAAAGTGCGGCGGTACAGTCACCGAGTATTCCCTTCGAAACCTCACACAAACATCCTGAGGCGGCGTTCAGCGAGAATGGTTTCCAAACAGCCCACAAGATCAGCGTGAGGGCCACAGATGCGGCCGAGTACTCAATGAATCTGCTGCCCACAAAGGAGCGACCCGAACTGAATCCAGTACTCAGCGCCCTCATCAACGAGGATGTAATGAAGAGTATCGAGGCTAAGCGAGCCATTGAAATGGAAGAGCTGGAGGCAGTGCGTCGTGAAATTGAAGAGGCTGCAGCCGCCGAGCAGGCCCTCAGGTCCGTAGTGACCGAAGCCACAATCCCCCAACCCCTAACCACAGTGCCCACGACGGCCAAGAAAATGGACGATCTCGACGATGATATCAATGTGGGTTTTGTGGATCAGACCATCAACCTGGATGCTGCCGGCAGTGAGAATAACAAAAAGTCACGCATTGAGATTAAGAAGGGACCCAATGGTCAGGACTACGAGTACGAGTATGTTTACTATTATGAAGAGGACGAAGATGCTGACAGCAAGGCCAAGCCAGCCGTAGCAGCACCTAGTGCTGCCCCGGTTCCAGCCTCTGTGGAAGTCGGCGCTGAAGCAATTCCAGAGACCCGAGGAAAGACCCGCTACACCAACATTGATCGCAGCACAGCAGCCACTCCCAGTGAGAATAGCTTGCAAAGCGGCAAGGCCAAGGGTCGTGCCTCTAGTGTCAGCGAAGATGATGGCGGCATTGAGGCTGAACGCCTGCCCACCAACACACGTTTCCCCAGCCGTGGCAAGAATATCGAGGTGCAGCCCACGCCCCCACTGGACTCTCTGGAGAACGCCGCCGAACGCAAGAAGATCAGTGTCAAGCGTCCTAGCCTTGAGCTGGTAGACAGTGAAACCTTCAACACAGACGAGAAGCAGGCTAAGGGCACCCGCAACGGGGATAATGAACTGAAATCGGCCATAACCATTGAGAAAGAACAGGCAGCGGCTGCTGCTGCCGCAGCTGCGGCCAAGCCTTCCCAGCCCACGGTAGACGATGAGACAGAGATCACGGCCCAGTTGGACGAAGATGCTGAGCAGACTACACCCTCCATGGAGAAGGCGGCCCTCGACTTGTACGCCATCCTGACCAACGAGAATCTCAACAATGAGCAGACTACCTCGGTCATTGGCGATGAGGAGGCCACAACTCTGCTACCAAATACTGCTAGCACAGACATGGAAGATGGTCTGACAACCCTACTGGATGAGCTTTCTTCATCATCTACAACTTCCACAACTACCACTACTACTACCACTACCACCACCACCACAGAGGCCCCCACAACAACCACAACGACAGCGGCTCCATCACTCTTCGGTGGTCGACGTGCTGGACTAGCCGGTCTGGCTGGACGTAACCGCTTCAAGCTGCGCGAGGGTGGACACAGTGCCAGTGCCAGCACCACCACCACTACCACCGAGGCTCCTGTTGAGCCCACCAAGACAGGCCGCAGTAAGTAGACCTGGGGAGTCCCCTAAAAACGTTGTATAATTTTTCTCTCCCCCGTAGATCGCTTCTCCCGTCCATCGATCGGTGGCCGCTCTAGATTGGGTGCCCGCACCACAGCTGCCCCAGAGGCGTCCGCTGCTCCAGCCGCTGAAGAAGAAGTCGTGGCTGTCAAGGAGGTGAAACCAGTCAGCTCAGGCTTCGGACGTGGCAGACGTAAGTAAAGCGATCCTCTGGAGTGAGCTTAGTCTAACCCTTTGTTCTTAACTGCTTACAGCCCGTAACCGTTTCAATTTGCGTGGATCTACCACAACCACTACAGAGAAACCAGCTGATGAAGCCGGTGATAGTGCTGCTCAGGATGAGGCGGTCTCCAGCACCACAGCACGCACCCTGCGCGGACGCCCCGGGCTGAGCTTGCGAGGCCGCAGCCGCACCACCACCACCAAGGCTCCGGCTAGCGAGAACGGCGAAGAGGCCAGCTCGGAAGAAGGCAAGGCTAACACACCCGCTCCAGCAGCTCACCATGAGGTGGTGCGTCCCTCACGTTTCAACATCCATCGTCCTAGTGGCAACCGCCTGTTGCCACGCGGCAAACTGGGTCGTGCCGGTGCCACCACCGAGCCGACTACCAAGGAGGCCGAAGACTCCGCTGCCGACAGCAGCCATCACAATGATGTGAAGGGCGAGACGGCCGAGCAGGCTGGAGAGGCTGCCGAGAAGACTGAAGGAGAGGCCGGTGCTGCCGGCAGCGCTGGCAATCATGCCGGACCGGTATCCGGCTTCAATCGCCTTAAGAACCGTCCGCGCCTCAATGCACTGCACAAGACTGATGCGGCCAAGCCCAAGCCAGCAGCCCCAGGAGCGGCTGCAAATAATGCGGGAGCCGCCCCAGCGTCCGCCCCGGTGGCGCCGCGCAAAATTAACCCTCTGCTAGCCAAGCGTCGCTTGCACTTAGGCGGCGCTGCAGCGGCAGCTACCTCGACCACAGGTAGGTGGCGCTCTTCCTCTTCTTCTTGCGCCTTTTCAACCTTTGGCATTTCAACTAATTCACTTTCGTTTTCAATTTGCACAGAGTCACCGGCTGATGAGGAGGGCTCTTCTGCGGGCACATCTGCGGAGCAAGGCAACAGCAACAACAGCAACAAGGAGGACTCAGTCGCTGCCTCAGGGTCTGAGGAGGCCGCAGATAAGGAACAAGATACCACAGAGGCCGCAGAGACAACAACCAAACAGCAGGCACGTGGTCTGGGTCTTTTGGGACAACGCCGCCGCCTGCCACTGAGGAAACCTGGCACAATTCTGTAAGCAGCCGTGGCAGCAGCATAGCCAACAACATCATCCTCATCATGCCACAATCAACCAACCAACCAAGCAAGCAACCAAGCATCCAAGTAACCAAGCAACCAGGAGTAGCAGAAGAAGCAACAGTCTAAGCAGAAGTCACCGCCCACCTCAATGCCAACGTCAACATCATCATCATCATACCCAGAGTCGAGTGGATCAGAGCAGAGCGGAGCCATTTACCATTACCATTAGGATTACGATTACCCCGTCGTTACCAAGAGCAGCCAACCAAGGAGCAAAAATAAAAAAATATGTAAAAAAAACTGAAGCTAGTTTCTAGAATAGATTTGGCCCACTTTGCGTTGCCGTTGGCCGCGGTGGGTGAAACTTTTTGAAGCGGAAATGCGCTTGGGCGCAGCAGTTTGATGATGAAGTTGATGCGGAAATGAAGTCGTGGCGGAAATGCGAATTGCAATTGCAGACAAATCCCGTTCACATCCCTTTTTTTAAGAGCCTCTCCCCCCCTCTCACTCTCTCTCTCTCCCTCTATTTCAGTCTTTCTCGCTCTTTATTCTATCCTGCCCTACATCATCCGTTAACCTCTGCGACTCTCATTCCCCCTGTCTTTTGTTAACTTTATTCCCTTTGAAGAACATTTCATTTTTTCCTCTCTGCTCCACAGAGAGAAAAGCCAGTGAAGGACTCTGCAGCCAACAAGGTAAAGGCAATCAGAATCACCCAGGAAAAAGAAGAAACGAAAACAAACGCTAGAGAGAAAGAAAGGGAGAGAGAGAGTAAAAAAAACATGATTGAAAGAAAGAAATTATTATTATTATTATTACTTTTTCCAATTTCACTTTTTGTCTGTAATAATTCTCAATTTGATTTTAAGTTTCGATTATGATTTCAATAGCGATTTCGTTTATTATTATTTTCAATTTCCTTTCTTTTTTATTTTTTATTTTATTTTTCCTTCCAATGCGAATAGCTTTTGTTTTTTTTTTTTTTGCAAAACATACAATAATTAAAATATATTAAAATATCTAAATATGTTTATTAGATAAGAGTTCAGAAGTCACCAAAATGTATATATCCTATCCGAAAGGATATAGGGATATAACGAATCATTTGGCAGAGAAAACTGAGAAAATAAATCAAGAAAAAGAAATGTCGATAAGTCGATAATTGATCGATCGATCGTTTGGTTTGATCGACCAATCGAGCGTACTGTACGTGTATTTTAAGCAATTACTTTTATCCTCTTTTTTTTTGTGTGTGAAAAAAAACAAATCAAACAAAACGACTTTAATTATATACTTTAAATGCATATGTATAAAATAAAATGAATTAAATAACTACTATATTACTACACGTGTTTGAAGAGTGTTCTAATTGAGAGAGGGCTTCCATGGTTTCCCAAAATATATCGACCATATCACCAGTTGGCAGGGATAAGGCAAGACCAACTAAATGCTTGAGTCTATCCAAATTTTGTTTCAAGTTCGTGGAAGTTTTCCAAGAAGTTCGGTCTTTGACTGGATTGCTAGGATACACACAAAGTGGAAATACCAGGTAATAAATCTCAAAAGCAACTCCACCTCCGACTCCTCTCTTCATCTCTTAGGCAGGGCTGCGAAAAGGCCTTGTCATCAAAATTATCTGTTTGGAACAAACTATGATGATTAATCGAGTACGAGTATGGAATTTGCTGAGTCGCCTTAATCACTGGATAACTCGTATTAAAATCATTTCAAAATTTTATATCTTCATGCACCAACAGTAAAAATAATCATAGAATCGTGTCATATTGAGTGTAGGGAACTGGTTGATTGCCATGTTTCACAGCTGACTTGATGATGGTATCCTCGATTACAGTTACACTCACTTGCTTATTTCTGATAAGTTCAAATGGCCGGTTCAGCGCGCGTGTGTGCGTGTGTGTGTGTGTGGATGCTCCAAATTGAAATAATTGAAAGACCATGAATCATTTTCAGTTGAAAGCATTTGCAATCCCTTTAATCAGGTCAAAAAAAAGAGGCAAGACAGAAAAGCAAAACGGAGAGGAAGTGGGACTAAAAAAAAAAAAAAAAAAAATGAAACCGCAAATGTAACATCACGCGGGAGGGGTTTTCCGACCCACTCCACGATCTTTCGGGCCATGTTATTTTTATGCTTTAAGTACCGTGCTTGTACTTTTCCATTCCTCTTTCTTTAAAGCTCAACCGTAAAATTAAATAAATCAACACATGCCCAATGGCCTTGTCTGGCACAACACGAATAAGCAGAAGCTGAAAAACTGACGGAAAGTGTCATGCCAGAAAGGCATCATCTCTCCCGGACCGACATCATACTCCAAACAGATTTTGTAAGAGATTTTTATAGAACAGATTCAAGTACCCAAGTAACCAACAATTCGAATATTCTTGCCCAACCCAGACCATTCACCCATTCACCCATTCACCCATTGAGCCGTTGAGCCGTTGCGCCTCCCCCATTGTTGGCCGGGAGCTACCTCAACCAGATGAGCGTGACAGTTTGCAATTTATAAACAAGACAACGTGAGTCTGCTGGAATCCTATGCAGGACATTTCCCTCTATATTTCCACTCAAACCCGAAGTCTGTTACTCTCACAAATATGGGGAAGTGAGCGCGTCTGCGCCTCAAAATAATGGGTTCATTTTGAGTGTTTTGATTTGACTTGGAGAGAATAATTCCCCCTATATATTACTTGTCTAATTTTTGATTGAGCAGCCTCGCTTCGGAGAATGTTAAACATTAATTCTTGCTCCCACCACCATCACCACCATCACCACCATTATTGGCAACCCTGTGAGGGAGGAACATCCATTCAACCTCGAGTAATATAATAAACAGCAGCCGAAGCGGACAGCAACAGTGAGCAAAGCACTTTAAAGACGGTTAAGGATTTGTTGCCATTGTGATACATACCGACAAATTGAAATATACGCAAAAGTCCTTAAAATTGTTTCAGCAACTTGGCGAGGAATGCTTCGTCCCTGCACTCAGCTGAGCAAAACTGATTAGCCCCAGTATGGCTAATTGAAGTTAATTTAATAGTATAAAACTAATTGAGGGGTCATTTTGTTTAATAAATGAACTGTTTTTCCTTTTAATATTTTTCTTTATTATTTTATTATTATTGCCATAGTCAGCAGTTTGTACGTAATTGTAAAAGTTTACCAACTAAATTAAATATTAAGTGGATTAAATATTACATTTGTCATTAAGCTGGGATTATCTGGGGCTTAGATGTTTTTTTCCTCTCCTTTCGCTGAGTACGTGAAGTTCTTTTTTTAAGTTTTTTTTTTATTTTTCTCTCTCTTTTCTTTATAAGTGTAGCTTTATTACATTGATTCAATTTCCTTGGAAATTTACTTGTCTTTTCTTTTTTTTTCTGTGCAAAATATTTACATATATATATATTTTTTTTTGTGACACTGACAAAGGAGACTAAAATGTATTTGTATTTATTATTCGTATAAGAAAAGATGGAAGCAACATCTTTTTATTCTTCCTTAGAATAAAATGCACTTGTTCGCTGTTTCAAGGAGCCTGGAACCTGGAGTTTGTTTTCTGATTTCTCTTTCAATCAAAAGTCGACATTATAAAAAAAAGTTTATGAAATTCCTTGCCAAAGCACTAAAGCTGGTTTTACCTAGAAATCTATTTATCTTTCTCACATTTATTCCATAATATAATACAATCTTTTATTTAGAAACTTATCCAGGAATATAGTTATATATATCCACTTTACAGGAGCCTTAATTTATTTATTTGAATGAATTTTTAAATATCCTTAACCAATTCAAATTAGCAGGGAGAAGTTTGTTTTTTGCTCTCAGTTTTTTTTTTATGAAAAATATTCAGAAGTGTATATATGGTATATAAAGTCCACTTGGAATAATTTTAAATTCACTTATTTGAGTAAAGAATTTAAGTATTTTTAATCAATTGAAATTTGCTGGGAAAACCTTTTTTTCTTTTGTTTCTATAATTTTATTTAAATTGTTTTAAACATAAGTGTCTAGGATTATTGGGATGTAGATCCACTTTTAATAAGCTTCTCATTTTTAAATATTTTTAATCAATCGAAATTAATTGATTTTATTTACATTTTCTACAGTTTTATTTAATTTTTAAATAAAAATATCCAATAGGTATAAAAACTTATTTAAAATAATATTAAATTTACTATTTTAGTACAAGAATCCATAATGAATTTTCAATTATTTTTACACATTTTAAATTTGCTGAGAAACTCTTTTTCTTTCTACAGTTTTATTTTATTTTTTTTTTGTAAGGAAAATCTCCAGTAATATAAGGATATAGATATAGATATAGATATAGATATAGATATAGATATAGATATAGATATAGATATAGATATAGATATAGATATAGATATAGATATAGATATAGATATAGATATAGATATAGATATAGATATAGATATAGATATAGATATAGATATAGATATAGATATAGATATAGATATAGATATAGATATAGATATAGATATAGATATAGATATAGATATAGATATAGATATAGATATAGATATGGATATAGAATAAGCTTAAATTTTCTAATTTGTATGCAAAATTTAACTAGCCTCAATAATGAAAATTTAAATAATTTTAATCAAATGAAATTTGCAAAGAAATTTTTATTTATTTTTTTTTGCTTTTTCTATTGTTTTATTCTGGAATGCAAGAATAAAAGCTCAGCTAGAATAAATTTTAATTCGCTTATTTGAATACAGAATTCAAGAAGCCTCAATAATGAATTTTTACATATTTTTAATCAATTAAATTTGCAGGGAAATGCTTTTCTATTGTTTTACATTTTCTTTAAATTTAATAAAATTTCTTTTAAGACAAATTTGAAGGAACAAAAGGTATACAAATCCAGATTAAATAAGCTTCAATTTACTTGCTTAAGCGAACAATTGATCCATCTTAAATGATTAATTTTTAGATCTATTTATTCATTTTGGATTTAGCGGAGAAATTGTGTGCTTTTCTTTTTAGATTTTCTTGTGACTTGCCAAAATTTTTGGCATACATTTTGACACCTTCTTGCTTGCTGTTATATGAAACCAATTATCTCGAGTAACAATATCCGTAATTTAATGCATAACCCACATAGCTAAATTCCTCTAACCACATCCACAACACATACCAATTTTCATCGTATATAAACCCCGTTTAAAGTCGACACACACGCAAGCCTAGGAGTACACGTCTCACTACATATATATATATATGTGTGTGTGTGTGTGTATGGTTGGTGTGTGTGTGGGCTTGTCATCTGCTGATGTTGTTGTCGTCATAATATGTGGACCATAATGGTACTTGATTCCTTTTGTTCCTTTGTCAATAGACCATGTCTGGGCACACACACACACACACACACGCACATCCAGGGTGTGTGTAGGAAAAATTGTACATATGTTGTCACGGAAGAATTTTCCGCCTTAATATGTTCAACGTATTTGACTACGTATTTTATAAATAATTGCATTCGTTGTGCTCATTAAATGAAAACTGCCCTTGACCCCCTTTTCGGGAGCACCATGAAGACCCAGTTAAATGCCAATTATAAAGCAATATTTAAACTTCACTTAACATATTTAATAAACATTGACTTAAGAACTGGGTAACTCAACTCAACTCGACTCGACTCGACTCGACTCGACTCTACTTAACTGGGCTCAGTTCGAGCCAGCTCGTCCCAACTAGCCGGGTTATTAATGTTACGTTATTACGTAAAACATTTGTCAACCAATTACAATTTTCTATGCCAGCCAGCAAAACAAATAAAACTAACCGGAACGTGGGCGGCTGAGCGCGGGGTAGCTGGCGGGGTCTCGCCTGTCAGCCGGGGAATGAAGTTGAAGATGCCAGCTCAGTTGACTACTACAATGCAAATAAAAGCAGACAACAACAATTTACAAGACGACAGGCCGACAGAGAAAGAGAAAGAGAGAGAGAGGGAGAGGGAGAGGGAGACGGAAACAAAGCTGGAGAAGCAGCTAACACCCACTCTCCCTGGCTGTGTAGCTGTCTGTGTGAGTGTGCTGTGGCCAAACAAACAAGTTAGAATGCCAAAGCCTAATTTGCTCGGCTTTTCTTTACCCTCCACTTGGCTGGGGATTTTACTATTCTTCCGACTTTATTCTTTTTCTTTCAAATTACTTTAATTTGCTTCTTCTTTATGATATTCTCCATTATTATAATATTTTCCTTTATAATTTCTAAGCAAATTCAAAACGTTCATTATGAATGCTGAAGACTCCAAAATTATTATTCGGATCTAAAAGGATTTTGAGATAGTCTTGGAATTCTAAAAATTTCTGAATATTCTTCATGGGTGCCAAAATATATTATGCATTTTTTGGGACTATATTTTTGGTATTATTTCTGATACAGAATGAGTTTGAGTTAGCCTCGGAATTTTCAAAATTTCCGTACCCACTAAATCGGCTTTAATTTATTTTTAAAATTCCTAAGACGAAAACAATATTTATTTGATATTTAGAAATATTTTGAAATAGTCTTGGTTCGGAACTCTCTTACTTTGAGTTTACTAATTGAAATCCTCCGGCTTAGGTCTAGACTAACCCTAGCCAACTTATAGATAATTCAAAAGACCCAAAAAGCCGCACATTTAATAGACTCTCCGATAGTTGGCTTAAGTAGAGAGTATAAAAACCATACTGAATAGAGCTGAGAACAGAGCAAAACAGAGCAGAGCAGACCAGAGCAGAGCATAGCAGAACGGAACAGAATGGGCACGGCATGGAAAATAAAATAAAATAAAAGCATGTCAAGACTCAAAGCTTAACACTGAAAACCGTGTACGGTGTGTTCGCTGTGTACTTTCCACTCGCATTACAATATTTATTTGCTTTTATACGCGCTGCCATCATAATGTGAACTGAGTTTTCACCATAAAGGTGCCGGAGTATAGAGTCGTTGCCGGAGTAGCTGGGGCTGGGGCTGGGGCGGGGTACCGGTACACTATATATAAGGTATACGGTATAAAAGAGTCAAAGCTTCAACTTTGGCACACTAAACAGAACCGAGCCACCCACACAAACTAGTGGCTGGCATTGTTGTTTGGCTTGATATACATTGTTAAAGTAACCACCGCAGGGTGGTTTGCCACTGCTAAAAAAAGAAGAAGAAGAAGGAGAAGAAGAAAACGACGACAACGGAGAAGAAGAAGCAGAAGAAGAAGAAGAAGAGAAAAGCAATAATAAAATCAGAAGAAAGGAAAAGGGAAGTGAAGGAAGAGTTGAAAAATGTACAAACCATGGATTATAATGATGTGCGCCGTTTGTGCGGCGAGTGGGGTGCGGGCAGGGAATTCAGTTAACTCTGCCGAAGGCCAACAACAGCATCAGCAGACAAACAGGCTAGAAAATCGCCACGTCGGAGATAATTTGACAACTGGAATACAGGCGATTAATGAAGCAGAGCGAAAACGCACCAAGACACCAGGACCTAGCCCAGCAGGAAGCGGTGTAGCCGGTGTGGCCGATGTAGCCGCCGGAGCTGGTAGTGCTGGCAGTCCGGGCACTGCTGAGCTGCTCCAGAGACCGACTGAAAACAATGGCAGTGATTCGGGCAAGAGGAGACAGCGACCGAACAGCAAGCGCCTGAAATGGAATTATGAGGCAGGCAAAAGCTCATCTCCTCGACAACGGGCCAGAAGACATAAACCAGGAATGTGGTTATAACACCTTCACCCAGCCCCCACCGCAAAAACAAAGCAGAAGACAGAATCCTGATTACTTGGACGACGATGTAAAAATAACAGGAAAGAAGGGCAAAAAAAAAAAAAAAAGAAAAACCAGACTCTTTCAGACTCGCATAAAAGTGCCAAAACCGCAGGTCCCCACATTTAAGGACCTCTTCGGATACCTTGGTATATCTTTGTATTATATCAATATTATTTTTAAGTTATCCTTTTTTCCCTCTTTTTTTGTTGTTGTTGTTATTGTTGCTCTTCCTTTTGTTTTTTTAGTATAGTTTTTAAAGCCCGAAACATAATACGAAAAACTCAACTGGTCAAAATGTGTTAAATGTGCTGTCATTTTGCGTTCTACGTGTTAAAACGTAATTCAATTACGATACGTATTTCATTTACCCTGGCTATATACATATATTTACCGTTTTTTTTTTTTTTTTTTTGTTTCTGCTCTTAGTTCTTCTTTTGTTTCCCGGCAAATTATGTAAAGTAAAAAATGTAAAAAAAAGAAAGGTTGAACAACTTTTGTGATACCTCCAAAATAAATGCCCAAAGGTTTATGCTCGATGTGGGTGTATCTGTGTGAATGTGTGTGTGTGTGTTGGCATAACGGAAAATTCAATTACGATACGTATTTTATGTTATGGCCAAGTGGGTAATTGTAAACTATGTGGACGTCCCATTTTTCTGGTTTTATTTTATTTTCTTCTTTGTTTTTTCGGTGATTTTTTTTTTTGTGTAGGAATTGTAAACAATTTGAGTGAGAATTTAAAAGGTAAAACTAAAAATATTTGTGTAGATTCTTTTGCAGTAAAATTCTGTGAAATAAAATTCCTGTATTCCAGCAGAGAGTTTCAGCTAGTCGGTGTGGCTTTGTGGGTAATAAAAAATTTTACGTACTCGTATCTTTCGGGTCCTTGGCGAATTCAGGACTTGTAGGCAATTACCTAGACCCTGGCGAATTTTATCTTTCACACAATTGAAGGTCATTGAAAAAACTTTTCAAATTATATCCAGCTCTTTAAGATTGGGCCGCAAAGTCGGCAACTGAATCCCAAGTCTCTCGTGTGTGTTTTTCGTTAATTTAAATTTGCCCAGCCAACTTATCTTTAAAGCTTTAAGAGCAAAAACTAAAAAAAAGAAGAAGTTAAAATTCATTGACCCTAATCCCAATTGGCTTACGGCTAACTCCGGCCCCAATGACTTGGTTAGCTTTTGAATTGGCCATTTTAGCCAAGACGCAAACCCACCCAGACTCAAACTCAAACTAAAACTCAGACCGACTGGCCCCCCGATTATTCAGCTTTTGTCTGCTCAACTCAAACTTAAACTGGTTTGCTTGTGGCAAATTTGTTGCTGCTATTGTTGCTGTTGTTGTTGTTGCTGGAATTCTCAAATAGATTTGGTTTACAAGAGATTTGTTTATTGCTTTGTGGCCAAGACAGACAAAGTGAAATGTTTTACATTAGCCGCAAAATGTAGTCGTAGCAGATTTGATTGATTGGCCACAGTTGGACGATCGGGGAAGTCCGAGGGCGTTGCTGGTGGCACAGCCTTGAGGCCCAAAATACAAGCCACATAGTATGATCACAAAAAAAAAAAAGAAAAAAATACAACAACATATTTGTTTTGTTATTATTATTATTTCTGCATATCTTCGAGAGTGGAAGGTTGTGGTAAAAATTTGAAAACTTTTCTTTTCGGAGTTTCTGTGCCAAAGAAATTGAAAGTGGCCAATCGAAAAAAAAAATTATATATGTATAATAACAAAAATGTATGTATTCTAGCAATTGACCTTCAAAGGGGCGTATACGTAATCTGAGAGAGAGAAAAAAAACAAAACAAAACAATAAAGTGCGGAACTCAAAAATTGAGCTTGTTTGTTTATTCGGCAGGCGGCAGCTGTGATTTTTGCACTTAGACAACAACAACAACAACAACAGTAGCAAAAAAAAAAAAAATTATTTCATTTGATTTGATTTGATTTTGTTGCTTTGGCAATTTCCAAGTAGGCAGGGCGAGGCAAGGCAAGGCAAGGAAAGGCAAGGCTAAGGCGTTGGGTCACGCCTCTGATTGCTCAAAGCCAGCAACGTCAGCAACATAAAACTTTTCCATTTATTTGTACTTACACAAATCAGATTGGCAGTTATTTGTTGCAGTTTATGCCCATTTGATTCTGGCTCTGACTCTGGCTGTCATTGCTTGCTTTTGCCTGCTTTTCCAACGGAAGCAGAGCATGACTGTGGCAAGGTCGTCATCCGGCAACTAACGCCACCACCACCACCACCACCATTATATGTTAGCCCCAAAAGCCCCAGCCAACATCGTCGTCGTGTCTTTATCGACATCCACAACGGCTTTTGCCATCGTTATTCAACGTTGTCAGTCTGCCCAGAAATTCATTTAGCACAGCTTATTACGCTTGTTATACATTTTTCGATGCAACAGCACTAAAACTAACCAAAAAAAAAAAAAAAAAATAGTAATAATAATAATAAAAAAAATAGGCAAAAGATACAAGCTAAAAAATTGCGAATATTTATTTAGTGTTGAGGCAAACTCTTTCGGCAGGCGCAGAATGTGGCCGGAGATGGCAGAGTAGTGTGGACTGGCCAACTAAATATTTGGCCAACTCTGTGTCTGTGGTCATAGTCCTTGCCTGGCCTTGGTTTGGCTTGGCTTGGCTTGGCTTACTCATTTGCACGTTCGTCCTTTGGCCCAGGTTAGTGCAGACAGCAAAAGTCCTTTGGTCTTTCGAGCCAAAGTGATGAGCCAAGCGGAAGTTGCAAATTTGATAACATCGACCGGATATTTCATATTTTATGCTTCATTCCCCTCCTCACACCTCGAACAAACCAGCTTTTATTTTCACACAAAAATGCACACCTTCAACTTTGCCTCTTAAAATTCAGATTCGTGGCTTTTGCAACTTCAAAAATCCCAGAAATCCCCAAAGTATTCCATTTCCATAAAAAGAGTATCTATGTGGCTGTATATGAGGAGCTTAACTTCTCCGACTTTTGTTTACGATTGCGTTGGCCATCGCCTTGTTTAAACAAGCATTGAAGCCAGCTAACTGAATTAAGTAGACCAACCAAAGTAGACACAAAAACAAATACGAATCACACGAGTCCTGTGTTCCAGCACAAATGCAAACACAGATACAGTTGGATTCACGCAATTAGAACAGAGCCTGGCTAAGCATTTTCATCCATCCTCCATCTAATTAATATGTCAGATTCAAAAATTTATCAAATTTATATAAATGCTTTTGTTTCACTTCCACAGCTAATAATTAATTTGTTTCCCAATAAAAATATGGTATGTATTGTTGTTGTTGTTTTGATTTTTTTTTTTTGGTTTCAGCCCCGATTTGAATGCATAATTAAACTTCAGAAATTCGCAACGGCCTTTTAGAACAAATTGTCCTTCATAGTGCCAAATGCGAATTATGAAAAACGAAAATTTCAAATTTATAATCAAACACCAAAAACCTAATGAGCACGATTTTAGTCCAATTATCCAAAGAATGAACTTCAATTAGGTAAAAAAACAGAAAAAAACACAACGAAACCAATAAAAACAATCATTTAATAATGAAAGTTAATTCCTCTGTTTTAGGTTTCATTTAATTAAAATGTTTCTATAGTTGTAACAAAAATTGAAAATATTTTTTTGATTGTGTATTCGTGAATTGTAAAATTAAATTTAATGAAGCTCTTAATTGTAATTGTTTTCCTTTCATTTTTTTTTTGTAGGGCCTAATTTGATTTTTCAAAAGGTTATTAATCAAGTTTTAATTATGTTTTTTTTTTTGTTTTCTTAGCTCAAAAAGATTGAATAAAATATGATTTTCCTTTTAGAATTCGAATTCTGATTGAATCAGTGGCCACAAAATCCCTCAAATTGATACATCATTGAATCATTGAAATTCAACATTCACATCATGATTCTAACAACCAGAAAAAGATAACAAAAAAAAAAAAAAAAACCTGAGAAACTAAATACAATAACAAGCTGAGGCACATGACCTGACTATGCATACCGCTTTGTATCTGTATCCCAAGTGACTCCTTTCTAGCCATATTTTGGTATCCATTGATATCCGATATTTGAAAATATTTACCTGTTTAAACGTGACTTGATGTCAACTAGAACACAAATAACTTTTTGCCAAACATCTCCGGATGCAACCAACACAGCTGCCATGGCCCAACACAGTCAGTCGGGCTCATGGCTCTGGAGATACTAAAATAGTGCATACGTGGTTGTCTGGTGACAGAAAGTGCTCGCTGCTGATAGTGAAATAGTTTTCCCCAATGTCATACGGCAAATGTGTTGGCGGTTCGGTTGGTAGCTTTCAAATCCACCGGGTGATGAGAGTGCGGAAATGCTCGAGATGAGTTTTGGTATGGGCGGTGTTGGCGGTGGTGTTGGGGGAAATTGTTCGAGTATCTTTTATGTTCTCTCTCCTTCTTATTTCCATTTTTTTCAGTTTTTTTTTTTTTTTTTATTGGGTGGTCTCTGGTCTTAACACTTTACCGCATACTGTTTGCCACTGACAGCCAAATAAAATTTATTGCAACAATTTATATACATAAACTTGGCTGACTCGCCCGCTGTCTTGCTGGCTGTCGTTTGTTATCTGTGCATGTATCTTTTGAATACCCAAATATAAATTCAAGTAGAATATGAGTTGGATCATTTTAATCGATTTCTTGCTATATTTTTTTTTTTTTATTACCCCAATAAATTAACTCTACAGTTTATTCTGCCTTCAATCTAACTAAACAAATAAGCAAATAAGCTTTAATCTTTTTCTATAGAGTTTTTTTTTGTTTCTAGCAAAGAAAAGCGACTGCACGAAGTGCGGCAATTCCAAGAATTTCCAAATGGCTTAAAGGAAACGATGCATTGTGCATTTAATTGCACTTGTTGTTTTTAGTGTTGTTGTTGTTGTTGCTGTGTTTGTTATGTTTATCGGAACTGGAAACTTTTGCTTGAAAGCCAGCCGAAAGAGAAGTTATTGCCAGTTTGGTAGTGGCCAATTTACTGGCTTATTGGCAGCTACTTTGTTGCAATTGCCAATGTGAAGTTTGGCGCGTGTTAACAGTTTGCCGATTTAAATAGTTTTTAATTGAAAACTAATTGCGTATGAAAATTGCTTGATTTAGACAACCGGTCGACAAGTTTGCCTTTTGTTATTATTTTTTTTTCTTTTCAATTTTTCTTTTTTTTCGCATTTCTTTCCATACCCTCCAACTCCAGCAAAGGTATATACAATTTTCAGCAAAGCAAATGCCGGAAACTTCTGGATACTCTGTCAAGAATATCCTTGAGATTTCAGCTTAGTATCAGCTTACAAGCTTTCAACAAGCACAATAGCTCCTCTTCTATTACGAAAAAAAAAACAACAGCTCTTCAGTATTTAAATTTATTCGAAATAAGAGATAAGAAGTACAGTCTCTGAGTCCTCTCTATTCCTCATCTCCTCGCTCCATCAAAGCTTATGTCCTTCCCTTTCCCCTTGCTAAGTACGGAACTCATTGCTCTCATGGCCCGATACAGTCGAAATGTTTTAGCAAATCGGAATAAAACAAGACCACTATGTACAGGGTATTTCGAAAACGGCCACGCCTGAGCTTAATGTGCGCCATTTTGTCTTTTCTGTATTTTTTTTTGCTCTCTGTTTAACTGCTTGACTGTTTGACTGTAACGTCATCATCCTCAGCCTGGACATCACAACTGCTTAACCAGTTAATTGCCCAGTCTATTTAGACAGTCCGGCAGCTAGAGAGACAGTTAAAGACAGCCTGAAAGACAGTCGGATAGACAGGCCCAGTTAGTTGAAGCTGGCTAGTTAGTTGGCTTGGCCATTTGGACCATTGCAGCGTTTCACCAGGAAACTGATACACCAAAAAAAAAAAAACAAGTGCATGCCGAAAAAACATTGAGCAAAAAAAAAATTGAAGAAAAACAAATAAAGTAGTCTAAGCTAAATATACACCAGCCGAGACCTGGGGACTTGGGTTCCTCGCGCCGAGACTCTACATCGATTTTAAATTGAATATCGCACTCTTGATTTATGGTCTCCGCATTTCTCTCTCTCTCTCTCTGTCTCTTTGTCAATGGCCACTTTCTTTTCATGTTGCTCGTGCTTAAGCAATTGTCAGGATTTATCTATACATATAAAAATATATATATTTATTTATACAGCATTATGCCATATGTTTGGTAATTTGACAGGTGAATAGAGTCAATAAAATAAATTGTCTTTGTAGTTTTTCCACTTCTGCTTCAAAGACATTGAAATCATTTTTTTCTTTTTTTTTTCATGTTTTCAAAACAAAATTTATGGCAACACTCCAGGTGACAAAAGTCGGAATCTACCCTCGCCTACTGCCAAGATAAATTTAGAATACTTGCCAACTATTTTCATAGAAAACTAAGTGTAATGCAAAAATGCTCAACTAATTTGCATAGACATATGATAAAGCTTAGACAAATTGACAAATTTAAAAACTAGTTGAAAACTTTAAAGATTTGTCTATCCTTTTTAATCTTAATTTTAAAGCCTCTCTCTTTTTAAAGACAACTTTTTGTCTGTGAGAAATAAAAAGAATAAACATTCAAATTTGGTTTACACAGCAAAGTTAAAAGCTTCTTCTACTCTAAATAATACATGATTCAAAAGAGTATGATAAAAAGCTTATATTATATTAGTTTTGCAAGCATTTAATATTTTTTGCAAACACAAAATGTGTCCAGAAAATGTGCTGGCCAAAAAGGAATATTAAATTGTGTAGTCAAACATGCTCAAATATTAAATGAAATGAATAGTGCAGTTGCGAGTTTTCAGCTCAACCAGAAAGTTAACTCTATAAACTCTTGAAATATTGAATTTTCACTTGCTTGTGTTTTAGTCTGCTCTTTGTTTGTATTGAATAATCTTTCAATTTTCCCCAACTCAATTAGAGAAATAATATAAATTTTAAAACCTGTTATGAAATAGAAGACAAAAACTCACAGCACAATCGAAGGTCTTTCAATATGACAAAGAAAAAAGGTAATATTATTAATAACCAAGACACTCAGACTCTCAAAATTTATCAAAAATAAAAACTGGGGGGAAAAAAATCCAATTCAATTTTAGCAATTAGAGTAAATGTAAAAAAAGCAAAAACAAACACATCTGCTACACTTTTTTCGACTGGGTCAACAAGTAAGATAGAAACCACAAACAAAAAATGATAAAACATTCGAGGTGCCGAAGCTCAGAGACTCTTTTCAAAGTCATTTCCTGACCTAATTCAAATGAATGTTGGCTATATTTTACTCGAATCACTACTATATTATATAGTAATTCCATACTATTTCTATAGAAGAATATCATATATGATTGAGATCGTTCCATAGCTCTCGAATCAATTTAGGTTAGTCTGGTGTGTGACAGAGTAGTCCATGTCGGTCGTCTCCGTAAAATCTGGAGCTTATGGGTATTACTGGAGGACTAGAAAAAGACAGACAGATTGATTTGTCGTGATTTGTCGGGGATCTTCACCAACATCACAAAAAAACTGGTGTACTCTCTTTTCTTTAAAAAGAGTATAGCCAGTAAGGCAGGGTCTCTACGGTTTCCCAAAGAACATATACTCTTTTTGATCTGTATATATTTGTTTCACAAGCTAATAATAAAATTTTAGGAAGTATCTGTGGCACACTTTTAGAGATATAAATGACACTATTCATTTCTAAAATACCCCAGATATTTCCAAATCAACGTCGGGTCATGTGATGTATCAGTTTGATCCAGATTAATCTGGGTAATCCTACATAAGATTGAGTAATAAACTGGTTGTGTGCCCATGATTCGATTCGGTTGGTTCCCAAAAAAATGAGTATAAATTAACCGATTCTGCACTTCTCCTTATACTCCCATTTTTCCTATATATCCTAAAAGACTTTAGAAAGAATTTAATATAATTTTTTTGTTTTATTAAATTATATTCTTTTTTTGTAAAAAGCGTATCAAAAAACAAACCTGAACTCAAATCTGTGCCCTCAAAATTTGAATTTTTGTTATTTTTATTTTTTTTTTTTTAGCTCAGTTTGTTTGCCCAGAGAAAGTGATGAGGCTTTCGGTATTATCTCATCATGACCACCATCCCCCTCCCGCCTTGTGAACTACCTGTGATTTTTATTTTGTATATAAAGCCCATGTAAGCCCAAGATAACAAAACAGATTACACTTGCCAGTGAAAATGAATCGTCTGTGCGTTTTGAGTTTAGTTTTTTTCACACTGATCCTGTTAAGCGATTCCTTGGTTAGCGGATACGGTGTGCCTATCTATGTACCAGACCCATATTATCCGGATTATCCAGATGAAGATAGCGGATCGGAATCCACCACATCCAGTGATTACCTAAACGTATCCGATTTCCCACCCAGAACAACTCCCTGGTGGTGGTGAAACCAAAACAAAAGCCTCTCGGTATTTCGAACCAAAAACACTGTATAAATTATTGCCAAGCACATTGCCAAAGTAATTGTAATAAATTCTTAAATTATTTACATTGTCTTACAAAAAGCACATTACAAATTGCTTAGATTTCAATTTATAAATACTACCAAACAGGCAAAGACTCGAGGACCGAAACTAAAGTGAAACGGGCTGCGTGGCCAACCGGCCACCTGGAGCTCGTAAGTCTGGTATTTAAATCAATGAATTTATTAGTAAGTTGGTTGGATAGCTCAGAGCCAAAAGGATGGTGGAAGTTGGCTGACTGTCTATGGCAAATCTGTGTGGGTTCCGATTGGCCCCAGTCAGGTAAAGAGCTCAGTTTGACTGAACTGAACTGAGCTGAACGGAACGGAACGGAATGGCTTATGTGACCGACTATCTGGGCAGGAAATTAATAGAATATGTTTGACACTCTAGCAGAGTCCAAATTTGATATGCAAGCTAAGCAAAAAGAAGGCAGAGTCAAATAGTTTCGGCCAGGCTGAGGCTGATGCTGGGGCTGAGTGGACCCTCAAAGTCGAGTGGAGTAGGCTAAAACTAACTTGGCTATTAGAGTCTGAAGCCAGGCATGTGTCACGTATTAAATGGCCGACAACCAAAAACTAAAAGATACAAAAACAAAATACACATACATACATATGTATATGTTTATGTATGTGTGTGCGTGTGTGTGTGTGTGCTTGTGGAAGCTTAAAGAAAGCAAATAGCAGAAAACTCATTGTTGTTGTTGTTGTTGTTGGAGCTGCTCTGCATGTCACGGCCATTGACGTTGAACTTGAAATGAGGTATTGGAATCTGTGAAATGGCTGAGAGTGGCGAAGACCAACAGGTTTTTGCCTTTTACCATTTTACCATTTTACCATTTTTCCATTTCCATTTTAACTTTGGCCAAATGAGAGTGAAAAAGACACTTTTTGTTTGCCGAGTGAGCAGCGAGAAAAGCACAACGAAAGAAAACGAAAAACAAAACTCATATGTATGCCTGCTTGTCGAGGACATTGAGGGAAATGGAAATGAAAAGCTGCCTCGTTGTTGTCTTGGCCATATATAGTTTTTTCTTCTTCTTCTTCTTCTTCTTCCTATTTTTTCTTTCTTGTTGTTTACGTTGTTTTCGTTGGTTGTGTTGGTCTTGTTTCTGTTGGCTTTTAGGGGCAAACAGCTCGACCAAACAAAACAAAACAAAACCAAATCTTGTCATAGTTAAGAGTCTCGACGTGTTTGTCAGTGTTTGTTAGTTGCTTTTCCCATTACCGTCTGTTCAAATTTCATTGCCGACTCATCAGGCAGGCAGGCAGGCAGGCAGGCAGGCAAGTCAGTCAGTTAGTTAGGCAGGCTGGCAAGCAGACATTCATTCAGTTAGTTGGGGAGGTCTCGGCTCACTGCTAATGCTAAGGGGATGATGATGATGGAGATGGAGATGATGATGCTGGCTTTGGGGTTGCTATTGCATAAGCCTAGGCGTCGCAATTATGCCAAGTGCTTGTCAATGTGGTCGTTATCGCTGGTTTGTTTTGCTTTTTGTCGTTTCTGTTGCTTGGCTTGTTTAACCATTTTCTTTTTGTTATGCGATTGTGCATGCATGCGTGTGTGTGTGTGTGTGTGTTTTGGGAAAAACTTGTTTAAATTATTGGGAAAAAATGTTGGCTGTGATTTGAAATTACACATTGGTAATACGATCGCGTGCTTGGCCAAAAAGAAAATGAGAGGGAGAAAGATAGAAAGAGCCAGATTGGAAATGAAAGAAATTATTGCGGCAGGCTCGGCTTGAGGATGCAACAAGGTTTTGTCTTCGAATAGTTTATAAATAAAACATAAAAAACGCACTACACACTACACACTACACACATGCAGAGTGAGAGATAAATATTTAAGTGTGAACCTGAAATTGGCCAGGCCAAGCATCTGCTCGGAGTTAGTTGGCTTGTTTGGGATTACTTCCTCTCTGCCTCTTGGCTTGGCTCTTACCAAATGTTGTCAGGTCTCATTAGCGTCTTCCTAAGCTGTCTAAAACAAGTTATTAAGTTCAACGTCTTAGCCACATTTAATTGTTTCGCTTTACCCGCTTCACATACATTTCTCTTATTTATTTATTTATTTTCTTTTTCACATTTTGTCGCACCACTTTCGGACGCTTCGAGTTTGGCTACTGATTTTTGGTTGTCAAATTATGTAATGCACGCTGATCGACAACACAATTAATTAAAAATAAAACAAAAATAAGTGAAAAAATATAAAAAAAATGGGAAAATAAATAAAAACCTGTACAAAATGTCCAGCCAATCTTATTGGCCATAAATAATGCACAAACTGCAAATACATTTGTTTTTTGTCCACTTTGGCAAATATAAAGTTGTTCACCGCATTTTCATTTGTTGTGTGTGTGCGTGTGTGTGTATTTTTTTTTTTATTTATTTCTGAATTCACTGGCCTTTTGACTAAGAGATGGCTTGGGTGTTAATTAATGCTGATCTGTGGTTTTAACCAACTTTTGTTAGTTATTTCTCGGAATAAAAATTGCAGTTGATTTATTCTTTGACCCAACGCTGACTCGTAATCAGTGGACAACCTGAGTTCAGAGTGCTCTGATTCGGAAAGGCAATAAATTTTAGAATGTTGTTGAGATAGTTGAAATTTGAAAAAGCTGAAATTCGCAGACCACAGAATTTTGGGAAATTCGTATGGATTTTCCATTCCTAAAAATGGCTTGGAACTGGCCATATCTTTGGTAGATTATTTTTATATGGGTCGCCATAACTAAAATGCTGATTTCATGATCTTCTCGAAAAGAAAAGATTTTGTTCTGATTTTTTATTAGATATGGTAGACCTTTTTCAGTTTGGTCGATAACACTAGCCATGTACTTGCTTAAGTCTGTCAAAGTGAAATTGCTAGCCAGATCGAACCACTGTGCCTTATAGGTGTGATACATACCCAAATCGTTCTTGGAGATATCTTCCACATTTACTAATCGATCTCTTTTAAATTTGGTTTGCTATTAGTTAATATGAAATTAAATAGACATACAGAATTTCACTTGGAATGGACTGCTTTATCACATGGGTGTGAGACAGACCCAAATCGATTTTAGTGATATCTCCGTCAATCCTTAACCGATTATAATCAATATTGATATGTGGAATGAATATATCAAACAGAGATTTACTGAATTAGGTCTGGAGTCCTGTGATCAAAAATGGTCTAAATAGGTTCTACGAGAAGTCTCTGCAGGGTTATCCATTTACATAGGGCGGAATAGAAGAATCTGTTATTGGCACTTTAAGCTATTATTTTATTTTTTTTCTGAATTCCAAAGCCCATTGGAATTGATTAATGAAATCGCTATTTAAGCATATCGATTTGCCAGTCTATTTAACTATATCAATTTCCTGTTTGATAGGTTTTTAAGCCACGATCAATTTATTGATTAGGAAGAAATATTCATGAAAACAATTAGTATACGAAGTCGTATAAAATAATTTTAGCTATTCCATTGCGTTGTAGTTGTTTTCGATTTTTATTATTTTTTTTTGCACCTGCAAAACTCTCGTCACGGTTGGGCGTTTAGATTTTATTTATGATGCAATCAAATTAAGCGCAGCTCATTTGCAATCTTGGCCTAATTGCAACTCCGTTATGCGTATAATTTTAAGCCAACATAAGACAACACCTTACCACTTCATTCACAGATAATAAGAGAGACACAAAAAAAAAAATAAAAAATAAAAAAAATAAAAAGAAAAATTATGTTTACAAAAAGAAGCCGATATGCAAATAGTTTTGGCCAGCGTATTCACTCTAAGTCGAGTGCAGAGTCCGAAATTTTTTATTGAAAATATAAACAACAACAACAACAACAACTTCATAATAATGCAGTCTACCGCCAACTGGTCAGCATATTTGGCTTATGCTAAATTCATTCAGCCTGCATGAATACCTATTTACTTATAAAAACAGAATAAATGTATATAATGAAATCGTTTGTGCGTTCAAAGACCCGTTTGAACAAGCCGAAATTTTCTGGCTAAGGATTTTGGCTTGGCTCAGTGCTCTCTGCTCACGCATTTTATGCAACCGCAGTGCGTAAACATGTGGAATCGGCGGCCAACGTAAGTTGAAAGCCAAATTCACACCAACTGTGAAATGAATGTGCAGCATAAACAGAATATTAAATAACTGATCTTTCGCTATTGATTGGGCTCAAGTTAAACGGGTCTTAATGATCTATGCTCTGTACTTTGCGAAACCGAATTGCCAGCCAGCTCGTTGCTGTCAGCAAGTCATTTGCCGAAGGTGAAACGGACTCTGCCTTGGTCATCCATCTTGTGTTTGGGACAGCGTTGATCTTGGGAAAATAGCTACAAAATTCGAGGGTCTTCAGCCTAGATCCTCTGACTGTTTTCTATTATTTCAATCAGAGCGTGAGAAAGAGATAAGAAATCTCAGGGCATCTCTTTGCAGTTCCTTATGAAGGTGATATAGACTCTGCTTTGTGGTTCGAATCTGGTCTGGTCTTGGTTCTATCCACTTTGGACAAATAGCTAGGCACTCAAAGGCCTTCAGCTTAGGCCTGCGCCTCAGGCTGACTTCTGTTATATTAATTAGAGCCTGAGAAAGATAGATGGAGTTTCAGGGAATGACACTGGTCTTGGCTCTATATTCTCTGGGGAAAAAAGCTAGGAATCCGAGGGCCTTCAACCTAGAGCTCAGCCTCGGACAGATTTTACGAAGAGAAGAAATCTCAGGGAATCTCTTTACAGTTCTTTAGGAAGTTTGAAGGTGGTTTTGATACAAGTTTCAGTTCCACAAATGCAGATGCTTTCGAGCTTATAAATCCTTCAGCTTGCATTGTTTATTTAATTTTTTGGCCACACATTCCTTTCTTAATTGCTATCAAGCTGAGTGTATCAATCATTTGATCAATTAGAACTGATTGAGTCACCAGATCTTAAACGATTTCGCCCTGAACTTGAATCGTGCCGGAAACCAATAAAGTGAAAGTAATCACGATTGTAAAATTCTCATTCGCAAATTTATTCATTTTTTTTTTTTTGGCAATTTCTTGGCTTCATTTCTGACCAATTCAATCTCTCACTTAAAATCGAATTTATCCCACTGAAATCCAACGAAAAAAAAAATCGAAACATAATTGATTTTTGTAATTCAAATAAATACGCCTTTTATTCGACGACCGCCAAGCTTTTATAAAAAGAAAACAAAAACAAATGATCCGCTTGAAAATGGAAGAGAAAAAAAATTCAACATTTACATTCATGGTCACTTTTATAATTTTTGGCAATGAATAATCAAAATGCGTCAAATATTCAAATTCCCAAAGCCCAAACTGTGCCAACCCAGCCCCAGCCTGAAGTCTATATGCGAATTTTGCCAACCAATTTAATAGGTAAATCTGGTGGCTGGAAAAGACAGCGGCGGGCCATAGGCAATTGGCAACAGGTGGCAGGTGGCAGTTGGTAGTTAATAGTTGGTAGCTGGCAGGCTGGGCTCTGAGCCAGGTTAATTAGTTGCCGACAAAATGGCAATACATTTCACAGCCACTTTGATTAAAAGTAAATTCATTAAAAACGGAACTCAACCGCAAAATGCCGTTTACCAACAACCCAAAAACACCAACACCAACAACAAAAACAACAACAACACTAAGCCAAGCACCATCAAAACATGCGTGAAAATTAATCATGGAAAACAATACGAATCTGAAATCAGAGCCAGAAAGTCTCGGCGCACAAGTTCGCATTGGCCGAAGTCGCAAACGACTCGAGAGTCGTATAGACGATCGTGACCGGTGGCGTGGTTGTTGAGGTGCGTGGCCGAGCACTGCCGAAGACGCGGACGCCTTTTGTTGGCTCTTAGCTGTGGCGGCGTCGGCGGCCAAAAAAAAAAAAACAAAAAAAGAAGTAAAGGAAAAAATAAAAGTTAATATAAATTGCCCCCGACTATTTGTGGCCAACAGTCGCAAACAACGCGCCACGCTCAACCGTTCCAAACTCTTGGGATCCTCCAAAGGTCTCCGAACCGCAACACTCAACCAAAACTATTATTTTTTTTTCCAATTTAATTTTTTTTTTTTTTTTTGAAGTCCTGCGGACAAGACGGTCACGCGTGTGCTAAAAATAAAAAATAAAAAAAAGTGAACCTTTCTAGTGCCAAGATGAAAATCCTAAGAGTTCTGCCAGCTCTCCTGCTGGTCCTTTGGCCAGCCGGTAGCCAGGCTGCCTACAAGCTGCAAGAGCGGTACAGCTGGACCCAATTGGACTTTGCCTTTCCCAATCAACGTCTGAAGGAACAGGCCCTGGCCAGCGGGGACTACATGCCTCAGAATGCTCTGCCCGTGGGCGTCGAGCATTTCGGCAATCGTCTATTTGTCACCGTGCCTCGTTGGCGAGATGGTAGGTGTCTATGAGCTCCACTCACTTTTTTTATCGTTTGTTGGGGCTCCATTTGCCTAATCCAAGTGTCACAACATTTCTGGCCATCATTTGTGTTGAACAACTTCATTTTTGCCCAGTCCAAAAGTGCATTATGGCCAGATGGAATTTGGTTTTAATTTATATTTATTTTTCGATAGAAACATAAATTGGTAATGAACATAAATCAAAGCTTAGGCAGGTCTGTGATTAATTTATTCATTATGAGATACGGCACATTCTACAAGTATTCAAAAATGCTGCCAATTCTGCATTAATTCAATCGGAGCTGTGCGATTTTTGCAAAACCAGCGACCTCTTGGATATCCGCCTTTTCGGCTTACCCGTTGTAAATTTGGCATTGAATTTGTGATACAAAAAAAAAAAATAAAAACAACAATAAATAAACTATCAATTGCGAAGGCTTCTTCAAGACCTTGAAAGGCCCCGCTAAACTTTTGCAAAGCTTACAATGCATCGATAAGTTTACAAATCAAAGTGAGAGTTTAACAAAAAACATTGACCGGGGTTGAGTTGGTTTGTTATTTTTTCTTTTTTTTTTTTTGCTTTTATTGTTCTGCTCGAAATGACAATTAGATGAAACCAATGAAAGGGAAACCAACAAAAGATTATTTAAAAAAAAAATCAAATTATATTTCGCAAAGCCGATGAACCAACCAATAAAATTTAAATAGAAAGTTCAAAAGTCTTAAAGACATTAAAGAATTTAAGCTTCATTCTTGGCCGCAAGCATTTCCGACCCCAGCCGATGTGACCCTCAAAATTGTATTACTTCACTTTATAATTAAAACTCTTGTATTGCCCAAATAATCCCTTCCTCTAATCTGTCAAAGGCTAAACTTGTTAATAGCAAAACAATTTAGAAGGGAGCATTTTTTTTCTACCGTTTTGCCAAAGACCTTAAACAAATGAAAACGACAAAAAAGCTTTAAGGCCCAAAGTATAATAAAACTTACGCTTGATTGGGTCGACTTCTAAAGAGTTTAAGAAGAGAAAAAGACATAAAGTCAAAAAAGGCCAATACGCTTGACCAAACAAATCAATTAGTCAAATGTGAATGTGAACAAGCTTTATTGTTGCCGTTTTTTTTTTTTTTTTTTTTTTTTTTTTTTTGCTTTTGGTTGACAGTTATTGGTCATTTAACCAATGAAGGGCAAAAGAATTGGCCGAAAGTAAATAGCTGAAAAAAGGCAACAAATTGATTGACACAAGTCAGATCATAGCAGCATAAAATGCACTTGGCAACCAAAATAAAACAAACCGAATTATTTAAGCAAATAAAAGAGTCAACAAAAAAAAAAAAATAAAAATAAAAAACACAAAAACTATACAATTTGCCGCAATTTGTGCGCTACATGAATTTGCGTAGCGTCGGCAGAGGCCCTCGAGGGGGTCGCCAAACGGCTGCCCATAGGGGTGAAAATAAAATCAAACGATCAATCAATCAATGAACAAAAAACACAAATAAACCAACTTGTGGTCAGTAGGAAATAAAATCAGCAAGTGCAAAAGCAAAAAAAAAAAAAAACAACAGACAAAAATGTTTTACAATGGAGAAAAAAAAATAGAGCCGTTAATAAATACAATGAGGCAATAATTGTGGTAAAAATTAAAAAAAAAAAAACGTTAAAATCAACAAAAAAATTTAGACTGGATTTTGGTTAAGTCGATGATTGAATGCTCTGTGAACTATAGGATTGGTCTGACGAGACCGCTCGGCCCTCTGAATTTTAGGTTGGGTTCATAATTTTTCTAATATTTCTTAGGGCAATTTGGAGACTTGACTCGAAGCCCCTAAAAAGCTGATAAATCCAGATTGGTTTTAGAGAAAATCCTCAGCAGAGCTGACAGCATTGCTTAGCATTAAAATTTTAAGGTTAGGTTCATATTTTTGGGATATGGAATCAAACTTTTCATCTCAGTTAAATAAAGTTTAGTTTTGAAGAAAATCCATTTCAAAATATGGCAGATTTGACGAGATCCATTTGGCCTTGATAATTTTACTGATATTTTTTGTTGTCATTTATAATCAAATTAGTCATCTGTCTGGACTTCTTTTGGGATTTGATTTCAAATATAAATTTCAGAACACTGCAGATTTTACAGAATCGTTTGGATTTATAAATTTTAGGTTAGATTCATAATTTTTCACATGCTCTGGAAAATTTGGTACAGCTGGAATAATGAAATAAATTCCTATGTAAATAGTCTTGAATTGAGGCTTGACTCAAGACCCTTGAGGGGACCAAGTCTGTAACTGGTTTCTTGAGATTTTAATGGTTTTCGTGGAATTTCGACTAGATAACCTTCGAGATAAGATTGCATTAGATTCAATTAATTTTTATTATCTAGAAATATTAAAAAGATTTTATTATTATTTTGACATAAAATTAAAATGCATTTACTTGAATATTTCGAGCAAAACTATAAAAATTAATGGAAAATATTTCGATTCGATTTCCATTGCCCAATCGCACCCACAGAGGCCTTAGTGGTATGTGTCTTGGCTGCGAGTTGGACAGCAAATCCTACGATTTCCCAATCTAATTGAAACTTTGAAAAGTGTCTTATGATTTTAGTCAGGTCTCATTGCATTGCGTCTGGCTAATTGCTATAATTTATGTAAACAGAGTATTTGTCAAGTCTGCCAAGTCTGTCTGGGAATTTCGGATCTATTTTTTTTCTCTCTATTTTTCTGTTGTTTTTTTTTTTAACTCATTTAATTCATTCCGCAGAAATACAGAAAAAAAACGTAAGATCTCAATTGTCATATGTTATGGTTCTCACATAAATTTTAGCCAATGGATCAGCTATAGCTTTCTGGCTTGCTGAAACGGCCACGCCTTCAGGTGATCAACTTGACAGAGTCAAATATTAGTGGCCGAGAAATTACAAATTGAAATTTGTTGAATAATTGTAATGCGAGAAGCCGTAAATTATAGCCCCGAATTGGCCAACTCAACTCAATGAGCAGCCATTAGTATAATGCAATGGAAACTGCGGGCCGACTTTTAAAGTTGAGCACTTCATTTTGCATTTCATGTCTCATTTGGCCGTTTACAGTTTTCATTTGCCAATTTAAATTGCTTGCATGTTGCATTTGTTGCCCCTTTCAAGCGTACAAAACAACACAAATCAGTCAGCCAAATGAGCTCATAGCCGGTGGCAAATAGCTATGATGGGTGATAATAATGACAGAAATAATTACAACTGGTTGGTTGATTTGTTGCTGGCTCGTTCATCCAGGCAGGCAGACAGGCAGGCAGCCAGACAGCAGAGCCTGGACAAGTTAATGCATTCATAAACATTTGAATAAGTTTTAGTATTTAAGTAAATAGTAGATAAATTATAAACTAAAACGGTTTTGAACAATTCAATGCAATCCAATTCAATTCAATTAATAAGATTATGTGGTTTTATTTTATCAATTCCAATTTGCTTGGCTTAAAATTCTGTAGAGTCGAAATTTTCGGAATATTAACTCACCGTCTGCTTTGGGTTAAATGACCACAAACCAATGTTGAAAAGCATATGTGTGTATGTGTGTGTGTGTGTGTGTAAATTGTCAGTTTAATGACTCTGGATAAACACCTCCGCCCCTCCTCTGATATGGTCTCTTGTTAACAACACGCAAGTCAATGAAAATGGCAATTGAAATATTGAAAGGCGTTGTCGAGGCGGAAAAACGATATGTCGTAGTGTGACCAGGGGGAGAGGGGTAAACGGGTGAAGTGAATCGGACTGTTTTGGCATACAGCTCGCTGGCAGATGGTGGGCCAGGGGGACGAGTTAAATTGCAAAATTGGCCAGACAAGTGTAAACAATGAGACGCCCGCAACCAGGCAACCGGGCAACCGGGCAACAAGGCAAGAAGGCAAGAAGGCAAGCAGGCAACTGGTTGCCAGTCTGTCAATTGGAGCGGAAATCGTTGATGACAATGACGATGACAACAACTTTTATGATTATTATGTGCGATTAAAATTGTTGTTGCTTAGGCTTTTGTGTCTTGTTGTACAAGACGGAAATTACAAGACCCCCTCTCGCCCCTTCCAGCCAATTTGGCAACTTATCAAATGCTTATTTTTTATATATTTTCTTCTTTTTATTTTTGTTGCAGGCATTCCAGCCACATTGACCTACATCAATATGGATCACACTGTGACAGGCTCACCGGAACTAATACCCTATCCGGACTGGCGCAGCAATACGGCCGGAGATTGCGCCAATAGTATCACCACCGCCTACCGCATCAAGGTGGACGAGTGCGGACGCCTTTGGGTCTTGGATACGGGCACTGTGGGCATTGGCAACACCACCACCAACCCCTGCCCCTATGCAGTCAATGTCTTTGATCTGACCACAAACACCAGGATACGGCGCTATGAGCTGCGCAGTGATGACACCAATCCGAATACCTTTATTGCCAACATTGCTGTGGATATTGGCAAGAACTGCGATGATGCCTTCGCCTATTTCTCGGATGAGTTGGGCTATGGCTTGATTGCATACTCGTGGGAGCAGAATAAGTCCTGGCGTTTCTCGGCTCACTCCTTCTTCTTCCCGGATCCGCTGCGCGGCGACTACAATATAGCCGGCCTGAACTTCCAGTGGGGTGAGGAGGGTATTTTCGGCATGTCCTTGTCGCCGATACGTTCGGATGGCTTCCGCACTTTGTACTTCAGTCCCCTGGCCAGTCATCGCCAGTTTGCCGTGTCCACTCGTATTTTGCGAGATGCGTCGCGTGTGGAGGATAGTTTCCATGACTTTGTGGCCCTGGATGAGCGTGGTCCCAACTCTCATACCACTGCTCGAGTGATGAGCGATGATGGAGTGGAGTTGTTCAATCTGATTGATCAGAATGCCGTGGGGTGCTGGCATTCTTCAATGCCGTATTCGCCTCAGTTCCATGGAATTGTGGATCGGGATGATGTGGGCCTGGTATTTCCGGCTGATGTGAAGATCGATGAGAACAAGAATGTCTGGGTGCTCTCGGATCGGATGCCTGTCTTCCTACTCTCCGATCTCGATTATAGTGACGTCAACTTCCGGATTTACACGGCCCCCTTAGGAGCGCTCCTGGAGAACACCGTTTGCGATTTGCGCAACAATGCCTACGGTCCACCCAATGCCGTAACCATACCCAAGCAGTCACCTGCCCCGCCCCTCTACAACAAGCCTTCGTACCGTCCGATTACGCCACCACAAAAGCCCACGCTGGTTCCCGGCAGCTGGGTACAGCCTCCCAGTCATGCCTACCTGCCCGCCCGTGGCGGCCTGGGCCAGAGTATTTCCAGTGCCAGTGTGTCCGTGTCTACAAACGCTGTGGGCTCCAATGGCGTGGATGTGCCCAAGGCGTATATTTTTAATCAGCACAATGGACTCAATTATGAGACCAGCGGCCCACATTTGTTTCCTCAGCCGACGCAGCAGGATGGCTTAAAGAACTATGTGAATTCTCGCCAGTCGGGCTGGTGGCATCATCATCATCAGGGTTAAGGGTTATTTAAGGGCACAGCAGAGAATAAAAAATAAACACTCTTTCTACTTAATCTTTAAAGATACTCGGGCATCCTCACACACATACACGCACACAAACAAAGCATTCACAATCATCACAAAAAGTCTTTTGTGTATGCATATGTAATTTTTTTTTAATCTTCTGTAAGATATTCTAAATGTATTTGTATTTGTCATTGAAAGCGTAAAAAATGTGGTTTTATTTCAAGCCAGTCTCGCCACCTAGAGTCTGCTTTGGGCAAGCTACTCAAGCCGCTAGATGGCAGCATTTTATCTGCTCGTCTAGTGTTGCATACTTTTTGGCTGTCGCAAAATGGGCAAACTAGTTTGCCTGATTTGCATGCTGCCTTTGTTTATGGTAGGATGCGGAAAGTGGAGACGTGCTGAGGACCTGTTGAGGCCGTGTTACTTTTGGCTGTGCCAAAATTCACACATAATTACAAGGTGGCCACGGCAACCGCACGCAGTTACAGCAACCGCAGCAATCAAAAACTTCAACTTCGGTGAGTGAAGCTGGAGACTCTTTTGGTACTGCCTTATGATTTATAGTATGCCGGGTTGCCGGATGAGCGGGCGTGTTGTGGGCGTGGCCAAAACGCCAGACTTGAACTTTCGAAAAACAAACAAAGGCGAAAGCCAGCAACAACCTCGGCTTCTGGACTCTTGACTCTCGACTCTCAGTCAGCAGCCCCCGAATAAAATCAACATCAGACTCTGTAGTATTTATTTTTTTGATTATTTAACGGGCTTCTCAACAACATCTCTTCAGCGACTCCTCACTGTGCGAAACACTTAACGCCAAAAGTGAGCAAAACAACACTTGCTCTATTAACGCCAACTGGCTGGATCGGTGGCTCGTTGGCCCGTTCCCTCGTTGGCTCGCTGGTTGGCTGGTTGATTCGTTGGTTGGTTGGTTGGTAGCCTGGCTCGAACCCGTAGAGATTGAAATTTATTGAAAAACATTAAGGTCGGTATGCCTCGCTTAACGAGAATTGGCCCGACTCGACAGTCTGCGAGCCGACAGTG